>JAESUZ010000823.1:0-1200000 GCA_017311185.1 Proteles cristata cristata
GTGAGTCTTTAGAAACTACCACTCAAAAGTTTCCCAGATGGAAGGGGCCCTTGGAGAAACTTCCTGGGAATCATTGTGGAAAAGAAAGGACTTCCAGGGGCACCTGGGTGGCTCAGTTGGTTAAGCGTCTGACTTCAGCTCAAGTCATGATCTCACGGTTTATGGGTTCGAGCCCCACGTCGGGCTCTGTGCTGACAGCTCGGAGCCTGGAGCTGCTTCAGATTCTGTGTCTCCCTCTCTCTCTGACCCTCCCCTGTTTATCCTGTCTCTCTCTCTCTCTCTCTCTCTCTCTCTCTCTCTCTCTCTCTCTCTCTCAGAAATAAAACATAAAATGATGTTTTAAAAAAGAAAAAAAAAAAGGACATTCAGATGAGCAACTAGAAATACGTGGAAGCAGTCTGCATCTGTACCAAAGTCAACTCTCCCACCATAGTCTTCAGGGGCCACCACATGCATCCTCCTGGCACATTGCTTCCAACCCATCGTGAACGCACATCTGCACCCGTGTTGAGGGCTGTGCTTCTGCTTGGAGACATCAACACCGTCATTGTCTAAGAGGCGTGAGGCAGCCGCTGCTAGTACTGAAGCGAACTGCCTCATCCTGGGCTACTTAGCACATTGACTGAGCAACTGCTATGCTGTTCCATCTGCGTACCCTGACCCAGGTGACTGGGTGACTAAGAGAGCAAGCAGTGTGGCCTGTGCGTTCTAAAGCTGATTGGCCACCTGCAGCTCTGGCTGAGCCGGGTGGGCCCTATGCGCCGGGCGGTAACTGCTTCGGGGGAGCGGTCTACAGCCGCTTGCAGGGAAGAAACCTCAGGGCGAGGCTACCTTCTCCAGGTAAATGCTTACAGCTTGGGTCGGCATCCTCCTGAGATGGGCAACGTACACTGTGCCATCTTAGCTTCCAAAGCGTACATTTCCTGCAGGAGGCGGATACGCACATTTAGCCAGTAAACACTAAATGTGGCCTGCAAATCTGAGTGATCGAACTGCCAGCAAGTGACAAAAAGCATGAGGAATGAGACAGTTAGGTGTTTGTTAAACTGAAAGCCGGAACGATTTCTGTCTTAACATCACATAGGCAGCAACGCAGAAATACAATTTACCAAGGGAATAATAACCCTCCTAAGCTTTTCTATTCTTTATGCATAAGAACTTAACACCCACCTGCTGTTGCCATGTATTAGTCTGTTTTAAATAGCTGTGATTTACTGAGTAACATTGTTGGCTTCCAGTGTTCCAGGATGAACCACACTTTGAAGTTTAGAAAAAGGAAAGTTCTGGTTTAAGTGGTTTGATATACAATGACTAAGACTGGTCACATGTTAATATTTCCAGCATAACTTTAAGATAAATCAATACATGAAAATGTACTGATTTAAATCAAAAGTCTGGAACTAACTCAAAAGTTCATTTACTCCATTAGGGCTGCCTCAAAGTGAGAACTCTATTAATTTAACATCTCTGGTGAATAAAATCGCATACTTTCCTTAAGAAATATGTTCTCTTATTTCAACTTAGTAAGATATTACTCTCAGTGTTTCGTCAAAATAATTGCTACTGAAATTTTAACACATTCTCTTCCTTCTTTACGTAGTAGATGACAAACAGATGTTCACAATGAATTTTTACCATTAGGGGTTTTTAATACATGGAGAGACACAAAATCATATCTGTTTTACTTACACTCTTTTATAATGTAAGTGGAACATGTCTACAAAATCGTTGTGCAGCCAGCCCAGGATCACACTGTGAAATATGTAAAGATTTTTGGCCAGGGACACCTGGGGGGCTCAGTCGGTTGGGCTTCTGACTTTGGCTCAGGTCATGATCTCACAGTTTGTGAGTTTGAGCCCCGCGTCAGGCTCTGTGCTGACAGCTCAGAGCCTGGAGCCTGCTTTGGATTCTGTCTCCCTGTCTCTGACCCTCCCTCATTTTCTCTCTCTCTATCTGTCTCTATCTCTCTCTTTTTCTCTCAAAAATAAACACTAAAAATTAAAAAAAAAAAAAAAAAAATTTTTGGCCAAATGGCAGCTTGGACAAATGAGAGCATTCAAACTGCACATCACATGAGCCAGGATGACAGCCCACAGGCCCTGTAGCTCAGGTGTGCCCTCAACACTGTAGACAGGAAAGCATGACTTTCTAGCACCGTGACACATTCTGTGTCTCAGGATGTGGCCAAGCAACCAAGAAAAGAGAGAAGATGGTGAGGACCACAACAATCATTTATTAATTTATAAGGAATGCCATAACTCTTCCAGAGGACATAATATTAATGTCTAGAATTGCATTCTCTACAGAAAGACTCAAAGTATATGTTCAGTATGGAAATCAAGTCACATCACTTTCTCATCCAGATATTCTGAAGCCTCACCTGGTACTTAGCATAAATCCAGTCTCCTCCCTGTGGATGCCCCCACAAGACCCTGCAGGGATGCACCCAAACACATCTCTTGAGTTTTTCCAGACCTCAGCACATTCCTTCTTCTGCGGCTCCTCCTCTCTTTGGAACTTGCTGTGTTCTCTGTCTGCTCTGCTCTTCTTCCTGACCTATACAGTCCATTTGGATCTCAGCTCCATATTTAACACTCAAAAGGATATTTCTGACCGAGTGACAAAGTTTTCCACCCTGCAGTTGCCAGTTGCTGTCTCCTCGACTTGTTTGATGGATTCTCTGTCTCATCCTCTCTGTGGGAAGGGAGGCCTTTCCTTTGTTGGCCACTGCTGTAAACGGGGAGTCACTGGTACCCACTGGGTGTACTATGACTCTTGGTGGAATATGTGAATTCATGCTGAATCCCTCCTGTGTCCCCAGGAAAAATCTGGGACACAACCAGACCATTGTTGCCGAGTCTGGGAATCTGTCCCACCAGACAGATCACTTTCTTGTCTAGCTCCTGGCTTACTGGGCTCTGAAGAAGTTTCTATGACCATCCCCACCACACACACACACACACACACACACACACACACACACACACACACTTCTGATGGACACACTTTCTCTCTCAAATATATTAATTCATTAAATCTGACTGTGGGCTAAGCCTTGGACTAAAGGACATTGAATCCCTTTATGGATCAAGTTTGCTGAAGGACAACGTCATGTACCTGAGCAACACTGTTCCTCTTTTTAAACATGACCTATGGACAGTCTTTGTTCCTATGCTCACTGTCTTAAAGCTTTCCAGTACATGGTCCTTCTTTCAGAGACATCCCTGGGTCCTACCTGCAGCTAACAAAGGGGAACTTACCAGCAGCATTGGCGATAAAATTGTGTGCCTGGATCTCCATTTTCCCTCTCCTCGGACACTCCGGTGATCTTTCTTGTTTACCCACAGCACAGTTAAGTATTTAAAGATAGCACAGAATCCCTCCAAGATCCAGCTATCCTCTCCAGCTTTATTTCTCATTGCTCGACCTGACTCCCTTCACACTTCAATATCGAGCCATCAATATTTGCAGGGGCCCGAACACACCATAGCATGTCATGCTCTTCTGGGTCTGCTGACACTTTTCTCTTACTCAGAACCCCCTCCACCCTCTCTCCTGGCAACCTGAATGCCATCCAGACACCCTCTCCTTTAGGAAACCTCCTACAAATGCCCTCTGCTCCCTGCCAAATCAGCTGAGGCACATCTTTCTCATTCTAGGGCATTTTGTGCATAACCTCACCCACAATGTATCAGAATCGTCAGTGTGTGTCTCTCTGACTTCTTCCCTGGAATCCAGGGGCTGAAACATGACTTGGCACGTTTGGTTCTGTGTCCCTGGCCCAGCGCAGCCCACACTGCAGGTCTCCAATAAGGGGGCTGGATAGAATTCAATTCCAAATGACTTGAGCTGGCATTCCAAAGAATGGTTATCAGTCTTGGGGCAGTGATGTGGTGTAAATCAAGGAGGGAGGCAGGGAAGTAAGAGACAAAGCAGTTTGGAACTGAAAATCACTCTAAGAAGTTCCAGGAAGTTTGTGAAAGTAATACAATCCTGCAAAGCACATATCGGGTGTTTCATGCGAAGTCTGTGACACAGATCGACAGGTTAGCCCAGGTATTTTCCCCGGATCGAGATTACAAACCCAAGTTTATGAGACATATAGGAGCCCATTCTGGGCACTGTGCTAGATGCCTCAAATGCATTGTCTCTTTAATCTCTGCCTCTGTGCACGGGTGAACATTGTTCTTCTCCCCACTCTTGGGACAGGAAACAGATCTTGCTACGTAGGAGGAGTATATGTCTAGAGTGACAGCTCTCCAGTCAACCATTCCTCGCTGGACTGAGACCAAGAAATCCTACCTCCAAACACCATTCTCTCTCAGCCACACAGTCCACCTCTCACGGTCGAAGGGAAGGGAGCAGAACTCACACTGTGGACAGAGCGCGTCTGTGTCGTGGCTTCCTCATCTCCCGAGGCGTCTGTGCCGCAGGAGTATGGCACATGCCAGTGGTGCCTTTCTGATAGTCGGGCCTGCCCTTAGCTATGCTGTGAAACTGTTCCTTTGCTCGAATTTTTCATTTTCCTGTCTCTTCAGAATTGTGTGTCTACCTTCATGTTGTTCTGTAGTCCACACACACACACACACACACACACACATACACACACACACTTATTCTTTCTGAATACATTTGCTTCTTCTCTTATTTGGTGCCTCACATCCCAGACTTATGATTTCTGCCCACCCCATTCCATCATCGCTGCACCTGTCCCCACAGTGCTCTGCCCACTTTCTGCTTGGAATAGCTCCACCTGAGAAGACGGGCGATGCCCCCACTAACTTAGAGTTGTCCCAAGGTGTTGCTTTCTCCACTGGGATTTCTGTATTACAAAGATACATCACTGCTACCCAAAGAACGACGTTCTGATTGGAACTCAAAAAGTGGTGCAGCAAGTCAATTGTGAAAATAGGTTGGAAAGGATGACATGGAATCTTCTATTTACGTCCTGACGCTGCCTGCCATTTACAAGCAGTGTTGTGTGGGCCATGCCACTTACTCTCCCCCTTCCTTGTGAGCACGACAGGGCTTCTAATTTTGACATTCAGTTGCACCATGGCATTGAGCAGGGATTCTCCAGGTGTTTTTGCCTAACTCTGTAAGAGAATTCTTAAGAGTTTGTCATTTTCTTGGAAAGGGATTGTTCTAACCAATTTTAAAAGTACTTTTTAAGTTCAAGTATTTTACACAAACCTACACACAGTAAAATATTCTTTTAGTAATGGTGGGGCACCTAAGTGGCTTCAGTCGGTTGAGTGTCTGACTTCAGCTCGGGTCATGATCTCACAGCTCGTGAGTTCAAGCCCCGTATTGGGCTCTGTGCTGACGACGCAGAGCCTGGAGCCTGTTTCAGATTCTGTGTCTCCATTTCTCTCTGCCCCTCCCCAGCCCTTGCTCTGTCTCTCTCTCTTTCAAAAATAAACATTAAAACGTAATGAATACTCAAGTAAATATGTCGTATTTAGATTCCTAAATTTTATATGTGTATACCCCTGAAATATTAATTACTTATATGATTATATGTATATGGGCAATACACTGCATACGCTTCTGTACCTGGATCCTTCCATTCAATATTATGTCTGTGAGATTCACTCTTGTTGCATGTGGAGGTCATTGGTTTTTTTTTTCATTTTCGTCTAGTATCCTGTTATATGAATATATATAATTTTTTTAAAAAAATTAATGTTTATTTATTTTTGAGAGAGAGAGAGACAGAGCATGAGCAGTGAAGGGGCAGAGAGAGACAGGGAGACACAAAATCTGAAGCAGCTCCAGGCTCTGAGCTGTCAGCACAGAGCTCAATGTGGAGCTTGAACCTGTGAACTGTGAGATCATGTCCTGAGCTGAAGTCAGATGCTTAACCAACTGAGCCCCCTGGGTACCCATATAATTTCTTCATTGGATGTACTGTTGATGGACACTTAGGTAATTTCCAGGATCATAGTACCAACAATTACGAATGAAGTATTATGTACATTCTCCACACATGCCTTTTGTTGCCCATGTGTACTCCTCTCTCCCGAGTGCATACCTGGAGCCAGGGAATGGGTGGCAGAGAATGTGTGGGCTCAGCTTACCAGTAAAACAGTTGTCCAAGGGGGAGCGCACCATTAAGATTTTGGCCAACAGCGTCTGTCCATTTGCGAGTTTTAAAAATAGCTCTCGTAGTAGCAAGCCATGTTTGGTAATTTAGGGTGAGCGGAAAGCAGGGGGAAGGGTTACCAAGAGGTAACAAATGCTCTCACACTGCAGTGCGGCTGACAGAGCACTAGTCATACTTTTTATCCGTTCTCTTAGCTCTCTACAAGCATTCTGTGGGGTAGATGTTGTTATTCTTATTTTATAGAGGAAGACAGCAAAGAACACAAGGCAGAAAGTACTTAAGGAAACAGTGGCCAAGAATCAGCAGCGTGGAATGCAGAGACGGGCATCGTCTTAGGGTTTCTAAATGGCTAGAGCTGGCATTTTGCAAGAATCTTTGTTTCTGAGAGAAGTTAACATATTTTTGGAGTAAGTAGTGGTGTATCTGATTTGAGTGAAGTTATATTTATTAGAGACTTTCTTTCTTTTTAGAGGTTTAGAAATTTTAAGAATTTTTTAGAAGTTATGAAATTAGATTTTGCTAACTTATCTTTTTATAATGCTTATATGATATTGAGAGAGGATGAGTGGGGCAGGGGCAGAGACAGAGGGACAGGATCTCAGGTGGGCTCTGAACTGACAGCAGAGAGCCCGACATGGGGCTGAACTCAAACCCTGAGATCATGACCAGAGCTGAAGTCAGATGCTCAACCGACGGAGCCACCCAGGCACCCCTCAGCTAACTTATTTTGATTAAAATTTGATGTGTCCCCACCTACCTGAAATGTCCCCTTGGGAAAGTAGACAGTGTAGAAGTGAGCAAGAGCGCCCCCTATAGGGCATCTCACTACTTCTGCCCAGTAGAGTTCCCTGGGGACTTGGGAAGGGTATTAGCAGCTAATTTCCTTCTTTCCTTCAACATATATTAATTGAGTGCCTTCTGGGTTCTAGATTACAGTTGTTACTAGATTACGGAGTTACTGTTCTAAAGGGAGAGACGGACACATGCACTCGTGCTAAGATCTGTGCCTGTCACCTCTTAGCTCAAGTCTTGGCAATTGTGCCTCAGGTCACCTTTGGAGCAATGGGTAAGCCTGTGTCATCCAAATTTGAATTAATCTGAGAAGACAAAGTGTCCAGTTTTCCAAGATACATTTCTAACAACACAAATGTCTTCATTTTATATAAATCTGTCCATTTTATTTTTTTTTAATTTTTTTAATGCTTATTTATTTTTGAGAGAGAGACAGAGACAGATCACACGTTGGGGAGAGGCAGAGAGAGACACACAGAACCTGAAGTAGTTTCCAGGCTCTGAGCTGTTGCACAGAGCCCGACGTGGGGCTCGAGCTCATGAACTGTGAGATCATGACCTGAGCTGAAGTTGGCTTAACCAACTGAGCCACCCAGGCACCCCTAAAGCTCCCCATTTTAAATACAAAGTAAAATTAATAGTTACATAGAGCTATCACCTAAAAAGAAAGCTCATTATTTGTGTCAACACAAGATTTAAATCCATGGTCAGGTTTTCCTTTGATTTATGAGACAGGTGTTCTCTGTATAAGCTGGGACTTTATTACAAACAGTCAAAATGATTTATCAGTTTCAGAAATCAATGAGCGTTTCATTTTGTAAGAATTGTAGTTTTATAAATAGCCAGGTAAATATATGTAAAACTGGAGCTCAACACATATTGTTACTTAATAGGAAGTAGTATCTGTGGTTCAATATCAATATATCTTTAAAAAAATCCATCTTGTAGACATCAAAAATGTCTACATGACAGATTGTGCTAACCAGGCACTTATTTAATTATAATTAATGAGAGAGGCAACATATAATGAATGAGCTCAATTTTCAGCTGATTTAAAGAAATAATGTGTCCTACATAAATCTGTCATTTGTGAGAACCCAATATATACACAAGATACTGCAAATATATCAAGTGACTTTTATTGCATTTGCCACTTCTTTGTTCACATTGCTATTTTAAATGTGAATATATTTTAGGAGCAGCACCTATATACCAGTTTTACTTGCCAGTCAACCTCACTACTACTTTTGGCATAATTTATTGCATGATTGGTTGAAGAGATAAAAGCCAAAGAACAAAGTGTAAAATCCAGAGAACAAAGAATGGAGAGATGAAAGTTAAAGACACAAAGAGAAGAATCTGTTTATTTGACCAAGAAAAACACCGACTTAAAAAGAAACTATTCTTTGTTTTTAGATGTTATAAAATTCTACTCAGGCACGGTACTAAACAGAGAAGAAGTTTGTCATCGAGAGATGCCACCAGAAGGTTTCATTAGCAACTTAGAATCCCAAAGAATTTTTTATAGGTATCCCACATAATTTGTAATCATATTTACTCCAAGGAATACTGATGGAATTTTTATATTCTTGCTAGTGACCACAAGTGATCAATGTGACTGCAATCATGTTAAAAAAGCCATAAGCAAAAAAAAAAAAAAAAGCCATAAGCATAGAAATGTATATTTTTTTTTAAAAAATATCTCTTCCTCCACCAATTGACCAACATTCAGACTCTGATGGGATATACACATAAATATTAAAATAGCCTTTGGTAAACACTAGCTAAGTGTTCACTACTACTGTTGTTTCCCTTGTTGGTTTTCTGGATTTCTCATCTACTATGCTTTTCTTTTTTGCAATCGTGTTGGTAATAACCTTGGGTTTTTTGTGTTTTTGTTTTTGTTTTGTTGTTGTTGTTTCCATGAAACAAAAGTCTACTATGAATTGGGGCTCCCTGGGGTTCAGTCTCGTCAGAGAAAATGGGAAAGATAGAGATGCACAACCTGTTTTCCTCGTGGGACAGGAAGGTTCCCACTGGCCCATGGAACGAAACACCTGAATGCTCCTGGCTGCAAAGTCATACAGGGAGATGACCAGGAGGGTGGCTGATGGGGGACTTGGAGAGGGGACCCTGTCTCCTCCTGAGCTCTTGCTCCATCTCTTGCCTTCTGGGGCCCACAGGCATGTTCCAAAATCAGCAGAAAGAACTATCTATAGCTTTCGCTTCTATTAATCAGTGATATTTCTGCCCTCTGGATGAACAAAACTAAGTGCGGTGCTTTCCTGCATAACATTTACCACCCTCCTTCTGAGGGTCCTTGCATCTTCTCTTGAAGGTTTGCTGGAAAGTTAACATCTGGTACTGACCCCTGTCTTCCAAATCTTGTCTGCTTACATGTGGTCTTAGGCATGATACCTCCTTTCAGATAAGGTCTCTGTGCTAGTGAGAGTTAACATATGGCAACTCCCTGAAATCAGTTTGTCTTGGAGTTGGAAGTTCAAAGTCAGTCTGGAGAGGTTCTCAAATATATTATTGTTAAGCCATGTTCATCCCTTTTTACATTTCTGCATCTTTTTATACCTTTGCTATATGCAAAGTTTCTACTCATCATTCCATAAAAAATATACGTATATATATGATTAGCTAATTATATAAATTGCTGTGTGGTTATATACAGTTATATAGTTATAATAGTTGATTAATATTTACTTATTTATTTATTTATCAATGACTGATAAGTCAACCAGAATGGTACCTATATCTACAAAATGGACCATCTTCAGATTTGGTATTCTATTTTTGCCTCTCTTCCAATCATTGGTATAGATGCCAAATTTGCTGATCAGGTATGAGGTTTGAATTCTTTTCTGTAGTTCAATGCGAATCTATTAATCAGGATCAGGACCTTTGGAGAAGATCAATCAACAGCTTAAGAACAACTCTATTGATCAACCTACCTGCCTATTGGTCAGTCAGTTTGCCCTCTGAATATTGATTTATGATTTTTCTAAGTCAGGGATATATATCTCCGTGGATATGGATGGATGCAGACAAAACTCAGATGGAATTTCCCACAGACTGCATGGAGGATTTCACACCCTTGCCCACCATGTCCCCGGGCAACCCCACCTCCCGCCCCCAGTGTGTTCTTCCACACTTTATATATACGTATCCTATATTACGTATACATCCTGTATGACTACAGATATGGTAAATGGCCTGAGAACCTAAAGGCAGGTAGAGATCTCTGGAAAAGGAGACCAACCTTGCCTGATCCTAGGAAAAGAAAGAAATTGTAATGACTCTTACAAAACAGTGCATTTGCACTTCTTCATCATCAAAGAAGAAAAAGGTAAGAACTTTCTGGCGTCATCAGAAGACAGTGTGAGAAGGGCACGGCTCCTGATGATGGATAAATACGTTTCTGTAAAACAGAATTGTCCCAGCACTTTAAGACAGGCAATCCGTTGAAGGTCCACCTGCCCAGGGACCCAGGTGACAAAGAAAACCAGTGCGCCTCAATGTGTTCCTCAGCACCATCTGTAACCATCTGTGTTCAAGTCCCTGAAAATTACTCTCGGTTTTCTACCTCTTGCCCAAAAGGACACAATGAAGGCATTATGGGTTTTAAATATGCTTTAGATAGAACACACTCAGGCCATTTGTTGGAACATTACTAAAATCTCTCCGATTTTCATTCTGCCTTTCATGGGAGCTGCTTGCAAACTGCCCTTCTGACCTACTAGATTCTATAGAATGGGGGCTTATTAAAACCTCATTGTTTTGGGGTCCTGGCTTGCATCTGGCTAGTGTTAGGGAATGTGGCCTTCACTGATATGCTCATGGTCATGATTTGGGGCAAGCATGAGAAGTTTGCTTGGGAACACATCTTGCTTCCCGACACAGCCATGCGATTCTTATTTGCAAATGCAAAATGGAATTGTTTTCAATGGCTCTCCTAATTCTCCTAAAAAGTTGAATCCTTTTTATGATATTGATAGGATTTTTGACTATTAAAAACACATGAGCAACAGCACTGTATTATCCAGGTGTAAACACTAGAAATTCCTTACCAAGAGGAAGTTTCAGAATCAAACCTACCTACTAGTGACTACAGACTTTGTTTCACTTGGCTACAGGAATTCTCACATTTTTCCTTTTGACGTTCACTTACATGTAAATTATTAAAGCAGGTAGCTGGGTTTATGTACTGCAAATATATTTTACAGCTGCAAAGGTACGATGTCGCACTTGCATATTCATGCGTCCTACATGCTGTACCATTTTTAATGAGTGGGTAAAGAAATCAAGAGGATGATATTTTCTGGTTAGGTAAATACAAATTAAAGTGAATGCTAACATATATTTATTGACTTACTGATTACAACTTAGGAATAATTCAAGAAAAACAATAACCTACATTGCATACTGTCAAAGAAGGCTTGACTAGTAAGTTGCTAGTGTCATTTGTAGAATTTCCGAAGTTAATTGTTCATGAAAGATCTGGAAGGTATTTCCAAGCTTACATCTCTGGCTCCATCTCTGAAACTTGAGGGTGAAAAAAACAAAATATCTTCTGCTATTTTTTGTACATCGATGGGGGCATTCTTACCTTGAAATTGTGCATTAAATCCTTTGCGCCGATGATTGCTGTCAGATGTAAAATGCAGCCGTAACCAGTTCTTACTGCTTATAACAGGAGAAGGAAGGTTCATACCAGTCAGCCTGGAAAAGAGAAGCAGAAAAAAATCTCCTTTGTAAACCAATGAACAAATGTCCTATACCAAACCCACTTTTTTATAAAAAAAAAATTAATGTTTATTTTTGAGAGAGAGAGAGACAGAGCACAAGCAGGGGAGGGCCAGAGAGAGGGAGACACAGAATCCAAAGCAGGCTCCAGGCTCTGAGCTGTCAACACAGAGCCCGACGTGGGGCTTGAACCCACAATCCGTGAGATCATGACCTGAGCCGAAGTCGGATGCTTAACCCACTGAGCCACCCAGGCGCCCCTCAAACCCACTTTTAAAATTGACTGCTGACAGTTGTGATTTTGAGCTGCATAGAAGAGAGACCATGGATTAGCTGTGCTTAAACCTTGAAATGACTCAGGTAATTTCATGTTTGCTCACATATCAGCACTATATTTTACCCTTGACGACGTGAAGGCTTTCACCAATACTTTACATTTTTATTCTTTTTATTAATGATGCATACATGAGAAGATATTCTTTGGATCTGTTATTTCTATTTATCAGGACCTCAATCCTCATGAATTATAAAAGGACAAGAAATAGGCAAATAGCAACATTGTGCCTTTTACCCATTGAACAATTTGTGATTCTGTTTCACCCTCAAATACACTCTTTATCGGGCTTGATAGCTCCCATATTTCTGGTCTCCTGTCTGCAGAGTTCCAAACAGGGCCCTTCCCTGTTTAGAGCAGTGTTTAGGGTACTGGGGTCAAGTCCAGTTAAAGAGATTTGAGATGAGATAAAATTATGTTTGGGGAAAGTGGTGTATTTAACACACTTAAATCTTTCAAAATCAGACACACTCTGTAGCTAAGCTGTTTAAGCTCCCCTCCTAGTTTACACTGTATGGCTTAGTTGTCAGAAAAAAATTTTAAAAAGTGGGTCATTTACTTCCTGCTTCTGAAAACCTCGCGTCATTAAGAAGTGAAACTCTTCTCGGGTGCTAAACCCCCTCCCTGTGGGAGACACGGGGTGCGCTCAGTTTTGGCCAAGGGCAGAAGTTTCCTTGGATGGGAATGCCTCTGGGTCCACCTCTTACAAGCTGAGGTAGGACCGTTGCCTCATCTTTTCTGACCCTCTGCTTTCCTGTGTGTAAACTGGAGCTGAAAACGCATCCACCGAGGAAGAGATGATCAAGAGGCATGTGTAAATGTCCCTAATGCACATTTAAAATTTTTTTTTAAGTTTTATTTATTTCTAGGAGAGAGAGAGAGACAGCATGAGCAGGGGAGGGTCAGAGAGAGAGGGAGTCACAGATTGAAACAGGCTCCAAGCTCTGAGCTGGCAGTCAGCACAGAGCCCGACGCGGGGCTCGAACCCACGAACCGCGAGATCACGACCCAAGCGAAAGTCGGACACTTAACCGACTAAGCCACCCAGGCGCCCCCCTAATGCACATTTTAAATGTCACCCCTAGTTATGCATCGTAGAGTTAGTTTGCATCTCAGTTCCCAAATGTGTTTGCAAAACGATGCTTATTAGTGCCGGGGGTCAGTAAGGGTTTAAGCAATGCACTTGCGGCTGAGATCTGGGCTGCCCTTTTCGGCTGGCCTGTGTGCACCTGCTCAGTGAGCCTGCACGCCGTCCTTGGGTGCTCAGGATTTCCTGGACACGGGTTGGCTACCTCGAGCGCTTCCCTCCTTACTCCATTACCTGGAGGAAAAGCAGCATCGAATGAAAT
Source organism: Proteles cristata cristata (assembly GCA_017311185.1). Lineage (NCBI taxonomy): Eukaryota > Metazoa > Chordata > Mammalia > Carnivora > Hyaenidae > Proteles > Proteles cristata. The sequence continues at coordinate 13,334 of JAESUZ010000823.1, forward strand.
AAGTAGTCCAGCTCTCTGATGTCAGGGTGTTCGAGTTAAACTCTCTGGTTTAAAAACGTGCAGGATCTGTTTAAAGTGAAAAGCCAAAGCTTGGCTGTAAGCAATTCCAAGTGTTTATGTCACCATTTGAAGGAATCTTCGGCGAGAAGAAATCCACTGGTCGGACCTGCCTATTTGCTTGGATGTGTGTAGTTCTGACTGCTAAAGGCGGATACGCTGCACCCAGGAAAACACTGCATTGTTCACCTGTTTTGTTTGAAGGCTCTCTCCCCACCACCTTGGTGACCATATGTTACAGATTCTATTAGAAAGAGGTTACGTCTTTGCCTAATACTGACAATGGCCACAAGATAAGTGACTTCTGGATTCAAAAACTCCATCTACCCTGCTCACCTACATTCACTCACTGGCAGTTTTATAACTGAATCCCATGTTTGTTTGTTGAGGTTTTAATAGTATTTTTCCCCCTCAATTAGGTTCCTTTCGAGTGGTTCTGATCTCAAAAGCAGGGTGGGATTACATTTCAGTTGTGTATCAACATAGTAATGTGCGTAAATAAATACCCTCTCCACCTCCCACATTTTTCAAATTCCTACTCATAAGAAAGCCAGTTTTGTGTCAATCAACAAAGTTCATCTTTAAAGAGAAGACATATTTTAGGGTTTACTAGGAATGCAGTTTATTTTATTTTAACATTTATTTTATTTTTTGAGAGAGAGTGTGCAAGCAAGGGAGGGGCAGAGAGAGAGAGGGAGAGGGAGAATCCCAAGCAGGCTCCACAGAGCACCAACATGGTCCTCGAACCTAGGAACCGTGAGATCATGACCTGAGCTGAAATCAGGAGTCGAATGCTTAACCGACTGAGCCACCTGGGCATCCCAGTAGTGTGGTTTCTGCTGTAGCTGTTTGACTCTGTTGTCGTTGTGAAGACGCAGCCATAAAATGGATTTGGTCGTGTTCCAGCCACAGCTCACTTACAGAGGCTTGCATCTCATGTAATTTTTCTACTAAACAACAAGTTACTTTTTTTTCTTTTTTCAAGTTTTTACTCAAAGTCCAGTTAATTAACATACAGTGTAATATTAGTCTTGGGTGTACAATATAGTGATTCAACACCTCCATACACCACCTGTGCTCATCACAACAAGTACATCCTTAATCCCCATCACCTGTGTCCCCATCTCCCACCCCCTCCCCTCTGGTGACCATCAGTGTGTCCTCTAGAGTTAAGAGTCTGTTTCTTGGTTTCTCTCTCGCTCTCTCACTCTCGCTCTCTTCCCCTCCCTTTGCTTGTTTTTTGTTTATTTCTTAAATTCCACATATGAATGAAATTACCCAAATGTTTACAGCAGCATTATCTACTAGAGCCCAACTATGGAAATAGCCCAAGAGTCCTATGACTGACCAATGGATAAAGAAGAAACCATGTATATGTGTGTGTGTGTGTGTGTGTGTGTGTGTGTGTGTGTGTGTGTGTGTGACTCAGCCATAAAAAAGAATGAAATATTTTTGCAGTGATGTGGATAGAGCTAAAGAGTATTATGCTCTATAATAAGTCAGTCAGAGAAAGAAAAAAGTGTTACTCTTTTCTCACAGTTTTCCAAACTCTGAACAAAGTAAAATCTACTCTTAGTTTATAGGCCAGATTTGGTCTGTGGACCATGGTTTGCTGACCCTTGCTTTGGCATATATAAGGCAATTTGTAAAAATACTGAGCAGGTAGATAATTAGGTGATGTATATCAAGGTAGTGTAACTAGTTTAAAAAAATGTATAACTCCTAGACAGATGCATTTTATACAGACTCAAGGGTGAGGAGTTTGTAATAATTACGTAATTCATTTTCTATGGTGAGAGGCAAGCTGTGCCAATGAGTCACACTCCAGAGTTGATCAGCATGCATGGATTTCTTGATTTATCCATGGAAAATAAACAGATATTCATATCTTCTTTCCTCGGGGTGCCAGGTTGGTGGTGGTCCTATATAAGACATATCCTTTGGAACTGTGACTTTTTCTGTCCTCTTCCAGAGGCCTGGGATAATTTTTTTTTTAAATGTTTATTTACTTTTGAGAGAGAGAGAGCACAAGTGGGGGGGGGCTAAAAAGAGAGGGAGAGGGAAACACAGAATCCGAAGCAGGCTCCAGGCTCCAAGCTGTCAGCACAGAGCTTGACGCGGTACTTGAACTCACAAGCCATGAGATCATGACCTGAGCCGAAGCCGGATGCTCAACTGACTGAGCCACCCAGGTGCCCCGGGCCTGGGCTAATCTTAAAGCGGCCATTTAACAGAAAGATTATATTATAAAGTCAATTGTTCCTTCATTGCAACAATTAAAGGAAGGAACATTAAAGGAAGTTGACTCATACAAGCCAGTGGATGTTATAATAGGTTTACTAAGAACTTGAATCATTCAGACAAGATGTAAATAATTGAACTTGAATAGCTTGCTGGCCTCAGAATGACTTCCAAAGGTGTCCACATTTTAATCCCCAGGCCCTGTGACTATGTCACCTTATGTGGCAAAAGGGAACTTTGAAGTTGTGATAAAATTACAGACCAAGGGGAGATTATCCTGGATTATAGGGTAGCCCAATGCAATCAAAAATCCTTACAAATGGAAGAGGTGAGACAGGAGAGTCAAGGAGAAGAAGGAACCCAGGAAGGAGGTCAAGGGGATGTGCGTGAGAGCCATAGCCATAGCTGTTGACCGTGAAGATGGAGAAAGGGGTTGTGAGCCACGGAATGTGGGTGTTTCTTCCATGCATTCTCCCCTAGAGCCTCAAGGAGGAATGCATCCCTGCTGATACCTTAGTTTTATTCCAGCATAGGCTGTGTACGATTTATAACCAGTACCACCATACAATAATAATTTCATGTTTGTTTAAGCCTTCATGGTTGTGTTAATTTGTTACAGTAGCATTGGAAAATAAACGTTTTAATAAACATGCCATATGTTTCATTCTAAAACAGTCCGGAAAGAGAGGAAATATGGTAGAACATGTCATCACTCTGACTCTAATAATCTTAGGGAACTGGTCCATTTTAAACACATTGTATAGTTATCAGGGATTGAATATCCATCATTGTTGGGTTGTACTTAGCCATGCTCAGTTCTTAGCTCTATGTCTTTGAACTCTGCTGGATTTGGTTTTCTAATAAGTAAGTTTTTGGGGATGTGGGAGATTTGGGGGAAATAGTAGGCAACAGTGCAGGCCTGACATGAATAGTGAGCATAAAATACAAAGCAGAAACATTTTACAGAGAAAGGATGAAATGATGGCATGGATCAACACATGTTTTTTGTCTATTAGTTGAGAGTGTTTAATTTATCCTATACACATAACAGCCAAGGAAAAATACCTGGTGAAATCAGGGGATTCTAGTATATTTGGACTTAAAAAATAAAGGACACATCAGTGTGATGTGCCAGGAAAGGGTCTTCCTGAGGGAGTGTGTGAGGCACGTCATTTCTGGAGCATCCCAAACTAGGTCAGGAAACCCATAAAGCCTCACAGTGAGAATATTGAGCAGTCCCTTTAGGCATGGCTAAAGGAGCTGGGAGTTCTCACTCTTCCTCCCAAGGTTGCCAAATTAGGCAATTTCATCCATTGGCAAACTCAGTTCTCTCAAAGACTCAACAAGGTTTCGCTACTGCCAACAGTAAAAATAGATGTGGGATCTGCAGGGTACTTAACGTTAAGAAGACCTTCTCTGAGCCAAAATAAAACCGGCCAGTCTGTTCCACTTTCTCCAAATAGCTTTACTGTGAATTTTAGGATTCTATTTATAATACATTCATAACTTCCTTTTCCACTTAACGTCCCGCAGTCCCACACTCACAGGTTTAAAATGAGGGGTTTGAGCACCTTGGTCTCAACCATAACAGCCTTGTGTCTGTGACTCATTCATTTTACTTATGCAACTAGAAAAATGTGGAGTCAATTTATTGAGATAATTTTCTGAAATGCATTTGGAAATGTGAAAGGTTTCAAAGAGCTCCGTTTGAGCACTTTTTTGACATTAATCTAGATTTCCTATGTCTTTAGAAAATCATCATATAAATTGCTGGGAGTTTCTCTGTAGTTAAACCTCTTTAACTATGATGACTAAGAAGCCAGAAAGCATTAATACCATCAACATAGACTGTAAATTACCTACCCTCCCTAAGGAGACTCAAGAATTTCATAAGCCTATTACTCCCAAGAGCTGATAGCTTATCATCTACAGAATGTCTTCTAGAAGTTGTTAGATATTCCTGTGCTCTTGTGGACATGTAACCGACATGATTCAGAGGGTGGTGCTTCCTTTTTCTCTTTTTTATAAAAATTGAATGGAATAATCTGATGCAGCAAAGGGTTCATGAAGTGTCAGTTCCCTCTGGGAGTGTTATTCATGTTAGCAGGGAAAGCTGCTGTCTTCTGAACGTATATTGAGTTTGCACTGCTCTTCTAAGCCGTATTTTGGACTTCAATGGAAGTAATGATGGATGTTAAATGCAGTCCGTCCTTGGAAGTTCATTGAAAAGCAATGAAAAGGAGAGATGCAGAAGTGTGTGTGCGTGCATGCGCGTGAGCACAGATAAATATGTATATACACAGATATACATAAAAGATAATAGTTATATATTTATATACAGATATTTCTAGAAATTTGTTCCAAAAGTTTCCCACATTACTACCCTCTGAAAGACACAGCTACAATAACAAAAGAAGACAAACAAACAAAACACCCACCCCTCACCTATTTAAAAGCATACCACAGGAGAAGACCTCCCCTTTAGAAGGTTCTTTTTCTTTCTGTTTGACGTCTCTCCCACACACCATGACATTCATGATTAGCTCTCATTCAGGGCTGCTCTCTCTAGGACAGCTTCTCTCTCTGGCTTTGCTCTTTACTCAAGGCACCTGGGAAGATTCACTCAGGATGACATGCCAATAGCTAGTCTCCTCCCTCTCACAGATGTCATCTCCTCTCATGGCTATAGCCATCACCTTGTCCCTGCTCTGTGTGTCCCTTGTATACTCTGTGCTTTTTACAAAAATGATTTCTAGCCTCTCAGGCCCTCCATTCCCCCATTCAGTTCTGGGCTCATTCTTCCAGGCTCACCCCGTGCGCACATCCTCCCCTTGATTTCTACACTCGGATGCGGTCAACTTGGTCCAGTTCCCAACGGAAAGCCCTGTGCTCCTTCCTTGGCCAGGCCCTTTATGCCAACCACTCTCCTGCCAGGAGCCAGGACACCCACCCACCCTGGTGCACCTCCTCTTTGCTTGCTAGTAATTCCTGGTCCCCCTGTTGATTTCAGATGATGGGTCTCATTGTCAGGGAAGCATGACTTGACCATGAAGTTGAGATCCTTCCTCCCTGATTCTGTCTTCTTCTGGCATCTCTCATGCAGACATTTCAAAGTGATGACTCAGTTACTTGTGTGATTATCCACTGAATGGCTGTTGTTCCAGTGACACCTGAAGCTGGTGTTATCCCCGCTGTCTCTGGAACCTAGCCAAGTGGTGCGCTTATAGGAGGAACTCATTACAGATGGGATTAGAAGTGGAATCAGTAACTTTAAACACCCCATGTGACCTTGCCCAGGCTGCCTTTCACAAGTGAGCACCACTCTAGGCAATGTTCCCTGTCACAACGCCAGGCTGAGCTGTGTTTGTGCCTAGGCGATGTCTGTGTTGGGTATCTTATACACCTTTATGACCTTAGAGGAAAGCAAAGAAGGAGTGGAGAAGCAGTGCCAAGAAAATATGTGCCCCGACCAAGGTCTCTGCACACGGACATGCACAACTCCAGGGAATATGGTCTGAATGGACGCCCCCAAAGCTCTGCTTCATCACCACCTGCACAGGACATCTACTCTATGCTCACTTTAATAGCCTGTAAGGAAATCCAGAGAGACCACAACTTGCTGCTCCAGAAATCTCCTCATTTCACCCCCAAGCTCTGCCTTTGGTGGCTGGTAAGCTCTTTGGTGGATATTTAGACCATAGACACACCACATCCCGGTTTTCTGAAAGTGGCAAACTCTCAGACGTGTAATCCTGGCCACACCAAAACAGGCAGGACAGCAGTGTATCCAAGGGAGGGATCAGAGTGTGCAAGACACCCTCATCTCACAGACGCCTTCTCGACCCGAGACCTGCACACAAAACCTACTGAGACCTGAGATGGGGCACACAGCCCTGTCATGCCTGACACACTCCTCTCTTCTAACCAGGTGCTGCCCAGGTCCCGGCCAACCTCCTTTCTTCTAACCAGGCGCTGCCTGGGTCCCGGCCAAGCTTCTCTCTTCTAACCAGGTGCTGCTTGAGTTCTGGCCAAACCAAAACCTCTTCTCATGCTATTAGAGAGGTCTCTTCCTGTCCCTCTGTGTAACTATGACACCAACTGCCTGAACTACATTACAGATGATGTGCATGCGGCTGGCACAGTGCCGGGCACTAAAGACACAGCTTCAAGCAAGCTGTGGTCCCAGCAGGCATCGGCGGAGAGCAGACCACATAAGCATCCACAATAGGGGGTCTCCACTCTTCTAGGGAGGGGGAAGCCACTCCTGGAGGTGTGGTGTCTGATTTGGGACTTGCCTGCTGAGCAGGTAATGGGGGCCACTGGGGACAGTGGTGAGAGCAGCTTGTGCTGATTTCCAAGCTAAATTGCGGCACGTCCCTCCCCTAAACGTGTTTTCATTGCTCCAAATCACTCAGAGAAAGATGCCAACTTTCTTAGCTTGGGATTGAAGACGCGTCCCCATGACACTCCAGCCATTGCCTGCCTTACCTGCTGTCTGTTCTCCCTGAGTCCTCCGCAGCCCACACAGGACAGCGGGCAGCTCCCCAGCTCGTCCCGTGGTCTCCCAGCGCACCCTGCTCCTGTGTCCTTGTCTCCGGCGTTCCCCCAGCCGCAGCCTCTTAGCTGCCTTTGTCCTGTTTAAACTCTCCTCAAACCTCAAAGCTTTTGCAAAAGATCATCCCTCTCAAACTCTTTCCCTCCCTAGGGGGGCATCAACCACCGTGCCTTTGTAACCCTTCAGCACGTTCTCATATATTTCTATGGAGGGAATAAGAGTCTGTCCTGTACTGTGGGTGGTTGTGTAGACGTCCCTTCCCCGACTGAACTGGGAGCCCACCGAGGGCCTGGCCAACACCTTACTCATTTCCCTCATGTTTGCGTGCGGCGCACACACGAGAAAGCCTCAGTAAATCCACTTTAAATGGTTTCTGTGCTTTTATTTTTGCTCCTGACATGAGCTACTCCAACCGTAGCACATCGTAAGGCTGCAAAAAGTTAAACTCATTAAGAGAATGCCATTCCTCTGTCTCCACGCACAGGGAAGTCTCTGCCAAGTGTGAACGCCAAGTGGGACAGACCTACCATCTCTTTTGTGTTCCTCCTACTATATCCACGGTGCCGGAAGCACGTAACGCTGGACTCACTTAAGACAGTGAGAACATTGGTCTGTGTCAAGGAAGGAGGAGGAGGGGGACAGTCGAATCTGGTAGAGGTGGGGCAAAGGGGCCCCGGACGGACAACAGGGATTTGAGCGAGGGTCACAAACTTGTGTAGGACTTCGGCAAGCCAGGCACCAGGAATTAACCCGAAGGTCAAGCGGAGAGGATCATTTGAGAGAGAATGTGACAGATCCTGTCCTCTAAAGCTTAAGGACTAAATGTCAGGGAATTGCTCGGAATGAAGCCCAGGAAATGGCTCAGACAGATGAGTAATAGGATAAGTCAAGAGGCAGCGTGCTCTGACACCATTTCTCAGTGGGAAGTCCTCTAGGCCCCCGGACCCCCCTCCAGACAGGGGAAGGAGGCCAACCTGGAAAGCAGAGTCAGCCTGCCAGGTGCCTTTTCCTTCCTAGACTGGAGGGCAGCCTCACTGCACCCGGGGCTATGCACGCGCCCTTCCGTGTGGGGAGAGCTGTTCCCCGCATGGCACACAAGGTCATATCTGTATTACGGATCCCAGGGTGGTGGGGAGAGCAGGCTTGTCTGCGTCTAAGTCAGTGACCTGGAAAACGAAACTTCCAGCGTGTGTCTCTAATTCTCTGCTCTGTCCAATATCCTGGTGGGTCGTTTTATAACTATCTGTGAAGACAGGTGTCTGGATTTTGCCAACAGGAAAAACATTCTTTGTCTCCTATATCACTTGGACTTTCAAAACAGCTAACAGTTAGTGCTAGACATGGATGAGCATTGGTATCATTTTCTGACCATTAAAAAAAGACATTATCTAGAGACCTCTATAATAAATGCATGCCCAGCCAATACTTGAAGACCAACAATTTTTTTAAAAATGCTAAATAGTGCTGGATTTCTGGATCACTGATCATTTTCTCTTTGATATTTTTAGCATACATGCTTTTTAAGACATCGTAAAGAATATTTTCTACTTAATCTTGGGGTAAGATTAGTCTTATCCTAGACCACTTCAAGAATCTGAAATGAGTTTATTTTATTTTTTTTTAGCAAACTTCTTACGTCACTTGAGATAACAATGCACACTTATGCAGCCAGCTAGTAAGACACCGCCACCTTGCTGTGCCATGTCCGGGGCAGGAGCTCAGCCACCCCCACTGCTATCACGGGGGACCCCAGGCATAGGGCTGTGACATCTGAGACCGTCAGGACCTGCAGCGTCTCACAGACTGGTACCCCTGCGTCACTGCCCAGCTGCTGCAGACATGGTCACACCTCACACAAGTCCATACAAGCCCCGGGTGGCCTGTGGCTGCTGCTTTCCCAGCTGGTGCGATCCGTGGCCGTTACCCTCTGTCACAGGATACAGGCTCCCTCCCCGCCCAGGGCTCTGCACTGAGGCCTCCTCTCTCCATCAGGGGCACATCTCTAATCCTGCCATCATGATAGACAAAACTTGTGGCATCAGCCTCACCTGGATTTAAAGCCATCAATGCCCCACCTGCCTGCTGGGGTGTTGGGTGGCCCCAGGCCTTTCCTCAAGTCACCTGAACCTCCAGGCCTCATCCTTGTGAATAAGCCCACGCACACTGGGCTAGACGGGTGGGGGTGGCCAGCGCAGTTTCCTACTTTTCCATCCCAGAAGGCTTGAGGTTTGTCTTGCTTCTCTCGCGGCAGCCACGTGATTCAGGGGAAGAGGATCGCATGACCATCTCCACAGATACGTGCACAATACGGACATACACCCATAGGTGTGCACATTCTACACATGCCATGAGGCAAACACCGGATCACCTGTGTGTTATGTAACACACACATGGGCCCATACACATCTATCTACATGCCGAGCTAAGAAGTTTCTGGATAGAAGAAATTTTCCATTTCACATTTGTAAGCAGCATACCGTTCTGTTAATTTTCAAATGTATCTTTTCTCTTCTATACCCCATATGTTATGCAAGGCACATGCTTTGGCTTTGACCAAGTGAACATGGAGGACTGAGGAGACAGGTGCTTCAACATCCCACCCATGGATTCATCTGGCCACACGGTCCCAGCACCTATGAAACAGCACTGGGGAATCTACGGCATCCAGACTTTCACAGGAAACACCCTTGCAGGTCAATCCATGTTCAGAAACATCTTCCACTGATTGTATACACTGTATTTAGAAAACACAGCTCCAACCTGTCCTCTCTGAAGGTTTCCGGTTGGGAAATACGAGAACAGGAAACCGCGTGAGCACGTGGAAAGGCTCTGAACACATGGAAACCCGCCTCCAAGTTCAAGAGAACTTCCGTTCAGTGTGAAGTGTGCTAGAAACAGACATTAGCCGTACAGTGACGGGAATCTGTACATGTGTTTTTGCCCCCTTCCAGCTATGCGGGCGAAGATACATTATTTCCTTACTCGTATCTAAACCGAGTCTGTATGTCACACATTTCTGGAACAGTCAGAAATGGTAGGGCCTATCCTAAGCTTTGCCAATAGTTTCATTTAAAAGCATTCTCTTGAATATTAATCTAACAGAAAACCACATAGGACCTTAGGAAACGCATATCCTAGAGATAGTTAAATACACCCTCTTTCACAGAACCCGCCTAGCGTTTTGTTGTGGCTGTTGGTAAGTCCTGTGAATACATGTCTTTCAATGTACTTATTTTTAAAAATATGAGAGGTCATGAGAACATGACCTGAGCTGAAGTCGGACACCTAACTGACTGAGCCACCCACGCACTCTAGAATTTGGCTTTTCTTGATTCCACGTGTAAGTGTGATCCTTGGTATTTTTCTTCCTGTTTCTGGTTTATTGTGCTCAGGACAATGCTCCCAGTTGTATCCATTTCACGGTTTACAGATGTATGGAGACCATTTACCCAACTAGGATTTGTTTGTTTGTTGGACTTGGAATCTGTATCGTTTCTCCCATTTTATAGATGAGGAACTAAGCCCCTGGACATGGAGTTTGGTTTTGGGACTCAGCATACAGTACATGACAAGCATGTCTGCCTTATTAATGTTGAATATTGGCTTTAGTGCCTTTTAGATTTTAAAAATGCACATCCGTGCAGGTGTGTGGGATTGTGGAGGCTGGTCCAAGACAAACCACATCCCAGCTCACAACTCCTTGTTCATTGAGCCAGATTTCAGCTCCTTCTTGAAAAGGTGCAGGAGTTCAGGTCCGATCAGCCACAGGCGAGTGTGGGTGACTTGGAGGGCCTGCTGCCAGAGAAGTTCAAGGCAGCCTCGTCATCCAGTCGGGTGGCAGACAGTGCCCTGCCTTCCCGGCAAGCAGGGGCTACTGGTCTTCGTCGCTCGTGCCCGGGAGCTAGTCCTTCATGCTGGTAGGGTGCAATATCTCACTTAACGTAATTTAACTCTCAGAGAGTCCTCAGGATTGCAAGTCTATGTTCAGGCCATCGGCAAAAGGAATTTCACAAGAGAATTTCACACTGTTGCAAATAGAGGATTTCCTTCATTTTATGGCTGAGTAATACTGCGTTGTATATAGGTAAATATTTATATACACATACTTTGTATACGTATATTACATACATATTGCATGTGTGTATATATATGTATGTGTATGCATGTATACGTATCACTTTATCCAAGGAGAGCCTACTTGGTACTTAGGCTCTTCCAGCATCTGTTCTGTGTTGAAGGAGGGTCAACAGGAGGGTAAGATCTTCCTCATCAGGCTGCTCACACCACACCTGTAGGACAGTTGCTTTCACTCTAGGAATGGTGGGGTTTGTTAAGTCAATATGGATAAGCAGAGTTGAAGGGAAGAATTAAACATACGACTTTTCCTTATTAATAACTCAACTGACTGAAAAACAATGAATACTTATAGTTTTCCTCTTGCCATTTTCCCATGTACTTTTAATATCCACAGAGGTACTAGTGAGACTCTAACCGCTTGAAAGCAATTATTCTAATTAATTTGAATCTTCACTATGATTCTTCTTTGTAAGTCAGTAACAAGATAAACCATAGTCACATAGTGGTCTTTAGTTATAATCGTCTTGAGAAAAAGTGAAATATCCTTAAAAGAAAGTTGTACCAAATCGGATAAAAATATCCATTAAATATTATATCGAAAAGCACTCACTGATGCAAAAAAATATTCCAGAGATTTAGCTCACAGTGACATCCTGAACTATTTTTTTCCTCCACGGTTAAGTAGTAAACCGTAGATAAGCACAAGGAGGAATGATAATAGTAATAATGAAATTTAAATTAGTCACAAAATGAATCTAATATTCTAAATGTTTTCCTATACAGATATGTGTAGGTAGATGTAAAAAGGGTGTGTTACTTATATAGCATTTAATAACCGACTTTTTCTCTTTGAGAGCATTATCACCACGATAATGTGTGTAGTTTGTGAAAAACAGTAATGTTTGAAAAGTTGGAGGGCGCCTGGGTGGCTCAGTCGGTTGAGCATCTGACTCTTGATTTCATCTCTGTCATGATCTCAGTCATGAGATATCAGTCATGAGATCAAGCCTCCCTGGGATTTCCTCCCTCCCTCTCTATCTGCCCCTCCCCCGCTTGTGTGCAAGCCTGTGTACTCTCTCTCTCCAAAAAAAAAAAAAAAAAAAAAAAAAAAGTTTAATACGTATAGCTTGTGGATTTTATGTACTATCCTATTGAATGAATATTCCACCACTCATGTAACCAACGTCCTAGTGAAGCGACTCGATATGATTTCTGCTAGCTTGATAAATTTTATACTAAACCACATCAGGAGGAGTGTTTTTGAATCACTGTATTTATTTCCTCAGGATCAACTCCTAGAAGTAGAATTGATGGGTCAAAAAGGATGCACTTCTTGCACGCATGTGTGTGTATGTGTGTGTGTGTGTATAGTAAAATTGTAAAAAAATATACATATACATATATACGTATTGTAAAATTGCCCTCTAAGAAAATAAACTTTAGGAAGAGGCCTTTCAAAGGGACTTTATGAATTTTGCAGTATGATCTTTCGTTCTTTTATTTTGCCGCCTTCTCTGTGAACTCTGAGCACGCGTAGCGTGTTTTTCTCCTTTGTATTAGCCTGTTCTTTCCCAGAGCAGAGGTGTTGCCACGTCTCTACTTTGAGAATCAAAGTGATGGCGCACACTTTGGAGTCTGAGGCCCCTCTGATGGGATTCCCGAAACATGCATCTGCCTATTACTTCTTTTTCCTGCTGGAAAGGAAATACTAGGAATCATTAAGAGGCTCTCGACACAGAGAACAGCCATCAAAGGGCCTGACAGGAAAGCTGTCTTGAATGCCTTTTCTCCCTGTTATTACTGACTGATCATCACACAATTGTAACGTACTGTCCCCGTGACTGTGACACCTCCCCTGCCCCATCTGCCACAAAATCTGTATGTGATTAAATCTTTCTTTACAGTCTCTTCACCATTGCATATTTACCAGCTCATCTAAGAAAAGAAAAAACTAAAATACAAATTGTGGTGCCACTCAATATTTAGGTGAGAGAAATAGGGACTATTTTCTCTGGGACTAGATTGTTTTCAGTTGGCAGGTGGGTTTGCTCTTTTGCCGGGAGGTAAACAAAAATTGCGCCAGGGGTTGTTACTTTGGGCTGCACATGCATTGTGTGTGTGTGTCCACATACACACTCGACCACTCAGATATTGTATTCTTAGGGTCTTGGAAGATTCTATTCAAATTGTTACAAAAAAAGAAAAAAACAAGTGCTAATTAAGACTTGGCACATTTTGGGGAAGAAAAGATGCCTAACTGCTTCAGGACCAGGTTCTTTCTGGTTCTCACATCAGTTGCATTTGGCTCCGGCGAACGAGTTTTGCGTGTGAGTTCACAGTGGGCTCCCAGGTGCCGCTGGAGACACAGCGTTCAAGGGCACGCTCTCCTTCTGGTGCGGCGGCTCTCACGCGTGCAGACAGAGCTCCCTGACGTTCAGGCGGCCTTGCTTCAGACTCTGCACCAGCACCCACCATCCACAGCGCTCCGCACGGCACAGGCACCAACTTCCCAACACCCGGCACATCTGGGTTTTGACACTTCTGCTCCTCCAGGTGCTGGATGCACGTGGCCAGGGCAGAATCCCACCCCTGAGGCCCCAGAGAGCTGGAGGGCGGGGGCTCCGGCCAGGCCAGCCCTAAAACCTGCCCGGACCCAGCCGGCTCGGCCGGGGTGGGGGCTACGTGGGGCGACCCCTGTGACCCACGGTGAGGAGAAACTGGACACTGGCCTCAGTGGCCTAGAGTAAACGGCTGAAATGACGGTATCAGTCACTTCTCCAGTTTTCGGAAATAAGCCGGGATCCCTTTACTCTGAGTAAAGGGATGGATTCGGCTTATTCTCACAAATCCGCTCCCTGTCCTTATTTGCCCACTTTCAAAGCTACCGCAGCCCTGATCTGACCCAGATGTGAATAGGATAAAAATAGCCAGGAGGCAACTCAACACGCCATGTCCCGTCTGCTGGCATTCAGTAATTACAGCATTTATCCGATTCCCGGCTGCCCGGACCTGTGCCCTCCTCACTGGGCCCAACAAGAAGTGCCTGGGGCCGGCACCCCCTCCTCTCCTCTCCACCGTCCCAGGCCATACAGGACGGCGTGAGCGCCCTCAGCTGGGAAGGCAGCTGCCTTTCCTCCTTGTCTCCCGGGAAGGGGGAATCTACAACACAAACCCATTCAACCGTACTGAACGGTCTGCAAGGCCCGTGACAGCCACTCATCACGTGCACTGTCTCCAGCACGTGTGTGTCGGAGGCTCCTGCGGCCACTGTCACCTCCCCCCACGTCATACCCCTCAGCTCGCCCCACCCCCCCGCTTGTCCCCAGAGTGTGCAGTGGCCTCAGACGTCACCTCACCTACATACCGTTGGCAAAAATCCAATACGTGCGACCCAAATGTTGGGGCAGTGTTATTAGATGTTGGCTTTCCATTTCTCTGCTGGTTGACTGCAGTACCGTCCTAACTGACCTACCTCCTAAAATGATGATGATGATGATGATGATGATGATGATGATGATGATGGAACAGTTAACCCAGAATAAATAGCACTCAAGTGTCAGCTCTCTTTTACGTTCTGTCACAACTCAGTCATTAAATTTGTTCCATATACTGATTATTATTTTAATGTTACTCATAATAAAAAACCCTAGGGATCTCAGAGATTAAGCAATTTGCTGCAGAGCTAATAAGAGCCTGTGCCTGAATTGAAGCCACATCTATTTTCTCCTCACCCTTCCTGCACACTTGCTTTTCCCCCTACATCATCTTTCACGCTAGGGCTCTGGCGAGATTCCCAAAGTATAGATTGAGTCATGCCACTTTTCTCTAAAAATGTTCCCTGTCCATCTCCTTAGACCCTGAGGATAAATATACCCTCCTTAGAATGTCCTCTAAAACCTTTCTTTTTTTCTTTTTAAATCACCTGGCCTCACTTCACTCTTCAACCTTATTTTATCCATTGGGATTCAGCTCCAATGCCACCTTCTCTATAAATTCTTGCAGATTCCCTCAATCAGAATGGACACGTCTGTACATTCTCACAGCATCTGAGTTTTAGTGGAGTGCACAGTGCCTTGGATTTTGTAGCATGGCTGGGTATTTGGACGTCTCTCCCCAGGACACAAACATGACGTAGGAGAGAGAATGCTCTGTCTGCTAGTTGCATTTGCTATCCTGAGCCTCACTGCCCACAGGGCACAGGGGAGGTTGACTGCATAAATACAGGATGGTTGTGTACTTGAGTTGGTATTAATCTTTCATTTCCCTCATTAGCTTTCAGAATGCCAGTCCTTTCTGCATTTCCTGGTTAATCTTCAGTTCTGGATAGATTTCAAATTCTCAGTATCCTTTTTGAACTATGGAACACGTAGCTAGCTAGAGACTACTGAACAGATCAGTTTGACCAGTGCTAAGATTAAAAAGAACAGCATTTTTATTTCTGCTAGTTAGACTCAATTTTGGTGAAAGGGCTTTTACATAATATTCTGATCAGCATAACGTGGGGGTTCAGGGTCAAATTGTAAAGTAGTGTTCATTTATTCACATAAAACTTAAGTCAAAAAGGGATTTGGGAGCATGCATGAAACATTGCAAAATGAGTTAAACAAAAAATTCATATCATGCATTGGAAAAGTTAAAGGAAAGAGAAGATAAACAAAGATGAGATGGATCCAGGAGTCAGGCTGTGCACTAAAGAGTTCCTCCCACACATTGGGATCTGGATCTTTCAGCAGACAGAGCAAAAAGGGAAATAGGATTGAGGTCACTGTGCACATCAACTGAAAACCAACCATATTTGGGAGGCTGAATGAAAAGAAGTATTAAATTCATACCCATCATGAAAAGGACACTGGCTGAGGTCATGAATGACATCACCAGTGGGATCCTAACAGGAGAAACAAGGAAGACTTTTAGCAGAGCCATTTTAAAATGTTTCCTGATGTGGACCCATGCATGTGCTGATGTCAAAGTATAGTTCAGTACAAGCCACGAGGGCTTGATGGAGGGACCAACATAATGCCATTGAAATAGGTTCTATTTCTTCAATGATTTATGTAAGCATATGATTCAATTACTCTGTGACCTGGGTTTTGAATTAGTTTTTGTTTCCATACTGAGATAAAAGTCCACGAAGCATCACTGAGCATTCATGTCTTTGTGTGGTTGGCTACATTCTGCCCATAGAAGGGTTGTTAAGAACCTGGGCTCCATCCTTGGACCTCTCTCCTGCCCTACATTCACCCTCTCAGAGAGCCCACCCAGTCTCATGGCTTCAAATGCCACCTAGACACTGGTGATGCCAGCGTGCGTCACCAGCCTGGACCTCTTCCATCAGTCAATGTCCCCCTCGTCTGCTCCAGGCAGTGTACAGTAGCCATCTAGGAGTGGGCTCATCTACCTGCATAGGAATTTATCGTTGTAAATCGCCCCTCTCCCCTCTCCCTTCTTCCTTTCACACGCACTCCATTCATCAGCATATCCAATGGATCCTACCTTCCAAAGAGATCGATATCTGACCATTGTCAGCACCTCATGGGCACCCTGTTCCCAGCCGGATAGATCCGTAGTGTCCTCACCATGCTTGCAACCTCCTCACTTCTGTCCTTGCGCCTACAACTCATTCTCAACCCAGCGTCCAGGGGAATCGTTTAAAGCATAAATTAGATCACAGCTCATCTTTGAACAAAACTCTCCAGTGGTTACCCATCCCACTTAGAGTCATGCTAAAATCTAAAAATATCATTCAAGGACCTAAACCTTCTATTCTTCTCTAAACTCATCCCTGGACACTTTTTACTCACACACTTAGCTCTGGCCACACTGGCTTCTTGCTATCCTTTGAACATGCCAGAACCTTTGAACCTGCAATGCCCTCTGTGTAGAATTCCAGATAGTCTCAAGGTTGGCTTTCTTTCCTCCTTTAGGACTGTGCTTAATCTCATTAATATTGTAGTACTGATGCCCTTCCATGCTCCAAATCACTCTCTTTCCCATTTTCCTCCCAGGAATCCCATTGGTACCCAATTTTAGATAGATGGGTGACAGGTGGATAGGTAAAGATAAAGCTAGGAAGATTAGATTCTGTATCTAGATCGAGATATATCTACACACATGCATATATATATATGAATGTATACATGCACACACACATATATGTACACACATAAGTACCCATTTGTGTGCGTATACTACTTGTTATTTGATTTGTGAAATTCATCTCTCATTATAGAATATGAGCCCCTCGAAGGCAGAAATTCAGTTTGATTTTTGCTTAGGGATTAGTAGGTGCTCAGTAAGTATTTGTTGAATGAATGAATAATCTTGCTCATGCAATAATGAAGCCATTTGTGCCTCTGGGTGGCCTGGTGCCACATGCAGGGTACTGTCAAGCTCCCTTTTCCATAGCTCTCCAAGCCTGGAGATCTTGCCAATCCCTACACAGTCTTTAGGCAAAGGGAGCCTTCCTTCTGGTGTCCTGCTCCTCTAAATCAAGATGGATCTGAGATGCTCTGAGAGCCAGAACATTGTCTGGGCAGGAGAGCTTTATCTTCCATGCTTTTTTCAGTCAACAGGGGAGAATCATCACCACCCCCACCCCAACCAGCAATGTCAGTTTGGGCACGTCTCTAAAATGCGAATTCCCTACCCACATCCCAGAGCTGTGGCCTCAGAACTCTGGCCACGTGATGGATGAGGCCTCCAGCTGGCTCCAGGGGAAACCAAAGGGGAACCACTGACCTAATGCACTATCTTGGGAAAGACTTTGAGACTCAGTCTGGGACCAGTGAGAAATGATATCAGGATTGGTTAGAAATAGGGGCAGAAGGCTCAGGAAGGGAGAGGTGGCCATCTGCTCTGTAGAAGTTGATGAATCTTACTCTATTTCTTCTGCTGACATTTGCTATCATGTCCTATTTTGACTTTCAGGCAAAAATACATTCGAAAGGGTGTCTTTCTCTTATTACCTCTTCTCTAATTAGGGTAGCATATGCAAACGCCAGCTGCCTGAAGTCACTTTGTAATGAGGTAGGGACAGACACAAATAAATGAACACAACCCAGAATGATATCTTTCCATACCCACTACATTCCAGGGCCCCCCGTCTTGCCTGCACTCCGTCTTCTGCACCTTCTGGTCCCTGCGCCCCATTACTGCATCCCTTGCAATTAAAGCCAGGTATTCATGCCCCCTGGAATTCCAAGTCCTGAGGTTATAGATCGAGGAGAAAGGCATTGCTACCCTGTCCAGCCCCCATTCCGTGTCTCCTCTTTCTGCCTCCCTCTGTCTCTGGGTTATGTCCAGACTGTCACTTCCTGCAGCTCTGGACCTATTTATGCCTTGGCTCCACAGAACCCCACCCCTCCTCTTCTCAGGGTCTTTGAAAATTGGGTTAAACACAATGGTTCAGGATTTGGCCCCAGAGTCTTATGTTGTGCTCAGAACACATTTCTCCTGACTGTTGTACATGTTTATGGTTTCTCATGCAATGCGTGGTTGGGAAAACGTATTCTTGTAGGCATTTGTAAGAAAAGTAGGACAGGGGTTCCTTGATCAGGAAGACTTTCTTTGAAAATGCTGATTCTGGGAGGACAATGAGGCTTGACTTCCATCCTTTTGATTCCCAGCACTTTTTCTGGGCTCATATAAAGCGCAGAGATGCCAAAATGGTTGCATGATCAACATTTTTATAACAAATTACTATTTCTATTCCCCTCCAAATGTAATACATGGTAAATGACTTTCTAAATCTAGCTTGCAGAGAAATATTTTCATTACCTGTGTGCGTGTGTGTGTGTGTGTGTGTGTGTGTGTGTGTGAATGCATGTGTGTGTGTTTGTGAAATATTTGAGGGAACATGAAACAGAACCAACAATATCCTTCCTAACCCATAACAAAAAGCAAGAGCGATATCTATCTGCTTGAACCTTTAAGAAACTAGGCTTCAGATTTCCTATTGATTTTTATGTGCGTTCATTATTTTAAAATAGCACCAATGCTATAAATTACAATGAGCCACTATAGAGAAAGGGCTTCAGAAAACCTGTAATGGATGAGTGCCAATTAGGAGCATAGGGAGAGACTGTTTAAATTGTCATTTTTAAAAGGATTTTATATGTCTTAAAATAATCTTTTTATATCATTCGCTGATTTCATCCATGCTTGATATAAAATTACCCTAGTAAATGATCCATGCAAATTAGCCATGAATTATGCTCAAATATCCAAAAGCAATTATGTTGGTGTGTAAGTTGGTATTTTAATAAAATATAGATAATGACAGGGTTAATATTTTAGTTACACATATGTCATAACAATGACTTAAAATATGGAAAAACAGGCATAATAAGATTATCTAATGCATATATAGGCAGAACGCAGAAGTATATTGAAGTTATTTGAAATATATTCTGAGTTGAGTCTTCATGCTTATTCCAGAAAAAAGATTAATGTCCAAAAATGTTTAATAGTTATATGTCAAGATATATTTAACAGAGAACAAGAAAAATAGTTGCTCAAGATAGTCTCAGATATTTTAAGAGTTTCTACTTTCCAAATCTTTAAATACTTGAAAATTAAAACACTTTAATTTATTGTTTAATTTGTTTACCGAAACAATGTGAACTTCTAAGCTATTTTTGTTTTTTGTTCCCTGACATTCACACCCTCCCTTTCCTTCTGTGACAAATCTTCTTTGTATCATTTTAAATCCTCTTGCTTACCACTCAGTATTAAATAATTAGGGTTGGTCTGATATAAAACTGTACCATCTGGATACAAAAATTATATGCACAAAGCGAATATCAAAAGTTCAAAGTTAATGGCATCTTTTATCTCCCTACATAAGTATACCAGGACTAATCAAATCAGTATTGTCTAGTCCTTTCTTGCTCAGAAACAGCACAGATGATGCTAGGCAATCAGTTCGTGTTCCACAAATGAGTAGGCTGCAATAACAGTTGTTCGTCAGAATAAGATTTTGGAAGCGCTGCCAACAGTCAAGAGGCTGCCTGGTCCTTAATTGTCTCCTTTTAATCCACACTATATATGCTGCTGACTCACTAGGAGCAGTGGGTCGCACAACTTTAATGTTTCAAAGTTGTCTCCTGAAGCCAGTATCAGAAACCGAATCCTTTCAACCAATTTTTGTAGCAATACTGAATTGCACTGGTAATAATTCACAAATAGTAAAGTCATCTAATCATTCACTAAAACTGACCCAAAACTGGACCTTTCTGCAGCCATGGAGGCTGGTACATGGTACTAACCATGTCAGTTGACCACAGAAAGCATGCAAGCCCGTGTGCAAGGTGCAGGTGCTTTGCACATGAAACCTATGTAATCTCTTTGGTGACATTCTTACAGACGGATCAATCAAAAAGAAAGTAATTCAATCCGTTGGCCCTCGTGTTTTCCCTCAGAACAATTTCCTCAATAATTTTATCTATTTATTGGATATTTTGAGATTTGCAGAGAGTGGAAGGCGTTTAGGTGCTGCCAGAGAATTTAGATAAGATCATAGGTTTCTAAATCTAAAAAGGAGGCTTTAACAATATTTGTCTACTTGACCCTAAGATATCCATGACATTTTGTTTGACTGCTCGGAATGACGTGTTTCATAAGGGAAATTTAAACCAAATCAAATCAAATCAAAAGGAAAGTGACAGATAGGAGCCTATCAAATGCGTGGGGGTGTAGGATGTACTGAGAAGCAAAAGTCACAGCTCTCCAGGAGCTCACAACCTAAGTTGTTGAAACAAGACAAAGATCCTTATTTAACAAGAAGTACTAGGTTGGTAACTGGAGCAATGTTTAAAAAAATTATTGCGACTGCTAATCACCATGGGTTAGAATGTGTAATATCAGAGGCGCCTGGGTGGCTTAGTCGGTTAAGCGTCTGACTTTCGCTTAGGTCATGATCTCGCGGTTCGTGGGTTCGAGCCCCACATCGGGCTCTGTGCTGACTGCCAGCTCGGAGCCTGGAGCCTGTTTCAGTCTGTGACTCCCTCTCTCTCTGACCCTCCCCTGCTCACGCTATCTCTCTCTCCCTCCTAGAAATAAATAAAACATTAAAAAGTTTAAAAAAAATGCCAAATACAATTAAAAAAAAGAATGTGTAATATCAATAAAATGTTCATGCATGTCATTTATATTTTCATTCCTCTCTCATTGGATGTGATGAGGATTAAGTTGGCATGATTTTCCTGTCTCTGTGATGTGTTTTATTCAGTGAGGTGGGTTATAGAGAATTAAGGCAAACCTTGCAGACTGTGAGCTGCACAGCCCAGGGGTTGTTACCCTTACGTAGACTCCAGAGTGAATGCAGCCCCTTGGAGCCGTATCATTGACCTTGAACTAAGGTGTGTGATTGTGGACCTGTGAGATGGTCTATCTGCCTCTCTCCCACCCTCTTACAGAGGGAACTCCCCAAGGATCCATCAACTTTCTCCCACAGCTGCAGAGACAGGAAGTGCAATATATAAATGGCTGTCCATGTGGTGGGAGTGGCAGATGCCTGGGAAGAACCATGCCTCTAACTGCCTTCTGCCTCTGAAATTCCACCATGGGCTCCATCCTATGGCGGTCACAGCAGAGACCTGCTTTGATGGGAGTGGTACTGGGGCACTAGGTGATGGAGACATATTAATAAATGTCCCCATTAAATCCCTCGTGTCTTGATCATTTTTCTCTCTGTACTTCTTAGCTCCATTTGCTCAACAGTGTTTCCTGTTACATTTTCTCATCTAAGTTCATCCTCTAATTTTAATAGATTCATTTATAAGAACTATAATCTCAAATACCAATTCCATTAAAGAATGGGTGAGTGGTTACAGGAGGTGATAAGATAAGAGACATTTGATATTTTAAAGTATAATTGAAGAGTATCTGTCCATTAATCTATCTTTCTGTCCATTTACTCCATGTTTGGTAAGAGATATGGATAACTTGAACAATCAAATTAGAGAGCCATAAAGAATTTAGGGGCCATATCGTCTTGTTTTCCTCATTAATACAAGAATCTGACACTAACAAGGTTTGTATCACATGAAAAGCAAAATTTATAATGCAGTATAAGATAGAGTGTAAGTCCGTGCTTATTCTTAAGTTATAGATAATTATTTACCAGCTTATATATTTTAATACTAATTCTGCTTATGTTAAACTGATGGCCTATAAGAAGGAAATATTAGTAAGTTTTTTATGTAAATGATCATTGTAAACTAAAAGATAGTCCACAAATATGGTGTCTTCTTATCCAAGAACCTCATTTCAGGACAGCAAGAATGACATATTAATACCATAAGGAGACATAATGGGAGAAGGTGGTTATTTTTTAAATTATGGCAAAAAAAATAAACAAACAAAAACAAAAAACACATACCATGAGATCCATGCTCTTAACAAATGGTTTGGTGTACCAGGAAGTGGTGTTAACAATAGACACAATGTGGTAGAACAAGTCTCTGGAACTCTCCCCTCTAAAACTCGGTGCCCGTCGAACAGCAGTCAGTCCCCCATTGCCTCCCTCTTCAGCTCCTGACAACCATCATTCTGCTTTCTGGGCATTTGCCCAAATTTTGCCAAAAGTTTCAGCATGTTTCCACTTGCTCTCTTTGTACACCCATCATTCTGTCTTGTGTGGGGTTTCAGGGGATCGAGGTCCACAGTCAGATGCCCTGGTATCTTCTGTCAGGTGAAGCAGGGCACACGTGACAAATAACTGGGCCAATGGGGTCAGTAGAGCTTGTGGCAGATTATTTAAATCCAGCGCCTCCTGGGGCGGCATTGTGGCCAGGACACACAGGCATGGCCAGAGGCCATGGACGCTGCAGGAAACACGCACATGCAGGAGTGGCAGGATGTCTGTGCCAGCCAGAAACTGGCACCGGGCTGGGAGGTGCTGACCGTGACCGGGACCCAAATCTCTAGCCAGTGGGTTTGCCTTTAAGGTGTGCCGCGTGATCCAGTGGAGAGCCAGGACCACGGTGCTGGGTACCGGTGGTTAAAAAGAGTGGATGTCTTATGAACTTGGAAAAGTAGGTGGGGTCAGATTATGGGAAGCCTCATAGACAATGCCAAGTATTATTATTATCTGTTAATTTTCTTGTTCCTAAGTGATTTGTACAACACTGAAGGCACAAAGGAGGGATATGTTGTGATCACAGGGAAAATTCAGTAAGATTTCTCTGTGAAGCATTGATCAGGCAGTGGGCGGCAGAAGCAGGAGGCTAGTGACAGAAGCTGCTGTGGCCTCTCCCTGGGGCATAGCAGGACGTGCAATGAGGAGAGGCAGCAGCAGAGGTGGAGGAGAGCAGGGCGTGGGGGTGGATCTAGAAGGGGCCATGCCTGGTCGTGGATGAGGTGGGAGGGAAGGAGCATGCGAGGTGATGCCAGGGCCTCAGTTTGCACAAGGAGACACATGAAGGAGCTGCTGGCTGAGAGTGGACACTGGAGAGAGCCCGGTCAGAGGGAGGGCTGGAAGCAGAGGTCCCATGAACTATCTTGGGCGTGTTGGGATGGAGACATTTGACGAGCTCTACCTACTCAAGGGTAGGTTCACATTCACGGTGATCAGAAGAGATTGAACAATGGGGACGAAGATTTTGGATTCACCTGGACACAAGGCAGCGGAAGCCATGGCTTCTCCCAGGGAAGCCAGAGAGGACTAAGGGTTTTACACTTATAAAGAGATGGAGAGAGAGAAGTTGGATGGGGGCAGGCTTGTGACAGAAACTAGAATGGAGGGAAAAATCAAAAGTACCAAAGTCCTAACACAGCCATGTTGTTGACCCAGGAATTAAATAAATGGTGTTGTGTGGACTTGCGGGAGATTGCTGATGGGCTGTTGGCTCAGTGATGGGCTAAGGCTGGATTAGAAGGACTCCGCCCTGGGGAGTGAGGATGAGAGTCAGAAGCTGGACTTCATTCCACAAACATCTATTAAGCACCTTGTGTATGTTAAACACCACACTCATTTTGCGTTCGGAGTTTGCACAACATTGAGCACATCAACGCATCTAATTATAACTCAATTATCTTTTGACAGGAGAGGACAGCAGATAAAAAAATACATACATTGGGTTTGTAATGGTGTGGCTACCCACCCCTAGAAGAAGAAGAATGTCTAGAGTTTGACATTCCTTTGTTGAAAATTTAAAAAGCATTTGATAAAAAGGTCATGGATTGTAAAAAGAACTATACACAATTTTATAAGATAAATAACATTTTATAGGTGTTTGAATCTGAAAGCCATAGATGAAACAGCCCCATGTTGATGATATGTTTAATTCAAAATCAATTCAATAAGCAGAAAACCAAAATTCTCACATGTTGTGGCCAATCCATGAATTTCAATGATTTTTCTAAATGATTTACAAGTGTTCATGTGAAAAACAAAAAACAGTGATTAATCAAGTAGAATGGCAGCTTCTCAGAAAAGGTTAATACCAATTAAGATGATATTAATATCCATGAAATATATGGGGAAATACTGATTTTCCAGGTACTTTAATTAAAGATATAAGTGTTACAACAATTAAAGCTGTGTGATGATGTTTATTCCAAGGAGAAATCAGGCCGTTTGGTAATGCCAACTTAATATTACTTACACATTTTTATAACCTTTCAGTCAACTAGAAATCTATACTGTATTTGTCAGATAAATGGGGGCCTTGTATAGGAGAGTAGGAAACTAATAGTACAAGGATAGAACTCAAACTTTTTGGTATTCGAATGTTTTAGAATGTTACTGTCCTATTTTACGTAAAACAAAGCAGCACTAGAATATGAGAGTATCATTCTAAAGAACTGTACCGTGAAAGGAAAGGGAAAAAAGAAGTGCTTGCATAGAATTATAATGTCTTTGCACTATGAGCTAAAAACTATGATCATTAGTCCAAGGGAAAAGGGTGGGTCTTTGGCTAAACTCTTGACTTCACACACTGAGCCAAATAGCCTAGCCATCTAGTGGGAGTGTCCCTTGGATGGATTACTACTCCTCTTCTAGCACTCAGCTCTCGAATGTTCTTAAAAATATTCCTGGGGGCTCCTGGGTAGCTCTGTCGGTTAAGTGTCTGACTCTTGGTTTCCACTCATCATCTTGTGAGTTTGAGTGCCACGTTGGGTGGCAGCTCACAGCCTGGAGCCTGCTTCGGATTCTGTGTCTCCCTCTCTCTCTGCCCCTCCCCAACTCGTGCTCTGTGTCTCTCTTTCTCAAAAAAAAAATTAAAAATTTTAAAATAATATATAAAATTTAATAAGCAATGGGATACAGTTTATGAACTACTACCATTCACATTTTATGTATGTACATTAATACTCTATAGATAGTATTTTCAGTCATTTGCTAAATAGAACACATTTAAGTAGAGATGCCGAATAATTCTGTTAGTCTTTGACTAAGTCCTCTAATGAGTAAAATGGTCAAAGTTCTAAGGAGCCCAGTAAGGCATTTACCATGTTGCCTGCTTAGTATATATCACAAATGTTAAAATTGTCATGTCTAATAATAATGTGAACATTTACAGAATATCACTGAAGGCCCATTATTGGTATATTAAATGAAAGTATCAGAGAAATCCTGTCATTTTAAGACATAAAAATTAAATCCCCATGCCTTGTTACAAATCCCTATCTCTGATCAGAACTCTGATATGCCTTGTGGAGCCCCTGGCTGGCTCAGTCAGCTAAGCATCCAACTTTGGCTCAGGTTGCTGGGTTCAAGCCCTGCATCGGGCTCTGCACTGACAACTCAGAACCTGGAGGCTGCTACAGATTCTGTCTCCCTCTTTCTCTGACCCTCCCCCGCTTGCACTCTGTCTTCGCTCTTTCAAAAATTAGTAATCATTAAAAAAATTTAGAACTCTCATATGCGTTGTGAATCAGTGCTGTCTACCTGAAATCCTTTTGGAGAAGAACTATGCATCTGTGTCACTAAGAGTTAGCAATTGGAAACAGGATAAGTCCTGAGCACCTGCTGGCTTTAGCTCCAAACATGTGGTGATGATGGTGGTGGTGACCATGGTGATTAGCACAACTAGAGCCAAGCACAAATTTTGTGGGTTTTTTAAAATATTTTTTGGCTTACAATATAATAACACATTGCAATAGCAACCTGTCAATAACGATATCCTTAACCTATCAAAAGTTTCTGTAAACCCACAAAATAGAGAGGTAATAATTATGATTTTTTTTCAGTTGAGTGTGTTTCCATCTTCTGATATCTAGATTTAAAACAATTTTTAGTATAGTTGACACTTAACATTACATTAATTTCAGGTGTCCAATATAGTGATTCAACTCCTTTATACATTATGCTGTACGTTGATAGAACACACCAGCATTTCTTCATTTTAAGAATCAGTGGCCATTGGAGATAATACTGAGAAAAGTGAGTTTGGGATTTAGAAACAAGAAGCCCATGAATGGACCCAGAAGGGCCAGCACCCTGAGTAATCACTTAGTATATCACTAAGTAAAAGAAGCCAATTTGAAAAGGCTACCTACTGGATGATTCCAAGTATATGACATCTCGGAAAGGCAAAACTATGGATACCATAAAAAGATCATTGGTTGCCAGGGAGGTTGTGGGGGGCAGGGATGAATAGTGACAGCACATAGGTTTTCGACGGAAGTGAAACTGTTCTGTATGACATTGTAATGATGACTACAGACCATTATATATTTGTCCAAACCCACACAACGTACACCACCACAAGCAAATCCTGATGTACATTAGAACCTTGGGTGATAAGTTCACATGGGTGCATTGGCTGTAATATACGTGCCACCTGCTGGGGGTGTAGAAAAGGGGGGAAGGCTCTGTGGGGGGCAGTGGCAGTATATGGGGCATTTCTGTACCTCCTTCTCAAGTTTATTGTGAACCTAAAACTGTTCTATAGGAATAAAGTTTTAAAGGTTAATTTCAGAAATTGAGCCTCTTTATCATGAAATTGACTAATACGAGTAAAGAGGGGATATTCAACCACAATATCCATGATAGAAATGTGCAGGACAGTTGTGAGAGCCATGTTAATACTATATGACGGTTTCTCTAGAAAGTCTGCTGCTCCCGAGGCTTACGGTTCCCTTGTCTTACATAAATAAGGTTGTTGGCAATATCTGGAAGTCACTATTTCATCATCGCATTGCTGTCTTCAGGTTTTGTCCTGGGAGAGTGTTTACTATTTTGTTTTCATTGAAATTTACTGGCATCTTACCATGCCTGACAGAATCATTGAGTCAAAGACATTTCCTAAGCAGATACTTTGAAAAGCAAAGTATTATGCTGCTCATTTGCTTCTGTCTGCAGTGACATTTCCCAACTAATTACATTGTATCAATCTTAGGAACCTCACTGAAATGCGTTCAGCCCATTTACCTAAAATTTGGAGAAAATTCATGTAATTCTGCCTCAAATGACTGCTAGAAATTCATATGATGTTTAATTTCACTTTAATTCCAAAGCGAATGAAAATGTCTACTTGGGGTAATATTTGAAATGTTAAACCTTGAAAGGCAAGGTAGATAAATATAATAAAATTGATGTTAAACTCTTAGGAACAGATGTAATGAAAATTGAGAGAGTTCATAATTTGAACTGCTAACTACATTACTGTTCAACCTATAAATTATAAGGGCTATGGAATTCTACATAATCAGTAATGTTAATAAGTTATTAAGAACACTAGTTATATTAAAATTAAATATAATCATATGGTAAGCTTTTCAAATGTTTTAGTTAGAAGTCTATTGTCTATTTGCAGAATTACATAATTATTCATCTCATATGAGGCTTGTTTTAGAATTGGACTGAATGATAGGTAATATGTAATTACATCTTGCTTCCTGCCCTTTATTCCTTTCTTTAAGTCCTTAAAGTTGATCTTCTGAACCCATGGTACTACTGAAATTCTGTCTTTATTAACAGGGATGTTCTAATGATTCACCACTATTTCCATTCTGGATCCCTGGATGCCATTGTAGAATCTGGCCATCTTAGACACCCCTATATTCATGAATCCCTTTTCTCTGTCAGCTTTCATTACACTGAAATTCTGTTATGTTGTTTTTGCCTTTTCAAAACCTAAATTTTACAAACAAAGAGCTGAACAAATTTTTTACTGAATTATTTGTAAGATTTAAGGAGCACAAAATTAAGGCCTATATGATCAGTGCCTTTGAGGAATTTAAAGCCTAACAGAAGGATCCATGGTATAGTAGGTGCTAAATGAATATTTGTTGAGGAATAAATTGGTAATGAATAGAGAATTGATGATAAATGTTCTTACTAAACAGGTCCTGATCTTTCTATTACCAAATGCATTGGAATCCAGTAGTAATACTATTTATTGTCTTACCATCACTCCATCCATTTTGAAAAGTTGTTTTTCCCCCACTTCTGGGACACATTCCCCTGATTTTCTTTCTCCCACCCTGAAGGCTCATTCCGTCTACAAGTTGTTCCCTTTGTCCTGATGGCCTTGTATCTTCTCTGCTTTGTAGACACGTGGTTCTGGGATTCCAATTGTCATCAGTGTGTCAGAAGATTTCCAAATGTCTATTCCAATCCTAATATCTGTTCTGAGCTCCAACAAATATATTCAACAGTCAACTCAGTTTCTCCACATAGATTAGCGTCAATACTTCACAGATGAACATGCTCAAGCTCCAAATCGTCACACACATAATAAAGCTTTCCTTTCTGTGGGGCTACATGTCCTCTCATTAATGTCATATATCCACCAGTAAATAAGACTCTAACATCTCTCATGTTTGGTTCATTTCATCCTTGTGACCATTTCCTGTGTTCTCTCTTGCATGTGACCATCCACAGCTGCCAGTCAGTCAGTCTTAATTCTGTCTTAACATCACCTTCTCTGTAACTCCCTGTTCATGCTACCGATGGTGGATCATTTAAAAACCAATTCATACCACTTTTTCTCCCTACTTTGCATTTAATGCCTTCATGTTTCCATTAGCCTATAAGTGCAGACCCCAGTCAATTTCTCCAGCCTTACTTTGGGCCTCTCATTTCATTTTTCTCATCTGCATTTTTTGTACCTAGTGTCTCGAACATGCTCTACCTTTTCCACCTGAGGACTCATGTAGACACTACCTAGAATGTTCACCTTTTACCACGGAACGTGATTTCCCTTCCCACCTATCTTCCTGCTTATGCTCAACTCTCAACTCCAAAATAGAGTTTGTAGGGAGACTAAACTCTACCAGGCCAATGTTTGGCATGAGGGTCTAGGAACACTTAAACTCTGTCTTGTTTGAGAATCATGATGGCCTGGTTAGCCTGCATCTGAGGGGCTAGAAGACAGACTTGAATGTAAGAAGTATTCAATTAGCATTTTGACTGAAGTGAGACTGATGAGTTTTCATCTTACATAGCTTACCAAAACAGGGAATCTTAACTCTCAAGTTGTTATGTTTTCCGTATTTAGGGACATTTCCTAATAAATTCACATCCCTAGTGAAATGTGTCAAATTAGAGAACTAGGAAAACATTTCTCTGAAGTTATCACCAGTTCACTGGGAATGGGAGATTCGCATTTCTCTGCTTAATTAAGAGTAGAAAATCAGTTTCATAGGATTGGACAGGCTATTTATATTTATTGATTTAGGGTTTGAAAGTCTCAATAAAATATAAAATGGGGTGAAAGATAATACACACACACACACACACACACATTTCCTTGATAAGTGATGCTTTCAACATTTTTAAAAATCAAACTGATAAGTTTTTTTGAAGATACTAGGGGTATACACAAAGGTACGTGGAAGACAACTGTTTTGAAACTGTGATGATAAGAAAAGGTGATGGGTAAGGAAATGGGTCCTTGTCTTCTGGTGAAAGTGATGGGAAAAATCAGAGGTGAGAACTGGCATTTGGTGTCTGTGGCAAACAATGGAAAGGAGTTTAACTGAACAGAAGGCACAGACTTCATTGTACTGAGATGAGACAGGTGAGATGAGGAAGCATTTGGTGAGGGGTCATTCAGGGTGGGGAGGAAGGATTTGGAGGTGCTATGGGGAGCCCCGGGAGCATTTGTGGGTATTCAGACAAACATCACCACCTTAAAGTGATGAAAGACATTTCTAGTGATTCATTCGGTTGGACAGGAAACATGCTGGAAATAGGAACAGATGGTGTTTGTGGCCATTTAGTAAGGAAAAAGGGGGGAAAATCCAGAATATACAATAATAGCAATTTCAGTTAAACATAAGAAGAAGGACCTTGAGAATGATGTGATTTAATCCTGGAATAAGCTTTCAAGTGAGACTGTGACATCTAGGGCCCCAGAGACCTGCCTGGAAGCAGACGCCTGCATGATGTGATTTTCTGGGAGCCTTTTGAGTCCTGAGATTGGCATCCTGGCCAGTAGACCACCGTTGCCAAGGTAACTTGACAGAGTGCCCTGGTCATCTCAAATTCTAGAGCACTGGAATGTCCCCAAAGGGCTAGCTGGGCAGCCGCTGAATAAGTAGGACTTGGCTCCGCGTGCCTTGAAATAGCTACAGAAATATGCCCAAGAAACCATTAGTGATCATTGTCAATCAAGATATGAACAATGTTTGTGTGCTAAGTGTATGGGAAACACTTATTTTTCCACTTCTCTTAAAATTTATCTCATCCAAGAAGGGAGAAACTAGATGGGGATTTAGCCTGTTGTGTGCCCTCTCCAATAACAACTTACACTTGTAACAGTGGCCTCTGGGGAAAAGGCAATGCACTCTCTAAAGCGGTGCTGGGTTTGCGGTAGTGTTTCTACACCCCTAATGGTTTGAGAAAGCATATCCAAATAACAGAGGAGAAAAATAAATTATATAATTAGCAATATTGCTCTGTTTTCTTATTAGCCATAATAGCTTCATATTAAACTCATCTGTCTTTTGCTGTATTAGAGCCCTACCAATAATACATCTGTAAGAATGTCTGTTCTGTTCCAACCCCACTTCTTGGTAAAATTAGTATTCTGTTTATTCAATTCACATTTAATATACATAATAACAAATAAATCAGGAAAGTTACATTTCAGGACTTTGTAAAGAGACTCAGAAACCTCTGGATGTTCAAGGGAATGCCTTCAGAGCAGTGTTGTGGATGGCCCTGTGATCTCTGTGCTCTGGTCCCACCATGGTCAGCTTGTGGGACAGGCAGGGTCCTGCATCTCCCATCCATTCTCATATGGCCACAAGCCATCTAAGCATATGGACAGCAGGCTGGGCTGTAACAGGCTTTCACTTCTACATAAAAATGTGCTGTGCTTCATCAGGAGTGTTTTGACTACATTATCAATCTCCTTTTCTTCCAATAAAACCAACACATCCAAAGTAAGCCTTAAAACTCACACACTGCTATTATCCTCATTTTATATTTAGTTCTCCTTTCCCAGCGCCACATTACCATTTGACCTTCGCTGTGGGGATGTCTCCATTTAGAGCAAGACATAGGTGATGATCAGGAAATAAAAAAAAACAACATTTCTGTCACTCTCTAACTTTGTCTTCACTCAAGTCAAAAAGCCATGTGTCTGACTGATCTAATTAAAGTCGACACAGTTGTGATACAGGGATTCATTTTTTAATTATTTTGCAACCATTCCATCAACTTTTATCCAGCTGGCTATATGTGCTACTTTCATTACAGATGCTACCAAAAATTGGCGATAGAAACTAATGATCATTTTTCCAATCCATGGAGGTCATGTCATCTTAAGAGTCAAGAAACCCTTACCCTGATCAGCTTTTGAGCCTACTGGTAAAATTAACCCAGTATTCACTGTTCCGCACTTCCTAAAACTTTATGAAGGGGAATCCTGACATCTAGAGAAGAATATAAACATACCCAGATAGATCTTCACCTGTCCCTGCAGGGGTGGATGACAAAGGGCATTAGAACTTGTCCTTTTAAACTACTTAAAGGCAAAAAGGATGGGTTGACTCGCCTGGACAAAGACCACATCTTGTTACATTCCTGCTTATGGAACACGACAAAACAGGCTGGCTGTCATTCCTGGTGCCGCATCAGGAGTGGGCTGTGTGCTCTCTCTCATCCACTGATCCCGCCCTGGCCACTGTCCAGCACTTACGACCATCAGTTCAAGCAGAGCTTCACATCCATGGTTACCCAACGGAACCATCACAGAAGGTATAAAATCGGTAGATCCCAGTTAGAAAACATGCCTCGGCACCCAACTATTTCTGAAGACTGATACTGACTCCCAGGCAAGGACATGGTTGAGAGAATAACCCCTTAGCCTGGCACACTAGCTAATCCTAGGTAGGGCCCCAGCCCATGCTGACAGTCCAGTCTCTCCAGGTACATCCCTTCGATTCTTTGCGGCCCAACACACCTGTTCTCTAGAATCACCCAAAGACGTGCCTAGATACAGCCTTTCTCTCACCTCATGACATGTGAGGGGAGAACATTCCTACCGAAAGAGCCTTAACTAAGAACATCATTCCCTATGAGGCTTCAAGAGCAATATAAGTGTAATAAGAGTGACTTTTCTCTGAGAGGGGATGTGTCATTATATTACATCCACGAGCGATATTTGAGAAGTCTAAACACTGCCGGTTCTCTCATATAGATCCTGTTTCCAAATAACAGCAAAGAACCAGAATCTCTTCTAATGCCTGTAAGCAAGCTTGGCACCTTTGGAAGTTACGTGAATAATATCTTTCAGACCCGAGGCTGCTGTTAAGGTGTTTCTTCAGCAGACTTGTTTCATGCTGCTAAAGTAGGCCCGGCAGAGCAATTTAGAAAATACTTTTTGAGCAAAGTTTTGAAGCATGTTCAGGGCTAAGAACAGAGAGAGAGGTAAGTGTGAGGTCTCTAGCTAGAAAAGAGTTTCCCTTAGGTTGGGAGCTCCTACCAGGAGGCGCGAGACCCTTGAGAGCTCAGGGCATCCGGGAACACCCAAAACTGCAAGCACATTCTTTCGCTCTTGCCCACGGAGACGGTACTGCTGTATTCCACACATTCCTGCTTGGAGGGCTCCAGCCGTGGTGGTGAGGGCACCAGCTATGAAGTAACTTAGAAAGTTCTGAATCTCTACTTTTCCACTCACAACTTAATGACCTTGAGCAAATAAATTTCTTAACTAAACTTGACCCAGGGTTCTCTTCTTTTATTATTATTATTCTATTGGTCTTCTATTATTCTTTTATATATGTATTTGTAAAGTTTATTTATTTGAGAGAGAGCACGCACACTGGGGAGGGACAGAAAGAGAATTCCAAGCAATCTCTGCACCGTCAGCACCAAGCTCAACACAGGGCTCAATCCTAGGAACCGAGAGATCATGACCCGAGCCGATATCAACAGTTGAGCGCTCACCTGACTGAGCTACCCAGGCACCCCTCTCCTGTCTTCTAAAAGACTTGTGAAGACTCCACTGTGAATATTATGTGCTCAGCATCTAATCTGGCTTATGGTCAGTCATCTTCAAGTACAGGTTTGCAGTGATTCCTATATTTGCTAGTCTCAGAGAAGTTCCATAAGAGAGCAGATGCTTAGGGCTCTGATCATCAGGGGCCTCCACTTTGAGGTTTGGACTTTGTCTCGTATCACAGTTGAAAATCTTTGCAGTTACCCTGGGGGTAAGAGGAGGCAGTGAACTCATCAGAGCACCCTTCTAGCCCCAGCAAATCACCCTGCCTACTGCCCTCAGCAACCCCCGCCCCCTCAAATAATAAAGGCTGTTTTCAGAGGCAAGAATCTCAAAAGTTGTTGGAAAGAGAGGAGGTTATCTTCCTGGACCCCAGATCATAGTGTTGATGAAGAAATCTTCTGGGCTGTCTGTTTATCGTCAGTAGTAGGGCATGAATTCTGAGGGATGATGACTGGCAGAGGTAGGGTCCGATTGCTCATATGCACCCCTAATTGCAGGGACTTAGAGAAGTCCACATTCTCCCAATTACCTTGTCCCCTGCCTTCCCTAACACAAGCTAATGGGTGGCATTTTTGCCAGCTAGCTTTGGCTTAGGATATTTCTTCATGATGTTGCCTTACATCTACACCAGCTACAGCCAAGGGGACCCCATCCTTGGCTGAGGTCAGTTCTTACAGATAGAGCAAATACCTGCTATGTGGTTATGATACCCTATGGAAACAGGCTATTGAACATTTTATCATAATGTTACTTCAAAGTGTATCAAGACATTTTTCACAGTACACTGGGGAAATTGATGAGGGTAAAAAAGAAAACCTAAATCACCACATTTGGATAGTTCCTTCAAAATTGAACGTGGATATTTTTTCCAATTATAACTTTAATTAAACACTGTGTATTTTACGGCATTTAATTATTTATCGTGGTCTCAAAATTATATATCTAATATGTTGATGAAGTGTATTTTTTAAAAAAATTTTGTGATAAAATTAAACTTTCCCCCCCCCACTTTTCCAACACAGGTGGTCACCTTTGCATCTTCTATAGGAGTTCAGGTACCTGGCTCCAGGTAATGTGCATTTCTTTTGTTCAGAGTAATATACACAGTAATCTTTGTGTGTAGCGGAACGATTAAAGACCAGGGTTTGGGAATCAGGTCTTGGTTTGGATAGTATTTTGGCTGGTTACTAGCTGATGTCACTTGAGAACATTTTTAGCCTCTGTCAGCCATTTTCCTTATCTAGGAAATGGCAATATAAAACCTATTTACAAAGTGTTTCAGGAGAGGCATCTGGGTGGCTCAGTCGGTTGAGCACCCAACTCTTGATATCAGCTCAGGTCATGATCGCAGGGTCACGGGATCAAGCCCTGTGTCGGGCTCTGAACAGAGCCTGGAGCCTGCTTGGGTTTCTCTGCCTCCTCTTTCTCTGTGCCCCTCCACTGTTCACGTGCGCACACGTGCTTTTTCCCCTCTCTCAAAATAAGTAAATAAAACTTAAAAAAATTAAGAAAAAGAGCACAAAGTGTTCGAGGAATTTCAGTTGGCACTTAGTAATACTAGTACTGTAAGAAGCACCCAGCAACAGTCTGATGAATAATGTCCACTGGTGACAGTTTATAATAATGTTGGGGGCTACATATCAGGATTTGACCGTAATGTTTTCATATTACTTACAAAATGGAAATTATGTCCTTCTTCACATATGCATATACACATTATGTAGAGGTGTTATATATAACCAACAGATGTAAACATTGTATACATTATATATGCGTATTATATACACATATATAGAGACATATGGGTCATATACAAACATACATACATAGTACACATATAAAACATACATACACATATACATATATGTTACACAGATATGTGTCAAATACATAGATAATATGCATATACATTCTATACATATTTCTTATACATAAAATGCATATATATATTATATATACATATATATGTTATATACATATACACGTACATTTTTTTCCTTCTCAGAGGTATTTATATTTCCAGAGGTGGGGAAGATCTATCAGCCACTGAGTTAAATGACATTATTGTTACATAAACTGTAAGTAATTATGTACACTTTTTTCTGTGGAAACTATACTTTGCAAATCGAAAAGAAAATACCCATTTAGACTCCTTTGATTTCAAATTATTATGTCATTTAATGACAAGTTTCCAGAGATCTAGTACAGCGTTTGTTGTTGTTGTTTTGGTTTTTGTTTGTTTGTTTATTGCCTAAAAATCCTTTTCTTCAACCTTTTGACTGAGCATAACCTTGACTATTTGTTCTCCCCTTTGGACACAATTTGTCAATAGCCTCTTTCTAGAATTTACAACAAGCTTTCTAAAATATTAAGCATTCCTCTCTTGTATTTGGTGAAAATTTATTAAATGTTCCACATGATATATTTAGACTATGTGGTAGATGATGCAGGTATACCTTGGGATTTTGAATTAGTTAGTATGCCAAATCAATGTGTCATACTTTTTTTTTTCTTGCAATAGCTGATTTGAAGCAGATCCACGTTGCAATATTATGCCATGGCATTTTGGTGCCAGAATCAAGACAATTATTTACAATTTACTTAGAATACCTCCCATCAGCAATGCCTGTAAGATGGCGCTTGAATGATGCGCCGAGGGTGTGGGAGGGGTTCCCGCAGCTCTGAAGTTAGCTTTAGGAGAAGCATAGGGAGAGTGTGAATCTATCTCCTCACCACCCTCCAAAATGTACAGTTGGGGGAGACAGACAAAACAAGAGCCTTCAGACATAACAACCATCCAGTGAAAGTGCAGGTTTGAAAAAAATGGACAAGCATGTTTGGAGCACACCAAATATATACATATGTATTTTCACACACATACAGAGTCTAAAGTCAGAGAAGAACTTCAACAGGCAAGGTGCTTGGACTTTATTTACTAAAGAAGACTCCATTGAAGAATTCTGAACTAGAGTGTGACATAATCAAATCCAGCTTTGCCACGACCGTATCCTTCCTGCGGACTTGTGGGTAGGTAAGGAGATGGCCCAGCCTGTGGCCCCTGGCCCAGCAGAATGAGCACACCCTGGCAGCCTATTGGAAACACAAGCTCTTAGCCAAACTGAATCAGAATCTCTGGGAGTGGGACGCACACCCTCTGCTTCCACAAGCCTTCCGAGGGATGCAGATGAAAGACGATTATGGAGACTGTGTAGTCGATGCACATACATACTGTACAGAGTTTAGGAGGATGACAGGCATCCTGCCAGTCTTTGGTAGACCTCCATTGCACAGCGACTTTATGTAACCAGCCTGGGTGGTTGAAGCCATGTCACTGCTCACGGCTGCCAACAAAATCTCCAGAGAACTTTGTTCAGGTGATCAACACTATTTGCTCTGTTGGATTTAAGCTCGGTTAGATTTTATTAATCATTTTTGGTATTGAGTGGATATATTCCTCTCCTTGTGTATAAAAGAGTACAATCTAAATACACTTCTCCATAGGCCAATAAAAAAAAAAAAAAAGCATTCATATCATGGAGAAGGATGGGTTGCCTTCAGGAACACATTGGCTATATATTTGCCTTTTTTTAATAATTATTTAAACAGAGGGTCTCTGTTAATCTCTCACAAAATATCAAGGCAATTGTGCCAGCGCCCCCACAGAGATTTGGGTGGATACCGGCTCTGTGGAGGAGTACACACAGCAGAAGTCAGTCTTCGGTACAAATCCTGGTTCAGGAGTGTTCTATGTGCACAGCTCCACACCTCTTCTCATGGACATAAAAGGTCACGTATGAAAAATCTGCTCTGAGAGCACGAATTCCTTGTCCTCCCAGTGTGCTTCCCAAAACGCTCGATCTCAGGCCTCAAGTCAGAATGGCTGGTTTAAAATCCGCATTTTAATTGAATCATAGACACATGGCTCGACATAATCAGGCTTGAAAGGCACTAGCGTAGGCCCACAGTGATAATCATAACAGCAGCACGGAAGGTTTCAGAGTGTGGGGAGTGGACCGATCACATGGCCGTGAGCAGGATCCTTCCCAAAAGGACTTCAAATCTGTTTCGGAAGGAACGACAGCATTCATCTGTATCAGAATTCGGCTTTTATCATGCCTCTGGGGTTCCAAAACGAGACAGAATTCTGGTTCCAAAGAAACACATGTTGGTGCAAAGTAGACAAAACATTTATACAAATATAACGTGAGGCAGTAGTACTTCATTCTCTAAAAGTGTCATAAACAAAAATAAAAGATTTCAGAATGAAGACACCATGTCTGCAGAGAAAGTGACCCTGCAGGAAGTGACATTTAGGCCACGCCTGTTAATGGTGTGGATGTAGCATAGAGTTTTCCAGATTCCAGCTTCAAACCAAAAGAAACTAATAGTGAACCAAAGCAGCTTATTGCAGTGTGCTGACTGTGGAAAAGTGGAGTAGAAATAAGTAGCTTGTATAAGAATGATTAGTGGATGGATGCATGGAAGGAAGGTTGGATATAGCCACTATTTATTCAGTTTCTAAAATCGCCAGGTAGTGCATTATGTAATTTAATACTCATAAAAGCAGATAGCTCCACTTTATTTGATAAGTGAATTGTGTCTTCAAGAGATAGAATAATTTGCTCCCGATCACACATTTTTTGTAAATGGAAGAGCTAAGATTCAATCTTAAAACTCCTTTCTGGGTAGTGTGTTTTGAGGATGAGGAGTTGATGGTAAGAAGCGGGGAGTAGGGGGCTGGGGGTGCAGGGCATGGGCAAAGTGATGTACCCAGGAAGGAGCCACTCTGAACTCTGGTTGCTGGGCGGGAGTCGGGGGGCTTGTGAGTGACCTGAAAAACACAGTTTGGAAAAGCTCAAGTATTAGAATTAGATTCTTCATTTTAGTAGGGGTAACGCTGCTATGACAGTTGACAGGGCTGCTCTGTAACATTGGTCTTACTCATATTTCCACAACGTGGTCAGTCACGCTGATTTTAGAGACACAAAGAGACAGGGATATGACGATTCTATAACTTGTACAAATCACGGGGCAGAAAGAAATGCGAAATACAAGCAAGTGCAGTAGGTCAGGAGGGGAAAGGAAAGCCAGCACAGGTTGAATCACTGTATCTCCAGTGGCGGCCAATGGTGCATCGGTTGGTCCATTGCTCTATCCTGAGCAATAGATAAAAACTTGACCATCCACCGACTGAACTCAGGTAAGGTGTGAACATCTTAGGGAAAGATTCCTTTCTTACTTTGGCCTTCAATTGCAACACAACATTCAGGTTTTTCTGCCCAAGAATTCATACAACTGCCCAATGAACTCTGAGAGAGAGACAAATTGGGGCGTCTAGGTGACTCAGTCAGTTAAGCATCCGAATTTGGCTCAGGTCATGAACTCGCAGTGTGTGGGTTTGAGCTCCAAATGAGGCTGTCTGCTGACAGCACAGAGCCTGCTTCGGATCCTCTGTCTCCCTCCCCCTCTGCCCTTCCCATTTGCGCACACATGCTCGCACTCTGTCTCTCTCCCAAACATGAATAGACAGAGAGAGAGAGATCAACAGTTGCCAAGAGAACATGTGGATTCGAAATGATGTATGGATGCACCTTTGAATTAATAAACAATCTTACACAAGTTTTTATGTCTGCACATTTTACTGCAGTAAAGATTTATTTTTTCTGTGATCAGCTAGAGATACTACAGACCCCAGGGTACTGTCTGGAATATTACGTTTCATACAGTTACAATGCCAAGCTACACTATTATTCAAATTAGCTGGCGATATGTCCTGTATTTTAAAAATGTGCCATATTGGCCTTTGATTAGTGACAGTTCTTACTTTAAACCACAAACTGTGACACACAACAGGCAATTTACTCCACATGGATTAAATGACATCTGATTGCTTGCACTTCTAAAGTTCCAATGTTGGATTATCATTGTACTTCTGCCTCTTCCTGAAGTTTTATCTGATCTTCATGTCTCCCATATATAGGAGACACTTCCCAGGTCTCTGTGCGTGTAGCTGGGTGGTGTGGGGATATTGGTGACTCATAGTGGCCCTAGTCCGTCCCAGCTGGCAGAAGTTCTGCTACTCTGTGAGAAGGTGGGTGTTATGATGATCGTAGCATATGTCCTTATGTGGGTTGCTTCCGAGTATGGTGAGAACAGCAGTCTCACCAGGATCTGAAACCCCTTAGGATTCTCCAGTTCTCTGTGCCTTGATTCTAATTTTGTGTTTTCATTTATGATTATATAACTCTGTGTGACCATATACTGTTTTATCAGCATGGCCACCTTATTTGCATTGTGTTTAAGATTCCATCAGCTGTAAGTAGCACTGCTATAATATCCCTAGGCTAATGAGAAAAAGGTGCAAGTGAATTTGACCCATCTGGGCCAAATGAAGGTAAATTATATCACTGTTTCCTACAGAAGATATTTTTGCCATACTTTTTAATCACGCTCCATCAGAGTATTGTGGGCATGTTAAAGGATATTGATAGTAATAATAATAATATTATGAATGATGATGATTTGTACCAGAAGAGTCGGTTTTGAGTGGCAATTTGTTACTTAACTACATCACACTAATTAATGTTTTCACAAATCCTCATTTATATAGTTCTGTATGTCTTAATTTATGTGTTTTGTAGTTATATACAAGCCATAAGCATTCCTAATTTTATAATTGTATGATGTTAAGATCATAATTTGAACAACAAACTAATCAGCACATGCTCCTTGAGAATGTTTGTTTATTTGTTTGTTTTACAAGAGGCTAAAACACACTTAGAACTGATTGGTTATAAGGGAACCCTGATCCGAGTATTTGATTGCCTCCCACACATAACTCTCATCATGTAGATAATTGTGGGGATTGTGAAGTGTAGATAATTTGTGTTACCAGGCAAGCAACAACCACTGTCTCCAGGGAAATATCATTGAACTTTTCTGTTGTTTTGATAACTCCCTGCGGCCATTCTTTGAATCCTTACCTCACTGAAATGTCAACAATGGCTTTAAAATTATTGGCTGTTCGTTAGGATCTCCGTGATCTCGATGCTCTCAGAACACCCACAGCTGGAGAGGTACATTAGAAAGTGCCCCGTGTACTAAGACCATTTCACCAGTGGGGAAAATTAGATCCAGAAAGAGGTGAAGTTGCTCAAAACGGATGGCCAGTGAGCAGTGCTATGCAGAATGGTACGTCAAGCAGGCTTCGTTAGCAATGTGGATGGGGTTATTTATGAGATAGCTGTTATATTACCAGAGAGCCAGTGGCACAACAAGTATGTAATAGGCAAACAAAACTGTCTTGGTTCAAACTCGATGCCATGCTGACACAGTCCTTCGGATTCTGACCTCTACGTGCCGTCTCCGTCTATTTTTCTGCTTTTTTTTTTTTCCAAACTAGTTTCTAGTTCTCATTTTTTAGAACTGGAGGATCTAGAATTCTTCAATGCACATTCGGTAGCATTTGATTGAATTTGTTTTCTGTCCCGGCATGTGTTTTCAATGTTTCAGAATCTTTATAGAATTTCGTCCACTGTAAAGTGATCACTATCTTCAATATTTCTTAGTCCTTTAATACATTGCTGATTTGGCAAAAGGGGCATAGAAACTTCTGGAAATCAGTTTATGCATCTCTCCTACCCCCAGCCAGGGTTATCTCAGTCAGAGACAGACAGATACAGGTTTTGAAAGAATTGATCCAAGCAGTTTTGTCAGATTCAAGAAGGCTATAGAGTTGGAAGATTTTTTTTCTCACAGATTTCAAGATAATCTATTAGTTGTGTCTTAAGCATAATATTAATTAAATTGAATTGGACCCAAATACCTGAGGCAACCTCTACTGGGTTGGCGGTGAGCATATTGGGAAGTTATAAACCACAGTATGTCTAACCTGAAAACACCAGTTGGTCCTCAGTTCCCTGGTTGACCGTACGTTTCTTTTTCTAGAACCAGCCATACTGCAGTAAATGTGACACGACACCACAAGAGCAAGAAAGGGTTCATCTTTTGCAAGTGTGACCTAAAATACTCCATTTAGAACAACATTTTTCTAACCAGAACCTTCTCCAACACAGGTTTTGGGGATATTGTGAAATGACTGATTCTGAATCAGGACATCTGGGGGTCGAGGAGGGACATCTGAGAGTCTGTGTTTCTAATGAATGCCCGCTGTGGGGCTCCTCCACGCCCACATTTTGAGTGTGAAAAATTAACACTGTAGTATTTATTGAGAAGTAAATTCTTGATGAATAAATAAGTGAAAGATCAAACACATAAATGGGCAAGTTAGGAGCTAAATACAAAGTCTTAAACTATAAATATGTGCATAGAACATTGAACATAGGGTCCTTCCCGTCTTTGAGAATTTATAAGGCAATCTCTGAAAGTGAGATGTGTCCAGGCATCAGGAATATAAGTCCATAGGGGCGCCTGGGTGGCTTAGTCAGTTAAGTGTCCAACTCTTGTTTTTTGGCTCTGGTCATTATCTCAGGGTTTGTGGGATTGAGCCCCACATTGGGCTCTGTGCTGACAGTGTGGGCCCTGCTTGATATTCTCTCTCTCCCTCTCTATCTGCCCCTTGTCCACTCACACCATGCACATGTTCTCTCTCT
Source organism: Proteles cristata cristata (assembly GCA_017311185.1). Lineage (NCBI taxonomy): Eukaryota > Metazoa > Chordata > Mammalia > Carnivora > Hyaenidae > Proteles > Proteles cristata. The sequence goes on from JAESUZ010000823.1 coordinate 55,279, forward strand.
CTCAAAATAAACTTAAGAAATGTAAGTCCATAATTCCATGCACATAAATATTAAGTATGTTTATTTCCTCCTACATATTTCATAAGAGTAGGTACACCTAAATTAATAATAGGCTTAAAAATATTGATTTTTGTATGTTTTGTCTACTGATGTTTATATTTTGTGGGTCTGTAATATTAACAGGGACAGACATAAACGCTATCACATAGTGTTTCATCTAATATGTAAAATGAGTCGTTCTCCTGGGTCATAAATCTTCTCAGCTATAATTTAAAACACAGAAATCTATCTTAATAAATTACTACCCAAGTTTATGTTGTAAACCATAGCTATTCTATGTGCCATAGACATTCTAACTCTCTGTTGTGGTGAGCCACAATTATGATTAAAAAATCAATTATTTTGATTAAAACTCATTTTCTTAACATAAAGGAAATATTTATTGTTGTCTTCAAGTGTGTGATTTTGAGGTGAAGCCAACATCTAGATGATTCATGAATTATGTCTAATCAATATGTGAGTAAGCTGTTGAATATGCAATTACGATTACCATGGTTATACTTCGCCTGAACAGCATTCAGCTGCAAATGCCTTTCAAATGGCCTCTATCAAGCTGGTCTCAAGTCAAAGGGTCATTTCATGATTGATTTTTCTAATTAGTACCTTCATCATATTGGAAGTTAAGTCACCTATCCAGTTCAGTTTTTATACTACTAAGACACTATCCTTTTTTAGGATTTATAAGACAGGTATAAAAATAATATTTTCCTAAAGAACCAGAGCAAACATTAGAAGTGAATCTAAATTAGGGCACCTAGATACTTAACACCCATATGTAGCTCTGGTTGTGGTGTGGAGGTGGGAGGTACTTCCCCGGTAATTCTAGTTAATCAGGAAAGGAATTCATATAGTTGGAGGCAGGAAAAGGGTCAATGGACTTTTCAGTTAGACTCTCTTGTTAGCATTAATACTGCACACTTACTTCAACCTTTGCACAGAGCATTTATTTTCCTGTAAATAGCCCAATGCCAGACAACAAATCAATAGAGAGTGGAAAAAGTCTATATTTTTGAGGAAAATGTGTTAGAAGTTTTTTTTAATTAGATAATTTTAAAGATAGCTACAGTTCTGCAATTGAGGGCCCAATTTAATCAGACAAACTTGAACATATGCTGGTCTTTATGAATGTCACAACCATGAGAGATATTTTGCCAATGGCGCTATAATTTCTAGTTGCTACCAAAAGGAGAGAAAACCCCGAGTGAAACTTACAGGGAGTGGGGTGGGAATGAAACAAGACAGGATGTATAGGAAGTAGAAGATGGGTGTATGCCTCTCCTTTTCTAATATTCTTTTCTTTTTAAAATGTTTTAATGTTTATTATTTTTTAATGTTTTATTTATTTCTAGGAGAGAGAGAGAGAGAGAGAGACAGTATGAGCAGGGATCAGAGAGAGAGGGAGTCACAGGCTGAAACAGGCTCCAGGCTCTGAGCTGGCAGTCAGCACAGAGCTCGACGCGGGGCCCGAGCCCACGAACCGCGAGATCATGACCTAAGCGAAAGTCGGAGGTTTAACCGACTAAGCCACCCAGGCGCCCCTAATGTTTATTTATTTTGAGTGACACAGAGAGACAGAGTGCGAGCAGGGGAGGGGCAGAGAGAGAGGGAGACAGAGAATCTGAAGCAGGCTCCAGGCTCTGAGCTGTCAGCACAGAGCGCGACACGGGGCTCAAACTCATGGACCATGAGATCATGACCTGAGCCAAAGTCGGATGCCCAGCCGACTGAGTTACCCAGGCACCCCTTTTTATAATATTCTTGAATTTCATTTGTAATGGAAGCATTTTAATAAATGTGATATGTTTATTTTTTAAAATAAAACTTTAGAACAAGATTTCAGACTGTCATAATAGTAGTTTCAGAGGCTGATTTAGGTCTTGGCAAGTCTAAAGGTCATATAATTTGGGCAACCCTCTGAAGAATAAAGATAGAATATTATGAATATTATATTAAGTTTAAAATTGATATTTCTAAGAATTAGACAAGAAATCACACGTTATACATGTTTCCAATGCTGAATAATTCTCTATCAATCAGAAATATTGGGGAGATCGGGTGCCTGGGTGGCTCAGTCGGTTGGGCGTCCAACTTCGGCTCAGATCATGATCGCACAGCTCGTGGGTTCGAGCTCTGTGTCCGGCTTTGTGCTGACAGCTTAGTGCCTGGAGCCTGCTTGGGATTCTGTGTCTCCTTCTCTCTCTGATCCACCCCTCCCCCCTGCCCTGCTCACGCTGCCTCTCTGTCTCTCAGAAATAAATAAAAACATTTAAAAAAATTTAAAAAAAGAAATATTGGGGGGGGAAATCTGAAAACAAAGTGGCCTCATAGTCCCTTTAACCTCTGACAAATCCTATATATAACGTGCATTTTTCTACAGCTTTGGCAGACTGATCACCTCCTCATGTGATCCTGTGATCCTGTAATATCTTTTGGTAGAGACAATAGAAAGATCATCTGGACTTCTCCCAGTCAAATACTTTTTCAACCTTGTTTTATAAGTATCACACTTATTGGCAAGCTGTATGCCAATGTGACGACTCATTTTGGTAATGTCATGTGCATTGTTACTGGGGAAAGCTTCCATCGAGTTAACTGCACCATGTAGCCTCTGGTTCTGTCCGTATCAACTGTTTTCTCATGCCCGTGGCCTCCCTCCTGCCAGTGTCTGGCATTTAGAGCACACCCTCACTCCAGAACAGTGGTCCGCACTGTGTGCCATGATGGAGCTGAGGTCACGTAGGAATTCTCGTAGAAGGACTAGAGAGTAACTCAGGTACACATAAAAGTGAGGGAAACTGTAGAACTGTGGAAATAAGTGATGGCTTATCTTCCCATTGCTCCATTGCCAGAAGACCCACTACTCGCCAAGCAAGAGTCAAGGTCCCTAGAGGGAAAGATGGAGGGGTGAGACAACAGTCTTCACCAGTCATATTTGCAAAATCTTATTGTAGCACCCTGTTGCACGGGATCCTACATGCGCACTCTGAGAGGGCATCTTCCAGAGCTTGAAAGGGTCTGTGTGAGTGACTGGTTCTGAAGCCAACGATTCACGAGCTTTGGGGGAAACATTTCTCTAATGATTTGTGTAGGTAAATGCTAAGATATAAAAAGTGTAGAAGCTTCCCCCACACATCTTCTTGAAGAGGGAGGTTGAAGACAGTTTTTTCTCTTTAGCAATTACGGGTGAGTGATGCGCTGGATTATTGAATGTTCAGGTATCCGAGTAAATGTTTGACCTCAACTATTTGGTTTAACCTTATAAAATGTAACTGCACATTCTAAGCACTGTAGAGGCATCGTATATTTTGGGCTGTTACCTTTCACTTGCTAATGTTATCTTAGTGTGTGTGTGTGTGTGTGTGTGATCTGTACTGCCTTAATGTAAAAAAGGACTTTTCAGCATGCACACCATAAAACCTTGCCAAAATGTGACCTACCTTTATATTTTTTTGCTTATTTGCTCTCATCTTAGTATGAGATGTATCCTACCATGTGCTGTTATCAAAGTAATTGATATGCTTTGGAAAACCAACTGGAAAATATCAAATGTTTCTTTTTAATGTTCTTTTTCAATTTTTTAATGTTTTATTTATTTCTGAGAGAGAGACAGCGTGAGCAGGGGAGGGTCAGAGAGAAAGGGAGACACAGAATCTGAAGCAGCTCCAGGCTCTGAGCTGTCAACACAGAGCCCGATGCGGGGCTCAAACCCAGGAACCATGACATCATGACCTGAGCCGAAGTCGGACACTTAACTGACTGAGCCGCCCACGTGCCCCTCAAATATTTCTTAAGAGCTTGGCATTCTGACAATTTTGTAAAACTTATATCAAAATAATAAATATACCATTAGCTAGCCTTCACTGAGCACCTTCAAATAGGTTTGCAGATAAGGTAATTAAGGCTAATGGAAATCATTAGTGTGCCCTTATCACATAGTGATGAACTTATAGAGCTCTGACTCAATCTCAGGTCAGAATTGTGTGACTTGGAGGCTAGTTTTGGGGGCAGGAAGGTACAGTGGAAAATACACAGGTTATGGAATCCGAGAGATGTAGTGTCAAAAACATCACCTACTGAGGGGACTTCATTTTCCTCACCTAGAAAATGTTCATGACATCAATTTTACATGTTGTCAGGAGAATTATGACAGTATGTAGTCCATACCAAACACTTAAGAAAAGTTGCTTTTCCTCCACTCTGTGAATACGAACATTTTTATCATAAACACTCATTAGACATTGGAGTATTTTAGTCACTGGAAAGACTCAAGACCAAATTTGTGCATTACTATAAGCATCAGACATTCTTGCTAATTTGTAAAATGCTCCTAACATGATCCTTTAAGTACTTTCTGAGGCAAAACTCATCTGGAATAACAGTGTTACTTAATTTGGGGGTTGAAGACATGCTTCTTTTTCTGGGGTGGGGAAATACGCTACCTGCTTTATTTCATGTAATATTTATTCAAAATTCCTTGTGAATTAGGTATTATTCATCCTGTGAGAGAGAAATGTTATTTTTCACATATATTTATTTAAATTGAAGTTAATTAACATAGTGTAGTATTGGCTTCTGGACTAGAACAGAAAGATTCATCACATACATGTAATATCCAGTGCTCATCCCAACATGTGTCCTCCGTAATCTAGCTCATCCCCCCCCAGCCACTTCCCCTCCTTCAACTCTCAGTTCGTTCCAGTATTTAAGAGTCTGTTATGGTTTGCTTCCCTCTCTCATTTTATCTTATTTTTCCTTCCCTTCCCTGACGTCCATCTGTTGTGTTTCCTAAATTCCACATGTGAATGAAATCGTATGATATTTGTCTTTCTCTGTTGACTTATTTTGCTTAGCTTAATACACTCTAGTCCCATCCATGTCATCGTAAATGGCAGGACTTTGTTCTTTTTGATCACTGAATAATATTCTATTATATACACCACATCGTCTTTATGCATTTGTCCATCGATAGACATTTGGGTTCTTACCATAATCTGGCTATTGTTGACAGCACAGCTATAAACACTGGGGTGCTTGTGCCCCTTCAAATCAGCATTTTTGTATCCTGTGGGTAACTACCTAGCAGTGCAATTGCTGAGTCGTAGGGTAGTTCTATTTTTAATTTTTTGATAGACATTATCTTAATTGCAGAGATGTGAAGTGCCCCATCCTGTGAGTAGACTCTGTACTCTGGACCAGCCCCACCATCAGAATACTTGGTGGACCATGTATGAGTTCATCAGTGTTTGGAAATCCAGGGACATGAATGCTCAGCACCCACAGCAGTGTACGCTGAATCCCAGCCAGTAGAGTCTCATCAGAAATGCCTTTCATATAATTTCTATTTTCTGTGGGGATTTGAAACTCAGCCACTCCTGTGTGGTTTCTCAGTGAAGGAGACAAATGGGTGGCACCTAAGTGAAGGAGACCCTGGGTCACCACTGAGATGGAGCAAGGGACTCAAGGGCATCAGATGAAGCCCAGCTGTTGCCAGGGCTGTTACAGCCCTGCATGAAGGCAGGACCTCTATAAAGTCTCTCACCTCTCTCACTGGCACAGGTCACTGTATTGACAACAATGAAGCCCCAGTATTTAAGAATTCTGCATATTTTCCTTATGCCAAAACATACTCCACTCCAGTACAAGTTGGGGGTGAGGCTGTAAGCATGGAGCAAGAAGAATCAAACACAGAACATTCTGCCTACCTTTGATTGTCAGGAGAGGGGGCTCTACTCTGTTAAATGCCCCTAATAATATCCATTCTCTCCATTCCACTTTTTGCACCATATTCAAAGTCATATTCCTAAAATTTTCATTTACTCAAAACCCTATAATGGCCCCTATTATAGAGTGAATTGTATTTCCTCAAAATCTGGGGTTGGAGCTCTAGCACCCAATGTGACTGTATTTGTACCACTTTAAGGTGGTAACTGAGATGAAATGAGGTCAGAGGGGTGGGGCCAAATCTGATAGGTCCACTATCCTTATAAGACCAGGAAGAAGCAGCTGGCAGGAAGCCTGCATGGAGAAGAGGCCACTTGGAGACCACGGAGGAGGCAGCTATCTGCAAGCCCGGGGGGTAGGAGAAAGCAATCTTTCTGATAACTTGATAACTTGATCTTGGACTTCCAGCCTTCAGAACCACGAAGAAATAATTTCTTATTGGATAAGCTCTCTGTTCCGGGATGATAGGCTGTGGCAGTCCCAATGCACTGGTGCAGTGCTGCGCCTTTACCTGTTAGTACGGGATGCAAAGCCGTTCTCCGTCTAGTCACAAAGGGTCTTTCTAGTCCCGGTTTCCCAAGCCAGCCTATCCCAGAGACTGAACCTCTGTCTCCTCAGGAGCAGATTCTCTCTTATCACAGTGGGTAACAACTCCAACACCTCCCTGGGTACAAAAGTTCCTCATCATCTGTGCCCTGTGGACCCCAATCTCTGTGAGTGTAGTCAGAACACCTTCACAGCTGCCCCTTGTGGCAGCCAGAATCCCCTCTCTCTCTCCACGGAGCCCTCAGCTGTTTCTACCATAACCACTCCCACCTTTACACACCTCCCGGTAAATTGGAACCATATCTTCTCCAAGACACCTGAAGCTCCTTCAGGGTGGGACCAAGTTTCCCTTTATCTTTGTTTTCCATTGTCTAGCTAAGGGTCTGCCAAATAGTAAATGCACGAGAGGTATCTGGTGAATTAATGAGTGCAATCTCCCACTATTAACATTTCCCAAGCAGATTGATTTTAACATCCAGTAAAATGTCTGATGTTTCTTTGCAAATTGGACTGATAAGATGGCTTGTCTTTTATTAAAAAGTGAAATTTTATCCTTCTAAGGGAATGCAATATTTTAGCTATTAAAATGCTCCAGAGGAAGGTATGATCCGTATATTCAATAACTTCCAAAAGTATATTGTTAAATTGTTGAATTTACCCTGAAACCAGGCTACAAAAAATGAAATAATAGAGATTCAGAATGAATTTTTGGATTTCAGTGCCTTTGACTTTGGAGATTTCATTTTACTCCTTGTTGTCTATATTCCTGAAGATTCACAACAGATGGGTATCCAGTACCTATGCCTTTATGTCCATGTGTTGACCATAACATTGAGTCTCACTTTGTACATAGTAAGGCAACATTAGAAACAATATCCTAATCCTCTTCAGATTTTCATCTGTGAATTTATAGTCTAAGTTGAATTTAATAGGTAAGGAGCGTTTGGTATTTAGCAGAAAATGAAAATTTTTCATTGGCATAAAACATGGCAGGGTTTTATTTTTACTTCTGAAATTACAGGCAATGAATTTCTAGAAGATCAACATCTAAGAACCCTCTCCAATTTTGTATTCAATTACTATTCTTTTATCATTCTTGTTTACAAATATCTCGGAGAAGTCACCTTAACAAGTCTTCATTTTTATTCTCTAGACCTTGATTTTTGGGTTTTGAATTATTAGAAGTCAAACTTCTAATAAAATGGTGATCTGCAGATGAAATCTATATTTGGTATATTACGCTCTTTGTTACAGTTGTAAGAAATTATAGTAATTGTGGATGTTGGATTTACAAGGACTTTTGGTCATGAGAGACTGATCAAGAACAGTGCAGTTACTAAATTAGATATGCATGCCTGAATGATGTAAAGCTATGCTGTTTTGTGGTAAAAATTGTTTACACTGAAGATCATTGAAATACTACACATTCACGAGCATAGGCATTCTTTCCAGACTATCCTTTTCAGCTTCTTTGAGATGCACTACTCCTTTTACCTTAGACACCCTCGCTCACTGTCCCATAGCCTGGACCTCCATAGGCTCTCCAGCTGGAGATCCTGTCTCAGCAGCGCGCCCCGCCCCGTACGCAGTGAGATTAATACTCTACATGATAGAGCACTTGACCTTGCTTGTATCATGAAGATCCTGTTAGATGATGCAGCTGGGCCATTATTAGCTCAGCTTTCTCCAGCTGGGCTCTTGATACAACAGGAGTCCTGGCAAGGTCAGGAGGGAGAGCCCACAAAGCACCTCGTGTTTCATTTGTACTCGTCGATAATCGTCTCCTAAATGACACTCCTTTTTAATTATGCATCTTACGCGTGAACTTTGCATGGAGGTAAAAAAAAAAAAATGGTATGGAATAAAATAAGCTTATCAAGATTATTGACAGTTCACCCAACTGAGTAATCACTATGCTTTGAATTGGGATACAATTTCTTTCCTTGAAGATCAACTTGTCAGCTTGTTTGTTAATAAGGCGTTTGTATGTGGGTAAATTTAGCAGGTGATCCGATTCTCCTTAGGACCCCTAACTTAATCTTTAGGCTTTGATTTGAAGTTTAAGATTAAGTCTGTTAAAAAAACAAAAACAAAACCTTCCAGTATGGTAAATACTTTACACAAATACTGTTTGTTGTTCATGTTACCCTGTTTAGACAATGGTTAGCTTGTTTTTAATTGTACAGCATTGCAGAATAATAACTGCGTGATAAATCTCTTTTGGGCTTTCAATTTCTTTGCTAGAAGCTAGGTTGCTTTCACAATCAGATAAAAATTCTGAAGGAACTTTTTTCCCCTTAAATTTATCCTGTTCCCAACAGCACTATTTTCATACGTGTAATTTTGCTAAGTGGGTTCTTTGTCAACCCCCCCCCCCACTCTCTGTGGAAGCCTGAAGAAGACTTTACATTTCCAAGGTCTTTAGCATATATGAAGAAACTGAGGCATAGAAGCAACAAAGACTTTTCTAACACAACATGCCCAGTTCATATCCTGGCCTGGGTCACTAGCTCCAGTCTTCTCTCGGGGTCAAAGCTAATTACTCCAAAATCTCTACTGTCTCCATTCCTCAGTTACAAAGATAATGCATCTTAACTCCTGGTCAACAAAAGTGCTCTCAAGTCTATATTCATGTTAGAGTTACTTGGGGAGCTTTATTTTTTTTTGCCCAGCCCTACAGAGACTCTGATTTAATTGGCTCAGGAGAAAGTCTGGGTATTGGTATTCGTAAAATACCACCAGGTGATTTTAATGTGCAGCCAGAGATGAGAATACCGGGTCTAGAACTAAATTCCAATTCTGTGAATACATTACCTAATATTCACGGATGTTTCAGACAAAGAAAATAGCATGCCCTTGGATGCATCAGGAAGAACGAGTGCTCTATTTTTGTCCTGAAAAGGATCACCAGGCAGTGGAAGAAGGCTGCCCTGTGGGTCTCCCAGGTGGCTCTATTATCACTGTGCAGGTACAAGGACATTGATTTCCCCACAGTCAGCTGTTCCTTGTTGATAAGCACCTTTGGGAGCTTAGACACTCACAGTGTCTGGAACATTCTCTACAAATACCGTCAACTTCACCCACTCAGTATAGTTTTGGTAAAATGCTCAATTTCTAATTGAGATACTCGGCTTGACTAGAATTGTGTCCTAATAGATGAGGAAATGTTTAGAGTAGAATTTGAAAGGTACCTATGATCGTCACTCTTGTGAATGTTCAGTGCTTTTCTGAAAGTTTTAATGCTCCAGAATCTAACAGAACACCGAAAAGTGATAGGATTGGATTATTGGCTGTGTTTATGCTTAGTGAATCAGTATGGATTGAGTCAGAGTGTAGCCACCGGGGGGGGCAGGAACTGGAGTTAAAACGAGGTTCAAATTCCAGTTCTATTCCCCATTTATGTAATTTTGGTAAAATCTTTTCACCTTTCTAAATTGTAGTCTCCTCTGGAGAACAGGAACGATTACTACCTAAAAGGCACTGGATTAAGGGCTTAACGAGCATGTAACATATAGATGATTCTTAACCAATAAGTTATTACAAGATCTGGCTCTGGAGTCCACAAATAAGAGCCTGGGCCCATCTGCCCCACCGAGTTTTGTCAAATTGTACCAGAACACAACCCCCACCCCTTCGTTCTGAATGCGTTGTCATTGATTTTTCCACATACCAATAGAAGCACTGAGTAGTGACAGGGTATTTAGGTAATTACCTAAAATAATTACCATCTGGCTCAACAAAAGGCAAATCTTGAACAGATGACCTTCTAAATTACTGCTATCATGTTTAGCAAACTGATAATGGACCATGATTGTTTTTTTTTTAAATAATTAGAGTCTAACAATGTAGCTGTGCTATGATTAAAGAGTTTAATAGCTCAAGTTATGACTTGATACTTCTGTACTCCTTCACAGAGAAGCAACAAACCTCGTAAAAAATTTAAAACACCAATTTAGAATGTCAAGCAAAGCTAAGGAAAATAAGTCAGAAAGACCAATACAATAAGATTTCACTTACATGTGGAGTTTAAGAAACAAAACAAATGAGCAAATGGGGGGAAATGAGGCAAACCAAGAAAACTTCTCCCAACTATAGAGAGTAAACTAATGGTTACCAGAGGGGAGGTGTTTGTGTGTGGGGGGGGGGAGGGGTGGAAATAGATGATGGGAATTAAGGCGTGCACCTGTTGTGATGAGAACTGGGTGTTAAGTGTTGAATCACTATATTGTACACCTGAAACTAATATCACACTGCATGTTAACTAATTGGAATTTAAATATAAACTTAAAAGCAAACTGTTCTATCCATAGAAATTTTGGCCAGGTCAGAAATATTATAGAGTTTTTCAGAAAGTCACCTCTGAGCCGTAAAAAAGCTTTTGGTGTATGCGTGTGGAGGTGGGTGATGTGTTAGTGTGTGTGTGCAAATTCATGAACACCTGTATTTTCATGAATTTGTGGGGGGAAGTAGAGGGTAACACAATAGAGGACAGCAAGCCAGTGAAGATATAATTAGTTAATGGATAGATGAATGAGCACGGAGATGTTTGCAGCAAACTGAGATTCCAGATAATAGTCTGTGATCACGTTATAGGTGAAGTAAATCTTTTCCCCCCATCTCTCTGATGATGCGGCAGACTATGGAGAGATGTTTTCAGAAATCTTTCATCTTTGAGAACAGTAGAAATTTGTACTGCAGCTTTGTTCGCATAATTTATAGCATCCTGTGATCGGATATTGTCCTTATAACCATTCCATTGGCAGCTTCAAGCTTTTATATTTTCATTGAACAATATAAATGTCAGTGGTGCACCACTGACAAACCCTGAAAAGGTCAGATTGATTCTATAACTCACACACCTGTCTGATTCTAATGGCTTCTCTGGAGTTTCTGTGTACACTGGAAGACCGTCTCCCAGAGGAATCTTTCATTTTTCTTGCATGTTCATGCCTCCTAATAAAACTCCGTGTCTGTAGTAGTTGTACACTGGAAGCTATCTACTTCAGGAACAGGATACAGCCATGGAAACCACACACCTATTTTAGCTTGCCTTAGGATGTATTAAGTTAGGTTTCTTAATAGATTAATGCAAGCTTTATCAGTGCACACTCCCTATACTCTGCCAAACAGCTATCAGATCCATTATCTGTCTTCCAGAGAGGCTGGGCATACCATTAGCAGCCATCCCCAGCCCCTAACTAGAAATCCAATTTTCTTCTTTTCCCTTAAATCTGCCACCATACCCTGAGACTCCCGTCCTGCTAGATGACACAAGTCCACTCCTTGCTGTCCGACAGTCCTGTTGGGTGGGTTCCCTTCAATCCTGCCTCCCTGGCCCCTGTGCCCCCCGTTGCCCTCTTGGCTCCCACTGGGAATCCTACATACATGGAGCTCCAATCCTTGTTGCTGTGTGTGCCGCTACTTCACTCCCCCTTTCCTATCCTAGTTCTTGAGTTCAAGCGCTGCCCTCTGGCCTCAGTCCTCCAAACCTCATCGTGTTTCTTCTCTCCAAAGCTGATTTTCTGTTTATCTTTAAGGAAGGTACACTAGACTCCAATGGAACTACCTTTTACTCCCATCGAGACCCTCTCCCTGCAGCATTGAAACAGCTACTCATCACAATATTGTTTGCATTCATCCCTAACTCAGTTTCCCAACCACGAAACCTCTTTAGGACACAACCCCCCAAGGCTGGAATGACCCTTTCTTCAAATTCCAAATGGCATTTTTACAGGGTAGTGCGATTGTCTGCTTTCTTGCCTGTGTTATCCATTAGAAGGACAGGTACGATTTCTGCCTTGTTCACCTCTGTATGTCTAGTGTCTACGTGGTTTCTGGCAAATACTGGCTATCTAGTAAGTTGTTGACTGACTGAATCCTTGGAACCACAGGCAATCGAGGCAACAATTCTTCACAGAGAACATTCCACATCATTAACCAATGTCTGCACGCTGGATCCACTGCTCAGTCTCTTATGTGCAGGTAACACATTCTATTCACCTCTCCGTCATGTTTGCGTTTAGCTTAACTAGTAGTACTGGATCACAAGAGTAAATTTTGAATCCCTTTTTTACTCCATGAAATTCACATAGAAACAAAACCGTCTTGGGGCACCTGGGTGACCTAGTCGGTTAAGCATCCGACTTTCACTTGGGTCATGATCTCGCGGTTCGTGGGTTCAAGCCCCGCATCGGGCTCTGCTGACTGCCATCTCAGAGCCTGGAGCCTGTTTCAGTCTGTGGCTCCCTCTCTCTCTGACCCTCCCCTGCTCACGCTGTCTCTCTTTCTCTCCTAGAAATAAATAAAACATTAAAAAAAAATTTAAAAACCCATCTCCATCCTCAAGATCAATTTTTGTTATAAATGGAACCTCAGTAAGAGGCTGTTCTAATGTCTATGCATCCTACAATTAGAAATGAGTGGTACATCAAAAATTCTTCCTGTGCACACACTTGTGGCATTTAGCACAAAAATGATCATGTTATGGTAGGAAGTTGTTCAGCCTTGGAATTTTAATAGAAATGAGGACAAAGTAGTTATTTTGGTCTCTAAGGAGCACACAAAGAATGCCAATGAGACTGGCACTCTTATTTACCTACAGACTTTATACAAATGGAGGCCAATCATAGGAGGCATTGCCCCAGTTAAGTTGAATTAAATTGTAATTTAAAGAATGTCCATAATTTGCTGATCAGCATTAAAACAAAACTTTTTCACAAAACCATAATAAATTCTTATGTGTGTGAACACATACATGTAGAACTGTATCAGGGAATCAAGCCTGACCATGGCGGTGAACCTGCACATGACCTCACAGCCTCATGGGTGCTCATGTGGTGATCCTCCTGGGTACTAGAAACTGTTTTTTAGTCTCTCATCCTTTCATGTCCCTTGAGCTCAAGACCTGTAGTAGAGCACGCCACTGTGGGCACTCGCAAGGTCTTTGTAACAGTTCTATGAGGAATATATTTACTCCTCTTTTTCTACCCAGGTTTTCATAATGCACATACTGCTCACACAGCACAAATGATGATCTTGCATGTTAAATGGAACGATGTTTAGAATTATCATAAGCACAAAAGAGGATAGTGAAGGGCTTGCTCAATAAACTTTCCTACTCAAAAAGCAAATTTTAAGCCACCTGAGTGTATAAATACTTTCTTCAGAAAATGAGGACAGAATGCTAAAATGACTGGGTTTCTTCTTTCATTGTGTGGTTTACTTTTCCTAGAAGGTAGGAAAACTACCTGGGAATCCATCTTTGGTATGGGAGTGAAATTCTCCAGTAAAATCTGACCTTGTGTCTATTTCACTAGACTATGTATAGTTTATACTTGTAATTTATATAGATGAACATATTTATATAGCCAATTTTTTATTATCCCAATTGGTAAATATCTTTTTTGAGCAATACTTCTAAATAAAATTGTGTAACACAATCTAGAAAGTGCTACTTCCCTGTTGCTTTACAATGATTAGTTTCAATTGATAATTTCCAAATCACAGAAGAGCTCAACCATACTTTGGTATATGGTACTTGATTGATTGTGTGAATAAATTTCATCAATGAATTGGAATTCCTGTAGACTTGAAGGCATTGATCCAATGTGCATCAGTGATCAAAAGACCTATAAATCCTAAGGATTCATTTACGGCAGGAGTGGAAACTGAGTACACACACACACACACACACACACACACACACACGCACTATTCATAAAAAGCTATATTGTATTACCGAGGAGATCTCAAATTTGACTCCATGTGATCCAGTGCTCACAATAAATCCATGAGATAGGAAATAATTTCCATCTTTTAATGAGAAAAATTTACATAAAATGCTCAGACACTTACATAGTAATCTGCATTTTCTATATTTGAACCCATTTGAGTGAGGCCCAAGCTTTTAACCATGCTGTTATATTAGTTTTGTTTGTCTATACTAAGGATTTTCAGAGAATTTCTTAGCCAAAGAGACACTAGTGGCTCTCGGATGTTCTTAGGCTTTTGATCAGTTTGACAGAATAAAATATGGATATGGAAATGTATGTTGTGCATTTAGAATTAGAAATGCTCACAAATGGAATTCTTGCAACTTCAGCTCAGGGTCACATAGTGGCGTACCTCCCACAAGAACCTCCTATGCTCTTCATATCCTAAACCCTTGTCCAGGTAACCATACTCTTTGAAACAGCGTTGATGACTTTTTCCCATTTTGGCACTTTATGTAAATGGAACCATAGATTTTTGCATTGTTTTCAGTTTCTTTTGCTCATGGATATGTCTGGGGTATTCATCCAAGTGTTGTCCACATGGAGTCTGTTCCTTTTTGTTGCCATGTAGCCTTTTATTTTGTGAATGCACCATAATTGATGCATTTCCTCTGTTGATGGGCATTATAGAACATCTGGTTGTGACAGTTACATAGAGTTCCATCTTGAATATTCTAGCATGTCTTGGGTAAGTAAATGAACACCTTTTAGATAGATGCCTAGAAATGGTATGGAGTCCTGGAGTATGAACTTGTTTGATTTATAGTCTAGCAAGTGTTTGACAAAATGTGTTGGGCAGTGTACAGGAATCTGTTTTCTAATCTTGCTAATATGTTCCCTTTTCTTTCTAGTGGTATCTCCTTATGGAGGTTTTATTTTATTTTATCTAATGAAGTAGAGCATTTTTTCCTATTTATTGGATTGGTTCTCTTGGTCTTTCTCCAAGAACTGTCCCTTCAAGCCTATTGCCTTTTTCCCTTATAGGTTATTTCCTTTTCCTAATGATGGATTGATAAGGCTTCTTTATACATTCTGTAAGTCCGTCTTCAATTAGGTGGATGCATGGTGACCATCCTTTCTCTGTGGCCAAAAGTGTCTTTTGATGAATAGAATTTCATAAATTTACTGTGGTTTAACTTCTAATCTCTTTTAAATTTGAAAACCCTTTGCCCACTCAAAGGTCATGAAGATATTTGCTGGTGTTGGGCTCTAGGAAATTTCTCATTTTACTTTTAGATCCAGAATGATATAGGGTATCTATACCCTTTTTACACATGAATATGCAATTTGTCCTCTACTGACCACCGTTTTTTTTTGTTGTTTATTGAGAGAGAGAGAGAGAGAGAGAGAGAGAGATGAGCAGGGAGGGAAAGGGGAAAGGGAGGGGGAGAGAGAATCCCAAGCAGGTTCCATGCTGTCAGAGCAGAGCTCAATGCAGGGCTTGAACACATGAACCATGAGATCATGACCTGAGCTCAAATTGTGTCAGACGCTTAACCCACTGAACCACCCAGGTGCCCTGTGACAACCACCTATTGAGAAGGCAGTCCTTTCCCCACTGCACAGAACGGTGTGATCTTGAATAAGTCCCTCAAGTCATAACTACTTAGTTACTACCAGAAATCCTCATTGTTGGTAGACTAAGACCTTGTGCTTTGCTCTTCAAAATCACTCTTTAATGTACTTGGCCTTCTGTATTTCTCTGGGAATTTTAAAATTGGTTTGTCAGTTGACACAAAACAAAATGAAACCCCGCCGGTGTTTGGGTTAGGACTGGGTTAAGTCTACAGATTTAAAGAGAATTGCTACCTTCACAGTACTGTCTCCCTGTCTCCTAATACCTGGGCATAACATGCCTCTGCATTTCCTTAACTTTTTTTTTTTTTTAATTCATTTTGAGAGAGTGAGCAAGGGAGGGACAGAGAGAAGGGGAGACATTGAAGACCAAGCGGGCTCCACGCTGTCAACAAGAGCCCGATGCAGCTTGATGTCACAAAATGAAATCACAACTGGAGCTGAAATCCAGAGTTGGACACTTAACTGACTGAGCTGCCAAGACCCCCTCCTCAGTTCTTGTTTAATTCCCCCCCCCAAATGTTAAGTTTAAGGGGTCTTCCTCCGATTTACTTATACAGATTGAGGTTTTGCTGATATATAAGTGGCCCCTTTAATTTTTTTTTTATTTTTCATTTTTATGTTTATTGGCTGTGTATCCAATGTGAATACTTGCTAAGTAGTATTGCATTTGCATTTAATGGGGCATAAAGGAAGACCAGGGAAGCTTGCTGGAAAAGATAGAGAAGCACACAACATGCATGTCCCAGGCATTAGATTATTCTAATGAAATCCTCTATGATCAGTCATCTTACGGGAAAATATATTGCTTTTCATAGATTTATTTTCAGATAATACTTACGTAACTATCTTTAGGAATAACATATCCTCACCTGGGGGATTTGAAACTGAGGGAGTATGAAACACAAGTGGAAACATTCCTTCCTCCATAGGTTTATATGAACAGTTAGGAAATATATGTGCCCTAGACTGGAAAAGGGATGCCCAAAAGTATAGTATTTGTTCATAAGATAACTGGCTATATATGGTCCCATTGAAAAGCATTTAATTAAATCAGTTTGCTGTGTACCTTTGGAAAACAAGTTTCATCTGTAACTATAAAAGTAAGTTAAATAGCAATATTTGGATAATTAAAATTTACATAAAATACTCATAGTTGAAAACTGTTTTGGTCCTATGGCAGTTTATTTAAATGGAAAATCAGAATATTGTTTTCTTTCAAGTAAAATTTAATAAAGAACTAAGACTGTGTTTTGGGGAGTTTGAAAGATGTAAGCAAATCTTGGTGCATAGGGCAAGAGAATTTGATTTACAATACATGCTAAGACAAGGTAATTCATACAGAATTGCACTTGCAATCACATTGCTTCCCCTAACTGCTCCACTTGGCTGTTCTTGAATCTAATTTCCTTTGTACCATGATAGAATGCTCTGGAGTTCACTACTGAAATATACTGCCCTTCATGGATTCAAGTAATATGCTTGTTATGTTAGGAACTCTGTTTAAACACACACACACACACACACACAAACATCTCTTATGATCCTACAGGTTTTACACTTTACAGCAGTCAGTAACTCAGTAACTTCAGTGTGTAATCCAACCTACTAGCCCATCTTTAATTTCTAATCTATTAAAAAAATACTTCAGGAGCGCCTGGGTGGCTCAATCAGTGAAGCATCCAACTTTGGCTTAGGTCATGATCTCAGTTTGTGGGTTCGAGCCCCACATCGGGCTCTGTGCTGACAGCTAGCTCAGAGCCTGGAGCTGCTTCAGATTCTGTGTCTCCCTCTCTCTGTTCCTCCCCCACTCACACTGTGTGTGTGTGTGTGTGTGTGTGTGTGTGTGTGTGCAATAAACTATAAAAAATTAGAAAATACTTCTAGTTTTCTATATACTGAGCACTGGGTCAATAAGGATATGAAAATGGCTAGAGAATTCTCGTCCTCACCCTGAGTTTAAAGCATGGACGTGCGTGCGTGCGCACACACACCAAATAAAGCCATGAATATCTGAATCTGAAAGCAGTGTTAATTTAGGTCTATGTGAGCTCTAATCCACATACAATTTTGTTTTTTCATTGTGGTACTGGTATTAGCCTTTCACACTTTTCTGTAAACCATGAGATCACTAGAAATGTTGGCTCTCTAAAGGGAAGGAGATGTTTCTACTTCACTTGTGAAACCAGTGATTAGAAACAAATACAGTTCTAATGCATGTGTATCTTTTTAAAAATTTACTTATTTTGAGAGAAAGAGGGAGAGAGAGAGCGAGAGAGAGGATCCCAAGAAGAGCCTGCACTGTCAGCACAGAGCCCAACACAGGGCTCGACCCCAGGAACCATGAGATCATGACCCGAGCTGAAGTCAAGAGTCAGATGTTGAACCCACAGAGTGGCCACGTGCCTTGCTAACTTTTGTAAAGGTGGTATCAACGGGGAACAAGAGAGATTGCAGAGGGAAAGAGGGGATCTTGCATAACTTGCTTTATCTCCCATTTCCACACAAATAGGAGCCATACCTGGGAATATGTCCTGCACAACTGCAGTGATTGATTTCTTCCACATTTACGGCTTTTGCTACATAAACACATGGCTACTTTATGTATATAAACTGTCCTTAGATTATCCTAATAAGTCTGAAAATTTTAGGTTTGGCTTCTAGAGCATTTTTGCTATGGACCCATAAACTCCATAAAATACACATGTAACACATGTATTTATGGGTCTATAAATACATACATGAAAGTTGTAATTAAGCAATTTGTTAGTAAGACAACGTGACTTACACCTGCCTTAACCAGAGATTGACAATAATAAATACAGTGTATTGAACAGAGTCGAGAATAAAACAAAATCCTGGAATAGTCATGAATCATAAAGATGGCATCCTATGCCTGCAGAGTTATCAAAACATAATATTCTACAAAAATAATGCAACAAGTATATGCAATATCAGGGATAGATAAAAGATATTCAAAAATTTGTACTAATACAAAGTTTTTAATGACCTACCCAAATCATGATTTTAAGTGCATAGATGCATAGATGAAGTTACATTCCTTTATAGCTACTCTATCACTTCTGATATCAGTAAAGAATTAGGCTGAATTTATTTGTATCCTGAACACACTTGATAAAATATGAGAAGGGGGGTGGTGGTGGTGCCTGGTTGGGTCACTTGGTTAAGTGCCCTGACTCTTAATTTTAGCCCAGGTCATGATCTCGCCGTTCATGAGATTGAGCCCCATGTGGGGCGGCACTCTGACAGCATGGAGTCTACTTGGATTCTTCCTCTCCCTCTCTCTCTCTCTGCCCCTCCCTTGCCACACACGTCCGTGCATGTGCTCTCTAGCTCAAAAAATAAAAAATACATGATAAAAGGAATTTGATAGTAAAATGGTTAGTAAGTTAGCTCAACGTCAGAAAGTGTGGGTGACCTTAAGTAGAAGGAACAGCACATGTTCTATTTAAACAATGTCCTAGGCTAAGCGTCAGACATAACAACTCAGATTCATTGACAGACGTTTTTTGAGACTTTTAATGTTTTTGCTCAGTAAATGAAGGCATAGATATTTGGAAGAATTCACATTGATTACATGTTTCCCTGTTTATATAATTTTTCAATTCTGATAACAATAACATTAGCTCATATTTTACTGAGTTAATATTTGTATTTGTTTTCATGGTTCGAAATGAAAAGTAAAACTAGCATTATTATCACTGCTGATGTAATAGTTACAATTTGGGAGGATCCTTACGGAGGCAATTCCAGGGATTTCTCTTCTCAGATGAAGAAAATACAGATGCAGGAGTGTTTTAAGAATAGTATATTGTATATACCTCAGGAGAGGGATCAAGCTCCTTTTAATCTCCCTGGAAACCTCATTTGTCACTACCCGATATGTGTTTTGTCTTTGAACTACCCAAGCAAAGAAGGAGACAAAGGGAGTGTGGGCATGTAGGCAAAACATGACAAAAAAGATACTTATTATAGACCTACCCAAAATGAATTCATTTTTATCCTATCCATTCTACTATCAAATATTATGATTTTATCATTTATTTTGGCTTAAACTGAAGACTGAGCTATAATTCAGTTTAAACTTTAAAATTCTTTAAGTTATTTTAATTCCATTTAATATAGTGTTCTATTAATTTTATATGTACAGTAGTAATTCAACATTTCTATATATCACCCAGTGCTCATCTCAACAAGTGCACTCCTAATCTCCATCACCTGTCACCCCACCCCCACCTCCCTCTGGTAACCATCAGTTTGTTCTCTATATTTATGCATGTTTCTTCATTTGTCACTTTCCCCCCTTTGCTCATCTGTTTTGTTTCTTAAATTCCATACAACTGAAATCATATGGTGTTTGTCTTTCTCTGACTGAATTATTTTGCTTAACATAATACTCTCTAGCTGCATCCACGTCATTGCAATGGGCAAGATTTCATTCTTTGTTATGGCTGAATAATACTGTGTATGGGGAAGGGGGTCACATTTTCTTATCCATTCATCATCGATGGACATTTGGGCTGCTTCTGTCTCTTGGCTATTATAAATAATGCTGCTATAAACATAGGGGTGCATATATTCTTTTGAATTTGTAATGTTTTTATGTCTTGCCTTTGAGAGTCAAAGACTGAGAGCGAGCAGGGGAGGGGCAGAGAGAGAGAGAGAGAGAGGGAAACTCAGAATCTGAAGCAGGCTCCAGGCTCTGAGCTGCTGGCACAGAGCCCGACGCGGGGCTCAAATCCATGGACTGTGAGATCATGACCTGAGCCGAAGTCGGACACTTAGCTGAGCCACCCAGGTGCCCCTTGAATTTGTATTTTTGTAACTTTTGGGTAAATAGTAGTGCAATTCCTGGATCATAGAGTAGATCTATTTTTAACTTTTTGAGGAAACTCCATATTTTCCAGAGTGGCTGCACCACCTTGCATTCTCAGCAACAGAGCATGAGTGTTCCTTCTTCTCCACATCCTTGCTGACACCTATTTTTTCTTGTATTGTTGATTTTTAACCATTCTGACAGGTATGAGGTGACCCCTCATTGTAGTTGTGATTTATATTTCCCTGATAGGAAGTAATGATTATCATTTTGTGTGTCTGTTGGCCATCTATACATCTTCTTTGGAGAAATGTCTGTTCATGCCTTGTGCCCATTTTTAATTGTATCACTGTGGGGGTTTTTTGTTGCTGTTTTGCCATGGAGTTTTCATGTTCTTTTAAAAACATGTTTTGGATACTAACCCTTTTTTGCATATGTCATTTGGAAGTATCTTCTTCCATTTGTAGGTTGCCTTTTAGTTTTGATGATTGTTTCCTTAGCTGTGCAGAAGCTTTTTATTTTGATGTCCCTATATTAACTTTAGCTATGGATATCTATATAAAATATTGGATATATGAAATATTTCCTCATCAATATTTTCATGCTTCTTGGTTATTAGACAAAATTGCAATATTTGTGTGATTACATACTTAATGATAGTATTACTTAACAACATACTCAATGTAAGCATAAAACTGAGTTACTAATAGACTTGCTAATTCTTTACATTATTAGACATGAATTATAAAAAATACACAAGCCATATGCTTATAGCCACAAATAAGAGAAAACAGCTCTACTGTAAAGACCTGTGAACTGGAATAGAAGACTTGTTTCACATGGGGAAAAAAGACAGAAAGCCTTGGATTGTGGTCCCCGATCCGAGAGTAACTCCCTTCACGTTTTTGGGCTGTACCAAAAAATGGGTAGTACTGAGGCATGAGGGCGTCTACGTAAATTCTGTGTCTTCTCTACTTCCACTAGAACCAAATAGTAGACCGAGGGTCCACTATATAACTCACTTTAATACTACCACCTTTGATACTTCTAAATGGGACTTGGGTTGGGCCACCATGGCACATTCTTCTGGCATCTCTGCACACCTGCAGGACTCCCTACACGGGAGAACCCTCTGGTCATACGGCACAGAGCACCCAGAACATACACTCCCAGCAGTCAGTCAGATCCCAAAGCCTCAGGGAAAGACCCACTGAGCTGAGTGTCCAGTTCCTTTCTCCAACTGTCCCTTTTCTTCCTATCATGAAGGACAGAGGATGAACAAAGCAGGGATTAAATAACTCCCTTCATGGGAGACTTGAGTTACATGAGGCTGAGAACCCCATCCGAGACTCTGAAGTTTGAGTGGTGGCTCAGTCAGTTAAATGTCCAACTTTGACTCAGATCATGAACTCAAGGTTGGTGAGTTCCAGCCTTCTGTTGGGCTCTGCACTGACAATGAGGAGCCTGTTTGGAATCCTTTCTCTCTCTCTCTCTCTTCCTCTGCCCCTCCCCTGCTTGCTTATGCTCGTTCATTGTCTCTCTCTCTCTCTCTCTCTCTCTCTCTCAACAAACAAACTTAAAAAAACAAGCATATAAACAACTTGTTGCCTCTATGGAATTAATATTTTTCTAGGAATAAACAAAAGATTGAATGTTTCCTGATTGAGTTATCAGTGTTTAAATACTTCATAAATTCTGTTAGACCCTCCAATAAAATCAGGGCATGGCATCAAGTACAACATCCCTTATCACAGCTTAGGACAACAATCTACACGAATACTGAGTTGTCACTAGTGGCTTTGAAATATGTATTCCCTTTTACTACTTTAAAATAATATCAAAGGGATAAAATAAACAAATGGATTTAATGTAAAACAAGTGTAGCTTGGGGGGCACCTGGGTGACTCAGGCAGTTGAGCATTCAACTTTGGCTTAGGTCTTGATCTTAGTTTGTGAGTTCAACCCTCACATTGAGCTCACTGCTGTCAGCATGGAAACTGCTTCAGATTCATTCATTCATTCTCTGTCTCTCTCTCAAAAAAAATAAATGAATAAAATTAAGTAAGGCTCACATGGCATGATATGTGGGATTTGGGTGGAGCTACCACCTTCCCTTCCTTCAAATACCAGTAACCTCATGGCATAAGTCCTCTGCCACAGGTGTTCCAGTGGTTACCTTCTTACCTGTACTACTGAAAATGTTTGAAAGGAATGAAATGAATATATAGAAAATGCCTGTGTAAGTAAATACCAAGTGTATTTACTTACAACTTCACTTGATCTTAGCCAAAAGGCCAAGAAGTGATAATACCAAATGTAAACGTGAAATGCAAGATCAAAGGATATAAAAACTAGAAGTATAGTTGAGTCAGTATGAGATTTCACCCCTCACACTTTTGCCTGTAAGCTCCCATTTACTCATTCACAAAGAGAAGCATGGCCATTTTCCTGATCCTTCAGAAAAATGCTGGGACACACTGTTGTGGTCCCGATGGATGATCCCTGCTTGAAGCCACAGGCCCTCAAGCTGTCACCCTGTTTTCCTCCCCCATTTAATGAAGTGTGAAGAAGACTTCCGTAGATGTGGTCTTCTCCTTGTTAATCCCTACTCACTGCTTCCTCCAGGTCACCAGGCTCCTGTCCCGGGACCGTGGCTGGAATTGCCGTCTCCAGCTCCTGTGTGCTCTCCTCCCCTTCTTACCACGCTCTCTCTCCTAATGGGGCTAATTCTGAAGTCCACTTCCCCTGGGTTTCTTCCTCGCTGCCTTTTCTCCCGTGCGCTACCCCTCATGCCGTGGAGCCTCCTTTCTAGCTTTTCCACTCTGCTCTTCCACATTCTCACTGCCTCCTGATAGCTTCTTCCAACCCCAAAACCTTACAAACCTTTCATCTTCTGAAGACTCAAAAAGTTCCCCCATTGTCCTCCGTGTCTCTCCGTGCACTCCATAGAACTGCAAATCCATGAAGATTGGAGTCCTAGATGCAGCACGAAGATTTCCTCTTTCTGTACAGCTGCCTTCCTATTTGTAACCACCTAGACCATCCTAGGACCTCCAGTGGCTTTACTGCTTCCCTTCTCCCCTAAGGCCCTTTCCTCAGTGCTGGCCATTAACTTAGAATAATTGCCAAAGACCTCCCTGTGGTCTTGAAGTCACTGTGGGATTTGATACCTACTAACTTCCCTGTCCTCCTCTCTCTGCTTTTTTGAGTGTTTCCAGCTCCAACCTCCCCTGATGCCTTTGCATCCATGCTTCCCCTTGCTGGCTGCTTCTGTCTGCTCCCCACAAGATCTCCCCTCCCTGGCTGGCCTTCCCCAAGTCCTAGCTAAATCACTGGCTGCCCACCTCAGGCACATTCACAGCACCCTAATCCCTTAATGGCTTTATTCTCTGAATTTACCCTGTCTTCGATGTGTTCCTTTGCCCCCTTCCTTTGATCAGCATCTCCCACCAAAATCTGGCCTTCACAGAACACCTTGTGGTGTTTCCTTTGTTGTGTGTGGCCGTGCCTGGCACAGAGTAGGGGCTCAAAAGCATTCGTTGTATTAAATGGATTGCAGCATTCATTATCCACAGAGAGAAACATGGCAGTTCCATTTGGAAGTCTTAAGTTTTTTCTGAACTAAGCTGAAAAAAAATTGCACAAGTGGGAATTAATACATTGAATGATGTTTCTAACACTCCTGGAGCAGATATGCCAGTGTGTCATAAGGCACTGCTGATACACTCTTTGTGAAAGCTTAGGGCACATGATCCAAAGTAACCTCGTAAGAAGATGTCTGTAGGAGACTATGCAATAAAATCTGAGCTCTCTGGTTTCTTTTTCTTTTTTTTAAATGTTTTATTTCTAGGAGAGAGCGAGCGAGCGTGAGCAGGGGAGGGTCAGAGAGAGAGGGAGACACAGACTCTGAAACAGGCTCCAGGCTCTGAGCCGGCAGTCAGCACAGAGCCCGATGTGGGGCTCGAACCCACGAACCGCTAGATGATGACCTAAGCGAAAATCGGACGCTTAACCAACTAAGCCACCCAGGCGCCCCCTGAGCTCTCTGGTTTCTGATGGTTCTGCTTAATCCAGGGACAACCCCTATGATGGGTATAGGAACTAGTTGAAGGTGTATCTTCAAACAGTTCCCCGGAAGTATAATTTCTCAAGGCTCTACTTCTGTTCAGAGTTGAGCAGTCTGTCTTTCCATCATGTAGGACTTCCTCTCTCGCCCAGGTATAGACCTGGGGTACAGGGACCTTGAGTCTTATACAGTAAGTATGCCCTCTTTCCCTTTCAAAATGGCAAGACCTTGAGGGTGATCTCCATGGCTGTGGCACACTAGACAATTACTACATGGGAAGGAGGGGTGGCAGACAGCACCACCCTGTGGACAGGGGTAAGTGCTGCTGAGAAGACATTTAGGGGCCTGTCAACAGGACCGTACGGGAGACCCCTCAATTGACAAGAGATGTGGGAAAGTGCAATGTTGTGGTTTATAAGAAATATGTCTGTGGCCATTTAGATTACCAAAACCTCTTCCTCATCTGGTCTTTATCCAGGCTTTCTTGGCTCCTGGCTCCCAAAGTCCTAGGAATTAAGTTTTGAGAGAAGGAAGGGTGTGATTTGGCATGTGAGTGAGGTGACTTTTGGACCTCAGCTGAGGGTGAGGGCTTGTTGCAGGGAGAACCAGCCATGTGGTTAGAAGGTTGGAACTTTCAGCCCTGCCTTAATCTACGGGGAGGAGAAAGGGGCTGGAGGTTGAATTAAAAAAAACAAAAACCCACCCAATGATTTAATCAGCCATGCCAACACAATGTAGAGCCTTCTAAAAGTGTGGTTTTGGAGACCTTTCAGGTTGGTAAATACTTGAAGAATCCAGGAAAGTGACCCATTCAGAGAGGGCATAGAGCTCTGCACCCTTTCTTCACATCCTGTCTTCTACATCTTTTCATCTGGCATTTGAATTCTGTCCTTTTATAATAAACCAGTGATCTAGTTAGTGAAATGTTTCTCTGAGTTCTGCAAGCTAGAAAAGCAAGTTAATTGAACTCAAAGGAGTGATGGGAACCTCTGATTTATAGCTAGTTGATCGAGAAGTGCAGATGTCCACTTGGACTTGTGATTGGCATCTGAAGTGGAGGACAGCCTTACAGAACTGAGCCCTTCAACCGTGGGATCTGATGCTGTCTGCCCTTAGATAGCATCAGAATTGAGTTAACATATAGAAGACCCAGCCAACGTCCAGAGAATTGCTTTGGGGTGTGAGAAACCCCCCCCCCCGCCGCCATACATAGACTTATAAAAAGCTACACAGGTGTCAGACCAAGTGAGAATTGCCTCAGCCACATGGTTTGTTCAGAACACACCCAATATACCAGCACAGTTCTGGAGACCATTTATTTTACTCAGATCCCCACTCAGATCTATTTGTTTTCAAACTTATTGACCTCTTGTCCTTAGCTAATCCTATTTAAACGAGGTCTCTGTCTTCCCTACGAAGGTCGACTCCAGCTCTGACAGACTGCTTATCCTTGGAAAGCCACCAGACAACCATCATTCATTTCTTTCTCCCACATCCATGCAGGGGAGTTCCTCTGATTGAGACAGGTGTTGGGGTGTGTGTGTGTTCTATATCCATAATGCTGTGAGAATAAGGCCCTCTACAGCATAAGAAGGTCTAACAGATTGAAGAGCTAGGGAATAAACATGAGTAAATGAAGAACAAATGAATAGATGGAGAAAACTGCATTATAAAATGACTTTCCACCAGAGCCCATCAGGAAATTCTGAAATAGAAAACCTCAATTCTTGAGGGCCATCATCTAAGTGACCTGGCAGAGTATTACCTAGTTAAGGCACCAAGGGACACATTTTACCTGTCCTTTTCCAAAGCTTTTTCATTTGCAAAATGGGATTGGGGCAATGCTTGTTAACTAGCAATTCAGGGAGGCTATGATGAATAGAGCAGGGGTAACTGAAGCAGAAACACCTCGCCAGCACGGCGTCTGGCTTCCACGGAGGGAATGCTGGCAGAATTTAAAATGAACACAAAAGCAGCTACCAAATGACCTGAGGCACAACACATTCAGTTCACAGCTGTACTCTTTTTACTTAAAAAAAAAAAAAAAAAAAAACCCGACTAGAATAGATGATCTCAGAATTACAAACTAATTTATTTCATCGTTCTTTCCAAATGAGTAACTGCTTTTTACTTTGAGAAGGGAGTTAATGGCTCACAATTACTTGTAACATCCTCATCCTAATCTCCAAACTTCACAACATCTTTATATTTAATCTATATGCCACCTACAGTTGGACCAAACTTCTCAGGTATTAAGGTGTGGCTTTTGCAAGCAATTACATAAAAATAATTTGCTCATCAAAAATTATTGCCCTCCAGATGAAAAAAAATAGAAACTTAAGAGATAAATTAAAACGTGAGAAATCTATAAGCATCGTATGTAATATTAATTTGAAGCTTGATATTCCCCATATATAAAGAGTTTTTATAAATCAATAAGCTAAGAGACTAAGAAATTCAGCCCTCACAGTAAGGGAGGTATAAATGGTGGATAAACATATCAAAAAGATTCAAAATCGTTAATAACTGTGGGAAATGCAACTTCAAACAGTGATGAATTTTTTTTTACTCCTTATTTCTCAAAAAGGAGTAATATTTGATATCAACTGGAAGGCAAATTTTTCAAACAGCAGAGGCTTAAACTGGTGCCGCTGCTTGGAAGTTAATTTGTTATTACATGCTAAAATACTTGCTCTCTATTCATTAAGTTACTTGGTATTCATTATAGAAAGTATGTGCCTGTTTTCATTGAAAGCAAATATAAGGATGCTCAGTGAAGTGTTAGAATTTAGAACATCCTAAATGACTACTAATAGGACGATTGTTACATAAGCTCTAATATATCCCTATAATGGAATGCTACTCATTAGTACAAAGGAAAATCGAGATGTGTATACTTTTAAATGGAAAAAAAAAACTTGATCTGTTTAAAAAATCTAAAAACATAAAGTCAATTTTACATGTTACAGGACCATATAAAGCTTTACAAATATAATAAACAAAACTCTAAATAATAGAATGTCAAACTCTGTTGATAGAAACCTAGGAAAAAGCTGAGTGATCATATTGGTGATGTTTCTTTTTCTGCTTCCCAAAAAGAATGCAATTATATAGTACTTGAGTAAAGAATGCAATTCTGTAGTACTTGAGTAATGTATAAGCATATGGTCAAATAACAGGAACAGAATATTAACAGAGGAAGAATGACAAATAGCTTGTAAGTTAAAAAGCCAATATTTTTGTTAATATTAAGATAACAATTGAAATATATAACTTTATGAAGCTTACAAATGAAATATTTTACATAACAAATGAAATCTATTTTAACTTTAAATTTTAATATATAATTTATATATCAATGTTGGCATAAGTTTAAAGAAACACTCTTACTGGTTGTTGGTGAGAAATTGATGGCCTTTCTATAATGCAGTTGGTGGTACTCCTGAAATTCTGAGTTTTCCTTAGGCATTAAGCCAGTAATTACAACTCTAAGAATTTAAGAGATACGTGCAAACGGGAAAAAACAGATGTGAATGAATGTTCGCTGTAGTGGCACATACACAGTTGGGGAAAAAGATGCATCTGTAAGGTGCTGGTTAGTCTATGTACATGCTCCAGGCCACCACAGGGCCAAAAAAGAAACACGAGAACAGATAAACATGAAAAGAGAGACACATAGGGAGTTTATGAAATTTATTTTCACTGCCCTGTATTGCTTGAGAGAATTGTGTATGGCAAGTTTTTCTGGGCCTTCTGGAAAAGAGTCTTTAAGGAAGAGTCAAATAGTGGGACAATACAGTGCTAGTTTTTCAGAAGACCTTATAAAGGGGATGTCATCTGGAGCACTCACAACTGTCAGAGGTTAGCATATCTGGGGCGTACACTTACAGTGAATGTACAGAGACTTCCACTTTCTATGAACCTCTATACTTTTCCCATTAGTTACACATGAGTTTTATAATTTCATAGTATTTGGATGACCTATCATGATCACCATATTCTTCTGCTTCTGTCATCCCCGGGAGCACCTCTGACCTTAAACAAGGTGACAGACTTACATGCCCTTCATGCACTTCTAATACAAAATGATATCGGCACGTTTACTTAATTGAACAAAACTGAAGATAAGTGATAACAAATATATTAATGAAACTAATTTTAAAAATATAAGATAAGCTGGCAGTTGATATAGGAATCTGGCAAATTTCCATTCTCCCCACTTATATCTGATAGAGATTTGTTTTTTAATTTTTTTAATGTCTATTTATTTTTGAGAGAGAGAAAGTGTGTGAGCGAGGGAAAGGCAGAGAGGGAGACACACATAGAATATGAAATAGGCTCCCAGCTCTGAGCTGTCAGCTCAGAGCCTGACTCAGGGCTCAAACTCAGGAACCATGAGATCATGACCTGAGCTGATGTCAAATGCTTAACCAACTGAGC
Source organism: Proteles cristata cristata (assembly GCA_017311185.1). Classification (NCBI taxonomy): domain Eukaryota; kingdom Metazoa; phylum Chordata; class Mammalia; order Carnivora; family Hyaenidae; genus Proteles; species Proteles cristata. The sequence goes on from JAESUZ010000823.1 coordinate 84,296, forward strand.
CACTCAGACAACCCTCTGATAGAGATTTATATCTGATTTATGAGTGCACAGTGACTTAAAATCAGGCATTCCTAGAAAGAAAAGTATCAATGGTAGTCAAATATATGAAAGACCTTCAGTCTTTGTAGCAGTGGAAAGAAGGGCAAGTTAAAGCAGTGGGGCGACTCGTTCTAGGAGCTGACAACAGGACTGAGAAAAGGAAGATATAAGTTAACGGCACAGTAGGTAGGAGTCTCCGTGTACTAGATCCATCTGTTGTCTGGGCTGTAGGGGAGTTATAAGGTGGAACACTGGCGCAGTGGGGCAGGGTGTGTTGCCGTTTGAGAGAGTGACAGTTGAGTGAAGACCTGCGGTGTGAGAGTGCATGTCACAGAGCTGTTGGGGGACATCTGTGCAGACACAGGGAAGAGCAGGTGCAGAAACCTGGAGGTGGGACTCCCCTGCTGTGTTGGGGGAGTGTGGCTGGAGCCAGGGGGCTGGTGAGGACACTGAGCTGTCCTGAAGTGACCTGGGGATGACCAGTCCCATGGGTCCCATGAGGTCACAGTAAGCATAGTTTTACTAGAAGGATGGAAGGTCCCTGGGAGTCTTTGAACACAAGGAGACACGACCTGATATTCCTTTGAACAGGGTCAGCATGGCTGTGTTGGTAGAAGGTGGCAGAAGTCTCATGGACATAAACAGGGACCCTACTTGGAAGCCATCATAACTGGCTAGAGACCAGCATGTGGACCCACACTCCAGTGAAGTGTAGAGAGTGGTCAGATTCTGTGTGTGCAGTGAGGGAGAACACACAGGAATTGTGGGAGGATTGGATGTGGGTGGTGAGAAAACGAGAAAGATCCATAATGGATCTCAGGCCCCTGGCTCTACAAGAGGCAGAAGGGGACCGTGGTAATGCGCTGGGGAGTTCACAGGACCCTGAGTTTGGGGAAATACACTAGGAGTCTGTTCTCATTCACAGAAAGTTTGAGCCCCCCATTCAACTCAAGGCACCTATGGCAAGTTGATGAGGCCATTGGGAAGAACCCTTTTTTCACAAGTGCAGTTCAGGCTGGAGGGAAGCACATGGGAATAGTTGGCTTGCAGCAGACAAAGATGCGGATGGCACCTATAGTTGTGCCTTGGTCCCCCTGGTGTGGTGGAAAGTGTGAGTGGTGCCCTGTGGCCCTACACATGGAGTATTTAAGACCCAAGGAGGAGAGGAAGGTGCCTGTAGCCTCCCAGTGATGGGGAGTGACCACATTTGGGAAAGACAGTAGTACCATAGGTCAGAATAAAGGCTGTATATCAGATGAATGGCCCTGAAATCACCTTGAGACCCCTCCTCCCAGTTTTGGGTTTTCTGCTTGGATGCAATAAGGCTGGTGTGAACTTGACAAACGCTTGAATTAACCAGCGTCCTGCCTTTGCCAAGCATAAAAGCAATAAGACGGGAACTCTGCATGTAGGAGATTCAATATACCAACTGACGCAGGCAGAGAGGTGTGCAGTGCCAAATCCCAGATGGCCTGGGGGGCGGGGGGGCAATGTGGGTGTCCTGCAGTGACCTAAACAGCCATCCAGGGCATGAACAGATTGGACCCAACAGTCCCTAGGCAGAAAGAAGAGGGGATGCAGTGAGTTTGGGGGATGAATTCTGCAAGATGGGGTCAGGGGTCCAGTATTCCGTTCTGGAAACAGAGACCTGGACTCTGGTGTTGTTCAGTCCCGTTCCACACAAGCAGGAAGCCCTGCTTCCTGGGGCTTGAAGGAGGAGGGCTCCTTGTCACTTGGGCCATATAAGCAACTGTAATAACTGAGGTAAATGGAGCATATGCCCCAGGTCTCTGTAAAGATTAAGATCATGTATACAAAGGACTGTGTGCGGGTCTCAGGTGCCAACACACCTTATTGGAGGTAACTCACCAGCCCCACGTTGCCTTGGACACATTAAAACCCTATCCGTTCTTCCGTCTTCAGCAGGTCATTGCTGTCCTTTGGTTAATTACACTATTGCCCAGGAACATACACAGGGGACCACTCCTGAATGAGACAAGAACGCAGGGAACTTGCATACTGGGTCTTTCTCCTAATACATTTTATAGTTTTAATCCATTCTGTACAATGTAAACCCCTCTGTGGTAATTATTAGACTGACCACATTTTTCTTATATTCAAGACACGACTTGTAGCTTTTAACTCTGTGGCCTTGGTCAAGTTAGGTAGCTAGTTATTGATTTCCTCTTTCATCCATTTATCCACTGCCAAGATGAAGACCAACCATCTATCCTATCTATCCTCCCTATTTAAGAGGAAGAAACGAGACAAAAAAATAACGCATGAAACCAAAATGGCTGACATAACTTATTAGAAAATGTGGTTGGCAATATGAGAATAAAACAGCAGTTCTATAAATATCTTAATAAGAACAATTCAAGACGTTGGCGGGCTAAATCTCCAGGCATGCATGTGACCCATAGGAATGTTAAAACTGCTATGTATCACACAAGCATGACCACTGACCACAAAATTCAAAATTAGAGTCCTCAAAAATGTTTCTGGTGCCACAGAAACTTTAATTTCTCAAAACCAAGTTGGAATAACCATTCAAGGACTAATCAATAGGTTAGTAACAAGAGGCCGTTCATAATATCAAACAGACAAAATCTTTCGGCATGTGGAGCTATAACCAGAGCGAGGAATCTTTATTCTGGATATGTTTGTGCCATCAGTGGGATCCCTGAAGCTGCATGGTGCAAGGCAATTCTGACGGAATGGCTTTGAGAATTGTTATCTGTTTTTCTTTTTCTTTTTTTTTTTTAATTTGTTATTGTTTATTTCTGAGAGAGAGAGAAGGGGAGGGTCAGAGAGAGAGGGAGACACAGAATCTGAAACAGGCTCCAGGCTCTGGGCTGTCACACAGAGCCCGATGCAGGGCTCGAACCCACAAACCGTGAGATCATGACCTGAGCCGAAGTTGGACGTTTAACCAACTGAGCCACCCAGGCGCCCCATCCGTTCATTTTTCCTTGCATCCCTTTCCGAATCCTGACTTCAAGGTGGAGGGATGCAAAGCACAGACTACATGACATTTTCCAGTGGCTCACGCCCTCCCCAGAACTGAGGGGTCACGTGCAGACTGAAGCGTACTCATTACTGGGGGGTTCTCTATCACACTATAGTACCCAAAATGTTAAAATCCACATATGTGTGTGCACACACTCACAATTTAATCAAATCCATTAAATTGAAAATGCCTCTACTTAAAAAAAAAAAAAAAAAAAAACTGAGCTAAGCAATGGTAAAGTGAAATATGTGGGAAATTCTGTATTCTGTTAAAAGGACAGGAATGTCAGTCCCCATGGGCTCAGCTAGCCTTTTTTAACTATTCCCTTTTAAAATGTATTCATAAAAAAAGATGTTTATAGGTAATTATAAATGATCTAATCTGTGGCTAAAGATTTGAATGAGGAATAATGGCTTACTGGCTCAAATTGGTGTACAGTTGCCGAGTAAAGTCTTAATGTATCTTTGGTGTATTCATAAACATGTATGGGATAGTATTATCCTTATTTGGAAGCAAACTCATGACTTTTTTTAAAATGGGTTGTTTTTCAAAAGCATTCCTAGGTTATTTGGGGGGAATTTGTCTCACTAATGTGGCTGGAGATGATTATAAAATTTCTCTCCATTTTATCACTTCAATTACACTTCCAGAGAGAGAAGCCTGAATTAATATTGATGTTACTTGTAAATACTATTTACAACTTAAGATTTCTACAATAAATGTTTCTAGTTCAAAGTCACCAATAATAAAAGGGTAGTTATATATAATAAAACAACTTAGAGAATTTGAGGGAAACCTAGTGAACAGCATTGATTCGTTAGCATAGAAGCCCTGAATGAGAATTGTTTCCTTTACTGCTTCATAGAACCCGGAACAGGGTCTGGTATGTAGTAGACACTGTGTTTTATTAGGATGTAAAGAAATAAGTGAAGGAATGAAGGATGTAAAGAAATGAAGGAATCATTATCATGCCAATAGTGGCATCTAAATACTTCTGCTTCCTGTTTTCTGTGCTTCCTCTGTCCTGTTCTCTACTGCCCTTTGCATTACTGTAGACCTCACTTTCTAGTTTACCAGCTCCCTCTCCGATCTATCAGCCTCCATGATTCTGTGTGTTAGCCCTCACCATCTATCCATGCACAGAATTCAGCACCAGCTTGGGGCCCAGAAACATGTGTGTCTCCTTCATCTGTACACTCAGGTTTGGATCAGCAAAAGCAGCTTAGACTCTGTGAAATCCACACAACAGGAGTTACTACCACCCTATTTTATGGATGAGTGATTTGTGTCTCTTCCCAAGATGGTCAATAGCAGTGGTGTCTCTAGAACCCAAGAGTTCTGGCTCTAAGTCTAAACACCTACTAGGATAAAGGGCTGGAGTATGGCGTAGAAATATTATTCAACCATATTGACCAAAATAATATGCTTTGGATGTGCTGTGAAGGATGAAAAGTAAAGCCAGAGCATGTCCTACTCGGGAAAGGAGAGAAAGAGCCAGCCAGTGGACCATACTAGAGTGGGTGATGCTGTACTTGCAAACCAGGCTGTCAAACTAGAGACAAAGCTTCTTATTAGATCAGAAGTCCCAAAGTGATCATTTCCTTGTGCTAAGTACACCCAGTCAGCCATGTCTTTACCTTTAGCCTGACCAATGGTAGTATAACTTTTGGGATAACTTAATAAATAAAGACTCTGAGCTATAGCACCTACATGACCACATTGTGCCCATGCTTACCTTTGAGGGAGGGAGATGAACCTTAGTTATAATGCTCCCTTCCCAAAAAGATGCAGCCCTCCACCACCTAGAAGTGTCTCTCTTCCCTCTTTCTTACCTCCTCCTCATCTTCCCTTCCTCCCCACTTTCTCTCCTAACTTTGTCTCCTTTCTTTTCCAATGAAAATGGTTAGATGAGCCTCTCCTATAGTTAGCATTGCTCTGCCTTTGTCCAACACATTCTCAGTAAGAACTTGACACATATCTACTGAATTAGTAAATTCAAATTCCCCCAAACCTTGATTGTAACAGAAAAGATTGAGGCCTGTAGACAAGGGATGTCTGAGTCATCATTGTATTTTTAACTTTTAGCAAATTTCCTGAAAGATAAAAGGTGATCCACACGAGGCTGGTCAAATAAAAGGAAAAAAATCAAGGGCTTTAAAAATGAGGTAGGAAATGTCATGTGTTTAACTTTAAAAAAATTATATTTGAGCCCTTTTCACAGTTACTTTCACAGAGTAATTCTAAGACTTAGAAACCTGTTTTTTCTTTTCTACCTTATGCATTCAGTACCTGCCTAGAATGTAGCTACAAAAAAATGAAATCAACCCTCAGAGCCTCTGGAGACCATATTTTCCATAAAGTTTTAAAGGACATATGCCAATTTCCCTGTTCTTACACTACTCTTGAAACTAAAAGCAATGGGGAAAATTAAACCGTTTCTCCAACTGAATTGATGCATTCCCTTGGTGTTGAAATTTTAAGCACTCTGCATTAAAAATGGACAGATGCTTGGATTTTTAAATGGAAAAACTGGTAGAAAACTCTGGCTCTTTAACATTTTAGATGAAAGAAATTCCTTAAACAGAGACTATGCAAATTATTCATTCAGGATATAGGTGTGTGTGTGTGTGCGCGCGCGCGCACTCACGGGCATGTGTGTATGTTAGAGCATGTGTGGTTTGTAGTGCCAAAACATGAAATGTGCTCACAAGGTTTGGTGTCAGTCTTGGAACAGTCTTCCAAAAGAGCTTACGGTAATAAAAGCATAAAATTCATGACCCGAAGTTTTAATATTAATCCTAATTCTTCCACTGAGGTAAGTGATGCCATTGCAATTAATCTCTTTAGACCTTCTTTATTCGTAAAACAAATAATAATCTCTCCTTACACCCCACGCTCCACTGTTAGGAAAGCAAGTGAATCCCTACGTGTACTTTCAGTACAAAACTAAAAATTATACTGATTCAGTTAATTGAACAATCAAGCAGTTGCAAGGCAATATATAAGCAAAACTCTTAAGAAAAATACCCTGCAGGGTCATCTTCATGGCTCAGTTGGTTAAGCATCTAACTCTTGATTTTAGCTCAGGTCATGATCTCAAACAGGCTTCTGAGATTGAGCCCTGCGTTGGGCTCTGTCTGACAGAGCCTGCTTGGGATCCTCTCCCTCTGTCTCTCCCCTCCCCCCACCCCCATTCCCCACTTGTGTGCACACGTGTTTGCTCTCAAACATTTTTTTAAGAGAATATCCTGAAAATACAGGTGCTGATAATCTTCAGAGTAAGGTGAATTTTAGGGTACTAAAATGCTGTAAGCTCTAGGACAGGTGATCTTTGCGTTCTAGAGAAAGACCACATTGAATTATGAGAAGAGACCATTATTCCAGGAGAGGAGGATAAAAGACAAATGGAGAATGTTAGCAGAAAATGGAAGGGCCCCATTCAAAGGAAATACCAGGAGAAGCAAAGTTAGGTCCACTGGTAGAACGCCCTAAGTGAGTGATCCCTGTGAGAGTGTAATTTTGTCTAAGTAGCAAGAGTGAGTCATAACAGTGTCGAGAGTGGAAGCTGGTGTATTCTGTAGGGTAAGGGAGTGACCTGGCATAATTTAGAAAAGAGCCTTCTCTGATCTAGGGCAGGTACAAAGCCATGAAGAGTTGGATGGACTGCATGACGGGAATTAAAATGTTGAAAAAAAATGATAGCATATTTTGACGAATGGCAAAGATGCGTATTTTGGGGGAAAGAAACTTAGATTTAGCAAGCAGGGAAAGGCACATGGAATGACAATGTAGATTTGTGATGTTATGAAATGACCCAAACACATGCATCACTGAAGAGGCTGTGAATACAAAGTGCAGAGATTGGCTTTCAAGGAGCTGTGAAATCCTGGAAATGCAGACATGTTGGGTGCTGAAATGTCCATTACAGATCTTCGGCTCAACCACACATTTATACACATCGGGCCTCATAGATCAAATTTATCACTAAATTCACTTAGAAGGATGTGTACTCAGTGGGCCAGTGGAACCATTAGAAGATTTCCTTTGGTAAAATTCTTGCAGCCTACAGGACTATCCCTTGTTCTCCAAGTAACAAGAGGGCAGGGATATATCCAGGGGACAGGGTTCATAGGGGTAGACTTGAGGTCATTTCAGCTTTATAAACCAATGCCCCTTTTACCCACTCCCATGTAATCCCTGGATTAGATTCACTTCCAGAGTCCTCCCAAGGGGTATGCCCAGGTTAATGGCACATCCCTCAGAGAAGTCCAAAGCTATGGCTTCCCAACTGTCATTGATGGATTCTTCCAGGTGACTGCAATCAAATGACAGATGACTGGCCATGCTATTTAAGGAACAGGTGCAGAGTAGAGTAAAGGAACCAAAGGCAATGTGGTAGAGAGTGGTGGTTTGCCATGTGATAGCTATTTCTTCTTTGACAGCACACTTGAACTTGCATTACAAATGAGCCCATACAAGGAAAGTACCAAAAGTGTCCACTGATACTTCCAAAGCTGACATACTTCTCATACCTTTCACGAGCTGCTTTAAGTTCACAAAAACCTCCACTCGGTACAGATTGAACTTAAAAAAAATTAAAACATTTAACAAAAGTGTAGAGAACAGACTTCTGATTCTAAGCTGGACTTTACCAGGGTACCAAAGTTACCTCTGAAGGAATACATAGCTATTAATCAGAGGTGTTAATCACTGCAGTGTGAAATGGCCTGCTTCTTCCATTCATGCTGCCCTGGGTTCAAATTTGGACTTTGCTGTTAAAAAGTGCTACATGTGTGCCAGCTTACAAAGCTTGGTGATTTCACTCACCTGATTTCATTCACCTAATTTCACTCCCCTTTTGTTAAAAAAATACAGAATTGTGATTACAATGAAAGGAATATAAAAATCAGTTTCTCTTTTTCATCCATGATCTATAACCCAGCATTCACACTAATCATCACTTAGGACTTTCACATCATTAACAACATACTTGAGAAATGATTTCTGCGATCATTGGTGAGTCCAGGACACCAGAGTATTTTATGTATACGGTGCTTTGTAGGAAAGAATTTGCAAGTATATTCTATTTTTTTCCTGAAATTAACACCTGCATTCAAATTTGTAAATGCTTTATTGATTTAGTGAAACATATCTATTGACTCAGTTGGACAGATAATTTTTCATATCATAGTATAAATATTACTTTACTTTATACTAGCTGTGGGACAGCTTCTAAAGACCTTTGTGTTCCTTGACATTTCTTTGGAGGACAGAGTTCTCAGAACAGATAATTAATGTCAGAGTGGGCTGGCAAGCACAGAAAGCTGGTAGCTGGAGACATTGTTCTGATGCGGTCATTCCTTTGTGAAAATCTTAGATGAATCCCTCAACTTGTTAAATGAGTATTTCAGTATGTATTCTAGCATTTCAACAAGATCAGTGTTTTAAAAGCTTTAGCCATCCACCAGAGTTAACCAAACTGCAACAGCCACAGGCACAGTCCTCTCTAAGACCACCCTCGTTCCTGACACAGACTGAAGGTGGAAGGTTTCGCTAAACCATGCCCTCAGGTTTGCTCACGCACGAGAACTCACTAAAAGTTGTTACTCTCTATTACAGAAACAGAATCTGGATTAAAATCCACCAAAGAGGCCCACGTGAAAGCTTTTCTGTCTCCTCTCCATGGAGTCAGAGTGCATTATGCTCCCAGAACTGATTTATGACCGTGTACACTAGTACTGCCAACCAGTAAAGCTTGCCCAAGTTCACCACCCAGAATTTTCACTGGGGTTTTGTTACATAGGCATGATTGTTCAATTGTCGAAATGACTGAACTCCATCTCCAAGTCAGCTGGTACCATGTGGCCCAAGGTCCCCACCACAGATCACAATGTTGGTCTTTCCAGCCTGGCTAGGGTCCTGCTCTTAGATGGTTAGGTATGGTCAGCCTCACCAAAACAGTCTTCATTATAGATTACCTTCCAGAAACCAAACACAGAAGCCAGATTTTTCTTTACTCCAGGTCACAATGTTTACTACAAACATGAATAAGTCATGATATTTCTTTTTTTTAATGTTTTGTTTATTTTTTAGAGAGAGAGTCAGCGTGAGCAGGGGAGGGTCAGAGAGAGAGGGAGACACAGAATCCAAAGACAGGCTCCAGGCTCTGAGCTAGCTGTCAGCACCAAGCCCGACTCGGGGCTCGAATCCACAAACCACGAGATCATGACCTAAGCCGAAGTTGGAGGCTCAACCGACTGAGCCACCCAGGTGCCCCAAGTCATGGTATTTCTAAAGATAATTTTTAAAAATCTTCTTTCTGGCCCTAAAATGTTATAGAGAAAAAGAATCCTAAAAATGGTAGACATGTTGGATGCCATGGATAGATGCTGAAGGAAAATCAGGAAGATCCAAATGTAATTCCAAATGATATTTAAGAAGTTGAATGGTATCTTTTGCTCACTTACTGAAGGATTCAACAGATACCCTGAGGGGCTGTTTCCAGCACTGTGCTCAGACTTTGAATTAAGACAGCTATGATTGCTGTTCATAGAATTTACAATCCATTGTGTACACATGGGAGGGTAGATACTTATTAAATCACACAAATTAAGTAAAAGTTCCCTTATGATAAGGTCTTTAAGGGGAACTTTCATGATTTCCGAAGGTGTTAAGTAGAAGGGATTGTAGTCCTTATTTCTGCTGCTACTACCTAACCTGGCCCCAATCGCCTCCCAACCCATTTATAAATTCTGAATTTACCTAGTGAAGATGAACCTGATCCTACTAGAATGATCTACTGAAAAGATAATGTATCACAGAGGTCATCTGATTTCCCAAGAACCTAAGGAGGATGGCTTCAATATTAACCTCTTAATTTGTGCGGGATCATAACCTCCCCAGTAGTATTGAAGAGATTATGTTAACTAATCAACTATTCTATTTGGGGCATAGCAAACAGGTCCCTATTAAGACTTTAAAGACTTAAAGACTTTAAAGAATGTCTAGAAATGGGTAATTTTTACTGTTTTTTTTTTTTATTTATTTCTAGCAGAGAGAGAGAGAGAGAGAGACAGCGTGAGCAGGGGAGGGTCAGAGAGAGAGGAGTCACAGACTGAAGCAGCCTCCAGGCTCTGAGCTGGCAGTCAGCACAGAGCCCGACGTGGGGCTCGAAACCACCGCGAGATCATGACCTAAGCGAAAGTCGACGTTAAAGCCACCCAGGCGCCCCAGAAATGGGTAATTTTTAAAATCAATGTATAAGCATCTAGCAAAAAATAATTTGAGTATTCTTTAAAATAGTTAATTTATGCATACTGAGCATCATACTCTATGAATGTCTATTTATAATTAAGTAGACCTTCAATTCCTACCAATGGTTAGAATTATGTAAAGATAATGTAGTATTTATATTCTGAAATCAAGCAAAAGATCAAGCTGATGAAAAAGGTAAGCGATAATACAGAGTGCATTTTAAATCACTATTGTAAAATCAAGGTCAAGCATGAAATATTCTAAACATTCTTATGAGAAAGAACCTTTTGAGGTTTGCATTCATATTAATGAAATCCTGAGGGTTTGATAAAGTCCAACCTGATTCTGTGGACTATATTAGAGAAAAACATCACCTAACTTTTACTTTGAATTACGAGTTTAGAGAATAGAGATATTTAGGGTGTTAAAAAAATCACTCCATTGGTAAAAACCCCAGTTTCTATCTTTGATGAAAGAAAGCTAGCTAAGATTGAAGTGATTTGACTAAGTTATAAAATGCACTTTGACAGTCATAAATTACATCTTCCCAGAGGCAAGCACAGTTGACCCTGAATGACACAAGGGTTAGAGACCATGCTATATTCATCAACAAATCTGTAAAAGGGACCCAAGCAGTTCAAACTCCTGTTGTTTAAGGATCAGTTGTCAAGTTATATGTATCAAAATATAATCACTCATTTCTCCAAGAACAAACATGAATGCAGAGCAATTTCTTAGAGAAGTCAATAGATTTTAAAATGTAACTTAAGCATTAGTGGATTGGCTATGAGCCAAAGGCTGACCATTTTTAAAGATTGAAGAAATCTGTTTCATACCAGATAACCTCTCATTTAATGAAGGTGACTAGGTATTTCATAAAATAATTAGCTATTTTCTCCTGAGTTCTCATTTCAACTTGGGACAAATGTCGAATTATTTTCCCTCTCCTATCTTTCTCAACATTTGTATCCTACAGTCCATGTTAAAGACTATCTTTGTGAAGGGATCCTCACACAAAATGCTCACAGGTCATGAAGACTCTAAAAAATTGATTAAAATCCCATTCAGGCTTGTCACGTGTTAGTTCCAGCACTTCTATGGTATCTCCATCTTTCCCCACTGGGAAGCTCACTGATGCACCTGACAAAGGAACAGGATGCCAGGGATAGGTGATGTCTGCAATTTCCCAGTGGTATAATCTTGGACAAGTCACATACCGCTTCTGGACCTGGACATTTTCACATATAGAAGTGGGTGTTCAACCACTTGTTCTGACTTGCTATCATACTTTCATGGACTTGCTACTAAAAATAGAAGCCAATCTTTCAAACATGAGTTTTTGCTAATTTACTTTTGTTTAATATGCTCCGACTCAGCTCCCTAATTAGAAAAATCCTCCTGACATTAAAGACCCAGCTTACTTACTACCCCTGTTTTGAAAAAATTCTCTATTACCTAGGTTGAATCAATGACCTCTTTCTGTACAGTTTTGGCACATTGTTCATGAAGCTTATATAATCTCATCATTTTACTCTTAGACAACCTTGAGACAGGGTTTTGTTTTTTTTTTTTTTTGGTCATTTAAAATTTTTCCTGCAGAAAGCAAAGCACAGAAAACATAAGCACCCAAACTTTTCTAATCATTGCTATGCTTTTATCATATGCTATTCTCCACACATAATAGATTCCCAAATACTATTGGACCCTTCATAACTGTTCGTATAGCTAGGCTATGTGGCAGTAACACATGCTCTTCAACTTCTAGTAGTGTATATTATCCAGGATGGTTGACCACCATGGGTCAGCTTGGGCTCTGTTTCCTGTGGTCTTCACTCTGGCCTGTAGCCCACATCTGGCAAGTGCTCAGTTTCCACATAGAAGGGAAGGACACGTGGTGAACGAGACACTGGCCCTGAAATAGTGTGCCAGGAAACCATCTGCCCTCTCCACCTGTATTTCAGTAACCAGTAGGAATTCCTGAGCTTATCAGTCTGGATAGTTCTCCTGCTGTGGGAATGGCCATCCTAGAGACAGGAAATGGAATATATGGCAAGTTAGAGTACAATGACCATACTCCAGGTTCAATGTGATTTGGGAAATCTTGAAATTGGTGCTGTGGTGAAATTATATCTCATCTGTCAGAACTTCTCTCCCTTACAAACTTGTGGCTACTAAGGTAGCCTGTTGATTGCAGGATGATGGAAGTGATATGCAAGTTAAAGAATGTTTATCTAGATATCTGATAAAATAGAAAAGATCAACTGAGATATACCAGTAATGAAACTACTAAATCTACTTCTGGGATTCAGTATTTAGCTCACCTGTATAGATTTGGTGGTGCAAATAAAAATGCAAACAAAATCACATTCCCAAAGTGCCATAATAAAGTATGTGGGCTCTACAAATTGTATGGAAAGCCCAACCTCACTCAAAGTTAGTACACTAGCACTTAATACTGCAGATCCATTAGAATGAAATTCTGTGAGAGAAAATGGTTCCATTATTTGGTAAGTGACAGTTAAGATAAATGAGATCAGGATAATTCATGTTTCAAGCAGTAAACTATCCTAAGAATTAGCATACTCAGTCATCTGGCATTGTACCAACTAGAACTTGATTAATCAATATTTCTGTTAAACTCATTAACACCTATAGTGGCAAAATGGCAGTTACAACATAAGTTTCTCAGCAAATGAGACTCTTCAACTTCCTAACCAGTTACATATTTCTATGAAAATAGTTCTGAGATTTAAACTTATACTGTGCACCTTTGCATTCTTTGTCTTTAGCAAGTTAGGAGTTAGGATATAATTTCATTTTCTTCTGAAAAAGTATATACTTCTATACACCTACAACATATAATACCTGGGCTTTAAATCACACAGATTTTAGTATATAATATGACAAAATCTGCTACTACTAATTTTACATTATAGAAGCCTTGGCCACAGTCCCTACTTTTAAAAAAAATTCTTACTAAAATCATACCATTAGCAAAATTTTGAAAACGGAGATTATACTAAATTTTTATATATAGTTTTAACAGGATAAAATAACTACTCTTTATCTTGGGGTATTTCAATTTCTCTCTGTATATGTGTGTTGACTTCTAAATATGTGAGTTCATGCATGTATAACTGCATGTGATTTATAGGTATGATATCACTGAAAATCACTCTCTACTTGAGGTATAATTGATATGTAACATGATTTGATATTTGTATATATTGCGAAATGATTACCAAAATATGTGTACTTAACATTCATCATCAACTGTAGTTAGAGGTTTTTTCTTCTGATGATAACTTGTATCAACTTTCAAATATGCAATACAGCATTATTAACCACATGTATCATGCTGTACAATACATCCCCATAAAACTTTTTAAAAAAATAGATGGAAGTTGGTATCTTTAGACCCTCTTCATTTATTTTACTCTTCCTCAACCCCCGTCTCTTTGCCAGCCACCAATCTGTTCTCTGTACCTATGGGGTTTTTGTTTTTAGATCCACATATAAGTGACATCATCTGCATCTGTCTTTCACTGATTTATTTCACTTGGCACAAAGCCGTCAAGTTTTATGTGTTGTTACAAATGATAAGGTTTCCATTTTATGGCTGAATAATACTCCATTGGGCATAAATACTACTTCTACTCTATCCATCTGTCAATGGACACTTAGGTTGTTTCCATATCTTTGCTATTGTAGATAATGCTGCAATGAACATGGGAATGCATGTATCTTTTCAACTTAATATTTTAGTTTTCCTTGGAGATCCAGAGATGGAAATTCTGGATCGTGGCATAGTTCTATTTTAAAATTTTGGAGGAAACTCCATACTATTTTCCATAGTGGCTGCACCAATTGATAGCCTGGCCAGCTGTCCTTCAGGGTTCCACTTTCTCCAAATACTAATCAGCATTTGTTGTTTCTTATCTTTTTGATTATAGCCATTCCAACAAGTGTGAGGTAATACCTTGTTGTGGTTTTGATTTATAGTTCCCTGACGAGTGATGCTGAGTATCTTTTCATGGGTCTGTTGGTCTTTTGTATGTCTTCTTTGAAAAAAATGTCTATTCAAATTCTCTGTCCAATTCTAAATCAGATTCTGTTTTGCTATTGAGTTGTATAATTTCCCCTATATTTTCAACATCAACTCCTTATCAAATATGACTTGTAATTTTTTTCCTCACTCCGTAGGTTTTATTTTCATTATGCTGATGTTTCCTTGGTTGTGAAGAAGATTTTCAGTCTGTTCCTTTTTATTGATTTCTGCTTTTGTAGTCTTTGCTTTTGAGGTCAGCTCCAAAAAAAAAAAAAAAAAAAAAATTTATCACCAGGACTGATGCCACCCATGTTTTCTTCTAGGAGTTTTATGGTTTCAGGTCTTACATTCAAATCTTGAATCTTTTTTGAGTTTGTTTTTGTGTGTGGTGTAAGATAATAGTCCAGTTTTGATTTATTTTTGCATGTGATTATCCAGTTTTCCCAGGACCATATACTAAAGAAACTCTCCTTCCCCCATCATATATTCTTGCCTCCTTAGTCATGAATTAATTGACCATAGAAGTGTGAGTTTGTTTTGGGGAACCATATTTATTTCATTGATCTGTGTCTGCCTTTATGCCAATACCATACTGTTCTGATAAGTATAATTTTACAATACAATTTGAATCAAGGAGTGTGATGCCTCCAGCTTTACCTTTCTCAAGACTGCGTTACCTTATTAGAACTTTTCTTGTGATCTATGCAAAGTTTAGAATTATTTGTCGTATTTCTGTAAAGAATGTTATTAGAATTTTGAGAGAGGTTGTATTAAATCTGTGGATTGCTTTATTTAGTGTGGACATTCTAACAATTCATGCACACAACCATCTTTCTTTCCATTTCTTTATGTATTCAGTTTATCAATGTCTTACAGTTTGCAGTGTATAGGTTTTTCATTTCCTTAGCTTAATTTATTTCTAGGTATTTTATTCTTTTTGATGTAATTGTAAATGGGATTGTCTTCTTAATTTCTCTTTCTGATAATTTATCAGCGTTTATAAATGTAATAGAGTTGCAGAAGCACCTGGGTGGCTCAGTCAGTCAAGTGTCCGACTTCGGCTCAAGTCATGATCTCGTGGTTTGTGGGTTTCAGCCCCGTGTCAGGCTGTGCTGACAGCTCAGAATCTGGAGCCTGCTTCAGATTCTAGGTCTCCTTCTCTCTCTCTGCTCCTCTCCCACTCATGCTGTTTCTCTCTGTCTTAATAATAAATAAACATTAAAAATTTTTAAATAAATAAGTGTAATAGAGTTTTGTATATTCTGCAAATTTACTGCCTCCATTTTTTTTTATCTTAACAGCTTTTGGTGGAATCCTTATAGTTTTCTGTATAAAATATGTCACCTGAAAATGGTGATAGTTTCTTTCTTTCCAATTTGAATATCTTTTATTGCTATTTCTTGCCTAAATACTCTCTTGAGCTTATAAATTGAATAAAAGTGATAAAAAGTTGGCATCTTTGTCTTGTTCTTGATCTCAAAGGATGATATTTATGCCTTTCACCATTGATAGTGATGTAACTGAGCTTGACATACTTGGCCTTTATTATGTTGAGTGTGTTCCCTCTAAGCCACTTTGTTGAGAGTTTTTATCATGAATGGATGTTTAATTTTGTTAAATGATGTTTTTCTGCATCTATTGAGGCGATCATATAATTCTTACTCATTTTGTTAATGTGTGTCACTTGATTTGTGGATACTGAACCCTTCCTACGTCACTGGAATAAATCCTGCTTAACCAGGGGATGTGATCCTTTCCATGTAGTCATCAGTTGGTAAAGTTTTGTTGAGGATTTTTATATCTATGTTTATAGGAATGTTGGCTTGCAATTTGCTTGTGATGTCCTCCTCTCCTTTTGAATATTTTTTATTTTTTATTTTTGAGACAGAGCACGAGTGGGGAAGGGGTAGAGAGAGAGGGAGACACAATCTGAAGCAGATTCCAGGCTCTGAGCTAGCTGTCAGCACAGAGCCTTACACGGGGGCTCAAACCCACAAACCATGAGATCATGACCTGACCCTAAGTCAGAAGCTTAATCAACTGAGCCACCCAGGCGCCCCCGCCCCCACCTTCTTTTGTACTCAGAGTAAGTAAGCCTCATAAAAAGAATTTGAAATTGGTCTCCCTTCTTCTATTTGTCGGGGAGAGACTTTGAGAAGGATTGGTGTTAATTTTTCTTTGGATATTTGATAGAAGTCACTTGTGAATCTGTCTGGTCCTTGTTTGTTGCAAGGTTTTTGATTAGTAATTCAACCTCTTAGTAATCAGTTAACATTTTCTATTTCTTTGATTTAGTATCAGATTTAGATTTTTCTAGAAATTTATCCATTTCTTTTGGCTGTTCAATTTGTTAGTATATAATTGTTTATAGTAGCCTTTTACAGTGTTTTTGCGTTTCTGTGGTATCCCTTATAGTGTCTCCTTTTCCATTTCTGACTTCATTTTAATTCTCACTCCTTGTCTCTCTCATGAGTTGGGCTAAATTTTTGCCAATTTATTTTCTCAAAGAAGCACCTCGGTTTCATTGATTTTTTTTTTTTTCTAATTTTCTTTCAGTCTCCATTTCTTTTCTCTGATTTTTGTTATTTCCTTCCTTTTACTAACTTGGGCTTCATTTTTTTTCCTTTTCTAGTTCTTCCAAGTGTAAAGACAGATTTTTTGGGATGTTTCTTAGTAGAGGTAGGCATTTATTACTATGAATAACCCTCTTAGAACTATATTTTTCTCAATTCCATAGGATTTGTTATGTTGTAGTTACATTTTCATTTGTCCCAAGGTATTAGTTTTCTTTTGTTTTTCTTCATGGATTCATTGGTTATTTGTTCAGTCTCCACATCTTTCTATTTTTTATTGACTATCATTTTTAATACTTTTCCATGTTAAAAATGTTTTGTAAAAACCATAATATCTATGTAAGTTTTCATCTTATAATGGATCAATTTATTTAATAATTTACTATTTTCATTATTTTGATATAA
This sequence comes from Proteles cristata cristata, assembly GCA_017311185.1. Taxonomy (NCBI): domain Eukaryota; kingdom Metazoa; phylum Chordata; class Mammalia; order Carnivora; family Hyaenidae; genus Proteles; species Proteles cristata. Next base: position 101,625 of record JAESUZ010000823.1, read on the forward strand.
TGAACAGCTTTTTCACTTGAGTTTTGTCCTCTGTCATGGCATCACTTAATACCTTGTAGTTTCCCTTCTCTCAAGCTCCTCTTACTTTTTATTCCTTTCTCCAATCCTGGTATATTCTCATTCTCTCTCTCCCCCCAACCACCTCTCTCTTCCTCTCTCTCCCCCTTCTCTCTCCTCCTCCCCGATCTCTCCCTCCCCTTCTCCTCCATCTTGATCCTATATCTTAAAGCCTGATAATCTGGCTGATACACGTAGACGTATCCTTGAGAGTAGGAGTTGTAGTAGAGGAAGATAGAAAAAATCGACAAAGGAAAAACTACTGATAACACTGTGCTGTTCAGTAATTATACCTACTGATGAATTGATGAATTATTTGTTCATCAAAAACCCCTACAAATAAAAGATGTGCCAACTAATTTTGAAGGTTTACTATTTGGATATTCTTCTATATTAGCATTTAAAACCTTTGGAAATAGAAGATTTTAAATTTATTGTCTGCAATTTTAAAGCAAATTAGAGTATTCAGAGGGACAAGCAATTATCTCAAATAAAATTACAACAAAATACCAACGCACACTAAAATTTCATTTTGCAAGGATTATTGATTTAATGTTTTAAAGTTTAACATATTAGCCTTTTAAAGTTTCAAGTGTTCCCAAAGTATCAACACTGCCTTCATTTCCAATTTTTGTTTTATTAAGGGAATTTCATAGTTTTTACTTATGCTTATTAGTATTAATAAAAAAATAATAGATATTTGACATGGAAGATCTAAACAAAGATGTAAACATGAGAATAGTGAGTCCTTTCTCTGAAAATAAGCAAATGAGCAAGAAATAGCAAATTTAATTACTCTTTTTGTAATATAACCAACTTATTTGCTCACTGAGTGAAACAAGATCCCGACTACAGTTGGCATAGACAAAAGCATAATTTATTACACTGCAAGAAACCACAATGCTGATTTCTTTCCGTTGGTAAGCAGCATGCTGACACTTTTTTTAGCTTATTCAAATTTATAAAATCATATGGTTTGCATAACCAATCAAATGTGGTCAAGTTTCAGAAAGAGGTACTTCTCAAGGTTTCTGAGGCTTATCCACTTGCATTGCTTTACAGTCTCCCAGACCAGGAGATGATAACCCTGAGTGGACAAGACCATTACTCATGGTGTCCAGAATTTCTTTCTTTTTGATAAGTGTGATATCTAGTTCATTTTCCCTCCTTCCTTCCACGAATACTGTTTTAACCTTCTCCTATTTGTCAGTCACTAGTACCAATACTTAAGAAATATCCATGAACAAAATAAAGAACCTTACCATCATAGAGCTTACCTTTTCCTAATAGAGGATGGAAAATAAATATTTCAAATAAATTATATAGCATGGTATAAAAGTAATAAAGAAGTATTAAGCACATGGTGGAGAGTTCACAAAGACCGGTGACTTAGTTGTGAGCTTCCGGGCTGAGTTCTCAAAAGGAAGAACCAGAAAAGAAGACTGAAAAATTGAAACCAGGAAAGAAAGAAGGATGCATCACAGAGGGATATCCTTGAGGTCTAGTGAGGAGTGTGTGACCACCTACAGCAAATGCTGCTGCTGCTGTTAGATCAAGAATGATGAGCACTGGATTGAACAATGTGGAGTTAATTGATGCTTTGATGGAGAACAGATAGAGATGAATGGCAAGGTTGACTGCCTGGTGGACTGGTTTTCAAAGCACAAGGAGAGGAGATGCAAAAAACAGAACACTCTTCTGGAGGGACACCTGTGTGGGTTAGGCGTCAGACTCTGATCTCATGGTTTGTGAGATCGAGCTCCACATTGGGTTCTGTGCTGACAGTGTGGAGCTTGCTTAGGATTCTCTCTCTCCCTCTATCTCTGTCCCTCCCCCATCTCTCTCAAAATAAACATTAAAAAACCATTCTTTTGGAGAATTGTGCTATAAAGGCATATAAAAATGGGGCAATATCTAGCAAGGGAAATTTGGTCAAGAGATTTTTTTTTTAATGAGAGAAATAAAGCGTAGCTGGAGGTTGAAGACAATGACCTGGGTGACAGGAACAAATACTAGGGGTTTAGAAAGAGGAAAAGTGCTACGGAAGCAGTGTAAGCAAGAGAGAATGTGAATCAATTCCATACATGACATGGAAGGAGACGGATAGCGCCCCCTTCATACTTCCATGGCTCAGAATTTCTTTCCCACTGTCGTAAGTTCACCTACACCTCCTGTTTATCTTTACTGCTGTCCTTCACTTTGGTAAGTGAGGAGATTCTGCTCACCAGTATCTAATCCTCCCAAGGCTAATTTTGTATTCTCTATTCCAACCCCCATTTTTCCATCTTTCTTCATTTCCTGGGACCATGTATGTCTTCTGGAATTGTCAGTTTTGAATAGCATCTTCCATGTGATTTTTTTCTAACTCCTGCTTAGCCCTTGGGGACACTGAAGCCCTCCCGTCCTCTCAATGTAATGGTGGCACTTTGCTGTGACTCTCTCCCCACCAGACTGGAGGACAGAGCATATATTGTTCTTGCTCCATGTCACTGATCTCAGGCCGGTCTTCCTCTCTAACAACCTTTTCTTTGCTTGCGCCTCCAGCTTAGAGCAGTCACTGACATCTGTTGGTTGTCGCCACCGACTATGCCCAACCTATCCTATTCTATTTCCAGTTATTCTATCCTGATGTACAGATATTCTCCATACTTCTACTTGATTCTTAATAATTTCAGCATTATGTATATAGATGGCTCTTCCAACAACCTATATGTTCAGTGTCTTGAATACTTTTCTGCAACAATCTCCAGTTACCCACACCCATTCTCGTCCTAGCAGCCCCTCAGTATTTTGAAGCTCCCCCCCACCCCAGAATCTCTGACCCACTCGCCTCATCAGATTTTGATGGACTTTCTTTAGGCATCCTCCAACATCTTTCTGTCTTCACTCTTTAATGCTAAAATATTATGCTCATCATTCTGACTGCTTCCTTGCGCATCCTTTACTTTTGTTGCCTACTCTTTTCTACTTTTGTTTTGACCTTATTTTCTTCTTCCCATTTTCTCTTTCCCGCTATTGTATAAAGCCTAATTTGTTACAGGTATTTTTTTGGCACAGGGCAAGCACAATGACCAAACTCCCCTTCTTTGACCTATAATAATAAATGGTGGCTAATCATAGTTTAAATTATTAACCTTTCAGGGTCCAACTGAGAAAACCTTAGGTCTCTAAAAGCAGTTTTCTTTTTCTTTTTTACATTTGAGATAATTTGTCAGAGTATACAATTCAGGATCTGAAAAATCAATTGCATTAGACATATTGATTCAATTAAAAAAAGATAACCATATATAGTTAAACAGTTTTGGTAGTTGTGCATAGATTTGGAACTTTAAGTTTTTATGCCTCTTTTTTTAAAGTATTTTTTTAATGTTTTATTTATTTCTAGGAGAGACAGCGTAAGCAGGGGAGGGTCAAAGAGAGAGGGAGTCACAGACAGAAACCGTCTCAACCGACTGAGCCACCAAGGCGCCCCTAAATACAATTTATAGAAATTAACATGGGAAGATAATTTAAATATTTAAGTATAAATATGGATTTTTGTTAAAGATGAATAGTTTTCCATTTACATTAAGATTCCTAAGGGACCAGTTCATGACAACATGTACTCTATCAATTTTCAAAAAATAAACCCTGTCATTTTTTTTTTAAATATTTTTATTTATTTCTAGGAGAGAGAGAGAGAGACAGCATGAGCAGGGGAGGGTCAGAGAGAGAGGGAGTCACAGACTGAAACAGGCTCCAGGCTCTGAGCTGGCAGTCAGCATAGAGCCCGACGCGGGGCTTGAACCCACGAACCGCGAGATCATCACCTAAGCGAAAGTCGGGCGCTTAACCGACTAAGCCACCCAGGCGCCCCAACCTTGTCATTATTTTACAAAGCAGAACATGTGAAATGATGATTCCATTTCTTGACAATGGTGTATATCACAGCCCTGAAATATCTTCATATTTGGTTCTTTTCATACTTGTCAAAGAAACATAGGGGCGCCTGGGTGGCTTAGTCGGTTAAGCGTCCGACTTTCACTTAGGTCATGATCTTGTGGTTCGTGGGGTCGAGCTCCGCGTCGGGCTCTGTGCTGACCTGCTCAGAACCTGGAGCCTGCTTCCGATTCTGTGTTCCCCTCTCTCTCTGTCCCTCCCCTGCTCACGCTGTCTCTCTCTCTCCCAGAAATAAATAAAACATTAAAAAATTAAAAAACTTATTTCACACGAATGCAACAAAAACATAATCATATTTAGGTTTAAACACTGTATTTTTTTTTAAAACTATGCTCGTTCAGAAGAAACAGTAATTCCTACTTCTTTTTGATGAGAAACCTATTGTGTTTTTTTTGAAAACAATATAAATGATCAAATAAGAATATGCTTCAAATCTATAGAGTGTCTTTGACCTAAATTTTATGATACATAAGCTTTTACCCTTTAATAAGTTTTGGAATCAGTTTTATTGGGTCTTTTACAACCTATTAAATCATACTCCTAGGATGTATATGAGCATGGATTTTAAACAGTTGACTTCAGTGACGAATGTTTTGATACATAGAGAAACCGTGTGACCAACAGACACTAAGATAACATACCAAAATGGAGTGCACTTAGTACAAAACTGATTCTGTCATGAGACTTAAACATTGATTCTTCTGTTTGAAACCTTTGATGTTAAATGTAAATGGTGATGTGATTGACCTGCAGCAGACTCTTGGAATTCAGGAGACGTAGGATATGAGAATATTAAGAATCCCAAATTTATCAATATTGTTACAGGGTACAAACTTTCATTACATTAACCCTTTCAGAAAATAATATTCCTTGTGAATAGTTCTACAAAACCTTCTTCAGAACATTTGAATTTGATTTTCAGTCCTGTTTCCGATCCAGATCCTCATGTCCCCAATTCATAACTGCACTGACGTGGATCTCCCGTTGGACACTTTGCCTCTTAAACCAGGCAGAGTGTCTGCAGACTGTCTCCGGAATCCCATTTCATTTCCCCCCTGGAGCATTAAATGAAGTCATTTGCATCACAGATACACCTGCCAGAACCATCCTTTGAGCCCTTGAGTTACAGATTTACTTGTTTTATGGCTTACAGTGTGGATGTGGGTAAGACTATACATCACCATGCCCAGCATGGTCGTGTTGTGGTCCTTAAGCAGTGTCTCTCCCTCTTGCACCTCCTTCCTTTGACTTCTGAGTTTACAGTCTTCTGATCTGTTCAACCTCTTTGAACTTTACCTCCCATGGTGTCTTTCTAAGCCTCCTCCTGTGCCTTGTCTCTCTACCCACACACCGCCCTATACGTTTCTATCCCGGTGCCTGTGTTCTGGAAAATTTCCCTCCTTTTTCTCATTGACCATTCCCAGGCTGACTCCACCTCTAATCTCTCATGTCTAAAGAAACCCCTCTTTCCCGATTTAAGCTTTGCTGACCCTGAACTAGCATTCAGGTATCGTACCCAGCTAGTAAATTTGATCTGTGCTAAAGGTTAAGGCTACACACCACCGTCTTTATCTTCAGGAAAAGGAGAGGAGAACCTTCATTATTAAAATCTATTATTATAAGATTGGTGAGGATTGTTAATTCCTGTTGAAATAAAGAGAATCCCCATTACATGTCAGGATGCCAAATCGTGGTCTTGTAGGGAATGGGGATGAAGGAAAAATAGTCTAAAAATTGAATAAAACAAAGATAGGCACAAGATCCATGAGGAGTGGGGGGAAAAGTCCAAGCAGAAATGAAAGTTTATAGAATTTGTTTCACTGAATGCAAATTTTAAACTGTAATACAGAAAAAGCACCATGTAGAGACACACACAAAAAAAGCAGTCACTGGCGTGGGTGGTGACATATATTAGTCTGAAACATCTGTAGACTCTTAATACATCTTCTAAAATTTGCTAAGGTAAGGAAGCTCCTGAATCTGAGAGACTAGACAACCAAATTCCAAAACCAAAAATGGAATTTAAAAAAATCAGTTTAAAAAATTTATGGCAATGAAAAGTAGACCAGAGTGAATCAAAAGGGAAGAACAGAGCAGGTTTCAATCCAAACCATGTGAAGAAACACAATAAATCCTAAAGTAAGTCTTTAGGACCAGCAAGCTGCCACCTTTGTTCTGGTGTTCATGTGAGCCTACACAGAGAACTTTCTGGAAAATTCTAGCATTTGGCAACTGAGTCAGGTGATTACATAGTGTGTGCAGTGATGTAGTCCAGGAAGACTGGCTGTAGTTATGTAGCTATGAATTATGTTCAGGATTATTGCTGCCTTCACAAGGGGCTCAACTAAATGTGAGTCATGTAATACTGTTTTCTCCTTTTCAACATGTTGCCGATTTCCATTTCTGCCTTACCTCAATTTTAATAAAAGGGATTTTGGTTAAAAAATAGTCTTCAAAAATTACAGCACATATTGCATTGAAAGCAGCTACTTGTAAATAGTAAAGTTAAAAAAATCAGATCTAGAGTGAACTTTTCTCTAATGCTGCTTTATTAGGTATAATGCAAAGCTTAATCGCCATTTATTAATTTTTTGGATCAATTTAATAAAACAAAAACACAATTGGATCCCGTGAAATTTTCAGTAACCTGATTTTTTGTTAATGGTTTGGTCACCAGTTCCTGTGTGTGTGTGACATCCCCCAACACACATCCAAACAGTACTCTGAGGCCAGCTGAGGTGTTCCAGTTCAACTCCATTCTGATGCTCTCCACCAGTGGACGATGCCAGACCCCACAGGTGAAGGGCTTAGGTCTACGAGACTCCTCCTCCCCACAGCTGCAGGAGGCAATTACAGGGGCAGATTGTCACCTGCGCTTCTGACCACTCTGTAGTTTATTTCCTTGGGTTTGTTCCATTTGCTAGAGAGATGACTAGATAACCAGTGTCTTCTAAATAGAACTGCCACATGGAAGAGATGCACACTCAGGGCAGGGTATGGGGAAAGGGTTGGGGGTCTTCTATGTGCTCTCTGGGTGCCCCACATGCACAGCACATGCTCACCACCCACCGTGTGCTCACCAGCCCAGATGCTCTCTGAACTCTGTCGTGTGTGTATCTGTGTGTGTAATGGAGGATTCATTGCATAGGCCTCTGTTGGCAACTGATCCAACCTCAAGCCCCTCTACCCTCCCTAGGAGTCAGGGGTAGAGCTGACAATCCATCTCAGCCCCTCCTTGGTTTTTCGCAACCAGCCCCAATCCTTAGGCACTTTCCAAAAGCCACTTGTTAACATAACAGAAGACACCATTGTTGCTGCCTAAGTGTGGAATGTCCAGGGATCGGGACTCTGCAGGAAGTGGGACAAAGCAGATATCCACGGAGTTTTTAGGATGAATTATAATACCACCCCAGCTAGTCCTGTTCTCGCAGTCTCTGGAAGGGTGAAGTCCCATCACACACTAGAACCAGATAGATATCCCTTGGGGAGAAAGTTTTGGGGTTTTTTGTTTTGATTTTGATTGTTTTTAGAATCTTGCTAGCTACTTAACACATCTTTATATTGAAAATTAGAAAAACTCATTGGAGTAGATCACTTCAAATTGATCTGTTCTTTATACTTTGTAATTTAAATTCACCCTCCTTGAAATATAGGAAGTTGATGGGGTGCCTGGTTGGCACAGTCAGTTAAGGCCTCCAGCTCTGGATTTTTGCCTCAGGTCATGATCTCAAAGTTTGTGAAAATGAGCCTCTTTCTCCACCCCTCCCCAGCTCACATTCCTCTCTCTCTCTCAAAGTGAATACACTTTAAAAAAAAATAATGAAGTCGTGCATTGCAAAATTGTTCAAAGTTCTTATTTACAAAAAATAGCACACGGGTGCCAATTAAGGTAGTACTGAATAAGTTAAGCAAGTCCTCTGGCTTTTGTTACAAAATGCAACCTACATCATTCCAGATGACTTAACTGAATAAAATACTTTAGTAATAAAAGAGCTCCTACATGCCTAAACCTTAGCTGTGTCTAAAGACCATACAACAGCTTGTGCCTTTTGCCAGTTACTGTGTGTACTGAAAGTTAGCGCAGGGTTGTGTTTTCCTGACCTGAAGAGCTCTGTTGCTGGAGGAAGCAGAACAGAATGGGTTCCCATGTTGGGAGGCAGGTGTTAGAGGATAGGATGTACCCTCTGTGACAGCCTGGATTTCTTTGACATGGTTTTTTGCCAGTAGGGAAAAAAAAAATGTAAACTCGTACTCCATCCCAAACAGTAATCATAGCAAAGAATAAAAAATTCAAGGTGATATATTAATATATACAGAGAGGGGCACCTTGGTGGCTCAGTCAGTTGTGCGTCTGACTTTGGCTCAGGTCATGATCTTAGTTCCTGGGTTTGAGCCCCGCCATGGGCTCTGTGCTGACAGCTCAGAGCCTGAAGGCTGCTTTGGATTCTGTGTCTCCCTCTCTCTCTGCCCCTCCCCTGCTCATGTTCCATCTCTCAAAAATGTTAAAAAATTAAAAATACATATATAGAGAGAGAAATATCACTGATATGGTTAAACAGGGAAAGAATATGTGGCAGGGAGAGATGTCCCTTCCAAAGTGGAAAGATCCTGTGTGTGTGTGTGTTTTTTTGTTTTTTTTTTAATGTTTTACTTATTTCTAGAGGAGAGAGGAGACAGCGTGAGCAGGGGAGAGTCAGAGAGGGAGTCACAGACTGAAACAGGCTCCAGGCTCTGAGCCGGCAGTCAGCACAGAGCCCGACACGGGGCTCAAACCCACAAACCGCAAGATCATGACCTAAGCGAAAGTCGGACGCTTGACTGACTAGGCCACCCAGGCGCCCCCTATGTGGTTATTTTAAAAGAAGAAAGCATACTTAACTTTGCTCAAAAAGAGAGGAAGTGCATAAAGTTGACAAGTTCAAGGTGCACAAGAACCACCTGTTAAGAGTAGCTCCACCTGAATTATCAGCTAGTATTCTGTGTTGAAGTCGCAAAAACCGTGATGGGCAAGGACATTAGACCAAACCATAGCCTCAGGAATTTAGGCGTGACACAAGGAAGCATTCTGTGTTGGTTTTCTAACGCACAAAAATTATGACAAACTTGCAGCTACAATCAGGCTCAGCTGGGTCCATTCTCAAGGTCCTACACGCAATGGTCTTCAGTCTTTTCTGAAAGTCTAGGTCGTCATCAACACTCGTGTTACTGTTGATGGAATGCAGGTCTTCGCAGGTGGAGGACTGAGAAAGTCAGCCCCTGATGACTGTCTGCTCCTGGGTGCCAGAGGGCCTCCCCAGGGAAGGCCAGGACACTTCCTCCAGGCCAGCAAGTGAGTGTCCTCACTGCTGCTGTCCACGAACTAGAACACTTAAAAGGGCTCAGCCAATATGTCAGGTTTCCCAGGATTAACTGAGAGTCAGTTGATCAAGGACTTTTATTATATCTGCAAAACCCCTTCCCATCCCCACATAACAGCATCAACATGGGAGTGACCTCCCTCCGTTGTTGCACACCCCCTTGGTTAGAAGTGAGTTACAATCCAGCCCGTGCTCTTAGGACCTGGGTTATCGAAGGCATGAGGCTCATCTTAGAATTCTGACTACCACACACTTTCTGCTGGCATTTCTGACCCTGAGACCATATTGAGGGGAGAAACTGGAGATCTTTTGTGGAGATAGGAAGATTGCATCTTAAAAATAAGTCCTTTGGCTGAGGTGTTTGGTCTTGCTGAAGAAATAGGGGAAACTAAATATTCACAAATGTTAGCTGCCGTTATTATCTCAAATACCAAGTTGAGGTGCACTTGAGGGCTTATGCACTAACACACTAACCCACACAGCAGTCCTACGGGATACATCCTAACGTAATCTTACCTTTAACATGAAGAAACTGAGAGGGGAGAGCTGCTTAAGAAACGTGTCTAACTCCTCTATGTGTCCAGTTGGTGCTGATTAGGACGTATATACATTGATGTTACAGGTACCACTTTCCCAACCAAATCAGATTGCTAGATCTTAATACTTATTCGTGGCTTCACACCAGTATCTATACATGTGCGTTATACTTGAGGTTTATTTTCCTTTTTTTTTTTTTTTTTACAAATAGTTGATTGTCAAGTTGGTTTCCATATAACACCCAGTGCTCATCCCCACAAGGGCCCTCCTCCATGCCCATCCCCCCTTCTCCCCCCCACCCCATCAGCCCTCAGTTCTCAGCATTCCAGAGTCTCTCATGGTTTGCCTCTCTCCCTTTCCCCCACCATTTCCCCCCTTCTTCTCCCCCCATGGTCCTCTGTTAAGTTCCTCCTAATCCTCCTATACGTGCAAACATATATTTGTCCTTCTCTGCCTGACTTATTTCGCTTTATTTTCTTTTTCTTTTTTTTTTTATGTTTTATTTATTTCTAGGAGAGAGAGATAGGGACAGCGTGAGCAGGGGAGGGTCAGAGAGAGAGGGAGTCACAGACTGAAACAGGCTCCAGGCTCTGAGCTGGCAGTCAGCACAGAGCCCGACGCGGGGCTCGAACCCACGAACCGCAAGATCATGACCTAAGCGAAAGTCGGACGCTCAACCGACTAAGCCACCCAGGTGCCCCTATTTCGCTTTATTTTCAAACGAAGTCTCAAGATGATGGTGGATTCAAAAGAAATCTTCGTTAAATTACATTACAAAATGAGACATGTTGTGAACCCATTTTTACTTTTGAAGTTTGAATTTTATCCTGTTTGAAACTAGAATTAAAAAGAAAACCATGGGGACTAGAATCTCAATTTTTAAATGCACAAAGAAGTATTGATAAGAATTCTAAGAAGTTACCTTTAACATGCTTTAACTTTTAAGAGGCATTTTTCTTTCAAAAAAAAAAAAAACTGATTATTCCAGAAAGGAGGATATTTCACTTAGAAGCCACTGAGGTCACACAATCTTACTGCCAATGAAACCCTACATTTCTCCCTACTGGAAATAAAACTAGTAAGGTTTCATTTCCAGACAATGATGAATTCAAATAGTGAGTTCCCAGATACTTGTTCAGAGGACCCACCCACCTGCAGCTACCAGGTCTCCCCGTGTGCCTTTTTAAATGACACTGCCCCCTAGTTATTACTTTCTTAAAAATCCAATTTTTTCCCTGTGGCAATTCTGCTAAGAAATAATAAAGTTACTGTTAGTCACATTACCAAACAGACTGCACTCCCTGAGCACATAAATCAACTCTAGGCACTCCCACAAGGATCACAGAGTTGAGTCCTAAAATCACTCTTTTTTAATAATTTGCTTGGAAATTGAGGTATGTATGTATCCATTCAATATGGCTTCTAGGGCTCTCTGCAAGTATTTGTCATTCACTTTCACCCCAGAATCTGATCCCCTGAAGTCATTATTGATTTTCCCTGATTCATTGAAAATCACCTTTTGGTCATTTGCTATGTCTGCTAGAGGTTTGAGTGACCAACCAGCCCCATTTTATAAACTACTTAAGGAAAGTAAATAACAATGGACTTCTTCCAGATTTTTATTCCTAAAGGATGCTTTTTTAAAAATATACATTTATATAAATGAAGATGAGAGGGAGCCCCATGTAGACGACCTTGTTAGGAATGAGATGGGGATTTAATTATGCCGAAGTCCAGCCACAGGGACGACATGGTCTTTTGAGAGAGGGATGCTGGACGTTTATTTGGCCAGGCACTCAGAGTATGTTTTTCCACTTCATCTTTATGGTTCTCCTAGAACTGTATTGGTGGAAAGTTATCTTCAGGTTCAATTAGTTTACTCTATATTTCACTCACCATATGTGAGTAATTACTTTATAATTTCCAAGCGTACGTTGTGTTTGATTTCTAGAACAGCTCTCTGAGCTGAGTGTTCTTGTCATTCCCATTTGCAGATGATAGATCTGAGATGCCTATAGACAGTGTTCTCCCAAGACCATGAACCTCCTAATAGACCACATATTGTATCCTCTTCCTCCTCTCCATGGTGAGGGCTCTTTTCAGTATCTTTCCGGCCTGTTTCTTTTTCCCCCCTAAACATGCATTCCATGATATCCAATCAGTTTTTTTTAAATGTTCAAATATTTGGTTTCTAACTTGATATGTTAACACAGAAGCATTTGTGATTTATAGCTAATCTATTTTTTATTCAAAACCAAAAAAAAACCCTCTAATAATTTTGGATAGAGATATCAATTACTGGTTTTTAATACTTTGTTTTTATATTTTTGCCTGTGATTTCACATACCTGTGATTTCACATGGACCAGGGCTGGGTATAGTTTGCAATGTTTATCCTAGTTTGAATGAAATACTTTAAATGCCTTTCGATACTTTTGCTGACAATTATGTATAGTAGGCATTCAAATATTAAATGAATAAAGGATTTCACCCATGTTCAAAATAGTGTAAAAGGGAAAATCCTTATTTATTTTGTTTTATTTATTTTTGAGAAAGACAGACTGGGACCTAGTATGAGCTGGGGGAGAAGCAGAGAGAGAGAGAGAGAGAGAGAGAGAATCTGAAGCAGGCTCCAGTCTCTGAGCTGTCAGCACAAAGCCCACTATGGGGCTTGAACCCACGAGCCATGAGATCATGACCTGAGTTGAAGTCGGACACTTAACCAACTGAGCCACCCAGGCACCCCAAGGATATCTTTAACAAGTGGTGAAAATCTTGTCAGTGGAGCAGATGATATTGTGTTAATTACAAAAGTAGGAAAGCAAGACTTACAAGGAAGCCAGAAATTTATAGGCCACCAGAGTGGATAACAGAGTTGATTCTATTAGAAAATGCCAGCATAATCACTTATACAAATTCTTTAATTAAAAAAATGCTGAGATAAAAAATCGCCAGAACATGTACCAGTTGTAAATGTGAATACACTTGGAGAAAAAGGAGTTTGGGGCACTCATCATAGTAAAAAAAAAATAGGTAAATAGCTTTTCACTCCCAAAAAACTTACAAATAGCCTACTGTTGACCAGAAGATTTAACAATTAACACATATTTTGTTTGTTATGTGTATTCCATACTGTATACTTACAATAAAGAAAGGTAGAGAGAAAATGTTAAGAACAGATACATTTACAATACTGTGCAAATACTTATGGAATATCTGTATATAAGTGAACTCATGCAGGTGAAATCCATGTTGTTCAAGACCAACATTAATAACATTCCCTTAAGTCTGAGGCTTGTTTTAGAAATCAAATTGGGATTTTTAAAATAATTGAGTAATGATGACTACTGGTTGTTTCATTCAACTCTTGGGATGCCCTTAGTGCGTTTAGGAAATTTTACATTTTTATTTCTCACATCGAGTTTGTGACACAAATGTTCTTAATATTATATTCCCATTTATAATAGTGGCTGTCAGTTCTGGATTTTTGAAACCTGACTCTTTTTATTACTTTTTAAAAGACATTTTGAAACCAAATATTTACTTTTTTTTTTTTTTTTGCCAGTTTGAATATTGACATTTTTGCCAGTTTCTTATTAGTTTGGTCTTATTTGCAAATTCTCTTTGAAATCCATATAACTTGGGGCGCCTGGGTGGTTTAGTCGGTTAAGCATCTGACTTTCGCTTAGGTCATGATCTCACGGTTCGTGGGTTCAAGCCCCTCGTCGGGCTCTGTGCTGACTGCCAGCTCAGAGCCTGGAGCCTGTTTCAAAGTCTGTGGCTGCCTCTCTCTGACCCTCCCCTGCTCACGCTGTCTCTCTCTCTCCTAGAAATAAATTTTAAAAAAAAAATTATGAAATCCATGTAACTTAGCAGTGTTCCAAGTAGTAGAAACTATAGATGTCAGCAGCATCTTATGAAAATTCCATGCAAGCAGGAGGTGTGTGTGTTATTTGTACTAGTGTGTCCCTAAGATCTGCAATAATCTCTGAAAGAGATCTAAGGTTAGAACCCAGTTCTTTCCTGGAACTGAAGTTTAAAAATAGGTGCTACACGTAATGGTGTGCTAATGCACAAGGGGGTGAGATGGTTTAACATCTGCTAAACATGGGGGAATGAGCATAATAACATCACACAGCCAATCACTGGGATTTTAGGTTATAGACTAGTAGTAGTGCTGATGTGGTTGTCCAAAATCTGATTTAGGGTGCACTGATCCATAGAATGTTCTAGGAAGAAATCTGAGTCTCCTGCAGAGACTTGGGATTAGTTTTGAATTTCAAACGGGCATGACTCTACCATAGAGGTTTGAATAAGCGTACTACATAGACTCAAATCATCCAGGGAAGTTTAAAGGAACCTGAAATTGTTTAACAAGTAGATGTAGGTTGAATTGGCAGTGTTAGGTGAAACAGCTGAGGGCAAATGGTCTGTGTATTATCTAGTTATAGTTATTCTGTGCTCCATCGAATATGGGAACTAAGAACAAGTATAGAGAAAGAAAGCTTTTTAGCTCAATATAAATATTAATGCTGCAAAAAATAGGGAAATAACTGTTTTTGGCTTGTTGAAGTTGTTTTTTGGAAAATAGTAGCTTTCTCCTTACTTTTGCAATACATACAATCTGAGTTGGGACAAAGTCCTTTTGGAAAAGGCTTAGCGTTGGCCAGTGCTTCCAATCCAAGGGTAAGATGAGGTTTCCATGAAGAGGTGCCAGACCTACATGGTCTTAATGCTTTTGATAAAGACCGTTTACGGAGTTGTACATGTTCACTAAGTTTCAGTGTTATGTGCATGTTACTAATACAATTTCCTTTCAGTTGCTAGGGAATGTGTATAGTTTGGTATTGTGTATTTATTTTTTTGCTATTCTGTTTTTTAATCAAAAGATAATAAGACTCGAATTGTGATTGTGTGGTTAAAAATAAAAGAGTGTTGGGCCTGAAAAATTGGGAACCAACTCTAATGTCCCTTATTCATGCTGAGATTTGATGACATCTATGATGAGCAATTTAAGTGGTTTACCTACTACATGAAAATTTATAACTGCAAAACTTTGAAAATAATGAAAAGGTAATGGGTAATACAGTATTTGGTATTTACTTTGAAAGACTGTCAAGGGTCCCTCCTCCCATTGCCATTGATCAGAAACATTGGCTTTTGGTGGAAGCCGTAAAGTCAAAGTATGGTTAAATAGGTTAGAACATACATTTGATGACAGTTTATTTTACCTGTTTTTTAGTTTAATTTTTAACACTTATTTTAAAGAGAGCACATACACACATGAGTATGAGTTGAGGAGGGACAGAGGGCATAGGAGAAGTCACCTCATCATGGTGACCAATGGCAAAAAATCACGTAGAGCAGTCCCTTCTAATGCCTGGATTCAAATCAACCCGTGAGAATTTGTATCCTGAGACTTTGATCTTTATCTCATGACTTGCATAATTGAGATCACCATTATACACAAGGACTTTATCCTGAAATAATGAGCCACATGGACATTGGTTGAGTTATTGGAATAGATCTCCTCCATCATTTTGTTTGTCACATGTGTAATTTTTTTTTCCATTCAGTCAATAATCTGTTGAATGCCTACTGTGTTCCAGGGTGTAGGCATTCTTGCTATTAAGATAATTAAAGACAATTTAACTTTGCTTATTTACAAACTATTCTCCTTCAGAATACTTGCACCCTACAGTTTTCAAGGATATTTCTGTTAAAGGTACAGTAAGATGCTATTTGGCATTTTAATAACCTCCTTGAGCATTGGCATTCTTGAACATCTGTCTCACCATTTGGTTAATATACGCCGTCTTTTTTTTTTTTTTAGGATTCAAAGTTACAGAAGCATTTCGTTACTTCATGAAACCTTTTTGATGACTTAGGCATGTTGAGAAAACATTAAGTAAAAGGGAAGCAAGCTGTTCATAATAGGTCTTTTTAACAGTGAAGAAAATGCTCATAAAAATGTATGTAGAGCTATAATATCAAAGAAACGTAGGATCCCTGGGAGGTTAGCTTTGGAATGACCCTTAAATGCATTTCTTTCAGTGTTTCACCCAATGATTCAGTCTCCTAATACCCTTGGTAGACAATGATCACTGCATTTATACTTAGAGACTCGACTGAGTCACTTACTACTTCAAAAGGCTCTTCTGATCCTTAGAAATTTCTTCCTGGTGATGAGTCAAAAATGTTCCTTCCTTTTAACTTGCACTTGTCAAACTCATGTTTTGCCATTGGATTCTCTTGAAACAAATCTAAACTTTCCTACAAGTGGCAGCATTCATGTATGATTTGATACCTGTATGTATTGCAAAGTGATCGCTACAGAAAGCCGAGTAATCCATTATCATATATAGATTTTTTTTCCTGTGATGAAAACTTTTAACAACTATTCTCTTGGCTACTTTATACTATATAGTATTACCTATATTCACCATATTGTACTTTACATCCCCATGATGTGCTTATTTTTATAACTACAAATCTGTACCTTTTGACTCCCTTAAGCCATTTTTCCAATCCCCCATGTACTGACTGTGGTAACCCTTGATCATTTCTCTGTGTCTGAGTCTGTATTTTGTTGTTGTTTTTCTGGGATAGTTTTTGTTTTGAATCCCACATGTAAGAATGACCATATAGTACTTTTTTTCTGACTTATTCCACTTAAGACAACACCTTCCAGATCCATCCGTGTTGTTGCAAATGGTAATATTTCATTCTTTGTATGGCCGAGTAATACTCCATTGTGTATATACTACATCATCTCATCCATTTGTCAGTTGATGGACACTTTGGTTGTTTCCATATCTTGGCTGTTGTAAATAATGCTTCAACGAACATGTGTTGTTACATCATTTTGAGTTAGTGTTTTTATTTTCTTTGGATAGATACTAAGAAGTGGAATTACTGGGTCACATGGAAGTTCTATTTTTAATTTTTTGAGGAAACTCTGCACAGTTTTCTATAACGGTTACACCAGTTTTCATTGCCAAGAATAGTACACAGGGTTCCTTTTTTCTCCATCTTCAGACACACTTGTTACTGTCCTTTGATAAGTCCTTCTTGTGGTTTTTGAGTTGCATTTCCTTGATAACTAGTGGTGCCGAATAGCTTTTAATGTACCTATGGGACATCTGTAGATCTTTTTTTGAAAAAATGTCTATTTAGATCTTCTGTTCTCTATTTTTTTAATCCATTGTTTTTGTTTAGTTTTGGTGTGTGTGTGTGTTTGCTATGGAGTTATGTGAGTTCATTATATATTTTGGATATTACCCCCTTATCAGATAATTTGTAAATATTTTTCTCACCCTGCAGGTTGCCTGTTCATCATGTTGATGGTTTCCTTTGCTGTGCAGAAGCTTTGTAGTGTGGTGTAGACCCACTTGTTGATTTTTGCTTTTGTCGCCATTGCTTTCGGTGTCAAATAAAAACATCACCATGACTGATGTCAAGGAGCACACCACCAGTGTTTTTTTCTAGGAGTGTTATGGCTTCGGGTCTTATACTCAAGTTTTTCATCTTTTTTATGAATTGATTTCTGAGTGTAGTGTAATACTGTAGTCCATTTTCATGCTTTTTAAAGTAGCTGTCCAACTTTGCCAACTCCACGTATTGAAGAGACTGTCCTTTCCCTATAATATATTCTTCCCTCTTTTGTCATAAATGAATTCACGATAGCTTTGTAATAAAGTTTGAAATCAGGGAGGACGATTGTCTCCAGCTTTGTTCTTCTTAAAATTTCTTTGGCTATTCAGGACCCTTTATACTTCTACACAAACTTTAGGATTATTCATTTGATTTATGTGAAAAGTGCTATTGGCCTTTTGATGGGACTTGCATTGAATCCGTAGAGTGCTTTGGGTAGTGCGGACACTGTAATGATATTCTTACATTCCATTGAGCACAGGTTTTTTTTTAATTTTTTAATATGTATTTTTGAGAGAGAGAGCGAGCATGAAGTGGGGAGAGGCAGAGAGGGAGATTGGATCTGAAGCAGACTCCAGGCTCTGAGCTGTCAGGACAGAGTCCAAAGCTGGGCCAGAACCCACAAAGTGTGAGATCATGACCTGAGGCAAAATCCGACGTTTAACCACATGAGCCACCCACGTGCCTCAAAGCACGGATCTTTTTATATGTGTCGTCTTGAGTTCTTTTCATCAGTGTTTTAGTGTACAGGTCTTTCATCTCCTTGATTAAATGTATTCCTCAGTATTTTATTTTTGTTCCAGTTGCAAATCGGATTTTCTTTCTCTTTTTGATAATTTGTTCTTAGTGTATAAAAAGGCAAAGGATTTCTTTCTGTGACAGACCTTCTTTCTGTATTCTTTTTGTATCCTGCAAGTTTACTGAATTCATTTATTCTAACCAATTTTTTGAGTGAAGTCTTTCGGGTTTTCTATATATAATATGTAATCTGAAGGTAGAGACGTTTTTACTTCTCCAATTGGGATGCCTTTTATCTCCCTGCTAATTACCCTAGTTAGAACTTCAAATATGATGTTGGATAAAGTGGCAAAAGTTGGCCTCTTGCCTTGTTCCTGATCTTAGATTTAAAGAAAAATGCTTCCATCCACTGTTGTGTGTGATGTTACCTGTG
This sequence comes from Proteles cristata cristata, assembly GCA_017311185.1. NCBI lineage: Eukaryota > Metazoa > Chordata > Mammalia > Carnivora > Hyaenidae > Proteles > Proteles cristata. Next base: position 120,119 of record JAESUZ010000823.1, read on the forward strand.
GGCTCGGCATACACTGCTTATATTATGTTGAACTGTGGTTCCATTTTGCTGAGAGATTTTATCATAAATAGAGGATACAGTTTGTCAAGTGTTTTTTTTTTTATTCTGCATCTATTAAGATGAGTCCATGACCTGCAAATTTTTTACTGTTTATTTTTGAGAGAGAGAGAGAGAGAGAGAGAGAATGTGAGTGGGGGAGGGGCAGAGTGAGGGAGGCCACAGAATCCAAAGAAGGCTCTAGGCCCTGCGCTGTCAGAAGGTGCCCCAAGATGATTCCACGATATTTCTCCTTCATTGTTTAAGTGTGGCATAGCACATTAATTTTTGTGGGTGTTGAACTCCTGCTCACCTGGACTAAATGCCACTTGATCATACTGTAGGATTCTTGTAAGCAATTAATTTAAATGTTGGCGTGTCCCAACCCAACTTTCAGATCCTCTCATTTTCTTTCCCTGTAAGGTCACAAATATGCCCATATGTTGAACGATCAGATACGAATTCTTATAAATTAATAAATATAGCTCAGATCTCTCCTATGAATTCTTCTTTTCCTTAATTTTTGTTCATTATTTTTGAGAGAGAGAGAGTGCATGAGCAGGGGAGGGGCAGAGAGAGAGGAAGACGCTGAATTTGAAGCAGGCTTTAGGCTCTGAGCTGTTAGCACAGAGCCTGACACGGGGCTCAAACTCAAAGACAGTGAGACCAATGACCTGAGCCAAAGTTAGATGCTTAAGTGACCGAGCCACCCAGCTGCCCCACCTCTATGAATTCCTTATCCATCAGTCTGCATATTTGAAATATCCTATTCAACTTTCAGAAGCACCTTTAACCATATATGCAAACGTTTAATTTACATACATACAAATAAATACACACATACACACACACACACACACAAAGCTGGAGACACTATGTTCCCTGATGTATATATGAATATAATATATATGTGTGTGTGTATAGAAACATGTACATGTTAGACCTTCACATATTGAGAATAAATACATACCTGTGTGAATGTACACATATGTTCATGTACACACACACACACACACACACACATTGAATTTCTCCATCATATACTCTTCTTCTACAAGACTTGCCCAGCTCAAAGAATGGCACTGCCATCTCTTCCATGGTGAAAACCTCCCTCACATCTCCACCACCATTTTATATGCACCTATTTTCTGTTGGTCTACTTCTCTATGTATCTCCTAGTCCAAGCATCATATTGTCACACCTGCATTATCGCTATCGCCATTTGAATCAGTCTAAACACACAATCTCTATTCCCCCCCAAGTATTCATTTTGCAGTTAAACAGATTCTTCCCAAAATAATCGTGCCTCTCTCCCATCCTGCCTGTATGACAGGGCTTTCCGCTGCCACTGCTCCTCAGGTAAAAGCAGCGATCACTAGCATGACCTGTAAGTTCCCACGTGGAGTGGGTGTGACCTACCAGATGGGGTCTATACCAGGATCTCCTCAATCTGGGGGCTCTAGCAAACCCTCACTTTCATTTTCTGACAGTTACCTTGCACCTCCCACAGCTGGTCAACTCTGCATCTGCTTCCATCGTCTTGCACGGTTCCATTCCATCATAAGTCTGTCCAACAGCCTTATTGACTCTCCTTTGTAGCATTTTTCACAAATGCTGCTGTGATGTGTTTCTGAATTTATTTAATACTCCTTTTTTTCCCATAAGATTTTGAGTAGCAAAGTAAGAGAGACTATAATATCATTGGATATAAGCCCAGGGTCATGTCTAGTAGGGGTTCAATATGCATATTCTGTTGAAGTGCAGTTAGTACCCACTGGCATATTAGTTTCAGGTGCATAACATAGTGATTGAACAATCCTGTACCTTACCCAGTGCTCACCATAACTGCAGTCACCATCTGTCCCCAAGCCACACTATTACGATGTTACTGGCTTTATTCCCTATGCTGTATTTGTCATCTCCATGATGTCCTTTATAACTGTAAGTTGGTGCCTTTTCTTAAATGTTTATTTTTGAAGGAGAGAGAGTCAGAGGATGAGTGGGGAGGGGCAGAGAGAGAGAGGAAGTCTCAGCTTCGGCAGCCTTTGAGCTGTCAGCACGGAGCCCGATGTGGGACTTGAACTCCCAATCCGTGAGATCATGACCTGAGCTAAAGTCAGACGCCCAACCGACTGAGCCATCCAGATGCCCCTGTACCTCTTTAAGCCTCTTCTGTCACCCATCCCTCCACCCACCTCCAATCTGGAAACCACTAGTATGTCCTCTGTACTTAAGAGTCCGGTTTGTTTGTTTGTTTGTTTGTTTATTTGATTCCACATAGGAGTGGAACCATATGGTATTTGTCTTTCTCTGACTTATTTCACTTAGCATAATACCCTCTAGGGCTTCTTTATTAAATAAGGGAATGAATAAATCATGAATATTTAAAATTTTAGTTTTAAAAGTATTTAACAACCACCTACCTGTTCTGAGTTTGACATTTTTTAGATTCCACATGTATGTGAGATGCTACAGTATTTGTCTTTCTCTGACTTAGTTTCAGTCAGCGTCATGTCCTCAGAATCCACCCAGGTTGTCAGAAATGCCCTGCTTTCCTTCTTTTTATGGCTGAGTACGGATTGGTTATTGACAAGGACAGGGATGGGGCTGATGGCAACAGGTAACGGTGCTTGAAAAGTTTAAGAAAAAGCATTCCAGTGATATCACTAAATCCTAGGGATGTGATTTACAGCCCACTGACTAGTTAACAATACTATATTGTAGATTTGAAATTTGCTAAGAGAAGTCTTAAAATTTCTCATCACAAGGGCAATGAATTTACATCTATATGAGGTGATGGATATAATCATTTTGCAATATATGCAAAGACCATAAAATCCATATGTAGTACACCTTAAACTAATACAACAATATATGCTGATCACATATCTCAGCAAAACCGGGAGGGAACGTATTTGGGTGCTCCATAAAAATGTTTCACAGAATCTGTCAATAAATATATACGTATAGGAGGATTAGGAGGAACTTAACGGAGGACCATGGGGGAGAAGGGGGGAAATAGTGGGGTAAAGGAGGAGAGGCAAACCATGAGAGACTCTTGAATGCTGACAAAAACTGAGGACTGATGGATGTGGGGGGTGGGATGGGCACGGAGAGGGGCACTTGTGGGGATGAGCACTGGGCGTTCTATGGAAACCAACTTGACAATAAACTTTGTAAAAAATAATAATTAAAAAACGACTGCTGCTACCCAGGAGAGTTGAGCATCACCCAGATGTGAGGAATCACCCAGACATCTTTATATCCCCTGAGAATGGTTCTAAAGAATGCCAAGACCATACCCTGGAAGCCACACTCCCTCTCATACAGAGTAACCGTGGTAATCACGGTTGTCTGCGTACATGTCGTTATGAGCTGAATTGTTCCCCCTCCATAATCCACATGCTGAAGTCCTTCCCTTAATATCTTTATGACCATAGCTAGAGCTCATTAAAATGAGGTTTTTGGAAGGTGGGTACCATCCCATTTAACTACTGTTCTTTTAAGAAAATATTAGGAATCACACTCGGGAAGACCTGAGGGGAAGACTGATCCTGGAGACTTCCAAGAGATTCCAACTTTGTGGACACCTCAATCCCTGTCTTCCAGAGCTACTATAATTCATGTCTGTTATTTAAGCCACCCCATAATTTGCTAAGACATCTCTAATGAACTAATACACATATCAGTAAGACCTATGCTGTGATGCCTCCATTATAGCATTACACAAGGTCACACTCAATTCCAGGCAGTTTGGAATGCATAACGCTGCTTCCTTATTTTGTTACTTGCGTGATTTATTTGCCCTTCAAGTGTATGATTGTATTGTATTTTTTATTTCATTCCCAGTATCTAACACATGCCCCAGAACACTATGAAATATCGACTTACAAACTTTCTTTCTTTCGTAATCAGTAGAAACTTGTCTCTGAATGAAATTACACCCGGAAGCTCAAATATTTAAAAAAGAAAAAATCAAAGCTAAGCTGGTCCTTTGGAGGCAGGGGTGACATAAACCTATACTATTTTGTATTCGTTGGGATTTTCTAGAGAAGCAGTGAACAAGGTATGTGTATGTGTACAGAAAATGATCAATTTTAAGGAATTAGCTTACCCAAGTGTGGAGGCTGGTGTAAGTCTGAAATCTGCAATTAGGCCAGCTAGCTGGATGCCCAGAGAAGAATTATAAATTGAGGAGGGGGCGGTGGGCAAGGGCAATGACTACTGCCAGCAACACTATCAAAATATTAATAATAAATACCCAGGTATCCCTTGGCAGGTCTATAAATTTGCAAAATTGTGTACCCATCTGTGCATCTTCCAAGAGGCAGGAAAACAGCTAGGTCCCTGAGGTTACCACAAAGCTCATGGGAATAGTATTCCATACACCAATGAAAGAGCATTATGTATTTTATTTTTTTATTTTTCTTTGTTTTTGCCTGTGATGGATGCATTCCCAGAGTGAAGACAGAGCTGACGAGGAGAGCACTCTGTCTAGAATTTAAGGACAGGTTCAGGTGCTGTCTGCACACATTCTTCTCCCTGAAGAACAGGCACCTCTGTGCCCACATATGAAGTAGCTCCTCACAGTCCATAGAAAATTCCACCAAATCCTAGACTTTTCCATTAAGACTTTTAAACCACCTTGTCAGTCATTTCAGACATCACCATTTGTAACAGTATCTTGGAGGGCGGGTCAGCTATGTTGTTTTTAATTTTTGTCTAGGTCCTCAGGATCTCATATCTTGTCTCTGTCATTCAGCATCTGTTCCCAGGGGTACATCTCTGCCCTTAGAAATGCATGCCGGTTGGGACAGACACTCATTTGAGATCAAAGTTCATCCTTCTTTAATATGTCTCTGACCCTGCAGAAGCTGAATATAGCTCTAGCCCGGGGCTCAGCCGTAGAAATGAGTGCTGGCTGCAATCCCGTTTTCTACTATTGAAGAGATTCATCTCTATGTCAAAAGGATATTTCTAAGGGTTAAGTCTTACTTATGCACGTCTATTCTGGAATAACTGGCCAATTATTTGACCATAGACTGTGGAACTGATATGAGAAAATGGTCTCCTTCATGACCATACCTTTCATACATACATGGAGTACAGAATGGGTATCTGCTCTGTGCCTGCTATCTTCCTATCCATCCATGTTAAAAATCACCCATGGACTTAAACTCCCCCAACCTGGGCCACAGAAGGGAGTAACTTCATTTAAAGTAACTGGTGAAGGACTGGTTTTCTTTCCTCTTGCAGAACTTTTTATTCATGACAACATCAGTCTACTGATGTTGAAGCAAGGCAGTATCTCGTGAATGAGGACCTTAAAGCCCCTCTTTAACCAATTACAAAAAATGGCCAAAATGTAAATATTAGCATCTTAATTTTTTTGATGGGACTATTAAAAAAGGGTAATAGGAATCAGAATGCCCAGATTTTAGAGTTAAGAAAATACATTTTACCTTGTGTTTTGTTTTGCACACATTTTACCCTCTTCTGGGAGTGAAATGATGATAATCTTATTTTCTAAATTTTAATCCTAACTGAACCAAGGTTATTGTGCAATATAAGTTGTCTCATGTAGTGAGTGTGTAATTGGGTTTAGGTTAGAAATCACTTCGTATGAACAAACTACTTAACCATTCTTCTAAGACCCAGCTCTGGTATCACCACTTTTTGGAATCATGCCAGGCCAGATCTTTCTCAAAGGAGGGAGGAGATGGGGCTTAAAATCATATATAAAGGAGCAATGCCCTGTATGATGCCCTGTCATGTAATTCAGAGATGGGAAGTTTCTTCTTTGGGGAAACTATATGTTCCCTGACGTGATACCTTTGCACTCAGATATTGGATATTCTCACAAGGATCTGGATGGATTCCCACACATCTTTCTAAGGTGAAACCCTGAGCCAGAAAGAAGATTTAGTAACTAGGGAGAATGATTGGAAAGAACACCAGGAGATCAATGGATAATAATACCTAAACTTGATTTAACACAAAAAAATACGTGAGCATGTCATTTACAACTAAACTACTTAAAGTTAAGTGGGCGAAGAATACATCTCATGTCTTCTGACCCATTTTGTTCTTCCATTTAAGGATGGCTTCTCTGCATGGCTACCACAGGAACAACACAATGATGGCCACATTCTTTCAGTTATCCATTCCATGATGATCCTGCAAGACTAGACCAAAGCCCACTGCAACATGGCTAGCTTCTGTTAAAACTTATCCTATAGCAACATAAGGTATATAAAGGAGATCTCATCATTGTATTTTGGAGAAACTATTGTCCAAGTTTCTATCAATTTTTTGATGAGAAATACTTGTCACCACTAAACACTTATTCACTGAAATCAACTCCAGACATTAAATGGAAAAATGTTTTTTAAAAGTAGAAACATAAGGCATCATTTACAAAAAAAATATAATACGGAAGTTCTATAAAAATATAGATTAATTATAAAGAAGAGTTGAACATAAGTTATTTTAAGTGCCAATGAAATGTCTCTCTATGTAAAATTGCCCAGATACGTAGAACATGACTTATATAGAAAGGAATCAGAAACAAATAGTGTTATAATGACACATTGCAAATATTTTTAATAATTTTTAAGATTTATTTATTTTGGGGAGAGACTGAGCATGAGCCCGGGGGGGGGGGAGGGGGGGCGGCAGAGAGGGAGACACAGAATCTGAAGCAAGCTCCAGGCTCCAAGCTGTCAGTACAATGCCCGATGCGGGGCTTGAACTCACAAATTGTGAGATCACGACCTGAGCTGAAACCAAGAGTCAGAAACTTTACTGACTGAGCCACCCAGGTGCTCAGACACATTGCAGATATTAACAACATATATAATAAATATGGTAAACACAAGAACTTCTTGACTAGCGTTTTATGATAAATTACTATGATTATGGACTTTTCAAGAAACTTAGAGAAATTTACCATTAGATCCCTCCCTCCAGTGAAAATGCTTTGAAAACATCAGAAAGGTTCAAGTATCACATTGACACTCCCCAATAGTCATGATATTGATGTGATAATTGATACTTGAATATAAATATAAAACATTGCATAAGCTTGCCTATGATCAATAACTACCTAGATGTATAATTCATTGGGTGAATAAATACTCAGATCATATTTTATTGTCCATGCTACTGCATGTTTTCCTCTATAGCAGTACAGACTGATTTTTGTGTTCTCTTCAATAAAGGCAGAGTACTTCAAATCTGAGCTAGATAAAAATTAAAATCAGGATCCTATTCTAGAGAGTAGAATGCTTAAGCTCCATTTTTGTTTCCTCTTGAAACACAGTCACAAATCTGTAGCGTTCAAGGTCCTTCAATCTCAATTTCCCTGCAAGTACTTGAAAGAGTCAAATACCCATATTGTTGTGGCTGGGTTTTTAAGTTGTTTTTTTCCCCCATCTTAGAATGGTTTTATTTCTTAAAAAAAATAGAATGGTTTTATTTCTTAAAAAAAATAGTTAAGAGAAAAAGTAACACTGTGCAAGAGAGACATGTGGCTAGGGATTTAGAATAAGAAACAAAATTTTATATTTTATAAGGGCTCACAAATTAAGGATTTCAGTGAAGTACTATAAAAATGATTCAGTTGAGAAAATGTAATAAAAGAAGGCAAGTAACAATTTAAAGAGGAATTTTACAATAAATATTTTGAATAGGCAACATCATTTTGATTTTTAAATTGAGAGGAAGATAATCCGGTGTGCTCAGACCAGAGACTTCAGGAAGGATGCAGGGCTGAACCTCAATTTGGATGATAACAGCACCTCTGTCCCATTTGACTTAGCTGGCATAATTGAATTTCTGTTTTTCAAGTAACCCTACAGGGTTACCTCTTTCCTACCTTCAAATAATACAGGATTTTACACATGGCTGACTCGCTGTTGACAGTAAGTGCTGGTATCAGTGACCATACAAAGAGCAGTAGAAATAAAACCATAGATGAATGTGGGACAGGACCGCACGAACTGAAAAAAACCTAATAACTTCTGCCAATGCAGCACAGCCGAAGTATAGGAAGTATTTTAGTGTTCCAATACTTCTCGATTACCAAACTCTACAACTTTAATGGAAAGATAGTCTATTAGTGAGATAGCCATCTGAGACATAATACATATAGTATTGCATGTCATCATCATCACCTACGAGTGAAGAGAATAGTTAGAGGGTGCACTATGAATCTGATAACAGGATTCTGAAATACTCTATTTCTCTTCATCAATCATAAATGCAATCACTTTCTAAACATATTCTTGGCCAGTAGGGATTGGACTTGTCATGGACTCATTCTGAAGGGAATCATAAGCAGTGCAATGAAAGTGGCATGATGACAGAACATTGGGGATGTTCCATACTGCCGTGAGCATAGAGAGGATTATAGTAACATTTGTCTCCACTTGTGCTTGAAAATTAACTTCTAACAATTGACATAGTGTGTTTCAGTACCTCACAACATATTGATAAGGAACGTCCTGGATCTTTTCTGATGGAATTCTAATGTGGTTTTGGTCATTGTTAGGGCAATTCCACGAATCATTTGTCTGTATCATGAAGACAAGCTTGCAAGTGCCGTCCGTACTTCCAGAAGGAGACAGATGGAGCCAACTGAAGGCAACATGCCGTGTCGCCCCAGGTCAGCTCTCCTGAGGAGCAGAAATTGCTAATAACAGTACCCTCTCAAAATGTTTTTCTTTTAACTTTTCACATGCCTTTGTGAAAAATTGATCACTCATCAATGTGTACTCTACAGAGGAATTGGTTTTCCTCTGAATTGTGAAAGCATTTATGATATAATATTTGACTTAACTCTAAGCAGTATTAGGTATTCAGTATTTGATGCTTGCTTCTTGATGTTCCGTTCCTCGGGTCTTGATCTCGTACCAAGCTCCCTTCAGAGCCAACAGGAAGAATTTCTTTGTGTGGAAATGCTGCCCATTTGCTGATTGTCCTGATATAAACCCTCCCCTGGAAAATGTTTGAGAACAAAGAATTTTAGGGAGAAGGGGAGCATCGATTTTACATAGCCAACTTCAGTGAAGATGCCCCTAAAATTGTTATTAGGCATTCATGAGAGAGCCTACTAGCCCCTAATCATTTCATTTCAATTAGCATTTGTACTGGTGTGCCCATACTGTGTTCATCTAGAGCCTACGTGCTCCGAAGCAATTGTTGCATTTGAATGAACACAAAATTGAGCAGAATTGGGAGGAATTTTCAGACTCATTATCTCTCTCTGATCTGAATATGAATGGCTATCCACTTTGATGTTGGCCGTGGTAGTGAGTTACATTGTTATTTTACATCAAAGTCTTCTTTTTTTTTTTTTCAAACTCGTATTCTTTAACAGATACTTGTTGAGTGCCTTCTCCTTGCAAGAAGTCTTTGACGTTTAAGGAGATAATAGTCTTCAACACGCCATGCTGCTCACTTGCATGGAGCTCAAAACTTAGAGAAGGGAACTAATGTGGAAACAGTCACCAAAGTCAACATAGAATTTCACTGAAAAGAAGCAGGGGTTTGTGAGAAGGTCTGGTCTGGGCTCTGGAGGGCAGTACGCTATTCTTGGGGAAGGGGCATCTGAGCTGAGGGGTGAAAGGCTGGTGGTTGTATACGAGGCCTGCTGCGGCAAAGGTTCAGCTCGCCAAAAAGCCAGGTACCCACAAGTAATCGCCGAGCTCGTCAGTGCCTTCACCATGTGTGCTCACTTTGATAATGTTTTCCTTATTTGACCTCAAACCATACTTAATACTCTTTTATTTTTAAATCTATATTCAAGTTAGTTAACATACAGTATAGTATTGGCTTCAGGAGTAGAACCCAGATGAACATAACATTCATCTCCTTCATCTCATATTCTCCATATCACACTCAGTGCTCATCCTAACAACGGCCCTTCCTAATGTGCATCACCATGTAGCCCATCTCCCCATCTACCTCTTCTCCAGCAACCCTCAATTTGTTCTCTGTATTTAAGAGTCTCTTATGGTTTGCCTTGCTCTGTTTTTATCTTATTTTTCCTTCCCTTCCCCTATGTTCATCTGTGGTGTTTCTCAAATTATTAGGCTTTATGGAAGTGATGCTCTAAAACATATGGAATCATGTGACTGCAGAGAAATTGTTCACCCTCGTTTTACAATAGAGGAAGTGGGCACATAAAATTACAATGATTTGTTGGAAGTCAACACAAATAGTTGTTAGCAGAGCTATATCTGGAATCTAGCAATCTTGGTGAAAAGGAAAACAAACAAAAAGAGCTGAACTTTTTTTTTTTTTGCAGATTGTTTCCTTAAAAAAAAGAAGCATTAAAGTTTTCAACAGGTCTATGTAGATAGATGTGTTCATGTTGGTGACTTCTAATTTAATTCATTTTTATACACTGGTCAGAACTGCTCCTTAAAAAAATTATCCAGTCAAATACATATTTGGAAATCATTCTTTTAACATTCCTGTCTTGGGATATCACCTGATTACATTATGTTAAAAATATGGAGAAATGCTACAGAAGGCTCATTTTTTTAGCCTGATATTTCTTGGTCTTACTTGATTCCATCCTATGCATTTCATAGAACACCTTCAAGTCTTCATCCTACACATGCTTATTCAGTACGTATTACTTGCTGGTCGCTCTTCTAAATACTTGAGGTTACAGTGAGGAACACAATGACAGTTTCCTCACCTCGTGAAATCCTATTCTATTGCAGGCTGGGGATATACTGAGCAAACAAGCCAGGAGGGCAGGATGGTGACGAGGGCCTGGTGGAGCATCTGGATTTGTAGCTAAACGTAGGAGTTGACCTATCTCTGGCCACTAGATGGATGGCCCTGGAAGGTCCCTCTGAAGGGGTGACATTTAGACCACGTTCTGAGTAACAAGCAGGGCCGGGCTGTGCAAAGATCATTATTGACGGAGGATGCTCCTGGAGTATAAACCCTCCGGAGACGGGCTTGCCACATTTGGGAAACAGAGTGAAGTCGCAGGCGAGCTGGCGGCTGGGGCTGTGGGTCAGGAGGGTAGTGACCTGAGATGGGGCTCGAGACCAGAGTTGATCGCATTGAGTTTTGTAACCAAGAGCAAGGAATTTGGTTTTAGCTTGAGATGCAATAGGGAGGCGTGTGAGAGTACATGGGAGAGAAGGGATAGGACCTCATTTTTGTTTAATAAAGTTTTTTGGACAACAAGCAGAAAGGGTTGCAGGAAGCCAGTAACAAAAATAGGGAGACCAATAAAAAACACCTGCCAGGAGGTCGGCAGAAGGAGGAGGATGGCTTGGGCTAGGGTTGAGAGAGAAGATGCAGGGGAGATGGGCTGTTTTCCAGAAAGTCGGTAAGATGTGTAAATAGAGGATATGAGAAGTGGGGAGCAGGAGAGAAATCAGTGAAGACTAGGCTTTGGGAAACCCTGATAAAGATCAAGCTCTCATCTGTGTTCAGGTGAGATTTACTGATTTTTTTTTTTATCGAAGCATAGTTGATCTGCAATATTAGTTTCAGGAATTCAGTAGTAATTCAACATTTATATACATTACACAGCGATCTCCACAGTAAACGTAGCTCCAACTCTCTCCAAAGTTGTTACATATTAACTGTATTCCTTATGCTATACATTATGTTCTCCTGTCCTGTCTTTTTAAGTTATTCTGAGAGAGAGAGAGAGAGAGAGAGAGGATGCATGCCAAGCAGTCTTCGCACTGCCAGAGCAGAACCTGACAGGGCTGGAACTCACAAACTGTGAGATCATGATCTGAGCCTAGATCAAGGGTCGGACACTTAACCGACTAAGCCACCCAGGCGCCCCGGAAGCTCATACCTTTTAATTCCCTTCCTCTATTTTGCCCGTCTCCACATCCCCAGTGGCAAAACCAGATTGTTCTCTGTATAGGAGTCTGTTTTGTTTTTTATTTTATTTTTTTTTTTGTATTCCAAGACAGAGGCTGTTGGAATCTGACAGTATGTTAATACAATTTTCTCAAAACTGAATATTCTATGAAAAACCTAACAGATTCCTAATTATGGATGCATTATAATTAAGTGAAAGCCTTGACAGGTGTTCTAAACTGAAAGTAAGCACGTTGAGAAGGGCCATAGAACTTACATCACATTACCATTTATTTTCCATGAGAGCAAGGGTGTCTTTTCTGGCCAGGAATGTGAAGAATCGTGTCGTGGTTAAACTTGGGTTGTCTTTGTAAATGTTAAGTGACTTTCAATACCATGTTCCCAGGTACTACCATATGGTCTGTTAGCATCCGGTATATGATGTAATTAAGTTCTTTGTGACATACCTTTTTGCTCATTGATGTGGCATACATCACCAACAAATTCACGGAGATGTCAGCTCATGCCAAGCATGAGAATGTGAGACTGTAGATTAGGATTCCTATTTGTGTAGCAACATCAGGATGCTTTATTTTCTAAATTTAAATAGTGCTTATTGTGTCATTTACTTGGAGCTCCTGGGACTGTTCTTAATATGCATGTCTGTGATCAGTGGGCCAGCATTCACAGCTTCCTATTTGCTTAACTGGCAATAATTTATAGAATGCTCTTTTCCTATTCAACTCTTCACTATTGTATATTGGAGACACACAGGAGGTTGACAACATGTATCCTGATAAACTTCACAGCTGAGTCAATACATTGGGTTTATCTGCCTTTCAAAAATGATGTTTTTATTTGAAGAGGTTTTTACACAAAGATTAGTTCCATATGAATAGTTCATTTCATTGATGTAATTGAAATTTTATCCTGGGCTTTGATTTAGTAGAAAACATTTCAGGAATATGACAGTACCTTGGGGCATCACAGAGGAATTACAAGTTAAAAATCGCATCATGAAAGACCAAACATATTTTGAGCCACTAACATAATCCTTTGTTAAAATGTTTGGGGTTTTTTTTTGCTTTTTTTTTTTTTTTTTTTTTTTGGTGGGGGTACCTGGTTGGCTCAGTTGGTTAAGCGTCTGGCATTGGCTCAGGACATGATCTCATGGTCCGGTCCATGGGTTCGAGCCCCATGTCGGGCTCTGTGCTGACATCTCAGAGCCTGGAGCTGCTTTGGATTCGGTGTCTCCCTCTCTCTCTACCCCTCCCCCCTCTCTCTCTCAAAATAGATTAACATTAAAAAATATTAAATAAAAATTTAAAAAATAAAAATGATTTTTCCCCAACCAGATACATATGATCTCTAAATACAGGTGCTACCAAAACAGGTTGTCTTTTAAGGCCTTTAATTATTCATGATTAATTATTTCTATTTATACTGAACCTTTGATTCCAATCACCTGTGGTTTAAATATAACTTGGCAAGAGGGCGTGCCGTTCATTTTAGCAGTGGCAGACAATTCAGAACTATCTACTCTGTGGGCTGCTGTAACAAAGCACCGTCACCTGGGAGGTTTGTGAATCACAGAAATTTATTTCTCACACTTGCAGAGGCTGAAGTCCAAGATCAGGGGCCAGGATGCTTGTGTGCTGGTGGGGACCCTCTTTCGGGTTGCAGACTGTTGGCTTCTCCCGGAGTGCTCATGGTGACAGGGACAAGGGCCCCCTCAGGGGATTCTCCTGTTAGGGCGCTAATCCCATTCATAAGGGCTCCCCCTCCTGTCCTAATCACCTCCTAATGGCTCCGCTTCACAATACTGTCACTTCAAGTGTTAGGATTTTCAACTAGGGATTTAGGAGAGTACAAACATATATATCATTGCAAGAAAGAAAGACAAGCTTATACCTATACTTTATTTATTTTAATTTTGATGAAAGCATGTGAGCAAGTGCAAGGGAGTGGCAGAGACAAAGGGAGACCATGGATCCTAAACAATCCCTGCACTGTCAGCACACAGCCCAATGTGGGGCTCCATCCCATGAACCATGAGATAATGACCTGAGCCAGAATCAAGAGTTGAGTGCTTAACTGAGCTCCCTGGGGGGTCCTGTACCTACTTTTCAAAACAACATGTACTATTTCAAGAAAGAATGAGTATGATTAGCTTAAGGTTCAAAAATACATAATCAGATGTATAATTTTATTTTATTTTTTTAAAGGTTTATTCTTGAGAGAGACAGAGCATGAGTGGGGAAGGGGCAGAGAGAGGGAGACACAGAATCTGAAACTGTCCCGTGCTAACAGCTCGAGCCTAACATGGGGCTCAAACTCATGAACCGCAAGATCATGGCCTGAGCTGAAGTCAGACAGTTAACCAACTGAGCCACCCAGGCAACCCATCAGATGTAGGTTTTTATAATTACCTTCTCTACATTAAATGTGTCACTGTTTAAAAGCATGTTCATAATTTGGTTCTAACACTTAACCCTAAATTAATTTTTAAATGAATTGCTCAGGAACAAGTCAGAGATCATTCACCAAAACCCGGGTAGATACCATAAAGAGATACAGAACTCAGATGTAGGATCCCCAAGAAGGGAAAAGATGCAAACAGCTTGATTGATCTAGAAACAGAACTTTAACCCACGGGTAGAGATTCCAGTCAGCCAACACGATGTGTTTTTTTTTGTTTTGTTTTAATTTTTTTAATGTTTTATTTATTTCTAGGAGAGAGAGAGAAAGCATGAGCGGGGGGTCAGAGAGAGGGAGTCACAGACTGAAACAGGCTCCAGGCTCCGAGCTGGCAGTCAGCACAGAGCCCAATGCCGGGCTCGAACCCACAAACCACGAGATCATGACCTAAGCGAAAGTCGGACGCTTAACCGACTAAGCCACCCAGGCGCCCCCAACAAGATGTGTTTTAAGCCTCATGTTAGAAATTAGAAAGACGAGACATCTGGAATCTTGGGTCTGAAGTAGTTTTATGATCTCCCAACCTATAGGATTTAAAAAGACTGCCTTAAGCAGGAAGGGGAACAGAGCCTACCAGTTAGAAAAGGCTATCTTCCCTTAGAAGGTGCTTTTCACTGAAGTCCTTAATTAGCAGTTTCCTTGAAAATTTTTTTCAGAATTTATATCTTAGCCTAATTTCAAGCAGAAATCATTCCTGTAACTCACTTCAAGCCCCAAGTTCAGACAATCTCCTCTCTGCTTCCTTTGCCACCTAAAGTAGAAGGGTGTGCATGGTCTTAGCCTGGTTGACCACATGCAGAACGTCTTCCCTCTAGTGGCCACGTCCAGCTCTGCCATTGCTACAAAGGGCTTTAAATTAGGTCCTTGGTTCATCAAACCAAAGCCTTTCCTCTCACAATGAGTCCCCCAGCTGCAGAAGTAAAGTTGTGTATAACTCGTATGTGACAGAAGGGCCCACGTGGGCATACAGCCGAAAGACAGTATGTTGACCTTTAAGAAAGACAGATAAAGTGACAATATCCTCATGCTGAAAGTCTAGTTAAAACAAGGGATTTTATTTTACTCAGAATTCATCAAAAAGAATGTCTACTTTTGTGTCTGATTTTTGTCACTTCATCTTAATTTTCAATCTTGCCCTACTGTACAATGAGTTGACAATTATAGAAGTCTATTTTAAATCAAAATTGTATTTAAAGCCTCCGCATTCTACACAATCTGTACTAAGCCTGACAATGGTGACTAATTCAACACTACACGTGGCTCCGCCGGCCTCCTTATGTGCTTCAGAGATAATTTTCCATAACTGGCTTCTGTATCTTTGCGAGAGCTGTTGATTCTCTGGGGAGTAGATGGATCCCTCAGCAGCTCTGAGGATCATGTGTTTTATCTCCCAAGTACAAACTGCACACGCTTCTACTTCCTCCTCCTTTATCCCAGTAAAGAAATAAAGGCTACTGCCCACAGTGCAGCCACATCCCCTCCCTGAGGTCTCTGACAAAGTTCCTTCTCAGCTCTTTTCCGTGTGCCCCGTGGATTCATTTATCTTTACTGTCCCCTCAGTGAATAAACACTGTTTAAAATCAGACCCACAGCTTCTGCTGTAAAGGACAAAATGCTTCTATGTGCTTCCTTCTAAGAGACCTTCCTGAGAAATTCCTGGCGGAATAAAATATACCCAGGGGCCCCCATCACAATGGAGCCTCACAGAAGATGAAAAAGCATCAATATTTTTAGCACATTTCAAAAGTTTGAAACTTAAATCATCATATTAAGTACTACTTTTTTTTTTTAAAGAAGATACATCACAGTTTTTATACTGATAGAGCAGCGCACTAACTAAAACCTTTAGAATTCCTAGTAAAACCTGCATCAGGTGGTACCATTTCTTCAGTTGGCTGTGAGTTTAGAGCAATGTTTTCTGTGTGTTGTGAGCCACAAACATTTTATTTTTTCTAGCAGCCAAATTATAAAGAATAACTGGTGAAATTCATTTCTGTGTAAATTTTATTAACCAAGTATATAATACCAAATATTTCAACACATGATCAATATAAAAGTGTCAGTGAAACACTACTTTTTCTGTACTAAGCCATTGAAACCCATTCCGTACATCACAGGAATAGTGCACATCTGTTTCGATTCCTCACATTTCAAGAGTTAAGGGCCATATGGGACCAGTGACTGCTATCGTGGGCCCTGCGGCTCTGGAGGGGACAAAAAAAAAAGGCACATACGATTATGTTTATTTCCTACTGGAAGTTTTGCGGCTCTGAGCTTTGGGAGGAAAACTGCTTACTTACTGCCATTTGAAAACCATTGTCTGGAGCACCTGGAAGTCTCACAGAATCCATAGGCTCTTTTTTTTTTTTTTCCTTTTGGTGGCGGTTTGTGAAAATGTACCTAAGGAATGGAGTTGGCATGTCTTTTTTTTTAGAATTCCTTTTTCAAATAAATCAACAACTCTGTCAAGTTAGACCTAGTCTCCCAAACTACAGATATTTCCAATGGAATACTTTATTCTCCCCTTGAAGGAAATGTTTCTTCAGGAATATGAGACCGTTTCACATTTACATGGTTATTCCCACATCTCGCGAACCATCCAAAACCAAAATGAGAGGAAAGCAAAGGGGACCTTTGCATAGAAGGAAAGTTCAGTGACATTTATCAGGGATACAGGCATCACTGGACTTAATTAGGTCATTTGGAATGTTTGTATATTAGTAGAAACTGAAACATAGATGTAAGAAACCAACTACTTAATTATTCACATTAATAAAATGGAAGACTGTAATGATAAAATATTAGATTCATTAAGAGAGTTTTGAAAATTACCATCTTTATCAAAATCATCTTTAACATGTTTATATTTAACTGACCAAGACTGGCAAGGCATTTTAGAGGAATAGACATAAATATATTTTATGCACTGTGGAAAAAAATAAGTTAATTCAAACCTAAGTTAAAATTCCAGTGCCTTCCTGAAATGTACACTGAAGAAATGTGGCTTCCTTTCCTGAAATCTAAGGATATTTAACTCTCTGTTAAGTAATGCAATCAGGATTAAAAATGGCGCCCCTGGATTCCTAGCACATGTACAACAGGAAATTCTTGAGAGAAAAATGCTGGACATGTTCTGGCAAAATTAAACCATCTCAGAGTTCTCTACTATTAAGCTTTTTACCTAAACTGATAACGCTTAGTAGAGTAATGGAGCATCGGCAAGTCTTTATTAGCTCTCTAGAGCGAGCTAACCCAGATTACATTTAGATCCACTCTCTGAAATGCCACAGCCATTTATCTTGATGCAACTAATCCAAAATAAACTGGCAACCCCATTTGACGAATCAATCATCTGTCCTTTATTGTCAACACCCATACAGAAAGTTCAGTGCCCTCCTAAACTTGGAGGATCTTAAGATGCCACTCGCCCAGGAAGAAGTGACTGTGCATGGCAGTGAGAAACTATACATGATGATTGTGACATAGTAAAGCACATAGCGTGGAAAGAAGGTGGGGACTCCGAGAAAACAGGGACTGATTAGTCTGTGTGTTGACTGAGGGGGATAGAGAATCACCCCTTGGAAGACAGTAGAAGTCAGAGTGTACCTGTTACCTATAATGTTTATGGGGACCTGGTAGCTCTGGTATGAAACATGTACCCTGGTAATTTTTTTAGGAAGATAGATATACCTTTGACATTATTCTTTCTCTAGATACATAAAAACTATCCATGAACTCCTATTCTTTCCATTTCTTTCTAAATACAATGGGTTTGATTACTTTCAATATGCTTGCTGTGAAGATTTCAGAGATCTTTGAGACCAGGAGTGCCTTCAAAGGGTACATGTACACACAGTCAATTTATTTGACTGTAAATTGTAAGTAAAATTAAATTTAATTCTAAGTAAATATACAGCAGACACATGGCCTGGTGTCTGTTCAAGGAATAAAGTGATAACTGGAATATTTCAGGAATGAGAGATTTGACCTTAGCTCTTAAAGGACAGAAATCATACAAGAGAAACCATGGAGGTGAAGCAGGCTATCTCGGGAAAAGTTAACATCAGGAACAAAGGTGCAGAGACGTGGAACAGTGTGGTGTTTTGAGGAATGTGAACTCCTTTGTTGAACCTGACTCCAGCGAGGGGCTGCAATGTGGCCGTAGGAGCTCAATTTGGATGGATGGGAAACCTCATATTTGTTATGTCCTCCCTATGCTCAAACCCTCTGTTTCCTGGAGCACCTTTTATGCTTTCTCATTGTTTGGTATGCCTTTTTCAGCTTTCTCATCATGGTCAACTCCTGTTTTTTTCTTTAATACCATCTGCCCCAGGAGCCTTTGTGGGATGCACGTTTTCTCTCCCGATCTCACCTAATGCACTGCACATATGTCTGCCTTCCCATGCACTGATCTGTCACCTAATACTACATCCTAAGCTCCTTGAAGTCGGGGGCCATCACTGAGGATGGATTAATGCTAGTATCAGAAGCACACAGCCATCTACAAAGCATATGGACAGGTGTCCCCATTGAACTGGTCTGCAATGGCCAGGGATAGTATCCTGGGGCAGTCTGAAGTGTGTGTCTGTTTTTGAAGAAAATGAGGAATCCCCAAGAATCCTAAGTAGAGAATTAGCCTTATCCAATTTTTATATTTGCAAAGGATGATGCTGGTGTCCAAGTGGAAACGCTATGAATCTGGAGACCGGGATTGAGTAAACTTAATACTCGTTTTCCGAGAGCCGCACTATTGTGCTAACCCAAGTCTATTCTGCCTCTGTGACAGACCTCCGATCTGTGTGCCTGCATTTGACCTTTTCAACTTCCCTGCTCCTGGTTGCGCTCCAATATTCTCCAGGGAATAAAAGAAAGGGCAAGGGCACAGAAACCAAAATTTCTAGGTTCAAATTCTTCCTACCATATGGAGCAAATACTTTTCCTCAACATTCGTTTTCTTCTGCAAGAAGGTGGCTACAGTGACAGAATAATAAGGTAGCATAGCTATTGCTCTAGAATCCCTTAATGAATGCCAGAAACCTTTGAAAAAAGAGGTGTATTAAGGTATAATTGACAAGCATACAATTGCATGCACTTAATTTGTATAATTGGATGAGATAGTGACCTATCCATTGCCTCCTGAACTCTCCCATGTCCCCCCATGTGTGTGTGTTGGGGGGGGGTAAGAACACTTTGACATGAGATCTACCCTCAAGAAAGTAAGTGCACAACACAGTATTATTCATATGGGTGCTGTGTCATATGGCAAATCTCTAGAAATTATTGGTCTTGCATAACAGAACTTTTATATCAGTTGAACAAGTGATTGTTTTCGCCTCCTCCCAGCTCCTGACAGTCACCATTCAGCTCTTCTATTTCTGTGAGTTCAACTGTTTAAGAAAATTCATGTAAGGACATCGTGCAGTATGTGCCCTTTTATGACTGGCTTATTTTGCTTAGGGTTCTCCCCAGGTTCGTTCATATTGTCACAAACTGTGGCATTTCCTTCTTTTTGAAGGCTGAATGCTTTCTGTTGTTTGCATACACCATGTTTTGTCTATCCATTCATTCTGGGCCGTTAGGTTATTTCCATGTTTTGGCCGTTGTGATGAAAGCTGCAGTGAACACGAGAGTGCAGATATCTCTTTGAGATCCTGCCTTTGTTTCCTTTGGATAAATACCCAGAAATGCAATTTCTAGATCGAATGCCAGTTTTATTTATTTATTTAAAGCTTATTTATTTTGAGAGAGAGAGAACCAATGGGAGAGGGGCAGAGCGAAAGGGGAACAGAGGATCCAAAGCAAACCCTGTGCCAACAGCACAGAGCCTGACGCGGGGCTCAAACCCACAAACCCTGAGACCATGACCTGAGCTGAAGCCAGACACTTAACCGGCTGAGCCACCCAGGTTCCCCGAATGCTAGGTTTCTTTTTCTTTTTTTTTTTTAATATTTTTATTTATTTCTAGGAGAGAGAGAGAGACAGCGTGAGTAGGGGAGGGTCAGAGAGAGAGGGAATCACAGACTGAAACAGGCTCCAGGCTCTGAGCTGGCAGTCAGCACAGAGCCCGACGCGGGGCTCGAACCCACAAACCGCAAGATCATGACCTAAGCGAAAATCAGATGCTTAACCGACTAAGCCACCAAGGCGCCCCATAGTTTTATTTTTCATTGTTGAGAAATCTGCATGTACTGACTTACACAGCAAAAACACACTATTTTACTTTCCCGCCAATAATACCTGAGAGTTCGAATGTCTCCACATCCCAGCCAATGCTTATCTTTGATTTTTGAAAATAACCTTCTAGCAGGTATGAGCTGATGTCTCTGTAGTTTTGGTTTCTGGTTCCCTGATGATTAGTGATGCTGAGTGTTTTTTCACACAGCTGATGACTATCGATAAGTCTTCTGGTCATTTTTTAAACTGTTTTTGTTTGCTTTTGTTATTGGGTCGTAGGAGTTCCTTGCATATTTCAGATATCAGTTTCCTACCAGATACACAGTTTGCAAATCTTTTCTCCTGTTTTGTAAGCTGCTGTTTTCACGCTGTTTGGCTGTTTCCACTGTAGTGAGAAAGCTTTTCAGTTAGATGAAGTCCTACCTGTCTGATTTTACTTTTGTTATTCGTGTTCTCAGTTCACATCTAAGATATGATTGCCAAGCTGAAGGTCATGAAGCTTTTCTTCTATATTTTCTTCTAGCAATTTCATAATTGCAGGTTTAAATTGTTAATCCCCTTTGATCTTTGTTTACGGTAGAAGGACCTACTTTCATTCTTCTGCATGCCAGTGTTCCCAACACCTGGCCAATCCCCACTGTGGTGTTTTGGCACATTTGTCAAAGGTCGGTGGACTGTCCATGCACGGGTTTGTCCCTTGGCTGTGCATGACATTCTTAATCAGTAGCTGTTTCACTGAGAGAAGGTAGGTGCCTCACAACTAAAAGTGGAAAGCACGGGCTCTTGCCTGCACAACAGCAGGGGATTGTGTATATAATCAGCCCAAAGGACACCAGACTCACTGTCCTCTAAATCACTGGTGGGTATCTGGTCTCTTCCCACTGTGAAGACCAGCATCCCTCTCCCCGCTCCTCTGCTGACTGTACTGACCAGCCTTTTCCCACAACCCAGGGTTACTGTCAGACAAGCATCAGAAAGGGAGTGAACAAATGCCCTTACTATCAAGCCCCTTCTAATACCTGTAAACTGTCAAATCCTAATCAGCTTGTGTGTGTACACGTGTGTGCAGTGTTATTGCTAATATCACGTTTCCAGGAGGAAAGTGGGAGCAAGAGTGATGAATCATGCAAGGGACCCTATCATTAGTGCTGGGGAAACAGGTGAGGTAACGATGAGAGGGATGCAGACATTTTGGGACCCTGTGTTCTAAGACCTTCTGTCTGTCCTGATACCACTAGTTTGCTGGTATCCTCCATGTCACCAGCTGTGTTGAACGTGCCTTCTTTTGAAAGGTCACTGCTGCTCTCTTACGGTGAGGCCAGGGCTCCGATTGTGCGGTCCCCGGGCACCCGGGGCTTCCCCTCTGACAGCATGTCTCCTGTGTCTGCAACATCCCTGTGCCCTGCTGCTCTGTCCGCCCCTTCAGGGTGAAGCCCCGGATTGTCAAATTGCTCTGTGCCTCTACTGCCTAAGAACGTTCTTGGCATGTATCATGTGCTCAGTTAATAGGTGGTGCGTGAGTTGATAAATATTTTTTTATTTTCCTCTTTTCCTGAAGCTTTGACCTCCTTCCAAGATTTGATACGCAGAAGTTTCCATTAAGAAAGGGCTTTACTTCTTTCATGTGCGGCTTTTTAAAACCTGTGTGGATGAGTCTCTCCTCTACCCTGTCCTGTGACTCTGAAGGGAGGGGGGAGGTACCTCTCATTGCTTGGACAGGCTGGGCTGCACATTTCCACGGAGGAGCAGATCTGGGGGGGTGGCGGCTGGGATAGTGCAAGAGCCAAAGGAAGCACTGCCCTTGGCCCAAACCCTGGCTTCTACCCTGGGCTATCCAGGCGGTGTCTCAGGGAATGAGATGGTACTGGCGCCTAAGCCCTGCGCCTGCATTCCAGCCTCACACAGAGGGATCAAGAGTCATACCTTTGGGCCTCAGTGGAAAATGCTGATGATTTTTTTTGTCTTTAACATAAGTATACAGAACACACCAGCAAAATCCACTCCTCTAGCCCCAGCTTCCTGTCTGCAGTTACAGGACTGCTGTGTAACACATTGAGCGTGAAGCTGTGAGGTGTGTGCTGGATACAGACCTGGGAAGTCGCATTTGGCAGGAGCAGATCCATATATTTACTAAATATTATGAATCTTTTCCACTCCTTTTGCTAGAAGGTTCTTCCACCTCACAGTTGATATTGAAGCTGAGGGTACCTTTCAAAAGTGGATCAGTGCAAGGGCACGTTAGGCTTTAAAAGGGGACTGCTTTCCTAAAATGGCACCCGAACGCCGCCTCTGCCATCTTGTGTGGATTTGAGTACAAAGGACTCGACCACCTTGGTCCTTGGGTCCAGTGTACTAACTGGCCCCCATTCTCATCTCTACGTAAGGTTGTTTTCTTGGGCAACCTGACCACAGCCAATTCTCTCCCCTCAATTTGCTGCTGTTTTTCCTGAGACACCCTCTCTTTTCTTACGTAACACTGGGAAGCATTTGAGTCTATTAATGCATTTATTTGTTGGCTTATCTTCTTCTTGGGTCACTGCCTCGGAGAAGGGTCACATACAGCTGAGACAGAGTGTGGGAAAAGTGAAATACAGCTTAATGCAGGAGAAGGAAGTTTACAGTAATTAGGCTCAAGTATATTATTCTCCCTGCTATGTAAAAAAGTTGTGATTCTTCCTGATTCTGGAATGAGAATGGATTTTTTCAAATTGCATTTTCTTAGGTATTGAACCTGGACTTTTGATGGTCAGGGAACTAAGACTTAGAAATGGACTCAACTCCGAGGTAGGGAAATTCTCTATATACAAAGAATAGTTCCAGAGGATTAGCACCTGCCATTATTCTGTTTCATTAAGTCCTTACATAGACACTGTTGAGAACAGTTGTAACTCATACTTTTGTAGATTGATTTCTTTATATTGCCAAATAGTATTTGTTTAATCTGCTACTTATTATATTCATGTACTCTTTCTTTTTTCATTTTTGAAGAACCCCAGAGAGCAAAACACATCTACTCTAATCCACCATTGTTTATCACCGGGGGGATGAGATGGAGGGTCCTGACCCACTTATATATAACTATGTTAGCCACTTGTAGCCCTGCTTCCTGAAAACGGGACCTGAATTATAATTGCCATTATTTCAATTCTGTTCAAAGGCAGGGTAGAAAAAATACATATGGAGAGTTTATCATGAAGGCAAGAATTTTCCTGAAGAGAGATGGCCCAGTAAGACCTAATAATGCAGACAATATCTTACTGACTTTGAAAGTTTGATTCTATAATGCTTTTATCAGCAAAGCTATTGGAGGAATAAATGAAGTTTCTAGTCCAATGAATTATTTCTCTTTTTCCCCTTTCCATTTACTTTTGATGATAATTTAGTTTAATAAGTGTGGCGTAAAGCTGCCTTTAATTTCATTGCCACATGCTGTGATTCAAAGACTAGAATTTAGTCTCTTGAGACACTTTCATGAACTTACTACCATAGATCAAAGGAACAATGTGTTTCTCTGACCTTCTGTAATCTGTGTGAGAATCTCTAAGTTCAAAGAGACAGACAGTGTCAGATGAATCCATAATATGAAAAAAAAGTCATGATCACCGATAAGAGGCTGTAAGAGTGTGTAGTCTAGGCTGTATTTTGCGAAAACATGATTTCTGAGTTGTCTATCGGATCTGGAGTTTTGAGACTCACACTCTTTGCTACAGAATTTTAAAGTACTGGTTTTTGGAAACCCACATTTCTTTTTTCATTTGCTATCCTTTTTTAAATATTACCGTACACATATTTTAGACTTTAACTTTTATATTTGCACAGAAACTCAGAGGACTGGCAAGATATCTGTCGATATCAATTATATATACTGTAAACATAATTCATCTTAGTAAATTTAAAATTACCATTTATAAGTTATAATGGAATTCCCTGGCCCCTACTGGGTACCTAGCATGCATGGCTCCACCCAGGAGCAGACAGAGAACTAGATTTGTTATTGTTTCTCATGTCTTCAGGGTCACACACCCTCTGACTTTTCCACCAGATTTTAAGTGTTCTATGTTCCCATAAAACTGAAAAATAAAATAAAGTACAAGAATGACCTCCAGTGACTGAAATTTAAGAGCCATCACCACCTGAAAGAAAGTATATCTGAAAGAAATACTAAGCAACATTATCACCTGTTTTGAATTATCTTCTAGAATATGTCTTGCTCAATATCAGGAGATACTTAAATACCGTTGCTTGTGCTTTCCACCATGGCCTCGTTCGGTCTTTTTTTTTTTTTTTTTTTTTTTAAAGATATTGTGTCATCACTTTTATTTTTGCACTTGTGCAGGCCATTGTGTCTTCAAAGATTATATTTATTTGATGACTGGTTTCAGAAGTAATGAAAGTGGGGTGGGTTTTTTTGCTGTACTTTTGAATAATTAACACAAGTGGGGTTGCCTAGTAATTAATGCCTCTTTACAGTATTAGAATCGGTATGCAGTAATCACACAATTACAAATAAAAAGAACAGAGTGGCAGAACAGTATGTAAAAAATGCGTGTTGTGGATTCGTGTGTAAGGTAGAATGACTACTCCCAAACTACAGATAACCATAGGACTGATGGGACTTCCCAGCTGTGGCAACGTTGACATTTTAGATGGGATAATTCTTTGTTTAGGGGAATTGTTCTGTGTCTTATAGGATACTTAGTTGTATCTTTGGCCTCTACCACCAAATAAATTCTAGGGGCATTCACTCAGATAGGACAACAGATTTCTCCCCAGACAGTGCCAAATATGCCCTGTGAAAGAAAGGTTGCCAAACCCCCCACTGTTCAAAGCCACTGGGCTCAAGAACTGTTGAGTGTCCAAACGCATCGTTTCATGCCAATTCTATTACTCTGTGGCAATCTGGAGAGTATTGACATCAAACTTTAGTCTCTGATGGGGTACACAAAAAAGAGGAGGTATTTGAGGATGCCCTTGATCAGGTTACAGGTCCTGATTGCAAGGACACTAGTAGTAAGGACTGAGGTCGTGTAGGTCAGATGCAGAATTTCTCAACTAGTGTAAGGAAAATCTCATTTCTACTCTGAATGCAAATCCAGGATGTGCCAGGAACTGCATCACAAGTCTGGTCAGCTCTCATAGAGCCATAAACTCTGGCAGTGGTGGGGGCTGGCGGCTGAGATGGTAGATGTGGACAACAGTTGGTTCTGACCTGTAGGTAGCTCGGTCTTTAGAGTATTTTACGTGATGATAATTATCAGTTTTTTATAGCTACTTTTATTCTGTTGTATGGATCTGTTAAATTGCTGTCTTTTTACTTAGGTAAAAATCACCATTTTCAAATTTTCAGGAGATGTGTCATAAATAGTTCCAAGAGCAGAGAACTATCAAGAACAGCAAAAAGGGGAAATGATCACTTTCTCCTCTTAACCTGCCTGATTGAAAACACATACATTCCCAAGCTTTAACGAAGGCAAATAGACTTCAATTTGGTCAATAATGGAAGGCATGAGCCATTTTCTGTTGTCTTCCTCCATTACCCTCCCCACCCCCCACCTCCCTGCTCTCTCAGAAATGGACAATTTGGTGAGGGAGGGGGAAGAAGTTGAGTATATACTTAAGCCAAAGCAAGCATAGGGCGTTTAAGCCACTTGGAGAATTTCTTCTAAATAGCTGTTAACTTCCTTATAGGACACAGGCAGTTTGAAGAATTATGTCCTAAAACTATCTTGAAATTGTTAAATTGAGTTGTAGGTACTTTTGTGTTCTGTTATTTGAGGGTGTTTTCTCAATCTAGTGCATTGACTGATATTAATGTAGATTGATCAGTCTTCACATTCATACTGTTCTCTGAATTCATACATAATTTCAAAGCATAGGAGGTTGACTGAACATAATGCTCATGGAATTAATTAAAATAATTCTTACATGGGACTCAAAGGAAAATATGGCCTCTTTCAATTGCTTAGCTCATTTATTTACTCCAAGTCATTTGCATAATCAAAGGCACCTGTGGTATATCTGACCCTTCATTGTCCTATCACATAAACTCTTGGACCACTAACTGTATTTACACGTTAGTTTATACATACTTGCAATGTGATGTGCTATATTAATGATAACACACAACTTCTCCCTCACTTTTCCTGGCAAGGATGCTAAACTGAAATTAAAAATTAAATTAAAACTTTCACACACGTGAAAGTATCCAGTCAATAAAATAAAACTAGCTGAAAATGGGGTTTTGTTTCTATATTCACCTGTGTAAAACCCTTGAGTTTTAAATGGTGTCACCATGCTCTGTTAAGTAACCTAAGAGTTAATTCCAAATTTCCTCCCACAAAATTGCACTGCCTCTTGCCTTTACCATGATAGATACCTGATGTTATCAAAAAAGACAAAACACATTATCATGACCACAAAAGCGCTGGCATGCCATTAAACTGGTCCTTGTTGGCTAATTTGGGAACTGATTGAATACATGTTTCAAAACTCTTTGCAACCTCAAAGGAAAAGCAGTTAATTCAATGGATACTATTGACTGACCCTTGGTTAATTAAAATAGGCAAGAATGGGGAGGCGCAGGCTATGCCGGGGTCTGTCGGGATAACAGAGAGCTCCTGTTGTCATCCATGCTTCATCATCTCTTCTTTAATTGCTTGTCTACTCTGGACGGTACACAGATTGGTTACTTAATGCATTTTCCATTTTGGTCATTCATGGGGTAAGCGTTTATTCCTCCATAAGCAAGATTTCAAGTACAGTTCAATTTCACCTCAACTTTTGAACTGTTTTCCACATGTTTTCTTTTGGTGTTCTGAAAACACATAAGCTCCAGTGAAGAGACTGTATCATATTGTAACCCAGTCACATCCCTGTGAAACATTTTAATTAATATCTGAGTGTGATGGCTCCTTCATTTTTCCTTTGCTTAAGTATCTGACCATCTGGCTTACATACTGGGTTCAGAAAACAAACTGATAGGCAAATTGCTCCTAGTAGGCAAAAGGCAGAAATGTCCCCTGTGAGATTCTAGCCCCCCAAGCCATCATGGAATTAGCACCTCATTTCTTCTATGGACTTCCAGTTCCTGTATTTTCTCTTCAGATGAAAATATTATTTGTATGTTGTCTCTCTGAGTCAGAACAATCGCTGATTAAATTTACATAAATATCAAATGAGTAGGAATATAAACAGATATAGTAGCAAGTGGACCTGTTGTATTCCTTCAAGGAAATAATTATATCAAGGTTCACTAATTCATCCTAGTGACTGAGAAAACCTTGAAATGTTTCATGGAATTCTTTTCCCACACTAAGCATAAAAGCCTACTACAACATCATCAATCACTGACTGAGGGTTAAGGTCGAAGCCTTGCAAAGAAACACAAAGAAAGCACTTTCCTTAACTTATCAACATGCATTTCGTTAAGACTGTTTAGGTTTCAGATGACCAAAAACTCCAGGCAAACTGGCTTGAGGAAAACTTCAAGGATATGTTAGATTGATGTGACAGGAAACCCTAACAATAGGATGATGTCCAGATATTGCTTAACAGGTGCTCAAGCAGTGTCCCCACCGCTTTCTTTGTGTCCTGGCTCAGCTCTTTTCTGGGAAGCCACCTCCTTTTCCTGGAATCCTCAACTGTCTATGTAACAGCAAACCTAATATTTTTGTTCTTTCAAATACAGCAAGAAAAATGTCCCCCATTTTCCTAACAAAACCAACACTTGTACTGTGCTCTTGGTGCTTAAAATGGCTGTGAATGATCTGGCTTGTGTCCTATACCAACCCTACAGCCAGGAGTGAGTGACAGTGTTGCCCACCTTGATCTTGACCTGGGGTGTTGTCAGTGTGCCCAACGGCACAGACCACAGAGAAAAGAACATGCCTTTAAGGGAAAGTCAGAGAACTACTTTACCAAGGTGTCAAGAGACCCCTAGTAAGGAGAAAAAGAGATGTCCAGTGCAGATCAAATCAGATGCCTGCTATAAATAAGACTAAAGTGAAATAAATTGTTCTCTAAGATGTTCTGTGAATCCAAACAAGGAAGAATCATAGGTGCAGGTGGAATTTTAGAGCCTTAATTATCTGTAATTAAGCTGCAGTGCTAACCTTCCAGCATGTTGGCAGTTTCCAGTGGTCATAAACCCACTTCTGGTGATCTTTCCCTGTGCTTCACAATTAATTTCAGTCTTTTGCACTCATCTGTGTCCCTTCTTCCTTAAAAATACTTCAATTATAGGAAGAATTCCAAACTCACAGCTCTGTAGATTTTTAACAACACAGAGTAATTACGTACATACACTGACGTGGGAGGATTACCCTTAGAACAAGCTTTCATCATGAACTCAAGAAGGCAGCTCTTTAAGATTTAAATTTCATTCCCTGCCAATAACAGCAGCCATCAAAGAATGTCACATAACTTGATGGCCTCAAAGCAATTCCTCTGAATCAATAGAGGACAAGTGTCCTTCTCTCCATTTCACAGACAAAGGGCCAGAAGGCTGAGTACCATCCCCACATCTCTGGACAAAGTAACTTCTGTTAAAAGCTGGAAAGGACCTGTCAAGATCCCTACCCCACTTCCCAATTCCGAAGTTCACAAAAGTGGTCCCAACCGGATGTTGTACCACTGGGTCAAACACATGGCCATGAAGTGCCACAGCCAAGGGAACCGAGATTTCCTGTTCTCGGATTCCTGTTCTTTCTTCATAGATAACAGCTTCCCCAATTTCATCAAACTTTATAAAGTCAAGCCTCCAGGCCTCCTATACCAATGAGTCTGTGAGAGTGAGGTGCTGTCTCAGCTGGATAATCACACCTTCCCTGGAAGGGCACCATCGTCAGCCCTGCATACCCAAACTCAAACCCACGTGGGCAAGGGCTGCCTCTGAGGCATGGTGTGCCTGCACCACTTTCTGCATCCTTCTGTCCCGTCTGCCCTTTTGGAGGAGGCAGCCCTTTGACTTGATCCTTCTATTGAGTCGCAATATTTCCCGAATCCCATTTTGATTTTCATGAAAATAATTTTGTTCAATAATTCTGGTGGTTTGGGTTTTGGATTCTCTTCCTCCTATGAGATATCAGAAACACACAACACACCAGAGTTCCTTTTAATATCTGGATGAAAGCTTCTGTACATGATCAAAGACTAGACATTCTCCCAAATCTTCTGACTTCTATCGATCACTGACTACATTCTTGACCCTATAATTGTCACATGGAGATGGTGCTATTGTCCTAATAAACCAGGGGAGAAAGGCAACCAGACAGACATTAAAAGATCCCCAACATGACCATGACATGGGGAGGTAAGGGTGCAGAAGAAAGGGTAGTTAACTTCTCCTGGAGGAGCTAGAGCCAACATAAACTTAGGCCTGTATAGGTATGCGGGATGTCCCCTGCATGAGTAAGAATCTGCTGAATGCTGAGTTAACTGTGATAGGTTAGAGAGAAATGCAAACGCAATGAGGGTGATATCACAGTCTCTCTGAGCAGTTTTCCCAGAAGCCCATGACCTTGCCTTTCAGTCTGGGAAAGGAGCATCCACTCCTCAAGCACCATCAGTCCCAATACCTCCCTGCTCTCAACCCTCTAACAAAGCCCAATCCTCCTTCTGGACTCACAGGCTCACGATACTGGTTTACTATGTGTGGACCCAACTTGCAGCCTCACTATCACCTGAAAACATGTTACAAAGAGAATGCTTGGGACCACCTGACATGGACTGAATCAGAACATCTGGATGTGGGGCCCAGAACCCTGTGTCCTAGCAAGTCCAGCAGCTAATTCTGAAATAGGCAGGAGTTTGAAAACCACATGTTTCTGGGATGGTGTTGTTGAAAGGGACCTTAGTAATCATGTAGACCAATAGTATCATTTTTTCCAAGTAAAGAAGCAGGTAGTTTGTACTAATCACTGTCAACCTACAGATGATAGAGTCACAATGCCTCATTCCATAAAATAGAGTCTAGTGATTAAGACAAAGTTAGGTAATCATACAAATATTTATCAATAACAATTCTGAATAAGAGCTGTAAATAATGTGTTTTAATTTACAAACATGTGCATGGCATGAATACAGAATGGTACTTGAGAGGGGAGGTTACTGCCTTTTTGGATGTGGAATCAAAGGGACAGATACCCTCAATCTTTTGGGCAGGTGGGTGTGGACTGGAGCCTCCCTGGTCTGCTTGCCTGTAGCCTTCGAGAGTCTCATCTCTTTATTCCAGTACGCTATATGACTGTCACTTCATTTGGTGCACTATCATGTAAACACATTTAGAAAGATTTGTTTTAGAGCAGATTCAAGCTCTGACTTTGGTTTGCCCTTCTACATAACACACATGAGTAATCTGAAATGCAGAAAGTTTCCATGAATTGTACATGGCAGTCACTAACTAGCAAAAAGGCAAGACTCAACCCCAGGTTAAGTTAGGCTCTTTCCCTCCCCACCCCCTGCTGCCTTCTTATGCATATAGGCCATGGCTAAGTCCTCATGGATCCAGAGAAGAGAGGTTGACTGTTTTATATTTCTTTATCACATTCAGTAGTCACATGGCCATCACTTTATATGCCACCATACTGCACTCCATCCCATCCAGGTTTGGGGAAACCCTCACGTTTCCTCTTTGGACCCTGAAGACTCTACTTGACCCTTCTGTGCATATCTGTAGAATGCAAGCTCCAGTGGTGTGTATGGTTTTTCAGGTGCTACAATGTGAGAACAGCTTACACAATGATGGGTTTGTTCGCAGGCCCTTTTTCCCATTGCCCATGTCTT
Source organism: Proteles cristata cristata (assembly GCA_017311185.1). Lineage (NCBI taxonomy): Eukaryota > Metazoa > Chordata > Mammalia > Carnivora > Hyaenidae > Proteles > Proteles cristata. The sequence goes on from JAESUZ010000823.1 coordinate 151,436, forward strand.
CACACAGAGGTCTCACTGCATGGAAGTTGCATCAAGCAAAGACCTACTGAATTGACCTTATTAAATGAAGGCCACAGCATGGCCAGGGGCCAGGTGGCTCTACATCAGATAATCTGTCTGATTCTTCAGGGGCTGTTCGAAGGATGAGCGGATCCCATCCCTCCCCTACTTTCTGCTGATCCACGTCCTCTTCAGCTCTATCTGCATCTGTGTGTCTATTCTGCATGGGGTGAGCTGTTCCACGGCTCCTGGGCGAACATGTGCCAAGGCAGCTACACATCTGGAGTCCCCGAGTTCACTGCAGAATGGTCGTCAGGACATGAGGGCTAGGTTTTGGATTTGGAAATAAATTGCCTTACTCTATTGCAAACTGTCCCCTTCCCCAAATTTCACATTCTGAGACGATTTGTAAATTATATAAAAGCAAATCTCAAGGTCTTGCCATCAGACCCTTGGGGGGATGGACACTTGAAGTTTTAAGCAACAGAGAAAACGGCTACACTGCTAAATACCAGAGGAGCCTCTGAATAAACTTAAGTCTATTTGGTTTAGGAATTACCTCTGATGCAGTAAGAAATTTAAGAGGATACCAGTGAGATGAGGGCACAATTATTGCCAACATGATGCTCCTGAGCAGGCCATGCACTGACCTGTATCTAGCATGTCATCCCTCATTCACGATGGAGACCACACACAGCTGGAAACTTCTCAAGAGCAGGACACAAATTTTTGAAGTCTTTTTCCATCAATTTTTGTAGAGCAGATAAAATTTACTTTTGATGACGGTTTTATATATCACAGTAAACCTTCCAATTATACCAAAATTCTAAAGATTCCTAAAGTTTGTCTTTATTTCAGAGAGTTTCCAATTAACATAAGAACAGAAGACACCTATGTTTCCCTTACTGTGACTCTAAAAGCCTTTATTGCAAATCCTCTGTCTCTTGGTATAATTCGTGGTAATGTCTTACAAAAACAACTTTTAATCAATTTATATATAATATATATGTATTTTAATATATGTATATATTAAATGTATACACATATACATTTACATATATACATATATATGTGTATATATATACATATAAATGTATACGTGTATACATTTAATCAGGTATGTATGTAACTGTGTGTATATATATGTGTGTGTTTACATATATATTTGATATATATTTGTTTTTTTAATTTTGAGGACCATTTATATGATTCCAAAGAGATACATTGAGTGACATCGCTGAAGGCTAACAGGTCTTCCATAAACGAACCACTTTTTTTTTTTCCCCCAATAACTGCTGTATCTTCTGTATAAGGAGGCAATTTAAAAATAGAACCAAGTATTGCTTAGTCGGTTAAGCATCCAACTTTGGCTCCGGTCATGGTCTTGTGGTTTGTGGATTCGAGCCCCACGTCGGGCTCTGTGCTGACAGCTCAGAGCCTGGAGCCTGCTCTGGATTCCGTGTCTCCCTCCCTCTTCCCTTCCCCAGCTTCTGCTCTGTGTGTGTGTGTGTGTGTGTGTGTGTGTGTGTGTGTGTGTGTGTGTGCACGCGCCTCTCTCTCTCTCTTAAAAATAGACATTAACAAAATTTAAAATAGAACCCAAGTTTGGGACGGACTGAAAGCATTTAAATGACACAGAAACAGAGCTGGGTATCTTGGTGGGCAGGTAAGGCACACCACAACCACATACCCTCAGAAATTATCATTTCTTTCTCTGATTACCAGGCAAGAGACAGGAGTGCTTTTGGATGCTGTAGGACCCTAGAGAAAATGGTGATTCCATTTGTAAAGCTCCAGCATCCCAGGGAGGATGTGTCACCTTTCTGTGAGTCTGACTGACAACCTAGACGGCTCAGAAAGGGGACTAAAAATAGATGACTCAAGATGACTCCTATTTAGTAAAGACATTAGGATCAATTATAGCTCGAGGAGAAAAAGCCAAAACTTAATTATATAGAGATGTGTAGGTGAATGAAAACATCCCAGTGTTGATCGAAAACAAAACTAACACACAATTATGTTATTTAAACATAAAGAATTCCTGGCTTTGTGAGTCTGTTATTAAAATGTGCAATTAACCAATTAACATATCATTAGTATCTACTTAAGCTCCGCACTGCTAACACTGCATTCATGTTTCAAAGATAACTTGACATTTCTGGTTTAATGATCTTTGCCTTTCATTACACGTATGAAAAAAATTAGAAAACACCCTCTGCTACATGCCGTACTGAATTACTCTAAAGGGCTTGGTGATATTCCCAGCTCAATCTCTTTCTATTACTTTTCTTTTTGTCAAGTACAAAATTGAATATTTTGCCAGTGTGCTGTATAAATTGCTTAAGTTTCTGTTGATTACAGAAGGAAAATTACTATGGCGTGGACACGGGGCTCTATCAGGGTCCTGGCTTCCTCATGAAAATTCCTGATGTAGATTGTTGCAGGAGAAAATTGAAAGTGGTGAGTAAGGTGCGAGCCTTCCCGTAGCTACAGTATCCTATCCGAGCAGAGGGAGCCCACCCTAGTGCACGGACAGGGCAAGGCGGGGAGAGGGAGCTCCTGGACTGCGATGTCGCGGTCCTCTAGCATGTGGAAGTTGGCATCTGGTGATGGGAGGAAGTCATGTTTTGTCCCGAGCAGTGCTAGTTACCCACGTTAGCCAGGGTCTGGAAGCAGGCTGTCCTCATTGCGACCAGCTTCAGAAAGCCGGCAGTAGCCTCCCGCTGTGTCATGGGCTGACATCACTTAAGTCACCTCATCTCCTCATGGAGATGCTTCATCATTTCCCACCATCACCAGAAGGGTGAGGACAGGGACAGTAAGGTATTTTGAGAGAGAGAGAAACAGAGACTACATTCCCATAGGTTTTAGGACAACATGTTGTTATAATTATTGTATTTTATTAATTGTTAATCTGAAACTGTGTTTCATGTATAAATCATACTTAATCATAAGTATGTATGTGAAGGACAGGAGAATATATATGGGGTTTGTAGTGTGTGTAGTTTTAGGCATGGACTGGAGTCTTTGAATGTATCTCTTAAAGGTAAGAAGGTGCTACTGGAGTATTAATCTACTAGATTAAGTTGTTGCTAGAAGTTAGATTAAGTAGATAAAATAACTCTCTAGTATGTTTCATCTATAGTTTAGAAGCTAACGCAACCAACATTTTGGTAGATAGTTAACCTCCTATAACTAAGTATCAATTTCTCCGTATCTAAAGTTGAGATAGTAATATTACCTATCCCCTTGTATTGTTCTGAAGATTCAGTGCTCAACCTATTGCTTGATGCACATGAGGTGAATCCAGGGCAGTTCCCACTTGTTTCTGCTGTTAGTCCTATTTAAGGAGCTCTACAAACGTTTACATTTCTATGAGGTGTATACGTGCTGATGGAAACACAGAACACCAATGCCCTGTCTTGGTTCCCTGGGAGAGGTCAGTTATGGAGGCTTTAAATTGGTCACTGTGAGGGCGTGGCTGTCTTTGGATATTTAAGAGCTTCACATGATGTGTTGGTGTTACCAGGTCTCAGGGACATAACGATTAGCATTTTCATTTTCAAACATTGCTATAGAAAAGCTATTACCCAAGAAATGAAGGTGAGGGATAGGTCAGAGAGGATAAAAACTGAGCCCTGTAACTAAGAGTTAACACAACTTTGATTTACTCTGGAATCTAAAACTCCAAAGCAGTCTGTTTAGTCAAGTAAGGCCCTGTCTTCCCATGTCATTGATTATAGCAGGTGGAGCTGTGCTGTTCTAATACCTTCATAAATAAGTAGTACGACTACAAGGGACATGGAGGCCACCAAACCAACTGATTATTTTTTCCAATTCAAATTAATATCTTTTGAAGCAATTTCTGTGCAACATCATTGTTGCGGTAGAGAAGATTCAAACAGCCTGAATGAATGAGATTCTTAAAATTAAAACAAAACAAACAAACAAAAAAACAGGGAAAGAAGCAAACCCTATGGTACAGTGACAAACAAATACTCCCCTTTCCTCCCTCACACTCCACTCCAAGGCAGTTGCCTGGCTAAAGACATCACTTTGATTTGGGAGAATGATTCAGATGGGTTCCATATGCTTTTTACACACAAGAAATTCTTTATACTGCAGAAGGAAGTATGCTCTGTGACTCAGAAATGCCTCACAAGTCTTTGGGGAGCAGGGGCGGAGGCCACATGGAGGGAGGCAGCTGGGCACCATGTCTACTCAGAACTGCTACTGCTTTCACGGGGTGGTAGGGCCGCCTTCTGGGAGACTGTGGCTTTCTCCCTCCTGCTGTTGATGTCCTAGAAGAAATGGGCATTGCTTCCCTTCAGCTGAGGTGCTCTGGGAGAAAATGTGTCTTCTGAAGGAAATTGCCCTTAGGATGATGGTGTTCTAAGGGAAATGGCTTGTCTTCCCTTGTGATGATGGTGTCCCAGAGAAACATGTCTCTCTGTGACAATGGCATTCAGTGGGTAGATGTCGGCATCCTTGGGGAAATGGTAGCCATCCCAGCCCCTTTCCTTTCATCATGGCCACCATGCCATCTCCCTAATCCAAATTTCTCTAGCGCTCTCACCCAGGGGGTGAGCATGAGCCAGGCCTTAGAGGCCAGGAGAAGGGGCCTACGAGGAAAATGGTATCTGTGACACATGGATGAGGAAGCACCCAACTTTGTGCCACCAACCTGAAACTCTGAAGGGGTCACCTTCACTAACCCATGACATTTTCCATAATCATGTACCAGGAAAGTGAATCCACTCTTTTTTTTTTTTTTTTTAATAATCTGATGTTCTTAATTATCAAATAGGCAGATACGTGGCCAAACATATTTTGTTTCTTGACTGTTGTGATATTCAAAGGTACATCTAATGGTCAATTGCAATAAATATCTTATAGAAATATTGGTAGATATTTCCCTTTCTAATTGCATTCCTTTTTATTTATGTTAGGAAAAGTGTGTATATTTTATTTCAAAGTGACTTTCATTTCAAAGTGAATTTTATTTGTTGGCCTTGGACTTTTGTTTGTTGGGGATTTTTGATCACTGATCCAATTTCTTCACTGGTTATTGGTCTGTTCAAGTTTTTTATTTCTTCCTCTTTCAGTTTGGCTAACTCATACATTTCTCAACTGTATACATTTATTTCAGATTGCCCAATTTGTTGGCATATATTTTTTCATAGTATTCTCTTATAATTATATTTCTGTGGTGCTTTTGTAAACGACATATCTGATAAAGGGTTAGTGTCCAAAACATATAAAGAACTTATCAAAGTCAGCATTCCCAAATTAAGTAATGTAGTTAGGAAGTGCACAGAAGACATGAATAGACTTTTTTCTAAAGAGGACCTACACACAGCCAACAGACACATGAAATGATCCTCAATATCACTCATCATCAGAGAAATACACATCAAAACCACACTGAGGTACCACCTCACACCCGTCAGAATGGCTAGAAGTAAGAACACAGAAAACAACAGGTGGAAAGGAAATCCCATTCAGTGTTGGTGGGAATGCAAACTGGTGCAGGCACTGTGGAAAACAATGTGGAAGCTCCTCTTAAAGTTAAAAATAGAACTACCCTATGACTCAGCAATTGCACTACTGGGTATTTACCCAAAGGGTAAAAAATACTTATTCAGAGGGGTATGTACACCCCAATGTTTATAGCAGCCCTATTAATGATAGCCAAATTATGGAAACAGCACAAATGTCTATTGACCGACAAATGGATAAAAATGTGGTGTATGTACACAATAGAATATTACTCAGCCATCAAAAGAATGAAATCTTGCCATTTGCAATGACTTGAATGGAGCTAGGATGTACTGTGCTAAGCAAAATAAGTCAATCAGACAAATACTATATGATTTCACTCATATGTGAAATTTAAGCAATAGATTCATATGGGGGTAAGAGAGGCAACCAGAAAGCTGACTCATAACTATAGAGAACAAACTGATGGTGATCAGAGGGAGGTGACGGGGTGATGGTAAAATCGGTGATAGGATTAAGTGGCGTATTTGCTGTGATGAGCCCAGGTACTGCATGTAAGTGTTGAATCACTAACTCGTACACCTGAAACTAAGATTACACTGTATGTTAACTAACTGGAATTTAAATAAAAACTTGAAGCTAATGAAAATGTGACTTTTATGAAACAAAAATAAAATATGTATACAGTGAGCGGCTGGGCCTTTGGCTCCATTAATGCTCACCCAATTCATAGGCAAGGAGTGTATAATGGCATTATAACCACAGAAATTCATAAAGTGAAGAAATCCATTGTTCCATAGTCTATTATATTCAATCACACAGATTTGGGAAAAGGAATACTTTTCTGGGCAAAACATCTCTCAATTTATGTCCTCCTTGTTGACTTAGTGGATAGTTAATTCACATTGCATATTTTTAATACTGCTTTTATGATGCATTAGAATTCAAACTGGGCTCAGAGCGCAAACGTTTTTAGCACTTCAAACCTATGACTTAAATGTTTTGAATCGATATTTAAGACAGTGGGGGGAAGGAAATGTCTGTGTGTCTGTACTTTCTCATCATTCCCACTGGAATGGCTTCTAACTGGTGACCACGTTTCTTCTGTGGCCCTCTGTGGTCTCCTCTCAGCAAAGCGAGAAGAGGGACTGTTTTGGAATGGAAACTGGGTCATGTCCCACCGCTGATCAAAACTCTTTGGAGGTTCCATTCTCAGTCCAAGGTCCTTATCTGAACAACACTAGAAGCGATTTCATGCTGGCTCCTCTCTAACCCCGTCTAGCCCCAGGCTTACGTTCCGTCAGCCCACTGCAGCCACTCCAGGGCTCCCACACTGCCCTTCCCCTGGCCAGCGTGTCTTCTGCACTACACACCTTGTCAGGGTCCAACTCTGAAGTCATTCTTCAGCGTCCACCTCCTCTCCGGAGTGTTGTCCTTGACACACGCGCTCTGGTAGCCAGCTGTTCACTCTCCAGCTAAGTTTTTGTGATCAGTTTAGTCTTTAATTCTTACCCGTTCAAATATTTGCTTAGTATCCATATCCTCCCTGAACCTTGTAAACTGCCAGCTTAATCAATGAAGAGTCCCTGTATTCACTGTACACTGAGCACTGAGCATTTAGAACAGGAATGGGTGGGGCGCCTGGGGGGCTCAGTCGGTTGAGCGACCAACTTCGGCTCAGGTCATGATCTCGCGGTTCGTGGGTTCGAGCCCCGCGTCGGGCTCTGTGCTGACTGCCATTTCAGAGCCTGGAGCCTGTTTCAGATTCTGTGTCTCCCTCTCTCTCTGACCCTCCCCTGCTCACTCTGTCTCTCTCTCTCAGAAATAAATGAAAACATTTTAAAAACTGAAAGAAAAAACAAAAGAACAGGAATGGGTACACAGCAGGCACTGAAAACTTAGTGCTAAAAAAATAAATGATTTCTTGTTGCTTTAGGCACGACCAGATTCAAAGTGTTTAGAATCTACAAGGAGGTAGCGTATTGAAATGACCACAGCGTCGGCAGAGAGATGGGTTCAAATGTGACTGTCACCGTTTTCTTACTTTAAAATCCTTTTTTCATTTGTCTAGACTTCATTTTTCTTATTACAGAAAGGAATGATGAAAATGAAAATGAAATGATTGTTACATTGATAGAATATTATCAATATATATATTTTTTCTATTTTCAAAATTCTCTTCCAAAAGAAATTGTAATTCCAAAATTCCTCTTTTCCTTGGTCACATCAAACTATTCCTTTGAATGACTACATCATATAAAAGCCAATGTGGATTCTCAGAAGTGCACTTCACTTGATAGAGAAGTGAACATTTCTTTAGATGTAGCAAAAGAAACAAAGCTTTAAACTTTCAAGCAGTTGTATTGCCCTCTTGGGATGTCTTTTAATTATAATAAATTAAAGAAAATCTTCAAGAGCTGGATTTTATTGAGTTTTGAAGTGTCATGGTACAGGTAGCAAAATAATAAACTCATGATTGCTTTACTACTGAGGGTTTAAGATGGCACAAACAGTTGGTGACTATATCATGCGGTAAGTCTGCATTCACTCGTGAAGCAGGTACAAACTTGTTACACTAAAATATTCCCCGTGAGTCTAGTGAGTGACCTCATATCAACTGTATAAAGTAGAAGCTTGTATATAAAGCTATCCATTTTGACAGAGAAAACATACTTAAATACGAATTTTTTTGAAAATGCAACATAAAATCTTTTAATTAAATATCTCTACAAATAGAAGTGTACATACACACAGACACACAATTGAAACTATCATAAAAAATGGAACCGGCATTTTAAAGTGGAAAGGCAAAGCAGAAATGTAGATTTCCAAGCTTAGTTTATGTTTCCATAACATAAATCTTTAAGGATTTACAAATCAATATGGGATTAGTGCAAGTTAGTTTTAATACCTTTCTTAATTACCAATGTATTTTTGACGTCTGTAGGATTTAAGGATATTTGCATTTTCCTTTTTTTTAAACAGCCTAATGAGATATAATTTATATACCTTACATTTCCTACTTAAAATATATAAATCAATGTTTTAATGTATTTACAGCATTGCACCTCCAATACCATAATCTAATTATTATTAGATTTATTCCTTGCATTTTCAAAAAATAGCTATTCTAACACGTATAAGGTGAAATCGTGTTGTCGTTTTGATTTGCATTTCTTGATGATTAGGGATTTTGAACACCTTTTCATGAGCCCATTAGTCATCTGTATGTTTGTTGGTTTGTTTTTGAAAAATGCCCATTTGGATCCTCTGGTCATCTTTTAAATTGGATTCTTCCTTCCCTCCCTTTCTTTTTTCTTTCTTTGCTATTGAGTTGTATATGTTCATTATATATTTTGGATATTAATGTGACTTGCAAATATTTTCTTCTATTTCATAGGTTGTCCACTCACTTTGTTGATGGCTTCCTTTGTTGTGCAGCGCTTTCTAAATTTTATGTAGTCACACTTGTTAATGTTTTATTCTGTTGCCTTTGTTATTGGAGTAAAATCCAAAAATATACTGCTATGACCTTTGTTACAGAGCTTATAGCCTATTTTTCTCTAGGAGTTTTATGGTTCCAGGTCTCACATTCAAGTCTTAAATCCATTTCAAGTTACTCTTTGTGTATGGTGGAAGACAGTGAAGATAGTGATTGGGTTTCTTCCTTCCTCCCTCCCTCTCCCTCTCCTCCCTCTCCCTCTCCTCCCTCTCCCTCTCCCTCTCCCTCTCCCTCTCTCTTTAGCATATGGCTTTCCTGTTTATCCAACACATTTCTTAAAGAGACTGTACTTTGCCTACTCTGTATTCTTAGCCCCTTTGTTGTAACTGACCATAAATGATGGGCTTATTTCTGGGTTCTCTATCCCATTTCGTTGATCTATATGTGTTTTTATGCCAAAACAATTTGTTTCAATTACCATAGCTATAGCTTACTATAACATACCTCTCAGTTTTTTTTCTTTATTAAGACTGCTTATGTTATTTGGGATCTCTTGTGGTTCCATACAAATTTTAGTATTCTTTCATCTACTCTAAGAAATACACCATCGGAATTTTTTTGAGAGATTATATTGAAAATCTAAATTGCTTTGGAAAAAAAGGACATTTCAACAATATTCATTCTTAACAATCAACAAGCATGAGATAATTTTCCATTTATGTCTTTTTCAGTTTTTTTCACCAGTGTCTTATGGTTTTCGGAATACAGGTGTATCATCTCCTTGGTTAACTTTATTAAGTATTATTTTTGATACAATTTTATGAGACTTTTTTTTTTACTTATAGTTCATTTTTAGTGTGTAGAAAGGATAGATTTTTGCATATTGATATTGTATCTTGAAAATTCACTGGATTTATTAGTTCTAACAGGTTTTATTTCCTGGAATCTTTAGGGGTTTTAATATATAACCTATCATCTGCAATGGTGACATTACTTCTATCATTCCAATTTACTTGTACAGCTTTTATTTAATTTTCTTGCCTAGTTGTTTTGGCCAGGACTTATGTTGCCAGTGGACATCTTTCTTTGGTTGCTAATCTTAAAGGAAAAACTTTCAGCTTTTACCATTGAGTACGATGTTAGCTGAGAACTTGTTATAAATGACCTTTACTATGTGGCTGCATTCCCTCTCTCCCCACTCAGTTGAGCATTAATATCATAAAAGATATGTTAAATGTTAAATTTTATCAAATGTTTTATCAGTGTCCTACTGAGATGATCATAAAATTTCCATCTGTTTTATATTGTTAGTGTATTGTATCATGTTGATTAGTAGATGGTGAACCATCCTTGTGTCCCTGAAATAAAACCTGTATTATCATGGTTTACAGACCTTTTAATGTATTGTTTAATTAGGTTTGCTGATATTTTATTGAATAGTTTTGCATTTATGTTCACCAGAGATATTGGCCTATGTTTTTTTTTTCCCTCTCATGTTGTCCTTTTCCATCGATAATCCTGACCTTGTAAAATGAGTTGAGAAGCATTTTCTATTCTATTTTTTTGGAAGATTGTGTGAAGGATCAATACTATTTCTTATTTGAATGTTTAGTGAAAATCCACCAGCTAAGTTGTTTGATCATGAACTTTTGTTTTTTGGTGAAGTTTTGATTATTGATTCAATCTCTATACTAGTAATAACTGCATTTGAATTTCTATTTCTACTTAATTCAGTATTGGAAGGGTGTGTGTTTACAGAAATTTATCCATTTTCTCCTAGGATGTCCAGTTTCTTGGCATAAAATTTGTGTAGTCACTTATGATCTTTTGTATTTCTGTGGTAGATATTATAAAATATCCTCTTCTGTTTCTGATTTTGAGACACATGTAAACACACCAGACACAAATAGATATATACCATTTATATACCATATACACACACACACACTCTATACACACATAGTATACATATATGTACATATATACACATAGGTATATATACACACATTGTATGCATGTGTGTATATGTATATATACATATGTGTGTATACACACACACACAGAGTGAGAGAAAGAGATTGAACAATTTTTTTCTTGGTGAGTCTAGCTTAAAGTTAGTAAATTTTGTTTGTCATTCCAAGAAACAGCTTTTGGTTCCGTGTTGTTTTCTATTATATTTTTAGTGTTTATTTCATTTATTTTTGCTCTCATCTTTGTTATTTCCTTTTTTGTACCAACTCTGGGATTCATTAGTTCTTTTTCTAGTTCTCTGAAGTGCAGAGTTACATTGTTTGAAATTCTTGTTTCTTGAGGTAGGCACTTACTGCTAGGAATCTCTCTCTCAAAACTACTTTGCTGCATCTTTAAAGTTTTGGCACTTCTCTTTGTCTCAAGGTGTTTTTTAATGTCTTTTTTTGTCAGTTACACATTGTTTAATCCACACATTATCTGTGAATTTTCTAGTTTTCTACTTGTAATTGATTTCAAGTTTCATATAATGTTCAGAAACTGTTCTTGTGTGATTTTAATCTTTTTATATATCTTAAGATTTGCCTTGTGGTCTAATATATGACGTGTCCTGGAGATCATTTCATGTGCCCCTGAGAAGAATATGTATTTTCTTTCTTGGATCAAATGTTTATATATATGGATGGATGGATGGATGTAGACTCCTCTATTATTATTATTTTGCTGTCTATTTCTCACTTGAGTCCTATTAACATTTGCTTTATATATTTAGGTGTTCCCATGTTGGGTACATAAACATTATATGTTCTAACATGATTGATCGCTTTGTTATTATGTAAAGCCCTTTGTTTCTTATTATAGTCTTCATTTTAATGTCTATTTTGTCTGATATGTGGATAACTACCCTACCTTCCTTTTGATTTCTGTTTGCATGAAATACCTTTTCCATCCCTTCACTTTCATTCTGTTTGTCTTGAAATCTGAAATGGGTCTCCTGTGGCCAACATATGGATGGGTTTTGTTTTTCTCTCCATTCAGCCACTCTGTCTTTTCACTAAACAATTTATTTAATTTACATCTAAACTAATGATTGATAGGTATGTACTTGCCAGTGTGTTGGTTGTTTCCTGGAAGTTTTGCATTTCCTCTTTTAGTTTCTTCTCTTGTTATCTTTTTTGATGGTTTGATGGCTTTCTTTAATGATCTGTCCTTATTCCTTTACCTTGTATGCATCTACTATAGGAATTTCCTGGGACATTACCATGAGGCTTACCCATAACAGCCTATATTTAACAGTATGTTTTTGTTGATTACAACTTATTGTACACATTCTATAGCTCTACATTTTTCTCTAACAACTTCTTTATGTTCTATGTAATGTTTTACATATTTTGATCTTGAGTATCTTTTAACTAACAATTATGGTTATCTTCCCTACTTTTGTCTTCTAGCTTTCTTACTAGCTTTACAAGTAAACTGCCTTTACTATTACTATATATTAATATAGCAATTAATATACTACCATTACTATATATTTACCATTTCCAGTGAGATTTATACTTTCATATGTCTTCTTGTTATGAATTGGTGCCTTTCTTTTTAGCTTAAAAAGTCCCTTTAATATTTCTTGTAAGGTAGGTTTATTGGTGATGAACTTCGTTAGCTTAGAGTGTCCAGAAACAATCTCTCCTTCAATTCTGAACCATAAACCTGTGGGTATTCTTAATTGGAAGTTTTATCTTTCAGCCCTTTGAATATAGGAAAACACCCTTCCAGCCTGGAAAGTTCAAGTTGTTTCACTTTTGTTACTTTTTAGATTCTCTCTTTTTAACTTTTGGTGTCTTAATTATTTTTTTAATAGTTTATTTTCAAGTTGGTTTACATATAACACCCAGTGCTCATCCCCACAAGTGGAGGGCACTTGTTGTGATGTCTTAATTATAAGGTATTTTGTTTTGGTTTGTGTCTCCTTGTGTTTATCTGTTCTGGAAATTTCTCAGTATTCTGGATCTGGATATTAGTTTCCTCCCCCAGATTAAGGAAGTTTCCAGCCATTCCTTTTTCAAACAAGATTTTTCCCCCTTCCTTCCTTCTCCTTCTGGGACCCCTAAAATGAGAACGGTGGCCTGCTTGATATTGTCCCACAAGTCAGTAAGCTATCATTTCTTGGATGTTGAGTTCCTCTGCCTTCAAGTTCACTGACCTTTTTTTTTTTTTTTCACTTAGTCTGTTGTTGAACCCCCTCTCATGCAGTTTATTGTTTTGTTTTGTTTCAGTTCATGGGTAGTATTTTTCAGCTCTTTGACTTCTATTTGGTACTTTCTCATATTTTATATTTCATTGTTGAGGTTCTCACTGTGTTTGTTCATTCTTTTCCCAAGTTCTGTTAACAGTTTTCTGACCATTACCCTGAACACTTTATCCGGCAAGTTACTTGTCTCTTATTCTGTAAGGATTTTTTTTTCCCTGAGGTTTTATCTAGTTCTTTGGTTTGGAACATATTATTATGTTTCTTCATTTTGTTTGACTCTCTGTGTTGATTTCTGTGTATTAGATAAAACAGCCACCTCTCCATTCTGAAGAAGTGTCTTTGTATAGGAAATGGACATTCTCACTTAACTCAGTTCACTTCTTCTCTCTCAAACCTTTCAGAGCAGACTATTTTATTTTTAATCGACACCAGTAACTTAGGGTATACCACACCCTGCCAGTGTCCCAACACAAGGGGAATTTCCTTCAGCTCCTAGATTCCAGTTGATTGGGAACCAAAATCATAAGTAGCAGTTTTTAAACTACAAAAATATATACAGTCCTGTGGGACTGCAAGCCTAAATCCTATTGGCCATCATCCCAGGTGATTGGGATGTGGTTCCTGAGCCATAGTCCTAAATTCAGAGCTACAGATTAGTGTGTAAACTCCTAGGGATACCAGCAAGCTATAGCAAGGAAAAGGGAAAGTGCTAAGATAGTATCCCTTGGCCTCATTTCCTGAGAGCACCTCTGTAGCCTCAACAGGTGTGCCATACTTGAAACCTGCCAAACTCCTGCTCAGGTAAACAGGTATGTTTCTCAGAAAAACTAGGGGTGTTTTTTAGACAGCTATCTCTGTAGAGCCTTGGGTGTGATGATCTGCCACAAACTGTCTCTTTAGTTGTTAAAGACCCATGGGACTCAGGAATACAAGTTCCCTTGGCCTCCAGAGCCAGGCAATCATGGGGTAACCCTAAGCCACATCCACAAAAACTGGGGCTACATCTGTAAACATGAGACAATACATGAGTCTACATCTGTAAACTCTCCCTTTTAGAAGATGCTGATGTTCAGGAGCAGAGCAGAAGGGGGTGTGAAGATAGCACCCACTGAGGAAGACAAAATGGCACCTGCTGGCTTTAGTAAGGAACAGGGAGAGCACAAAGCAGAAATGGGGCTTGCCAGTGCCTCTTTCCCTAGAGAATATCCCAACAGGCCTGACCGGTCAAGCTGACACTTTAAGATTAGCAAATGAAGTTCTGACTTATAGCCTATGTACTTTGCAATGGATGCTTCTGCCCCGGGCCCTGCAGTGGGTGAGTCCAGCCAGGCACGAGCCTTTGAAGAGGCATTTATACAGTTTGCTAACAGTCCTTTGGGTCCTGTTGATGAGAGCCCCATTGGTTTTCAAAGCCAGATGTTATGGGTACACATCGCTCAGGTGCAGATCTTCAAGGTAGGCATGCCTGATTAGGGTTTGAACTCTTGTTTTTCCTCAGAAGCTCCATGTTTGGGGATTGTCCCCTATTGTGGGTCACCATAATGGGGTAACATTTATGGAAGGATTGTGCCTCTGCCTCTGCTACCATTTTGTTGTGGATCTTTTGTCATTTCCCCGGGTAAAGCATCTGTCCTGCTAGTTTTCAGAGGACACTGTTCCATATACATCTGTGGATTTGGTGTGTCCATGGTAGATGGACATTCAGGATCTTCCTCTGTCACCACTTTGAACTGCCTCCTAATATAATTTCTGAGGACATTAAAGTCTCTGTTTTCCCAATATATTTTCTTGTTCCAATCAACTACCATTATGTCATAATCAATATGTTTGTTGAAAGCCCTGCTCTTCGCTGGATATTTATATTCAGCCACTTATTCTGTGCTCCTTTCACAAAGCAACAACCCACACACAATATATCTCATTAGAGCTTCATGTAACACAACATTAGCCACAAGTACTTTCATTCAGTTCAGTAAGAGAATTGAGATTCCCAAGTCAAATGGAAGCACTACAGATTGAATTTCGGATGTTACGTGTACAGCCGAAATATTTTTTGTTTCATCCTCGATGATGAAACTTGGGACACTGAAAGTTTATACGAATATCCTCAACTTATATAGCATATGGGTCACTTATATTAGATTCATTCACATCTATAGTATTCCAAACCTAGTGTCCTGTCCATTCAGGTTAGAGATTTGCTGTATAAGTTATAGAGTTCAGTAAATTGGATCATTTGATTTAGCAATGAGCAGTTTTTATATACTTTCTTGTAAGAGGATGCCTAGAATATTAGACATGCAGATCTGGAAGGACCTTTAATTTTCAGATAAAGAAGTAAAATTTTCCCAAAATACATATCTGTTTTTTTGCCACACTACAAGTACAAGCCAGCCAGGCAGCTGGGGCAGGGTGGGGGTGGGGTAAAAATGTACCAACGGGAAAGTGATTTATTCAATTTCAAAGTATAAGGTTTTATTAATCACGTATTTTAGAACATCTCTTTCACAGTATATGAACTTTTCACTTTCTCAAATCTTAAAATAGTAAAATGAGTTGGTGATAAGAAAGTTATGTGTCAAGCATCCCTATTATTTTTATGGTTTAAAATGAATACATTATGAAACTTTTTATTAAAGTATTAAAGAATACTGTTAAACAGTATGTAGCAAATTGAGGATGATAAAAATGTTTGAAAGTTTTTTTTCATATCTTAATTATTAATGCATAATATACATAGGTTGTTAATTTTTTCAAAGCTAGAGGAAAAGTATCACATTTATGTGGTTTGTTTATTATTCACTCATACATGTTGAATAAGTGAATATACTGAAGATTTTTCTGTATTTTCTGTATATAAGGTAATATGTCTAGGTTAATTCTTTGCATTTTTTTCCTTTGCACATATAAATTTACGTCTCTTGAAACAAAAGAAAATTTGGGAGGAGGAGGGAAGATAAAGTTTTGTTTAGTTTGAAGCATCTGTCACATTTTGTATAAACAAATGTCCTATAATTAGATAAGCACTAGTTTAAAAAAATTAATTTCTAGGGGCACCTGGGTGGCCTAGTCAGTTAAGTGTCTGACTTTGGGTCAGGTCCCCATGGCACAGTTCGTGAGTCTGAGCCCCACATGGACCTCTGTGCTGACAGTGTGTGTGGAGCATGCTTCTAATACTTTGTCTTTCTCCCTCTTTCTCTGTTCCTCCCCCACTCATGCAAGCACTCTGTCTCAAAAAACATTTTTAAATACTATGTTTAAAAAAATTCTGTATCATGATATATAGTGTGTTTTCTCTGTGTGTATAGTCACACATATTAGACCTTGTGTAAACTAATATTTAAAAACTTGTAAAAGACAGCATAGAATAACTTCACAGTCATGGGGCAGAATGAGTTATGTTATAGATAAAACACTAACCATGAAAGGAAATAAAACTGATTATGTATCATCAAAGTATTCCATTAAGAAATAAAGCTACAGCATAAAAGAAAATATTCCAGTTGTATATAATAAAGGACTATATCTGTTATTTATGTAATTAATATAAATTAATAATAAAACCATTAGAAAATGAACAAGTGAATTGAGTAAAAGGAGTAAGAATGACAAAAACATATGAAAAGTCAACATTGGAAATCATCAGAGAAATGCAAGCTATAACTGTGAGATATTGCTACATAATGCATAAAGTAGCTAAATTATAAAGATTGACAACATCAGATGTTGGCAAGGCTGTGTAACAACTTGGGCTGTCCTGGACAGTCTGGGAGTGCAAAATGGTGCAACCACTTGGGAAAACTCTTTGGCAGTTTTGTATAAAACTAAACATGCATCTACTTTATAACAAAGGAATCCTACTTCTTGCTATTTCCCCACATGCAATGAAACTCTATGCCCACACCACGTTTTATGCAGGAATATAAATATAGCAGCCTTATGCAGACAGCCACAAAACTAAACCACCCTGCTCATCAATGGAAACATGATCAATGCATGAGCAAATGCTAACATAGTCAAACAACAGAATACTACCCAACAGTAAAAAATAAGTTACCAAGATGTTCAGCAGTAATAAATCTTTAAGATACTATATTGAGAGACAGAAGCCAGACATAAGGCATATATTTATTCCATTTATATGATGATAAAGGCCAAATGAAGTTAATTTTTGATACTAGAAGTCACAACAGTTGCCTATGAAGGGAAGGAGTAGGGAATGAATGTAAAATGCAAATAAGGGACTTTCTGTGATATGGAAATGGCTTTTGCTTTCATCTAGGCTACATTTGTGGGAGTGAATAATTTGTCAGAAATCATTGAATTAATTATACAATTAAGACGTGCATTTCACCATAAGCATATTTTACCTCAGCTTTAAAAATAATTTATGTATGGCAACTTTGACTCTGAAACAAGAAAATTGCAGTCCATGGGCATTTTAGATTGAATGGTCTTTGAATTTCAATTACTGTATTTGACTGTATTTTATTAGCATATTTCACTAACTACTCCAATTTTATTTCAAATTGTCTCTTATTAAAGGAGAAAACCAACTTAATAAAAGATAAATTGATCTACAACACATATTTATAACATTCAACATAATTCATAATGAATGTTTATAGAATTTGTTACTCATTTAATATTAGTTTAAGCAAAAATTTTAGCTGTGGAAAATGATTTAATTTTAGTTTGCCTTCTTTGCACATGAACCAAAATCTTCATCTCTAATTTCTGAAAGGATGTCATAAGTTTTAGGTTGAACCCTATAGAAATGCCAAATCTGTGAGTCAAAATCAGTATGCTGTTGCCAAATTCATAAGGTTCAAGCTAATTTGTTTTACTGATATAATGAAAGCAAATAGAAATATATTTCAAGACTGTAGTGATCAGAAAGCTTCAAGTCCGTTATAACCACTCGCGACCAGGTTTCACTTCTTACAGAAGGTTAGGAAAGATAAGAATGGGCATAGACCATTATAAATGGTAAGAAAGATCATTGGTTAATTGATTAGGATACCTGTGAAATCGAAGGTGCATTGGAGTAGGATAATGGTAGGCTTCCCTGATAATTTCACATCCAGAGTTAAAGGTTTTTGACAAGTTGTTCATCTCTATAGAGATTTATTACCTCCGTTTGTGAGTGTGCATCTTGACCTGGGGTTTTGCTAGCTTTACATTAAGTAGTATTTTTTTCTGTAGGATAAATAATTGAAATAATCATAGAATTTCTATTCATTCATTTTATAAATAGAAAAACTATTAACTTCAGATAATAGTAAATCAGTCAGGTGCAGGCCCTCTGAGGACAGGGAAGGCATGTTGAATACTTGCTTCAATACCATACACACAATACAATGTAATCCAGAGTAGCTAATGAAAATCTGTTTGTTGATTCAATGGCTTTAAATACTGATTCAGTACTCAGTACATAGAACAGGTGACTTCAACAACCACCTTGGTGAAATTCTGCTATCAAGAATAATTTTTAGTGGACACAAACAGGCACACTTCATTTTACTGAGCTTTGTAGATTTTTTGTCTTTTTCTTTCTAAGTTTTTAAACATTTTTATTATTGAGAGAACATGAGCATGGGAGGGGGAGACACAGAATCTGAAGGCTTTGAGCCGTCAGCATAGAGCCCAACATGGGGCTTGAACTCACAAACTGTGAGATCATGACCTGAACCAGCATGAGATGCTTAACCACCCAGGTGCCCCACCCTTTGTTTTTCAAGGTGGAGGTTTTTGGAAACCTGACATGAAGCAAATTGATTGCTGCCATTTTTCCAACAGCATAAGCTCACTTTATGTCGCTCACATTTTGGTAACTATCACAATATTTCAAACTTTCTTATTATATTATGATGATTTGTAATCAGTGGTCTTTTGATGTTATGGCTGTAATTATCTGGGGGCATGACAAACTGAGGCCATGTAAGACTGGGAAGTTAATTGATAAATATGTGTTCTGACTGCTCTGCCAACCAGCTGCCCCCCTCGCCACCTCTCCCCATCTCCTTGGGCCTCCCTGTTTCCTGAGACACCACAATATTGAAATTAGCCAGTCAGTAACTCTACACTGGTCTCTAAGTGTCCAAGTGAAAGGAAAAGTCTCACATCTCCTTCTTTAAATGAAAAGCCAGAAATGATGAAGCTTTGTGAGGAAGTCATGTCCAAAGCCATGGTAGGCCTCTCACAACTGTTAATCGAACTGTGCAAAGGAAAAGTTCTTACAAAAATTACATGTGCTAAAATAATAAAGCCAAACAGCCTAATTGCTGACATAGGGCAAGCCTGAGTGGTCTAGACAGAAGACCAAACCAGCCACAACAGTCCCTTAAACCAAAATCTAATCCAGGCAACGCCCTAACTCTCTTCCATGCTATGAAGTTTGATGCAGGTAATGAAGGTACAGAAGAAGTATTTAAAGCAAGAGAGATTGGTTGATGAGGATTCAGGAAGTAAACCATCACTGTAACATGAAATTGCAAGGAAGAGCAGCAAGTGCTGATGTAGAAGCTGCAACAGGTTCTCCAGAAGCTAGAGCTGAGATCATTCAGGAAGGTGGCTGCATGAGACAACAGATTGTCTTTTCTTTAAATGACTGAGCCACCCAGGCTCCCCAACAACAGATTTTCAACATAGGTGAAGCAGCCTTTTATTGGAAGAAGATGTCACCTAGGACTTTCACCACCAGAGAGAAGTCAGTGCCTGGCTTCAGAGCTTCAAAGAACAGAGTGACTCTCTTGTGAGGGGCTCGTGCAGCTGGTGACTTGAAGTTGAAGTCAATACCCATGTACCATCCTGAAAATCCTAGGGCACTTCAGAATCCTGCTAAATCTACTCTGCCTGTGCTCTGTGAACAACAACACAGCCTGATGACACTACATCTGTTTACAACATGGTTTACTGACCATTGTAAACCCACTGTTGACATTTACTTACTGCTCAGAGAAAGAAAGATTCCTTTCAAAACATCACTGCTGACAATGCACCTGATCACCTGAGAGCTCTGATGGAGATGCACAGTGAGATTGTTGTTTTCATACCTGTTGATACAGCCTTTAGTCTGCAGCCCATGGGTGAAGGAGTTGTTCTGATTTGCAAGTCTTCTGACTTAAGAGCTGCAATTTGTAAGGCTAGGGCCACACATGGAGATTCTTCTGATGGATTTTGGCAGAGTACATTGAAAAATTAGAAAGGATTCACTAGTCTAGATGCCATATGTACATTTGTGATTCATAGAGGTGAAAATATCAACATTAACAGGAGTTTGGGACAAGTGGACTGCAGCCCTCATGGATGACTCTGAGGGATTCACAACTTCACGCAGGAAGTCACTGCAGACATGGGGGAAGGCTCCTGAGAACACGAGTCAGAAGTGGACCAACGGCCGCATCTCATGATCAGATTTGAACAGGTGAGGGGTTGCTTCATGTCGGCGAGCAAAGAAAGGGGTTTCCCAAGACGGAATCTGCTCCCAGTGCAGACGCTGTGAAGACTATTGAAATGACCACAGAGGACTGAGAACATGACGTAAATGGGGGTGAGAAAGCAGCGGCAGGCTTGTGAGGAAGGCTTGGAAGCTGGAGCCAATTCTACTGTGGGCAGAATGCTGTCGAACTGCCCCGCTGCTGCGGAGAAAACATTTGTTTAAAGAGTCAATTGATGTGGGAAACTTCATTGTCTTATGTAAAGAAACTGCCACCTTGATCAGCCAGCAAGCTGTCAACACCAAGGCAAGAACTTCCATCAGCAAAAAGATGATTTTGTGAATACTCAGATAGTTAGCCTATTTTAGCAATAATTTTTTTTAAATTGAGGCATGCATATTTTTCCACATAATGCTATTGCACACTTACTAGACCACACGATAGTGTTATCATAACTATTATATACACTGGGAATCCTAAACATTCATTGGACTCACTTTACTGCGCTATTTGCCTTATTACTGTAGTTTGGAACCAAATCCGTGATAGGTCTGACGCATGCTTGTTCTCATATCAGCTAAACACGTGACTAGGCACGGTGTGTTAAGTGGCTCCAGCCCAGGATATGAAAGTAAGGAGTTGTGATGTGATTTGATGTGAGGTCCGGGAGCCAACAAAGAATGCTTCAGACGTTTTTGGTGCAAACAACGATGGCTTTACTCAAGCACTGAGACAGGACCCCTGGGCAGCAAGAGCCACCCGGGGATTGTGAGGACCCCGTGGTTATATACTCTACGTCGGGGTGGGGAGCAGAGATAAGGCAAGTTTCCCAGAGGATGTTCATATGTGAAGGAGGAATTACAGGGTCCTGGAGGCCTGGCTGTTGTCGAGCTGAGGTTATATGTTTATTTTTTTCCTTCTACCAAAACCTTAATATTATGATGGTTGGAAGTTTCTAGAGAAATGTCTTACTCTGCTTGTCTCAAGTATTTGTCAATGGACTGCAAGTTATAAAGGCATTTAATTTCATCCACATTTCCTTTTGCCTTTGTTTTCCACATCAGCGGCAGGCTCCGTATATCCCAGCTTCACAGGATAGGGTTTTCCAGAAAAGAAATCACTCCCCTTAAAACAATGCTTTTCAAGTGTTAATGTGCATACACTGTTCTGGTAGGGATGATGCGAAAACAGCAATGCAGGTATATTAGGCATGATGTGGGCCTGTGCTACTGCATTTTTAACAAGCTGCTATGTGACACTGATGCTGTTCAGACGGGTTTTTGTTTGAATAGCAAGACCTTGCGCAATCTATGTGTAGGGTGGGCAGGGACCAGGGAGGAGAAAAGAGAAGGTTTTACATATGGTGGCATTCATCGAGGCCTGGGGGGAGAATATCAGAATAACAACTTTTCCAAAGGGCAGAGGATTTGCAAAGTGGCCCATGACCATCACTCAGTCATTATTTATTGAGTGATTCCTGTCTGCAGACTCTGACATTCAGTGCCCGGGGGAATAACAAAGGAGGCCAAAGTCATGGTCTCTGCCCTCAAGTTATAACTCTATCACAGAGAGATAATTTGATAAAAATAAAAAAAAAATGTACAAGAACACCAATAAAACACAAACATATTAACCTGTCCTGTATAATGAATCACAAATAGTTCACAAATGCTGAGAGATCACCAGAGCAATTGAGGTGATAACTTAGTGACATTTGTGAAGGTTCAGTACAAGAGTTGCATTTTAAATAGTGGAGAAGGTCTGATAAGACTTGAGGAAGAGGGTGTCCTGTGTGAATGTCCAGAGATGGAAGCAGAGAACTCAGAGAACAGACATGAGGGGGCTGGCTTGCCTGAGGTGTGCCATGACGGGGGTGACTGGAAATGGAACGATTGCAGCGACAGCTGCAAAATTCTTGGAAGTTGATAAGTAAGAAATGTACTGGGTTCTGAACAGGTGAAAAAAACTGCATGATTTAAATGACTGTCAATGGAGACTCAGATTGGATGGAATAGACTGGAAGGAAAAGTCTCAGAAAAGTAGCATGAAAGGCCGCTGTGGTCACTTGAGAGGGATGAGAGCTGAGGTCTGGAGCAGGTTCAGACCCTCGGGGACAAGAAAGGCCATGCTCAATGGAAATGCCTGTCCTACGGGCCCTGGACAATGTGATGGACTACAGGGTCGACCTAACTGCCCCTTGCCCTCCTTCAGGTGCATGCTTCCATATCCAGCAAGGCCATCCCCTCTCCTTCCATCAGAGGAGAGAGAAAAGATATTCCCAGGCCATAGAATCAATGGTTAAGGTGTCCTCTGGAGCAGTGGCTACACATCAGAAAGCACCAAAGGGCAAAGAATCCAGTGGTAAAGTCTCAGGTATTTTACAAGCCCTCCAGGGAAATATTTGAGCTTTGAAATTTCATTCTATATTGCAGATCAAATAATGGGGGAATCATTTCCTTCTGTTCCCCACAATGTATGTTTAATTCTGAGAGGTAGCATCAATAATCACTGACATTAGAGTCAAAAGAAGTGTGTTCTTGCAGCTTCTTCCCAGTTACTTTGTCAGTTTCGTAAAAGGCTTTGCCTCGTGGGTCTTCATTTCCTTTTCTGTAAAGAGGCAGTTGACCAGTAACCTAGTGGCTGTTTGCTCTGTGGGTCAAACCAAAGGAAAGACAGACTAGCGCTCACAGAAGAGGGGGTGCTCTTCTGAAGTTAATCTGTGATGGGATGGATAATAAGCAGAGATTAGCAAAAATGCTTATGGTTTTATGAAAAACATAAAGCCTTTTTTTTTTAGTGTTTATTTTTGAGAGACAGAGACAGAATGTGAGCATAGGAAGAGCAGAGAGAGGGAGACACAGAATCTGAAGCAGGCTCAAGGCTCCAAGCTGTCCACATAGAGCTTGATGTGGGGCTCGAACTCCTGAACCGTGAGATCATGACCTGAGCTGAAGTCTGACGGTCAACTGACTGAGCCACCCAGGTGCCCCAAAGCCCTCTGTTCTTAGGTTGTTTATTTGTGCCTTTAGATACCTTATTGTTAAATAAGGCAGGTGGTAACCACCTTAATGATCATAATGGAGAGGTGAATTAGTCAATTATTCCCACTGGGTGTTTATTAATCATATGTGATCATATTATACACTAGGAAGTCATTTCCTTTTTAATGACAATTTATTTATTTTTTAATGTTTGTTTATTTTTGAGAGAGAGACAGAGTGTGTGGAGAGGAGAGGGAGACAGAATCTGAAGCAGGTTCCAGGCTCTGAGCTGTCAGCACAGAGCCTGACACGGGGCTCGAACTCACCAAGGGTGAGATCATGACCTGAGCCAAAGTCGGACACTTAACCTACTGAGCCAGCCAGCCCCCCCCAATGACCTTTTAAAATAAGAAAATAAAATATAGATAATAATGTTCTAGGCTCACAGCAAAATTGAGATTCCCCATATACCTTCCACCCCCCCACACACAGCCTCCCTCACTGTCATCCCCACCACAGGGTATGTCTTACACCTGATGAACCTGTACCAACACACTGTCATCACCCAAAGGCAGCTTACGGTATGGCTCACTCTTGGTTTTGCATATTCTATGGGTTTGGGCCAATATATAAAGGCCTGTGTTTATCATAATAGTATCATACACAGTTGTATTGCTCTAACAGTCTTCTGTGCTTTGTCTGCCTATTCATGCCCTCCAACCCAGGAAGTTGTTTGTGAAGAAGGGAATCAAATAGAGGGTCTGAGCCTCAAAGGGGGCATGTGGGAGAGCCCCTCCCTGTGGTGGGGCCTCATGAGAGCAAAGGAAGGCGAGTGGCCCCATCACCTCCTATACACGTATGTGTTCTGACAGGACTCTAACTTGAACTGTGTCCAATCAGACTATATGTCACCATTAGAGAGACCAGTAGAAATTGTATAAAAGGCCACATCCTGCTGTGCTCGGGGCTCAGTTTTTGGGGTGCAAACCCCCTGAGCCCGTGCCGGCATGATGAATAAAGCTGCTTCCTGGACAGAAAAGCCTGGGTGTCCCGTCGCTGGGAGAATTCTGCTGCAAGAGAAGTGGGCTAATTAGTCAGATGCCAGTGATCCCTGCTTCCTGCTCTTCACAGTCTGGCATTCATCTCCCCGAGTGTGGGCCGGACTTGCTAACTCACAGTTTGCTTTCTATCTGCTTTCGTGCTGAAACTGCAGCCAGTTCCCCTGCCCAGGAACTCCTGTCTTCTCTCTCACTATGAATTTCTCCTTTTCACTCATCACCGTGTACGTTGTACATTTTTACTTGTTTCCCATTTCCTTGATAGAATAAAACTCCATGAGGGTAAGGAGGGTTTTTTCTTTTTTTATGTGCCCATTATTAAACACCTATTTATACTGTGTGACATAAACATTTGTTGCATTAATGAATATATAGTGTGCTGCATCAAACTGATTATATTTTACATTTATGTAAAAGCACCAAAGGGCTAAGAGTCCAGTCTCAGGTATTTTTAGAGTTAAAAAAAAATGTTTTTTTATTTGCTAAAAGCTAATGATTTTTCTTCCAATTTTTATTTCGATGCATATTCTAACATGATGATCTCTAAATAGTATCCATTACTTAACACATTTCATTTTGTATATATTATTAAAAGTAATGACCTGTAATTATATGTAAATAGCATTAAAAATGCAACTGAGGGCAATCTAAATTAACACGTTTTAAAGTACTTTATTTTTAGGGGCGCCTGGGGGGCTTAGTCGGTTAAGCGTCCGACTTCAGCTCAGGTCATGATCTCACAGTTTGTGGGTTCGAGCCCCGCATCGGGCTCTGTGCTGACAGCTCCGAGCCTGGAGCCTGCTTCGGATTCTGTGTCTCCCTCTCTCTCTGACCCTCCCCTGCTCATGCTGTCTCTGTCTCACTCTCTCAGAAATAAAACATTAAAACCAAAAATTTAAAAATAAATAAGTACTTTAGTTTTTGTCTTTTGTTAGAGAATTTAGAAACAGACACTTGTATGTTTGTTTCATGTGGGTTTTTCTTTGGTATTGATTTTTTTTACATTTTTAACTTTAATTCTAGTATGGTTAATATATGATGTTATATCAGTTTCAGGTGTACAAAATAGTAATTCAACAATTTTATACATTCCTCAGTACTTCCCACAACAGGTAGACTCAGTTTTATAGTTTATAAACTGAGAGTCATGGAAATCAGTGCAAGTCAAAGTTGAGGCTATTATAAATTGTAAAGCTGTAAGTAATTAGGGACTTCATTCCCACCAAACGTTAATAGATAATTCCTGAATCTTTAGTCTGAGTACAAATAAATCGGGGAGGCCACTTAACACTTCTAACATATCAGAGAATAAATAACGTAACCCAAATACTCTATGGCCAAGGAAAGGTCATGACTGTATAAGAGAGCACAGCTAATATACTGTGTAACCTTAATCAGGTAACCCAGATGACTCTCACGTTGACCTTATATAATCAAAACACCAATAATTATATTTTCCAAATATTTTACGTTTAAATTTAAAACTAAAAACTCATCATTACTTTTCAGAAAAGAAAATCTGACTCAAAATAAATATATAGCATTAGATGTGGTACTTTTGACATTTGTTTTGTATTTGTGTCTGCATGGGTATAACATTGTATGAAAAACATTATGTGGAAAACAGTTCAATTAGCATGTTTGTAACCATGAGGTTAACCAGTGTGGTTAACAAAAAAGAAGGTTTAAAAAATAATTTCATAGGCATGAACACTTCATTAATATGACTTGTAAAGTTTAACTTAAAATGTATGAATTGTCCATTTTGTAATACCATCTGCTGAATTCATTTTAGTTTAATATTTTAATTTTATCTTTTTTATTGATGAACAATTACTGCATCCAATTTTTCTTAAACTTACCAAGTTCATTAATAAGCTTTATGGTTAGAAAAATGTACTAGAAATACAAAAAAAAAAGGTAAACAAACTATAGATTTAATTACCTATTAAAACTTACATTTCAATTAAGCTACTGAGAAAATAATATGAGAGCAACATTAATGCAATGAAATGAAAAGGAAAATCAAGACAGTAGATTTAAATAAAACAGCCTGGTGCAATGCCACAGTGATTTCCCCACATAATTAATTTTGTTTTTTCTTCTAATTCCCAGGGTTGAGTTATAAACACATGATTTCTTTCTCCTTGCAGAGTGTATGGAAAAAATTGTAGGTCATGGCAGGCACCCAAAGAAGTCCTAACTTTTTATTAAATTTTTTTTTATTTTTTAAGTATATTTATTTATTGTGAGAGAGAGGGAAAGCACGAGTTGGAGCGGTAGGAGGGAAGGAAGGGGAGGGAGACTCCCAGGCAGGCTCTGTGCAGTCAGCATGGAGCCCAGTGCAGGACTCGAACCCGTGACATGTGAGATCATGACCTGAGCCGAAACCAAGAGTCAGACATTTAAACAACTGAGCCACCCAGGTGGCCCCCACCCCCCAAAGAAGTCCTAACGTCTTAAAAACCAAGAACTGCTAAATTATATCCTTTTGTAAAATTAAAATGTGAAGTGAATAGGTTTCTGCTATTCACTAGGATTTACATGTGTCCCTGCTCATTAGCCCCCTTCCACACAGTCAGTGGAAGATGCTAGAATAAGGAGAAGCACTGGAGTAAAAATAGCAATAAAAGTGTGTTGGAAGCTATAAATCTGAAAAAAAAATGTTCTTGGGTTTTTGTTTTTATTAAAATACAGTATTTTTAAGACAGCCTTGGAATCAAATGTGACCTCATTTGCCTTCCACTCATACCAATGATAAATTTCAAATGGCGCCGTCATCTGTAGCTACTCGGATATGAAGAGTGTGGGGGATGACCTTTTCTGGAAGGCTGCACACTGATGTTTAGAGGCAGCCATTCTTTCTTGTGACTTTAAATTTCATCACATAAAATGATTAATGTGATTTTGGACACTTAAATTGTGACTTCACAGTAAATTTTGATTTTGGTTTTCCTCTAAGTCTCAAGGCCATCAGTTTTCATGCCCATTAATGACAGATAGGAGGAAGCATGATCAGTGGAAGGTAACACAGGTAAAAACAGATGCAGAGATTGGGGGATGAAACCTCATGTGTAAAGTGCGACCGAGCTTCCTAACTGGCCAGCCCTTAATGGACACACTGGCAGGAATGTGCCTCTAAGAGCAGCTCCTGGTGCTGAAGATGTTCTCTCCGCTCTCCCGCCTTATTCTCTAACACCAGCTGCCCCCTTCCTTGCCCACCCTCCTTTCAGATTTTTTTTTCCTAGAAAGAGCAAGTGGAGGAGAGGGGCAGTGGGAGAGAAAGAGAGAATCTTAAGCAGGCTCCACACCCAGTGCAGAGCCAGACGTGGGGCTCACCCAGGACCCTGGAATCATGACCTGAGCCAAAATTAAGAGCCAGGCGCTCAACGGACTGAGCCTCTCCCTCTTTTCAGAAAGTTTGAATGGCTTATTTATTACTTTGAACACTTTAAAACACTAACACAAGGTTAAATATTATCTTCTAGTATTTATGGTATGTACAATGAAATATTGAAATGAGACTGTTAGATTAAATTATGCATTTGCCATTTTCTTTTTTTTGCCAAGTCTACAGAAGTATGAGTAACAAAAAATGTATATATGCAAGAAGTACTTTAAGATGCTTTTTAAAAATACATAGTGAACTAACAGAATCAAGGTAATTGCCAGATCTGTTGCCTCACAAAGTTAAGATTTTCTCTTCTTGTGTGGTTAGAATACTTCAGACATAGCCATTTAGCAACCTGCAAGTACACAATCCATTGTCATCAACCAGCGTTACATGGCAGTAAATTACATCTCAGCACTTACGCATCTTGCTCAACTCTTTTTATTTTTTATTTTATTTTTTTTTAATGTTTTATTTCTAGGAGAGAGAGAGAGACAGCGTGAGCAGGGGAGGGTCAGAGAGAGAGGGAGTCACAGAGTGAAACAGGCTCCAGGCTCTGAGCTGGCAGTCAGCACAGAGCCCGACGATGGGCTCGAACCCACGAACCGCGAGATCATGACCTAAGCGAAAGTCGGACGCTTAACCGACTAAGCCACCCAGGCGCCCCATTGCTCAACTCTTTTTAGTTGATACTCTCTCTTCGTCAGATACTCTGTCTTTAATAGAAGAGTTATTTGCCTATACAAACATTTAGACATAATGATTGAGTTCCTCTAACATTCTCTATTAAGAAAACATGTTAAAATAAACATTATATTCTGGGTAGCAAATGTTTACATATATAATTTAGTTTTGGACATTTTTTTGAAAATGCTTTTTTTTTCCTTTTTAATTCATTTTTGGGGAGATAGAGGCGGAGGGCAGGGAGGGAGATAGAATCTCAGGCAGGCTCTGCACTATCAGCACAGAGCCTGACAGGGGGCTCAGTCTCATGAACCCGTGAGATCATGACCTGAGCCAAAATCAAGAGTCGGATGCTTAACCACCAGAGCCACCCAGGTGCCCCAGTTTTCTTTTTAATTGAGGCTTCACTAACCTACATTATAGTAGTTTCGGCTATACTTTATAGTGATTTGATGTCTATATATATTGAAAAAGAATAAGAAGTCTAGTTGACATCTGTCACTGTACATAATTACAGAATACTTACATACTTCTTGTGATCACTATGCAAATCTACTCTCAGTCATGCAGTAGACTACGAACTATACTTGTCATGCTCCATTTTACATCTCTGTAATTTATTTACTTTATATTTGGAAGTTTGTACCATTTGACTTGCACACATTTTACCCACTCCCCACACCCCACCTTTGGCAGCCAACAATCTGTTGTGTGTATCTATGAGGTTATTGTGTGTTTTATTTTAGATTCTATATATGACTGAGTCATA
This sequence comes from Proteles cristata cristata, assembly GCA_017311185.1. NCBI lineage: Eukaryota > Metazoa > Chordata > Mammalia > Carnivora > Hyaenidae > Proteles > Proteles cristata. Next base: position 180,918 of record JAESUZ010000823.1, read on the forward strand.
GGATCTTTATTTTTCTGTCTGACTTATTTCACTTCACAAAATACCCTTAACATCTCTCCATGTTGTCTCAAATGTCCCTTTTTTATGGTTGAATAATATTCTGTTGTACGTATAGCACATTTTATTTGTTCATTCCTTTGTCAGTGAACACTTGGGTTTGGCCTGTGTCTTGGCTATTGTAAAAGATGCTACAATAAACACAGGAGCACATGTATCTTTTTGAGTTAGTGATTTTGTTTTCTTTGAATAAATACCCCGAGGGCAGTTGCTGGATCATATGGTAATACTGTTTTTAACTTTTTGAGGCAACTCCATACTGTTTTCCATAGTGGCTGCAGTAGTTTGCATTCCCACCAACAGTTCCCAAGGGCTCCCTTTTCTCCTCATTCTCGCCGGCACTTGTTACTTCTTGTTGCACTTTATTCTCGCCACACTTTGAGGTGTGATGTGAACTCTCACCGTGTTTTGATTCTAATGTCCTTGAGGATGAGTGACATTGAGCACACATCCACGTGTCTATGGCCATCTGTATGTCTCTTTTGGGAAATTGTCTATTGAGAACCTTTGCCAAATTTTTAATCAGATGGTTTCTTTGCTCTTGATCTGCATGAGTTCTTTACATACTTTGGGAACACCTTCTCAGGTCTATGATTTACAGATATGTCCCATTCAGAAGGTTGTCTTTTCATGTTGGTGGCGGTTTGCTATGCGGTTTTGTTTTGGTTTTGGTTTGATGTAGTCTTAACACTTCTTCGTTTAGTTGGCTTTTGTAGCCTTGAACAATTTTTCATTTAGTTGGCTTTTGCTGTCAAACATATACAATGATTTTTAAAACTAATGTCAGGGATCTCATCATCTATTTTTCTAGACATTTTATGGTTTCAGGGTCTTGCATTCAAGTCTTTAATCCACATCGTATTAGTCTTTTTGTCTGGTGTAAGATAGTGATCCAGTTTTATTCATTTGCTTGTTTCTGTCCAGTTGTCTAACAACATGTATTGAAGAGATTGTCCTTTTCTCACTAAAGTCTTGATCTCTTTGTCATCAACCCATTGACCAAAAATATGTAGCCTGCCTTCTGGGCTACAGAAGCCCAGAAGCTATTCTGTTCCTCTGGTCTGTGTGTTTTTTTCATGACAATACCATACTGGTTTGATTAGTGTAGCTTTGTAACATAGTTTAAAATCAGGGAGCATATTTCCAGCTTTGTCCTTCTTTCTTAAGATCTCTTTGTCTATTTTGGATTATTTTTTAGGTTCTTACTTTAATTCCATTTAGATAACATACAGTGTTATATTAGTTTCAGACGTATAATATAGTGATTCACCACTTCCACATATCACTTTGTGCTCATCACAGCAAGTGCCCTCCATAATTCCTATCTTTTGTGGTTTCTCACACAGTTTAGGATTATTGTTTTTATGTGAAAAAATGCCTTTGGAATTGTGATATGGATTGCACAGAATCTATATATGGTTTGGGATAGTAAGGGCATTTTAACAATATTCTTCTAAACCATATACATGAATAACTTTCCACTTATTAGTGTTATCTTCAATTTCTTAGTGTGCTACAGTTTTCAGTGTATGGCTGATTTATCTTCCTTGTTAATCTATTTTAAGTATTTTATTATTTTTAATGCCATTGTAAATGGGGTTTTAAAAAGTCTCTGGTATTTCATTAATAGTGTATAGAAATATAATAGATTTCTTTATATTGCTTTTGTATCCTGCAACTTTATGAAATTCATTTATTAGTTTGAACTGTTTTATGGTAGAGTCGTTAGGGTTTCTTGTATAGAATAACATGTAATCTGCAAACAGTCATAGTTTTACCTCTTCCTTTCAAATGTGGATACCTTTTATTTCTTTCTTCTTTTTCTTTTTTTGGTAGAGTACTGTAGCTAGGACTTTCGGTACTATGTTGAATAAAAGTGGTAAGAATGAGTACCGTTGTCTTGTTCCTGAACTTAGAGAAAAACTTTAACTTTTTAAGTTTGTCAAAAATTATTTTAATATTCCATATTTTACCAAATACAACACCTTCCACCAGGTGAGTATGAAGTTAGTGCCACAGCTTGTTACAGATGGACTGTATCCGGTTGAAGTAAATGCTCTCTTATCCACTTTCTTCAGAGTTTGTAGAGCGGATGTTGGATTTCGTCAGTGCTTTTCCCACGTGTACTAAGATGATCATGGAGTTTTAATCCATTGTTTTGTGAATGTGTTATGTCACATTGATTTGTGAATATAGAACCTTCCTTTCTACCCTGCAATAACTCCCATTTGGATCTCGGTGTATGACTGTGGAATATAGTGTTGAATTCTATTTGCTAATGTTTTGTTGAGGATTTTTATACCTATGTTCACTATAGATATTGGCCTATTATTTTCTTGTGGCATCGTTTCCTAATTTTGGGATTAGGGTAATGCTTGCCGTATAAAATCAGTTGGGAAACAATCTCTAATCTATTTTTGGAAGAATTTAAGAAGAATTGGTATTAATTCTTCTTTGAATATTTGGTAGGGTTCACCACTGGAGCTGTCTAGTCTTGGGATGTTGTTTTTTGGGAGATTTTTGGCCACTGATTCAGTCACCTTACCTGTTATGTTGTTCAAATTTTTATTGCTTCTAGGAATTTATCCATTCTTTATGGGTTCCCCAATTGTTAGAGTATAAATGCTCCTGTGGTAGCAGGTGTAATGTCTAATTTTAATTACTGATTTTGAATCCTCCCTTTGTTGATGTTACCAAAAGGTTTGTCAGTTTCTTTAAAAGAGCACAGCTCTTGGTTTTATCGATCTTTTTTATTGGCCTTTTAGTCTCTTTTTCACTTTTATAGTCTGATTTATTTTTCTTCTTTCTACTAACTTTGGCCTCGTGTGATTTTTTTTCTAGTTTCTTGAGGTATAAATTAGGTTATTTGAGATTTTTCTTCTTTCCTGAGATAAGTACAGAATGCTATGAACTTTTCTCTTAGAACTGCTTTTGTTGCATCCCATAAGATTTTTTTTTTTTAATTTTCATTTGTCTCCAGGTATCTTTTAAGCCATTCATTAACCATGGGTATATTTTTAAACCCATTCTGTAGCATATTTTTTAGTTTCCACATATTTGTGACTTTTCTGGTCTTTTTTCCTGTAATTGACTTCCAGTTTCATACCACTGTGAACAGAAAAGATGCTTCACACGATTTGAATCCTCTTAAATTTATTGAGATTGCTTTGTTGCTTGACATGTAATCTATTCTGGAGAACGTTTCATGTACAGCTGAGAAGAATATGCATGTGTTGCTTTTAAATAGAATGTTCTTATAAATCAACTAAGTTTATCTGGTCTAATTGCTGTTCCCTTATTGATTTTCTATATTAATGTTGTATCCATTGATGTAAGCGGGGTATTAAAATTTGCTACTATTACTGTATTGCTGTTTATTTCTCCTTATAGAAATTTTAAATGTTTGCTTTATATGTTTAGGTGTTCCTATGATTGATGTATAACTACTTATGAATATTATATCAAATTGTTGAATTTACCCATTTATCATTATGTGATGCCTTTCTTTGTCTCTTTTTGCAGTCTTTAACATCCATTTTTTTCTGATATCTATGTAGCTACCCCAGCTTTCTTTTGGTTAACATTTACATGCAGTATCTTTTTCCACCTCCTCACTATCAGTTTGTTTGAACTTACATCTGGAATAAATATCTTGAAGACCCCATTTAGAAAGGTCTTTTTTTTCCCCAGTGATATGCTTAGATTTCTTTATCTTTTGTATTCCTTTAGGGATTTTAGCTTGCTGAGTACATGAAGGTTACATAGAGCAACATATATATTTGACAGTCTATTTTAATTCTGTAACAACTTAAGTTTAATTGCATTCTAAAGCTCTACATGTTTACTCTCCCCCATCCCAGATTGTATGTCTTTGACGTCACATTTTATATCTTTTTAACTTGTTTCTTAATTATTATAGGTATTTTATTACATTTGTCTTTTAACGTCCCTACTAGCCTTATAAGTGATTAATCCACTACATTTGCTATATATTTACCTTTTCCAGTGAGACTTTCACTTTCATATGTTCTATTGTTACTAATTAATGTCCTTTCTCTTTAGCTTAAAAAAGGTCCCTTTAACACTTTCTCCTAGTGCTGGTTTACTGGTGATGAACTCCTTTTGCTTCTATCTGTAAAACTCAATCTCTTCCATTTCAAATGATGACTGGGCTGGATAGAGTATTCTGGGTTGGAAGTTTCTTCTTTCAGCACATTGAATATATTATGACACTCCCTTCTGTTCTGCAAAGTTTCTGCTGAAAAATCTTCGGATGTCCTTTGGGGATTGCCTTGTGCACAACCGGTAGTTATTCTCATGTTCATTTAAGAATCTCTTCTTTTTTTTAACTTTGGCATATTAATTATAATGTGTCTTGGTGTGGGACTCTTTGAATTTGTCTAATTTGGAGCTCTATGAGATTCCGGAAACTGTTTCCCAGCTTAGGGCAGTTTTTAGCCATTAGTTTTTCAAATCAGTTTTCTGCCTCTTGCTCCTCTGTCTTCATCTGAGACACTTACAGTACAGCTGTTATTGTGGTTGATGTTGTCTACAGGGCAAGTAGGCTTCTCTCGTGAAAAGGCTGGGCTGTGTTTCAGTCTGCTGTGTGCTCAGTGCTCAGGGAGTGTGGCCTGCCAAGAACTGCCTCTCTGGTTGTTCTCATCATAGGACCCAGGAGTGCCTGCCCTCTGCCTTCCTAAGTCAGGTGGCCCCCAAACTGTGTCACCAAACATAAAAATCGGGGTTCCTGATCTCTCCCTTGGAGAGAACTTGGAACTCTGTAGTTACAGCAGCGGGAGAGTGTGAAGATGTGCCTGTTGGCTGGAGTGAGGCAGAATTAAAGGGCAATGATGGCACTCACCAAAGAGAAGGAGAAAACAGAAGGAGCAAAGGAATGGTGCCCATCGACTTTAGCAAGACAGAGGGAGGGCAGGAAGATGGGCCCACCAGCTCGACCCATCCCCAGGGAGTATCCCAGAAGGTCCAAGCCCCTCAGACAAGTGCTTCAAAATTAGCAAATGAATCTCTTTCACGTAAAGCCTGGGTACTTTTCAAAGAGCTGCTTCAGAGCTGGGCCCTGGGGCCAGTATCTGCCTATAGGCCCTTTCAGATTCTCTTCTCAGTTTGGCAGAGCCCCGCACGTCTTGTCAGTGAGAGCCTCACTGGTTTTCAAAGCCAGGGGTTTGGGGAGCATGTCTCTTAGGTGTCACCCTTACAAATTAGGGTTCCTCGCGTGGGGTAAGAACCCTTTGCTCCTCGAGATAAAGCTCCAGGTTTTCAGTTCCCTCTTGTCTGTGGGTCACTGGCTAGGATAGGTTTTCTGGGAAGATTGTGTCTCAATGGGGGAGAGGGTCAAAAGAGGGGAGAGAGAGACAGAGACAGAGAGAGAAAGAATGAATCTTAAGCAGGCTCCACGCTCAGCTCCAAGTCCGATGTGGGGCTCTATCCCACAACCTTGGGGCCACAACCAGAGACAAAATTAAGAGTCCGACTCTAAACCAAATGAGTCACTCAGAGGCTTAATGTATTTTGAAGCAATATCTATTTTAAGGTTCAAGTTGTTTCTTATCCTATTTTTAAAACTTAGTAAATTTTGCAGAAAAATAAATTATAAGCAAATTGATTCACTCCGTGGGAAAGGCCTTAATAATCTAATATATATCAGTAAAAGTATCCAGTAATACAGTATATTATTCATAGGTATTAACTAACCATAGTGCTAATTACCACATGAAAAATCTTCCCTGTAGGATGACTGCTAGAATAAAGGTTTTAATACTTGTCATCTTTAAATATGTCATTAAAGCCTAGAATTACAGTTCAGTCACCACAGATTACTTTAGCTAAACATATTTGTAACTTTCAAAGCATCACTGCTCACATTTATTTAAGACAACATTGGCCATGTTTGGGAGTCTCAGAATAAAATTTGTTAAGCTCCAGCTACATTCTGCATTTTGGGTTTAAAATTAATGGTTTTCTTAAATGTCAAAGGATTTAAGAAGTAGGAGTAAACCATGGATGGGTCTCTCCTCATTTCTTTGGCTCCCACTTGAATGTCAGACTCACTTTATTTATTCCAGATGTTCTGAAAAAAAAAAATCTTTAAAATGTCTGAATCCTTTTTTTTTTTTTTTAACTTGGAAACTCAGCAGATTGTGGGTGTTTTAAAAATGATGGACGCCCATGCTCAGCTGCATTTTTACTGAATTAGAATTAGCTTGTTTAATGAGCTTCTTCTGGAGAAGGTCAAGAGAAACTACACCTTAACTGTCTTAGCCCATTGTCCCAAGTGGAAAAAACAACTACTGAAAAAGATGTACAAAATCATGGCCTTTTACCCTGGAGAACTGATGTTTGTTTGTTTTAACCAAGAACTGCAGGATTTTAAAAAAGGCATTTGAAGGCTTTAATTTGGATCCACAGAAAAGAGAAAAATGTACACAAGGAGAGTTTACTGGTTTAATCCATAATAATGAATGGACAATGCAGTGTTCTATTTAAGCATAAGACTATTATCTTTAGTGCAGAGATGAAAAGGAAGATATGGGATTTGTTTCTGACGATCTTAGGGAAAGGAGAAAGGGAGAAAACAAAACAACACAGAATCCAAATATAGCTGTAGAGTCAAAAAATAATTTTTTGGAGGTTAAAGTAGTACAGATTTAGATTTAGAGGTGGGACAAGGAGAGCACTGTAACTTTATTCAACTCTAATCTCATCTGCGAGTGGGATTCCTTATAAATAGGTCTGTTTAAAGGACTCAAATCCGGGGGCACCTGGGTGACTCAGTCAGTTACGAGTCTGACTTCAGCCCAGATCATGATCTCATGGTTGGTGAGTTTGAGCCCTACATCATGCTCTGCATTGCGGTGATGAGCCTGCCTGGGATTCTTGCTCTCGCTCTCTGCCATTCCCCACTTGTGCTCTCTCTCAAACTAAATAAATAAACTTAAAAAAATAAAGTGCTCAAATCCAGAGTAAACATTGTGAAATAAGGTGATTTTATGGCCGGTATACTAAGGAGTCTGCTGGAGTCTAGTCTAAAATAGACCACTGGAGGCCCCGTCTGGGCTGTAGGTTGGTTTCCTGTTGCTTCCCAGCCAAGAGGCAAAAGTAGGACAGAAAAATCCTCCCAAAGTAATAGCTTGCTTAGAATTCTCCAGATTTTTTTTTTCTTTTCTTTTGCTTAATCGTGTGCGCATAGTCTTTACTGATATAACTTTCTCTGTTTATTTTACCTAAGGAAAGAATAGGACGTTCGGGTGTTTGCTACATCTGCAACATATGCTGCCTCCATTGACGTTTCTAATGGTATTTGGCTCTCCCACCCCAGCTCAAGCTGGGTAATAAGACCCTGATGTGTAGGGTCTTAATACTAAGTCTGGGGAAAGTGGCAGATGTTAACCTTATTAAATCAATCAAGCCATGGAATTAAAGTTCAACTTATTGCAGTTTAATTAGTACTGTGGCTAGTTAAAAGCCTATAAACAATATCATCTTTCACCAAATATTTATACTGACATTTTGTATGTTGTTTAAGGAATCCTCAAAAAGCCTGTCCAATAAAGTTACAAGAACATTATTCATTTGGGGTGGACTTTAATGTTAATTGCTTTAAAAAAGTGGAATGTAATGAATCGCTCATAACCAACAAAAGTTAAAGATGTTGAATTTTAAGGGTCCATATAAGGTATTTCATATTCTCTTTTCTACACAATTGTTACTAGAACTATTTTGTGAAATTTAAAAATGCTTCAGAATTTCTTATTCCAATAAGAACACACTTCTTGAAAAAAAAACTATAAAATAAGAGTACATGCATTTTACACTTTTGCTTTCTAACATCTTGAACATTTTGTAAATATTTTGTCCCAGAGGAAAAATGTTTTTTTAATTATGGCAAAATATTTCATTAAAAAGAAAAACAAACACATTATCTCCCTCCTAATCATCAGGCTCATACATTTGGATTTTTACATAGTATAAGGATACATTTAAAATACAACTTTTTGTGTTTTTGTGTAATGATGGGACCTCATTAATTTCCCTCTTAATTGAATCAAAAAAAAAGGAATCAAGATTTAGAGTACATGTGAAAGTGACTAGTCTAAAAAACTTTTTTGGCAGGGTTCATTTTATTTTTAAAAAATTTTTAATGTTTTTTATTTATTTCTGAGAGAGAGTGAGCATGAGCAGGAGAGGCTCAGAGAGGGAGGGAGATACAGAATCTGAAGCAGGCTCTAGGCTCTGAGCTGTCAGCACAGCCTGATGCGCGCAGCTAGAACCCACGAACCGTGAGATCATGACCTGAGCCGAAGTCAGAAGCTTAACTGACTGAGCCACCCAGGCACCCCACTTTTTAAAAATTTGTTTAATGTTTTTTTGCGGAGGTTCCTTTTAAAATGTGCTTCTTTGCAGACTAGATAGCTTGTTGGATCACTTGAACTATGTTAAACTGTTTTTAAAAGACTTTCAACTTAGTCCTGCTCAAATGGATACATAAAAATAATCTATCTGGATGTGTGTGGGAGGTAGGAACAGCCTGTTTTCCCTGCATGGGCTCTTGCCTACCCTCCCTCATTACACTCTTTCTGGGAAAAACATTTGGGGAGTCTTTGACAGGAGAAGAGTTGAGAGTCCAGGCCCGGCATATGATTCTTTGGGAAAGACATGAACATACATTCTAAATGTTTTGTTTTTAAATGCGTTGTTTTGGTAAGAGACTGGTAGTTCTTATATTCAGGCAAAAATTTATTTTTGAAAATATTCATCCAATTTGTGTGTCTCTTGTGTGCATTAGAATGATGGGAAGTCCTTAAAGCAAAACCAAAGAAGGGTGGATTTATTGAGGGTTTATATACTTTTGACGAGTCTGGTTTTGATAATTTCTGTCTTGTACATGGGGCCAATTAGTCCAAGATGGATGTACGCTCTGTACATCCAGAGGTTGGTCACATTGAACAAAGCTATATTCCTTACGTCTGGTAGACACACCCAGGCCACTTCAGAGGAATATATTAGTCAAATATTAGCCACAGTATATGAACATGTGGTGTTTATTGTGCTCTCGACAGTGTAAATGGACAGTTTTACTTTTTAAGGCATGTTTTTGAAAATTGAAAGTCCAGATTTAAAATGATGAGATCTCACAATGTAGTCTAACAACATTACAAAGACCATGAGAACCCTGGGTAGACTGGGATCTGAATTCTATTTGAATCCGAGTTAATCAGTGACAAGTTGATTGATAAGCCTACTCAATCCATCCGTGTTTGTTCATTGATTTAACCTCACTCTAGTGCCTATAAGTGTATGTGAGTGTGTTCAACTGCTACAGGAGTTGACACATAGATACAGAGGAAAATGGTATTTCATCTTGCACTGTGTCCAATGAAATCCATACGCAGAGTAGTTTTAAGGGGAAATTGCCACAATTTTCAAAATGAGCAATTGATTATCTTTCAAATATTTTCAAAAACTGATGGTAAGCTAATGAGAGCAGGGCAAGATCGTGCTATGATCTGCCGGCTTGCGACAGTAGTTGAAAACCATCACCCCCACCAGGTAGGCCAGGCCCATGCATTCTGCACCTGGTGTTCAGTACGTGACTCACAGTTAATACGTGTGTTTCAGTTTTCCAAGAAAAACATTATAATTATGAGAGTGGAAGACAGATGGAAGTAATATTTACTAAAGATTTACCAGGCACCCAGATCGAAGCTCAGTGATACATATAATCAAGTGGAACCCAGATTTGAACTCCCAAACCTAACCTCAATCATTTTTCATTGTTCTCACCTCATAATTATAATATGCTTCTAACATTTAAAATCATGCTCCTATTCACACATTTCCTCTGCTAAAATTAAGAATTTAAAAAGCAATAATATGACCTTTATTTTTCTCTAAAAATGTTCTGAATTATAAAAGCTCCAAGAGCAGAAATGGAAATTGTTTGAATAATTAGAATAACAGAATGATTATGTGGAAGATTCTCAGAGGTATTGTATTTTATATTTTAGTGTAATTCAGAACAGGATATTTATCAGTTATAATGGGTCATTTTATTTGGCAGATTTTCACATACATTAATACCATACATTTTATCCATATATACTTTTATTTTCTTTATTAAAACATCAAATAAGGCATCATTAGGTAAAATGAGATTTATTCATATGCAGTGAAAGCCTCATAGAATATTACTTGAAGTGTACATTCAACAGGAAACCTGATAAGCTACAGTTTAAACAGCCATGAAACTTCATTAAATGCCATTTGTAGTCTCTCGTCATATACTCACTTCTTGACCTTGTTCTTTTGCACAGCCCCAATTTCAAAACGGCCAAGTGTAAAACCTAGTCCCTAATTGTAAGACACTTGATAGACACGCTTCTCTAAATCCCAAATATATTATGAGAACGACCTAAGTCCACATAAGTAAAATGCTTTGAGAGTGTACATCGTAGGGAACGCTAAATGAACCTGAATATGTTGCTAATTCTTGATAAATCTGAGTTAGTACAAGTAAGACCCTGAATCTGCATTTCACCTCAGTGTGGTATAGTTTTGCTGTCCAGTCCAGTCTGTGCTTACAAGGCTTGACTATATGGGAAAATTACAAGTACAGACAACATAACTTTTCTTTCTAGCTCAAGAAAAAAAAAAAAAAAAAACATCACAGGTTAAAGGGAATAATTCCTTACGTCATTCAGATTTTGGGAAAAAAAAAACCCACAAGTTTATATAACCTCTAAACAATGGATGAACGCGCAGAAAGGTTCTGTTCAGTGGGGACCAGCAGCAGCTCAGGTGGGGACCAGAAAATTGAGCTCAGTGCCCTAAAGACTGGGCGAAAGAGGAGAGGTTCTGCTGGGGAATAATTAGAGATGACTGACGCTACGGACCTGTCTTGCTCTTTCAGTCAGTACTTGGAAGTCAGCGTGGGCCCTGGACAAACAGAGTGGCAATGTGCTGGCTGTCGTTCTAGGTTTCTCTGCAGGCGCCTCGCTTTAATTATTTGGAATGGTGGTAGCTGAGGAGGCTTTCTTTATAGTCAACGGCACTCGCTGTCACTCTACAACAATTAGAGACCTAAATACAAATTATCGTTCTCATCTCAACAATCTCTGTGGAACACAGACTATCCAGATGAAGTCCCTTTGTTATTAACTTGGCACTTTAGATCAATCCAAATATATTCATTAGATAGTTAGGAAAATAACTATGTAACAGAGTTATATAACGTCTTCTTTTTTATACAAAGTACAATTCTTCAGAAGAGAAGTGAATTGTTAAATATGAGAACTATATATCTACATGATAAATCTTTTACCATTCTCTAACAGTAATGTTTGTTGGCTTCTTAGAGTACTTAAAGTATTTTTTTTTATTCTTTATTTTTTATTTCTTTATTTTTGAGAGAGAGAGACACAGAGTATGAGCAGGAGAGGGGCAGAGAGAGAGGGAGGCACAGAAACAGAAGCAGCTCCAGGCTCTGAGCTGTCAGCACAGAGCCCCACATGGGGCTCGAAATCAAGAACCCCGAGAGCATGATCTGAGCTGAAGTTGGACGCTCAACCTCCCGAGCCACCCAGGTGCCCCATTATTTGTTTGCTTCTTAAAACTTAACACTCGTGGCTGGGGGTACAAGGGTATGGAGTGAAATTTTACATTAATGATGAAATGATAGTTATTCTTATATAGTAAATATTGAGCCACAGTCTGGCAAATTAATCTCCTAAAATGAATAAATTGTTGAGTTTATCAATTGATAATAAACCAATCCAATTCAGCTTGTGAATGACAGCCTTATATAGGAACCTTATCCAAAAAATCCAATTACTTTTAATTTCAAGTAGTTTACCTTAAAAAAAATGTTAAAAATCTTGGTTTCAAATATAAAAACTGGAGACCTGGAGATATATAAATAATATAAATGCAGATAACCTGTGCCCAGTTTGTTTTATAAGATATTACAAATTATTTTCTTTGTATTGTGTATAAATATACAAATATTTATATACTATATTGTGCATTGTGAAATATTTTGAGTATGATTTTTGAAAAGTTCTACCACCAATATTTAAATACAGAAAAATTACAATTTTACATATAGAATATAATAGAAACAAGTTCCAGAATATTAATGATGGCCATTTTAGGATGATTCATAATTTTAATATTTTTGAAAATCTGTATTTTTCTATGTAATTATGTTAGTAATTAAGAGAAAAAAACCTGTTTTAAAAGTAAAAAATAATATTTATCATATAGAGTTGACCAAGAGGGGAAAAGGTATCTTTTATAATAAAATATTCAGTAGATTTACTAATATTTCAATTGGTGCCCAAGTGTGGGGGGGGTGTGTAGGAGAGGGTTATATGTAAGTTTGTGTGCATATATGTATGCAATGACAAAAAGACATATAAGTCACAATACTGCCAAAATAGTAAATATAAAAATAGTAAAAATGTCATTAATATACATTAAAAACAAAATCTGTATATTTAACTAAATGACAAACTTGAATCTTACTAAATAACTAAGTCCCGAAACTATTATTTTAATTGGATGCTATGAAATATCCTTTTTCAATTATAATTCTTCCATATCCTATGATGATTGTTTTCAAGTAATTTTATGACATAAAAAACTTTAAATTTTGAATATTTCTGTTCATCAAACTGGAAAAATTGTTTGATTTCTTGAAACACTGAATTGCTATCAAATGCATATTTGAGGCACCTAATTAGAAGAAGTTTTGACTTATGGGCACCTGGCTCAGTCTGTTAAGGGTTTGATTCTTGGTTTCAGCTCAGGGCATGGTTTTAGGGTTCCTGAGTTCGAGCCCTGTGTTGGGCTCTGCGCTGACAGTGTGAAGCCTGCTTGGGATTCTCTCTCTCTCCCTCTCTCTCTGCCCCTCCCCTACTCACACAAGCCAATCTCAAAATAAGTAAACTTAAAAAAAAAAGTATTGAATGTAAATAACTTTAATTGGCCTTTAAGCAGAGAGTTTCCACAGATTTGGATACCTACTCATAAGAAGTATTTGACAACTCATGAAGAAAAAGAAAATTGATGGGAAAAGAAGAAAAACAAGACACCTTGGGACTATAAACCACAGCAGAATTGACTAAACTTTGAGATTTTTTTCTAAATGCTATTTTTTTTTTTATGATGTGGCTAAATCTTGTATAGAGCATTGTGGACGTACACGGTGATCTGATTCCAGTCTCTTCTCTTTTCCTCATCAGCAAGCAAAAGTGTACATTTAACACAATTCCTTAAGCAAATCATTTTTTCAGAAAGTGCTATAGCTGATGCCAAGACCATCAGCTGAGGATGTCAGTATGTCATCAAATTTCCTGAAACCCATTATTTTCTTACCTGGCATCACAGGGAATTATTCTAAGCAACACATTCAAGTTGTTTAATGAGACACATAAAGCCCTGAGTGAAATCAGCCGTAATGTAGAGAAGGAAAGGAATTTTATTATGTTCATCTTACTATAGCTTCCGCAAAACGATGACTTCACATGGTTCTAAAATAAAACTTTAATCATTTAGACCTAGGCTGAGTAAAATACCAGCAAAATGGCTGGAATATGTTGACTTCATAGTGTCACAGCCAGGGGTATTTCTGATTGAAAGATCGAGAATGTGCCTAATACTATCTTCACTTGGTTTTATTAGCCTATCACATCAGTTTGTGGGAAATTAAAATAGCTGAATGGCTGCCCTTATTGTCACGTATTCCCAAAATGTTTCTCTCATCTCCCTTAGCATTTAAATAACAAATACAGGATGCCCAATATGCATTGGCATTTAGCACATATATTTTATTAGGACCAAATGAGAAAGGGATTGTGGGGCACTAGGTGGCTCACTGGGTTCAGTGTCAGACTCTTGATCTCAGCTCAGATCATGATCTCACTCTTCATGTGATCAAGCCCTGAGCTGGGCTCTGTGCTCTCAGTGTGGAGCCTGCTTGGGATTCTTTCTCTCTCTCTGCCCCTCCCCTACATGCTCTCTCGCTTGCGCTCACTCACTCTCTCTCAAAATAAATAAATACAATAAAAAAGGGATTTGCAAGTTATATACAGTGGAAAAAGTAAAATTGAAACTAATCAATAAATAGGTAGGGACACCTGGGTGGCTTAGTGGGAAATCCAACTTCAGCTCAGGTCATGATCTTGCAGTTTGTGGGTTTGAGCCCTGCATCAGGCTCTGTGTGGACGGCTCCGAGGCTAGAGTCTGCTTTGTAGTCTGTGTCTCCCTCTCTCTCTGCACCTACCCTGCTTATGCTCTTTCTCAAAAATAAACATTTAAAAATAATAAATAAATAGGATGGTTAGACCAATACTGCAGTTTGGACTAGCAAATACACTCCTCCCCGGTAGACTGGCTTGAACCCGGTTTTAAGTTTACTGATACTGGTGTTTCTCAGAGTTAGAGGTTATGGTCTGTACTAGCACATCACGAGTCAGGGCATTTGTATAAAATAGAGAAGTTTTGGTAAACCTTTGATAAGACTACCTTAGGAATCAGGCATTCCGGTATATTTCTAATGCACTGTTTGACCTGGAGTTTTCAAAATACAGCAATTCTATAGCAGTTTTGTTGTTTTGTTTTTTTTTTCCAAAAGCACATGCATTGTCTCCAAGGAGGCAAGGGTCCCTCTCTCAGCTGCTGTTTCCATCTGCCCCCACATAGCCGCCCCTCAGACAGGCCTGTTTCTTTTGAGTCTTGAGTAAGAATGCATAAACAAAACATTAAAAACTATTCATTTTTTTTTTGTTTTGGTTAAATTTTTGTACTAAAAATATTTTGAATTTTTCTTGATAACTGCCAGAAATTTGAGCACCCTAGGGGCGCCTGGGTGGCTTAGTCGGTTAAGCGTCCGACTTTCGCTTAGGTCATGATCTCGCGGTTCGTGGGTTCGAGCCCCGCGTCGGGCTCTGTGCTGACTGCCAGCTCGGAGCCTGGAGCCTGTTTCAGTCTGTGACTCCCTCTCTCTCTGACCCTCCCCTGCTCACGCTGTCTTTCTCTCTCTCCTAGAAATAAATAAAACATTAAAAAAAAATTTAAAAAAAAAGAAATTTGAGCACCTTACATCAGAAAGTATCTTATAATCTCCCCGATAATTGTTTGTGGCAAAATTATCAGTGGGTATTAAAATTAGGAAGTGAAAATTTTATGGGAAATGAAATATATACACAAATTCATATCTTAATAAATATTTGTGCTTTTCAATCAGGATGCCTGCCAGATATCACTTAACCAAGTGTTCGAATTCATTATCATCAGTAATAACACACTTCTACATGTACCTCCAGTCATGATTACCGAAGGACACCATGCCCATTGAATATTTCTACCAATAAAGAAAAGACCTAAATCCGATATTGAGGAAATAGACAAACCCTAACTGAGGGACATTTTATAAAATAATTGGCCTTTACTAAGGGAGATAAGAGATGGGGACTACATGGAATGTGAGACTGAATTAGGTTCTGATTCTGCAAAAAAAAAAAAAAGAAAAATCTACAAGATGATTGGTAAAATTTAGATTTATAAATTAGATAATAAAATTGAATTAGTGTTAATATCTGGGTTTAAGTGATTATATGGTGATGAAAGATCCTCATTTTCAGTCTCAAGAATTTCAGAGAAATACACAGACAAAATATAATACGGCAAATGTGATAACATATATTTGGAGATTCTTGGTGAAGGGCACATGGAAATTTTGGTACTGTTTATGCAACACTGAGTAAGCCTGAAATTATTATTATCTGTCTCTTTCAAGAGAAGGCAAAGAAAATAAAATCTGTGCCTTGTATAATTAACTTTTATAAAATCTTTATTAAAGTATTGTTTCTGTAATAAAATTAGAGGTACATCCGTCTATGCCTCACTATTGACAATTCTGTAGCGGCCCCTCCTTTGTATTCCACCAATGGTCAAGCCTTTCTGGTTTTTGAGGGGTTTTTCCCTATAAGCCTTGATGTCAGATCACCTTAACTTTTATTTAGAGTCTGAATTTTAACTATAGCAGTTATCTTCAAGCAAATGAAAACTAGCTATAAATTTTGAAACTTTTGTGTGTAAATTCTCAGATAGGTCAACAAATTCGTGGACATATTTTTCCTGTAAGTTTGGTAGGTTCCCTTTTTCATGGGGTGGAAACCAAAAAGATCTATGTTAAAGGTGTCTCAGGATATTTGTATCTGGTTAAAATTTCACAAATAATTCCTTTTTCTGGAATCCAATTTCAGTTTTCTTACAGATACCCAGATGATCTATTCTTTGTCTTTAACGAAATCTTAAAAATTTAAAATTTAAATTGGCTATGTCTTCAACAGTTTTCTGGATTTAGTTTTCCAGTTTCCTTCCCACACCCTGATTCTCATTTGCTTATGCCTCCATGTTATAGTGCTAACCAAGGAGCCTAATCATTGCAGGGATCCCAGTCACCCCAAACCCAATAGGAAGGTCTAGAGTTCCAGATATAAGAATCCATTATCCTTCATTATAAAATGTCTAATTTGAAAGACAGAAAGCATGAAGTGACTTGTCCAAACTACCAATTAAAAAAAAAAAGAAGTATTTAAAAATGATAACCAATTGGGTGCTTGGCTGGCTCAGTTCATTAAGTATCTGACTAGGTATCAGCTCAGGTAATGATCTCACCATGGTGAGATAGAGGCCTGTGTCAGGCGATGTGTGGAGCCTGCTTGGAATTCTCTCTCTCTCTCTCTCTCTCTCTCTCTCTCTCTCTCTCAAACAAATAAAAATGATAGTACATTTAAAAACTAATCTTCACTAATGTGATCATGATAAATGGCTAAAAGCTAACCACTTGCTTTAGAACACTGTGTTTCTTGGTGGAAGGTGAATATAATCAGAAATGTAACTTCCGTATATCCTAGGTCAAATAAAATGATCACTAGATTCATAAGAAATTATGTTTAAAAATACTATAACCATAGAAATGTTCAAAATTTTTACAAAGACGAGAAACCCACACAGCATAAAGGCACTTATTTGTTTCCCCATAAATGAAGTATTATGAATGACCTTAGTAGTCTCAGTGCTGAATCTTTCCCATTATTTTCACAGTCTACATCCTTGATGTATTTCCTATACAGATTTTCCTTCATGGACAACAGGGTTACATCCTGGAAAATCCAAGGCAAACTGAAAATACGGTAAGTCAAAATGCACTGTATACCCTAACCTGCAGAACAGCATAGTTGAGCAGAGGCTCTGATTAGTGTGCCCAGAACTCTGGCATTGGCCTATAGTGGGTGACATCATCTAACACAAAGTACATTTTTTTAATATAGTTTATGTATTAATTTTTTAAATGTTTTTTTTAAATTTATTTTTGAGAGAGAGACAGCATGAGCAGGGGAGGATCAGAGAGACAGAGGGAGACACAGAATCTGAAACAGGCTCCAGGCTCTGTACTGTCAGCACAGAGCCCGACGGGGGGCTCAAACCCATGAACGGTGAGATCATGACCTGAGCCGTGTCGGACGCCTAACTGACTGAGCCCCCCGGGCACCCCACAAAGCATGTTTCATAAAGCGTTGACTGTCTATCCAGTTTATTAAATACTGTTCGGAATGTGACAAACAGAAGGGTCAGTGCGGACATAGGATGGCTGTCAGAGTATCGGTTCTTCACCCCGGTGGCTGACGGGTGACTGGGACCTCGTCCTGCTTGCCACTACCCAGCGTCACCAAGGACCTCGTGCCACCAATCACCAGCTCAAGAAAAGACCGGAATTCAACCTTCTGAGAACACTGTCCACTGAATGTGTCTCACTTTTACACCATCATAACACTGAAAAGTCTTAGGTGGAACCATCCTGAGTTTGTATCTCAAACTTTTATTGACAATAGCAAAAGGTGCTAATTCAGAGAACGTGGAGAGAAAAGGTAAATAAAAAGACAGCTCTTCAAAGAATTCAACATGAGTATTATCAGTAGACAAACTAATGTTCTGGTAAATTCCACAGTATTAACTAGGCTGGATATATTATTTTCCTCAGGGGAAATGACGAGACGTTCTCTTCCTCTTCCTTCTAATTCCCTTTCCTTAGGGCTCTAAGGGTTGGAGAATCAGGAAATGGTCTGAAATGGGGAATATGAAACTTGATAAGAAGCATTCTTCATCTTCAACAACCAACACATGAAGTAGTATAAAAGGTAAATATTGATTTTAATCAATTGTTATTCCAGAAATAATGTTGTTAGACATAAGACGGTCCTGACAAATCATACAAATTATAGCTCCTACTAAGAGTGTGATGATCATTTTTACTAAAAGCTCAGACTTATTGAAAGGCTGTTATGTCCTAGACAGTATTATAAGCCTTCATATAACTTGTGCTCATAAAATCCCATGACATAGGTATTATCTTTGCCATTATTTCAATACTAATGCAAACAATAATTTTGGTCTATAGAGAACTTTATAATTTGCACTTGCTACATGCTCACATGCACATTATCTCAATTGATCCTAATGCAGCTCTTTGAAACAGATTCATTACACGGAATAAATTGGAAATTGAGCAACTTTTCTAAATCTATCTCGTGAGGTGTGGCAATGGTAAAGGCATCTGGACTTTATATAGTGTCCGTGGTAAAGAGTGCAGTGAAACTGTTTCAGCTCTTTGGTGAGGAGGTTAAAAAGATTATCTTCTCCTTAGTGAATTAACTGCTATTTTTGTCTAAAATCATTTTACCTTGTACGTGTTGGCCTACTTCTGGACTTCATCTCTACTTCCACTGTGCTGTTTGTCTCTCCTACCAATTCTATACCACTTTCATTACTTTAGCTCTGTAAGTTTTAAAAAAATGTTTAAATTTTCCAACTTTGTTCTTTTTAAAGTTCATTTTGACTCTTCTGGACCCTATGCAATTTCATAGAAATTTGAGAGTCACTACATCAATTTCTGTACATAGCAGAGAAACAGAAAGAGCCATCAGCCTCTTGATTGGAATTGTGTTGATTCTATACACCAACTACAGATGGGTACGTGTACATCTTACAAATATCATCTTCTGATCTCTACCTCTCCTTAAGCCTTTTATAATTTCTCTTGGTTATGCTTTAGAGTTTGAGCCTTGCAGTTTTTTTTAAATGTGTATGCCTAAGTATTTCATATTTTGATGCTATTATAAATAGTATTATTTTAAAATTTCATTTTATAATTCATGGCTGGTATTGATTTAAATTTTGGCCTTGCCCTGGCAACTTGTTACCACACTTGTCCTGGTAGGTTTGTATAGATCTATTCTATTCTATTCTATATCCATTTTATTTTTTTCTGTTCTTTCTAATTTTTAATGTTTATTCATGTTTGAAAGAGAGAAAGTGTGTATGAACAGGGGAGGGGCAGAGAGAAAGAGAATCCAAAGCAGGCTCCAGGCCCTGAGCTGTCAGCTTAGAGCCCGACGTGGGGCTCAAACTCACAAATCACGAGATCATGACCTGAGCTGAAGTTTGCTGCTTAACTGACTGAGCCACCCAGGTGCCCCTGTATAGATTTATTTTAAATTCTGCAGTGTTGATGACATTGTGTAAATCAAGACATTTTTCACTGATTTTTCTTGACTTCCAGCACTAGCTAGGAACTCCACTACAATTTGAATAGAAGTTGTAAAAGTAGACGTTGCTTTGTTACTAATCTTATGAGAAATGTTTCCTTAAGAAATTAGCTATAAATTTCCTGTAAGTGCCCTTTACTGGGTTGAAAAAGTTTCCATCAGTACCCAGAAAAATGCGTTTGTATCCTAAATGAATGTTGAATATTTGTCAGAAGCCTTATTCCCTTCCATTGATATGATTATGTGGGTTTTAATATTCATTCTGTTAATGCTGTGAATTGCATCAGTTTTCACATTTTGAACCACTTTTGATTTCCTGAGATGGGCCCCACTTGGTTAGAATACCTCATGAATTTTTTAAATTGCTGGATTTGACTTGCCACACTTTTATACAGTGGTGTGTGTTTCTATTTTCATTTAGTTCAAAATATTTTCTTATTATCCTTGTGGTAGCTATTTTGACCTGTGGGTTATTTGGAAGCACATTGTTTAATTTCCAAATATTTGGAGATTTTCCAGATAGTCTTGCTTCACTCTTTAGCCTAATGCTAATGTGATTAGAGAGTATATATATATTTTTTTTAATAATTTTAAACACTTTAAATTTATTGAACCATCTTTTAATCACCCAGATTACAGACTATCTTGGTGAATGTTCCATGAGCACTTGAAAAGAATGAGTATTCTGTCCTTGGAGGAGTGTTTTTAAAAAAGCAGTTAGGTCAATTTAGTTAATAGGGTTAAGTTTCCATATCCTTATTAATTTATATCTACTTGTTCTATTAATAAGAGAATTAATCTCCAACTGTAATTGGAGGTTGTTTATTTCACTTCCAGATCTATCAGTTTTTGCTTCATTTATCCTGAAGTTCCATTAGTATTTAATATACATAATATTTAATATTACTTTATATCCTTTTGATAAATTGACTGCTTTCTTACTGTGTTTTGTGTATTACATATTGTCCACCATTATTTCTATAATACCTCCTTGTTCTAAAATAATTTTTGTCTGATATCAATATAAGTTCAGCTTTTTTTGATTATTGCTCACTTTACATATCTTCTTTATCTTTTTATTTTTAACTGCTATTAATATTCCTTTTATATTAGCGTATATTTCCTAATAGGCTTCATGTACTTGGGCTTGCTTATAACTGATAGATTTCCTGTTTGCGGGTTTTAGAGAACTTAATCACATGTGTATTAAGATACCTAGGTTTCAATAGGTCAACTTACCATTTGCTTCCAACTTTTTTCTTTTTTTTTTAAGGTTTTTTTTTTTTTTTTTTATTTCTAGGAGAGAGAGAGAGAGACAGCGTGAGCAGGGGAGGGTCATAGAGAGAGAGCCACACACTGAAACAGGCTCCAGGCTCCGAGCTGGCAGTCAGCACAGAGCCCTACGCGGGGCTCGAACCCACGAACTGCACGATCATGACCTAAGTGAAAGTCGGACGCTTAACCGACTGAGCCACCCAAGCGCCCCCCCAACTTTTTTCTTTTGTTCATTCTTTTGCTTTTTTGCTACCTTCTGATGGATTAATAAATTTTTAAAAATATGTTATATTTTCTTTATGCACTTATTAGCTAAATCTCACTTTTTAATTGTTATTACATCGTTGTGGTTGCTGGAAGGTTATCGGATG
This sequence comes from Proteles cristata cristata, assembly GCA_017311185.1. Taxonomy (NCBI): domain Eukaryota; kingdom Metazoa; phylum Chordata; class Mammalia; order Carnivora; family Hyaenidae; genus Proteles; species Proteles cristata. The sequence goes on from JAESUZ010000823.1 coordinate 202,249, forward strand.
TATTTTTTATCTTACACAGCCTACCTTCAAATTACAGTTCACGTAGAATGTAAGAACAGTACCACCATATGCTTTGATGTCTATACTCCTATGTGTTAATTCTTCTCATATATTTTATTTTCCATACACTGTAAACACTAAAATACATTAGTTTTATTTGTACCTTAAACGATTACTGTGTACTGAATTATCTCAAAGAGGTTAAGGTGAGAAATATATTTCTATTTAGTCATATGTTTACTATTTCAAGAGCTCTTCATTCCTTCTTGTAAAGTGCATTTGGTATTCTTATTCTTCTGCCTATATATATTTTCAAAATATTTCTTACGCTATGTACTTTCTTGAAAGATATTTTCACTGGGTATAAAAGTCTAAATGACAGATAATTTCTTGTTACTGAACTTTGAAGATATTGCTCCAATGTCTTTGGAACCATACAGCTTATTTTCTGAGAATGAACCTACTGTCATATTATATTTGTTCCTTTGTACATAACATATCTTTTAATTCTAGATGCTAAAAATTTTTCATTTTGTACCTGGCTTGCAAGAATGTGACTATAGAATCTTGGTGTGATTTTCTTTATGTTTCTTCAGGTTGGTGCTGGTTATGCCTCTAGGACTTGAAGGTTTATACTTTTCATTAAATCTAGTAATTTTTCTGTCAGTATTCTACAAGTATTTTTTCCCTATGTCTTTAGGCATCTCTGTGGATTCATATTATATGTATATTACATCACTTGACTTTGTCTCACACATCAACAAATGTATTATTATCCGTTTTTTTTTTTTTCCTTTTCTCTGTGATTGATGACCAAATAGGAATGAACTATAGTATAAACGGGTGAGGAAGTGGCAGAATTATTAAGGAGAGTGGAATTATTGGAGAGTGTCATAATCATGAAAATTGACAAATGTCCCAGATGTGAACTTAGCAACAGGGATTAAATGGGAACTAGTGGGAAATCCAGAGGTAGAAAAGCAAAGAGCAGAGAGAGTTAAGTCAACAGTTTCTTAGAGCATGTAGAGATTAGTTAGTGATAGATAATTTTCACTGGAGTCCTTTCAAAATGGGAATAATGAATGCAACTTCTTCAGGGTTAGTATTAGGCTTGTTGAGTTAATATAGAGAGAATATTTAAAACAGTCCCTAAAACATAGTATGTTCTATATGAATTTGTAAAAAGTAAAAATAAGGGATGTAATCTTCATTTTTTATTACTGAAATATTGAAGTACAGCTGAAACACCATGTTATATTAGTTTCAGGCATAGAACAGAGAGGTCAACAAGTATACATTTATGCTATGCTTCCCACAAGTATGGCTGCCGTCTGTGGCATACAGTACTGCTACAGTATCCTTGATGATATTCCTCATGCTGTACCTTTACCCCATGACTGACTAATTCCGTAACCAGAAGCCTGCACCTCCCACTCTTTATCCATTTTCCACCCCTTTCCCTTCTGACAACCACCAGTGTGTTTTCTGTATTGACAGTTCTGATTCTGGTTTTTATTTATTCATTTTTTAAGATTCCATTTATGAGTGGAGTCATATGGTATTTGTCTTTCTTGGTATGGCTTATTTCATGTACCATTATACCCTCTAGGCTCATCCTGTAGTCTCAAGTGGCATGATCCCCACCTTTTTATAGCTGTGCAATATTCCATTTCTCTCTCTTCTCTCTCTTCTCTCTCTCTCTCTCTCTCTCATCACACACACAGTTTCTTTATTGATAGGCAATTAGGTTGCTTTCACGTCTTCGCTACTGATAAATAATTCTGCAATATACGAATACTTCTCCTCAGTGTTTTCATTTTCCCTGAGTAAATATCCAGTAGTTGAATTATTGGATCATATGGAACTGCTATTTTTAAAATTTATGAGGAATCCCTGTACTTTTCCACAGTGCCTTGTACATACTCACCAACAGTGCATGAGAATTCCTATTTCTCTACATACTTGCCATCATGTGTTTCTTGTTTTCTTGATTTTAGACATTCTGACAGGCATAGGTGATATCTCTGTGTTTAGATTTGCGTTTCCCTGCTGATGAATGATGTTGAGCATCTTTTTACATTTATGTTGGCCATCTTTAAATCTTCTTTGGAAAAACATGTATTCAGGTCCTCTGCCCATTTTTTAATCAATTGTTTCGTTGTTGTTGGCTTCTATAAATTATTTATATATTTTGGATATTAACCCTTTATCAGATATATAATTTGCAAATATCTTCTTTAATTAGTTGGTTGTCTTTTTGCTTTGTGGAATGTTTCCTTTGCTGTAGAAAAGCTTTTTATTTTGATGTGGTCTGATAGATTTTGCTTTTGTTTCTCTTGCCTTAAGAGACATCTAGAAAAATATCAACATCAGAGAAATTACTGCCTATGTTCTCTGCTAGGATTTTTATGGTTTCAGGTATCAAGTTTATGTCTTTAATTCATTTGATTTTTGTGTGTGTGTGTATGGTGTTAGACAGTTGTCTAGGTTTAATCTTTTACATGTAATTGTTCTTTTTCACAGTACCATTTATTGAAGACATTATATTTTTCCACTTGTATATTCTCACCTCCTTTGTCATAGATTAAGTGATCATATACATGTGGGTTTATTTCTGAGGTCTCTATTCTGTTCTAATCTATGTGAGCATTTTTGTGTCAGTTCCATACTGTTTTGACACTATAATAATAGCATTATTATCTTGAAATCTTGGATTTTGATAGCTGTAGCTTCATTATTCTTTCCCAGAATTGCTTTGGCCATTCAAGGCCTTCTATGGTTCCATACAAACTTAGGGTGATTTGTTCTAGTTTTGTGAAAAACCATGTTGGTATTTTGATAGAGAGTCATTGAACCCATTTATTGCTTTGGGTGATATGGACATTTTTTACAGTATTAATTCTTCAAATACATCAACATGGAATATCTTTCCTTTTGATTGTATCATCTTTAATTTCTTTCATCAGTGTTTTATAGTTGTCAGGGTACAATTTTTTAAAATCTCTTTGGTTGTTTATTCCTAGGTATTCTTTTTGGTGCAATTAAAATAGTGTTATTTTAAAATTTCTCTTTCTATAACTTTTTAGTTTATGGAAACATCACTTATTTCTGAGTTTTAATTATGTATCCTTCCACTTTACTGAAATAATTTATCCTGGTAGGTTTTTCTTTGGTGTAGTATTTAGGATTTTCTATGTACAGCATCATGTCTGCAAATGATGACAGTTTCATTTCTTACCAATATGGATGCCTCTTCTTTTATTTGTCGGATTGCTGCAGCTAGACCATGCAGTATTATGTTGAATAAAAGTGGCGAGAGTGGAAATATTTGTCTTGTTCCTGATCTTAGAGGAAAAGCTCTCAGTTTTTCACTATTCAGTATGGATTTAGCTGTGAAATTTCATCTATGGCTTTTTATGTTGAGGTATATTCCCTGTATCCCCATTTTGTTAACATATTTTATTATAATGGAAATTCAATCTTGTCAGATGCTTTTTCTTCATCTATTAGATCATGAGTACTATTTTTGTCTTGTTGATGTCGTATATGCCACTTCTTCATTTGTGTATACCGAACCATTATTGCATCCCTGAAATAAATTCCACCTAATCATTGTGGATTATATTTTTAATGTATAGTATTATATGGCTTTGCTAATATTTTGTTCAGGATTTTTGTATCTATGTTCATCTGGGATATTGACCTGCAGTTCTTTTTGTGGCTGTTATGTTTCTAGGAATTTATCCATTTCTTCTAGGTTGTTCACTTTGTTGGCATTTAATTTTTCATAGCATTCTCTTAAATAAATTCAGAAATGAGAGGAGAAGAAACAACTGGCACCGCAGAAATACAAAGGGTTATAAGAGAATAAGTTGGGTTTTTTTTATTTTCTTGATGAGTCTGGGTATGGGATTGTCTATTTTATTTGTCTCTATATCATTTATTGCTCCTATGTTCTTCATTATCTCCTTTACTCACTTTGGGGTTTATTCTTCATTTCCTAGTTCCCTGAGGTTAGATTGTTGTTTTGTTATTGTTGTTTTCTTACGTTTTGAAGTAGGCCTCCTGCATTGCTATGTACTTCCCTCTTAGAGCTGCCTTTGCTGTGTCTAAGAAATCTTAAACCATTGTTTTCATTTTCATTTGTCTCTATGTATTTTTATTTCTTCGATTGCTTCATTGACCCCTTAGTTGTTTAGTCTCCAAGTGTTTGTGTTATTTTTTTCTTGCAGTGTATCTCCAGCTTTATACTGTTGTGGTTGGAAAAGATGTATGGTATGATACTGATCTTTAATTTATTGAGGATTGTTTTATGGCCTAGTACGTGATCTATCCTGGAGAATGTTCAATATGCACTTGAAAGGAATATGTATTCTGTGGTTTCTGTACATATGTGTTATGCGCATCTGGCTTAATGTACTATTCAAAGATTGTTTCCTTAGTGATTTTCTGTCTGTCTGGATGATGTATCTATTGATATAAGTAGAGTGTTAAAGACTCCTACTACTATTATATTATCATAAATTTCTTTCTCTAGGTCCTTTAATATGTGCTTTATGTATTTAGGTACTCCATTATTGGCATGTAAACATCTATTATTATTCTCTTCTTGAATTGATCCTTTTACCATTATGCAGTGGCCTTCTTTGTCTTTTGTTATAGTCTTTTAAAAAAATTTTTTTAAATGTTTATTTACTTTTGAGAGAGAGAGAGAGACAGAGCATCAGCAGGGGAGGGGCAGAGAGAGAGGGAGACACAGAATCCGAAGTAGAGGGAGACACAGGTTCCAGGCTCTGCGCTGTCAGCACAGAACCCGATGCGGAGCTAGAACTCACGACGACGTGGGATGAGAGCATGACCGGAGCCTCACTCAGATGCCACCCAGGTGCCCCTGTTATAGTCTTTTAAAGACTATTTTGACTGCTGCAAGTATTGCCACCCTGGCTTTTCCCCCTGCTTCCATTTGCATGGTGAATGTTTTTCCATTCTTTTACTTTCAGGCTGTATGCATCTTTAGGTCTGAGTTGTGCCTCTTATAGGCTGCATATAGATGGGTCTTTTGGTTTGTTTGTTTTTAATCCACTCCACCACTCTTGATTAGAGCTTTTGGGCCATTTACAATTAAAGTGATTATTGATAGGTATGTACTTATTATATTTTGTTGTCTTTTATTTTGTTGTAGTTTGGTTGGTTCCTTCTTGCTCTTTATTTGTAATTGAGGAGTATAATTTTTGGTTTTCTTTCTCTTTATTTTTTGAGTAAATACTCAAATACAGGTTTTGGATTTGTGGTTACCATGAGATTCATATATAACATCCTACGTAAATACCAGTCCATATTAATTTGTTGGCCATTTAAATTCAAATACATTCTTATAAAATTTTTTTAATTCATAGTTTCCTTATGTCCCATTATGGCCATTTCTTTTTCCTACTTAAAGAAATACCTTTAACATTCCTTCTAAGGCTGATTTATTGGTGGCAAACTCCTTTATCTTTTGTTTATCTGGGAAATTCTTTATCTTTCTAATCTGAAAAATAACCTTGCCAGGTAGAATATTCTTGGTTGTAGGTGTTTCCCACCCCCACCCCCACCCCCTTTAACACTTTGAATATATCATGCCTCTCCTTTCTGGCCTGCAAAGTTTCTGTGGAAAAATCAGCTGATGACCTATTAGGTTTTCCCTCGCAGGTAAGTTTTTTGTTTCTCTTGCTGCTTTTAAAATTACTGTTTTATCTTTAATCTTTGACATTTAATTATAATGTGTCAGAATGTGGACCTCCTTAGGTCCATCTAGTTTGGAACTCTGATTCTTGATGTCTTATTTCCTTCCTTAGTTAGGGAAGTTTTCAGCTATTATTTCTTAAATAAGTTTTCTACATCTTTCTCCTTCTCCTGGGAGAGAGAAAGCAAATGTTAGTTTGCTTCATATTGTTCAAGATAACTCTAAATCTCTGATTATTTTTTTTTTATTCTTTTCTTTTTTTGCTGTTCAGCTTGTATGACTTCCACCACCCTGTATTCCTGATTGTAGTTACCTTCTTCTGCATCCTCTCCTGTACTGTGGATTCTCTCTAGTATGTCTTTTACCTCAGTTACTGTATTATCCAAATATGATAGTTTCTTTTAACATTTTCTATCTTTTAATTGAAAGTCTCACTAAATATTTCCACTCTTTTCTCCATTCATTGAGTATCTTTATAATCATTATTAACAAGCACATTGCTTATCTCTGTTTCATTTAGTTATTTTTCTGAATTTTTTTTCCTTATTCTTTCTTTTGGAGCATATTCCTCTGTTCCCCATTTTGCTTGACTTTGCATTTATGGATGAGGCAAAATGACTACTTCTAAACTTGAAGTAGTTTTCTGTGTCTGGTGCCCCCTTCACAGACAGTGTGTATTTGGTGAGTATTGCTGGTTGGCTGGAGCTGCAGCTGTATATGGTAGTTTCCTTTTTCAACCATGTTTTTTTACATAAATAATAACGAAAAGGAGTAAAATATAAGAAAAAAGGATAAGAAAACAAAACCAAAAGGAAAAAAGTAAAAATAAGAAAAATGATAACAAAACCCTGTAAGACCACGGCTTGTTTTCTCTGCCCCAGCGTCACGGGGCAGCTGGGCTTAAGGACCTTGGACCTGCTGAGTTTGCAAGCTTCCAGTGAAGATGGACTCACCAGTTATGATGTCTGGACCAGCCCTTTATGGTGTCCAGGTCCCTCCCTAGTGTGAGGTTTTAAGAGCGAGAAGGAGAGAACATTGTAGTAGTTCCTTAGCCCTTTTCTACAAATTTTTTTTTAAATGTTTTATTTATTTCTAGGAGAGAGAGAGAAAGAGACAGCGTGAGCAGGGGAGGGTCAGAGAGAGAGGGAGTCACAGACTGAAACAGGCTCCAGGCTCCGAGCTGGCAGTCAGCACAGAGCCCGACGCGGGGCTCGAACCCACGAACCGCGAGATCATGACCTAAGCGAAAGTCGGACGCTTAACCAACTAAGCCACCCAGGTGCCCCTCCTTAGCCCTTTTCAATCCTGTTGTTTTTATGTGCATGTCCCAGCAGGATCAGGGCAGGTGTGGACTCGTGGCTCCTGGGCTTGCTGAGGTCACTTGTTTCCTCAACGATAGGACCTTCCAGCTGTGGACTGGGGATCCAGTAAGTAAGTGTGGCATCTCGAGATGTCCCGACCCTGTTCTGGTCTGAGCATTCAAGGTGGAAAGGGAGAGAGCACCCCTACAGCTCCTTGACCCTCTTAAGCCTCAGCTTCATTTTCGGTGCGCCACCGTGACCAGGGCTGGTGTGGGCTTGTGGACCCTGGGCCCGCTGAGGTCGCAAGTTCACTGAGACACTGGGTCCACCCATTATCGTGTCCAGATCCTGCTCCTGTCTAGGATTTTAAGGTGGGTGGGAGCATTAACTGTGTCATTCTCCGATGCTCTCTGACCTGGGGAGCGTTCCTTTAGCTCCTCTGCCACTTAGCACATTTCTTGCGTTGTCCTTTCACGTGCTGGCTGCTGCTTCATCTGCAGCTTTTCCATGCCCAGCCCCTCAGTCTTACCCCTCCCCACTGCCCTACGCATTGTTGGGGGTGGAGGTTACCTTCATTTCGCTGTCTCTCTCGCTTTCCTCTTGCCATTCTACGTTTGGTGCAGCAACTGCATCAGTTCCTCCTCAGGAGGAATTGTTCTATTAATAGGTATAATGTGGTGTGTTCCATGGAGCAGGTGAGTTAAGGTCTTCTCACATCATCATCTTAAACTAGAATCTCCTCGTTATTTTGATTTAAATTTCCCTGATAAGTAATGTTGAGTAGTTTTTCACGTGTATGTTAGCCATCTGTAGATCTGCTTTGGAAAGAAATGTGTATCCAGGTTGTCTACCCATTTATTATTCCAAGTATTTGATTTTTTAGTGTTGACCTATACAACCTTTCTGTATATTTTGGATATTAATCCCTTATTGGTTTTATCATTTGCAAATATCTTCTCCCATTCAGTAGATTGACTTTCCTGATGATTTCCTTCGCCGTTCAGAAGCTTTTTATTTGGGTGTAAGCCCAAAAGTTCATTTTCACTTTTGTTTCCCTTAGGAGACCTACCTGGGAAAATATTGCTAATGCCAATGTGCAAGAGATTTGTGCCTAGGTTTGCTTCTAGTGCTTTTATGGTTTCCAGTGTTACATTTAAGTCTTTAATTCATTTTGAGTTTGTTTTTGTGTGAGGTAAGTTATCCAGGTTTATTATTTTGAATGTATCAGTCCAGTTTTTCCAACACCCTTTATTGTACACACTGCCTTCCCTGTTGCATATGTCTGCATCTTTGTCATAGGTTACTGGATCACATAAGCATGGGTTTCTGTCTGGATTCTCTTCTGTTCAGTTGATCTATGTGTGCATTTTTGTGCCAGCACCATACAGTTTTGATCACTATAGCTTTATTGTATAACTTGAAATCTGGAATTGTACTACCTCCAGCTTTGCTTTTCGTTCTCAAGATTGCTTTGGCTATTCAGGGACTTTGTGGTTCCGTACATATTTTAATATTATTTGTTCTGGTTCTCTGAAAAATGCTGTAGGTATTCTGATAAGGATTGCACTGACCTCGTTTCTTTGGGTAGTATGGACATTTTAACAATAATCTTCTAACCCAGGCGCATGGAGTACTTTTACTCTTGTTTGGTTGTTTCCAATTGCTTTCATCAGTATCTTACAGTTTTTACAGTACAAGCCTTTGACCCTCTTGGGTAAGTAAGTTTATTCCCAGGCACTTTTTTTTCCCCTTAATTTCTCTTTCCTCTACTTTGTTATTATTGCTTAAATATGCAACAGATTTTAGTTGGACTCCTTAAGATTTTCCATGTGTAGTATCATGTCATATGCAAATAGTGACAGTTTTACTGTCAAGAGCCCAATTACTAGTTACAAAATGGAATTGGTCATCTAAGAAATTCCCAATACAAGTCCAGAACTAAATGAATTCACAGGCAAATCCCATCAAACATTTCAAAGAAGAGATGCTATCTGTACTAGTCAGACTATTGCAGAACATGTAAAAGCAAGGAAATCTTCAAAATATATTCTGCAGTTTTCATTTTAACAGTTTTTGTTGGTTTTAGAACTTGAGCAGCTCAATAGATGTATGGATAAAAAATTTAGGGAGCATTTCCCTGTGGCAAAGAGAGAGGATTTATGAAAGTGAGAGTGAGATATTAGGCTTTGCTACGTTTTGAAGGGATCTTTTTTATTGGAGGAGCGTGATATTTAAACTTGAGTTTAAAATAACTCAAGTTATTTTAAACATTTTAATTGCTTTTTAATTATATTTGCATGTTAAGGAAAGATTTTCTTATTTGATGTAAACCTGCTTTAGGACGAATGTGAAGCATCCCTGGATTACACGTGTCATGTACCTATTTCTAAATACTTTTAAAAGCATGCCATTCTATAAAAGTAATAGAATCAGTTCTATCCTGACAACTTAATACTTAGGAGGAACATATGTGGTATTTGTTCACTATGGTTTGTACAATCAAAAGCCCAGTTTTAGTATTCAGTTGTCATTTTTATGAGACATTACTCTTCACATGAATGCTTCAATTTCAGTGTTTACATTGTTTAGGTTTGAAAAAAGAAGAAACTTCCCCAGAGAACGGACTGGGGAAAATAATTGATGAGGAGCTATTGGAAAATACTGATCACCAAGGTGAGAAATTCTGTCTGCATAATAATCCAAATTAGTCAAACCCGAACTAGAATTTCCTATTTTTGTAAAATGAATTTAGCGACACTGATTCTTAAATGCTGCGTGGTGTGTCTAGATGCTCTTAAAATTTAGACATGCAGATAACTACTAGGCAGCTATGCTACACAAGGTTACATATTCCTGTCACTGCTGTGACAAAGGAAAGCAGCAATAGTGGGGGGTCGGTTACTTTAGGGTTCTCAGGTACTGAGAACTTGATGCAAGAACTCGAGTACGGGTGGTTTTGTTTGGCAGGTAATGTCAGGCAGAGTTGAGTGAACGAGGGGATTGAGGCCGAGGAAGAAAATACAGTTTAAGAAGGTTTCATAGTTGATGCTATGTGGCTCCATCACAGTGGGATTTCCGAGAAGTGTACAAAACAACCACCAAAACTGTGCTCTCAGTGGACGGAAACCTGAGGAATTTATTTCTCCACTGGCTTCCACCCTCCATCCGTTGAGGATTCCCTGCGAGGATGACTGCCCTCACCCACACCTTCACTTCTGTAAAAGCCTGGTGAGTCCCAGGGCCTGTGTTAGGTCGTGAAAAGAAGTAGGGAGCAGCTGCAGATGAATGTGGGTGGCTTTGAGCTCCCGTGGAGCTACCAGGGTCCTGTGGGCCTTAGAGACATCTGTCATACTAAAGATAGACCTGAGTTGCTGAGCAGTGAAAAGGAAGCAACTTCCATGCTAATAATCATCACTGTAATGATCATCAGACACCTTATACTGACTTGTATTTATACTTACATTTCCTTAAGGAAAAGAGATAAACTCTAAAAGGTGCTTGAGATCATCAGAAATACTGAATATAATGTTACTCATCACACAAGGGAAGAATTAAGTTGACAAATTTATTTATAGCTCGATATTTAAGCACCATTTATAAGTTTCCATTTAGAAAAGCCATCTGGCTTCAGCTAGACGGCGTCCAGGCTAATAACTCCAGCGAAGAGGAGAGAACTCTCCAGTAGAGTTCCCAGCTGCCGGAGGGTCAGTTTAAGAGGCAGAGTGCAGCGCTCTATCGCGAAGGCGACAGAGATTTGGCTGCTAATGTAGGAACGTGGTGTGTGCCTTTAGTTGTCCCTCCACCCACCACCGCCCGTTTTCTCAGCAGGATGGAGATGCAGTACAAGCCTTGCACTTGCCTGCAGCAACACCGCATGAAATATTGAACCACCATGAGGTTGTGACTCTGCAGGGAAACGTTTGATCTTTTCTTTGTCATGGCTAAAGAGTTAATGTGTCACAACTACTTTAATAATGCATTATTGAGCAGTCCAAAAAATATGTAATTAACATTTTCAATATTTTAATTTTTTTACTCAACACAAACAGTACGGAGTGTGAATAAATTCCTTAGGCATAATAGACTTTATATGAAAACTAATCTTTTTAAAGGAATAGTCTATTGAGGATATTAACATTTATTTTTTAAAAGACTTCACAACAAAAACATAATTCACTTAGCCAGGTTTGACCTGTAGTGAAGATATTGTTTAAAATCATAGCTCTAAGAAGAAGGGGATGTCTGGCAGTTGTCTTCTGAGGACAGATGTTTAAAAAAAGACAAGTCTGAAGCTAAAACCATGAAAAAAGAACTTGGTCTGTACTCGGTAGAGAAGGACACAGTTCTAAAGTGAACTAAGACTGGACTGACTTTTCTCTCTGTTCTTGCTCGGTCTTTAAGCCTGGCCTATTTACTTCCAAAGTACTGCAGCCCAGAGTCACAACAGAGCAAGGATCTCCTATGGACTGGCTGATGAGGCACAGAAAGCCACACTTTCCTCCGCTTACAGGATTTCAGTCACTTGTACACAAGTGGCTGGACTTGAGGGTAAGGACTGAAGCACATACGAATATGCCTAAATGGAAACGTATGACCAAACACATGCATGGTCCTACAGAGACCCAAGTGCCAAGCACCCAACTGTCTACACTGTGCTGAAAGATTTTATGCCAGCTCTCTGGGGAGGATTGGTGGGTGGAGTCCACTAAGGTAAGAGAAACCAAAGACTTGTGCTGTAGCGCCACCGTATGGAGAACAAATGAATGATTCTAATAGTTCAATAATTACAATTGACCCTTGAACTATGTGCATGAACTAAGTGTAGATTCTTTTTGATGTAGTACACTACTGTAAATTAATATTTTCTCTAGCTTACTGTAAGGCATATAATAACATATAAAATTAGTTCATTGTCTAAGTTGTTGGTAATGCTTCCCCTGACAATAGTACTGTATTAAGTTTTAAGCAGATTCTAATGCTATACATACATTTTGACTGTACAGGTCAGCATCCCAATCCGATGCTTTAGTCAAGAGTCAGCTGTAGAATTTTACGGAAACAAAACCTTGTCTCGGGGAAAAATTTTGCTACTTCAAATGTAGCATCAGTGGTATATCTCATCAAGCATTATGACAACTCATGTCATTATAGTATCACAAAGAGAAAACGAGTTCTCCAGCAACCAAACTCAGAAACCTGTAATACTGTGATATAACCTGTAAAGAATTCAAAATAGCTCTTATGAATAAATTTCAGAAATTCAATTTAATGGACTCATGAATAAAATTAAATTCTAGAGATGACGAATGCATTTAGAAAGCACTGAACAAAAGCAGATCATATGGAAGAGAGAATACATAACCTAGAAGACAGGAATATGGAAATGGTTCAGGTGGCAGAAGACAAAAAAACTAAGATTTTCTTTTTATCAAACTGACTTGAGAATAACAAGTATACCAGAAGGAGAAGAGAGGGAGAAAGGAGTGGGTTTATTTAATGATGTATTGGCACAGAACTTAGGAACTGGACAAAGAAGTTCACAAAGCTCATAGAATATTGCATTATTTCAGTGCACACACACACACACGACGAAACTGGCAAAGGTCAATGTAGAATATTAAAGGCAACTAGGCAGGAAAGGGAGGTGGGGGGGAAGTAACCTACAGTGATTTCTCAGGGAATGGAACTGATGGAAAAGCACTATTTTTCTTCACATCCTTCAGCCATCTGACCGATGTTTAGGGGAGCCATGCTTCACCCACCCCAGCTCATGCCTCTCTCTCCACCGCACACAGTGGGCAACCTCCATCGGGCCCAATGTCCCTTGAAGGTGACCGCCATGCTCAGCAGCACTGGCACCACACCAAAGGCAGTGGTGTACCCAGGGGGCAGGGCCAGCCCCGCCCGTTAGCATGCCTGCACCAATCCCAGCCCAGTGACCACAGCTCACATGGGGGCTACTCCTGAGCAGATGGTTCCAAAGAACAGCAGGGACCCTTTGGACAGACCGACACAGCTGACCTATCCAGTGCATGGAAGCAAACACAGAAAGACAAAATGACGAGTCAGAGGAATATGCTCCAAAGAACAGGACACAACTTCAGAATTTAAACTCAGAATTAGAGCTAAAATGAAAAGCAATCTGATAAATACTTCATAATAGTATTTATCAGTAACAGTCATTCTTGAGAAAGGAATGAACTATAGGAGAATTTCAACAAGCAGATAGGAAATAGTAAACACACACAGAGCTGAAGAATACAGGAACTAAATGAAAAATACACTAGAGGGATTCAATAGATCAAAACTTGGAAGACAAGGTATTAGGAATTCATCCATGCTGAACTGTGAAAATATAGATTTCTAAAAAATTAAAGAACCTCTAAGACCAACATCAGGTTAGTAACACTCACATTACAGGCCTCCCTGAAGGAGAAGAGAGAAAGGGACAGACGGTAAAAAACAGAGGATCTGGGAAGAACACAGAGCTCTGAAAAAGGATAAAACTGAGACACATAATAAAATTTCAAAAATTAAAAAGTTAAACAACTAGTTATACGCAAAACAAACGTTGGCTGCAAAGTTTAAATAAATAGGTGACATAATATTTGCTGAAAGATGTGATGTATTTATACAATGGGATATTATTCAGCCATAAAAAAAGACTGAAATCTTGCCATTTGCAACCACATGGATGAAACTAGAGACCAGCAGAAAGGGAAATGAAGAAAATCACATTTACAATTGTACCAAAAAGAGTAACATACCTAAGAATAAGTATAACTAAGGAAGTAAAAACCTGTACTCTGAACTATAATATATTGATGAAAAACTGAAGACAGCACAAATCATTGGAAACCTAGTCCATGCTCATGATTTGGGAGGATACTGTAAAAACGTCCATGCTACCCAGAAGAATCTACAGATTCATCATAGTCTCTATCAAATCAACACACCAATACCATTTCTCATAGAAGTAGAACAAATAATTGTAACATTCATATGGAATAACTAAAGGCTCAGAAAAGAACAAAGCTGACAATCTCATGATCCTAGGTATCAAACCATACTACAAAACCGTAGTAATCAAAACAGTGTGGTACTGGCCCAAAAATACACATAGATCAATAGAACAGACTAGAGAGCCCAGAAATATACCCATGCTTATATGGTCAAATAACCTAAGACAAAGGAGGCAAGAATATACATTGGGGAAAATGTGGTTTCTTTAATAAGTGGTGCTGGGAAAACCAGATCACTTTCTCACACAAACTCTAAAATCCTAAATGTGAGATCCAGAACCATAAAAGCCTTAAAACAAAACGAAAAACATAGGGAACTTTTGGACTTCAACCTTAGCAATATTTTTCCAGATCCATCACCTTTGGGGAAGGGCAGCGAGCAAAAATAAACTACTTGGACTATATCTAAAGTCCTTAAACAGGCAAAATAAGCCAACCAAATGAAAAAGCAAACTATTAAATGGAAGAAGATATTTGCAAATGATAGACCTGATAAGGGATTAATGTCCAATATATAAAAATAACTCCAAAAACTCAACATGTGTGTATGCTCTCACATACACATATAATTAAAATAGCAGCAGGCCGTAATAAGGATTTTTTTCTAAGAAGATATATAGAAGGCTAACACATGAAAAGAAGCTCAACATCACTCATCATGGGAATGAAACTAAAACCACAGTGAGATACCCATAAAAACAAGTATTGGAAAGGATGCAGAGAAAAGAGAACTTCCGTGCAATGTTAGTGGGAATGTGAATCGGTAAGCCACTGTGGTAAACAGTATGGAGGTTCCTCAAATAATTAAAGTTGGAAATACCACATGACCCAGTAATTCCAATTCTGGGTGTCTACCATAAAAAAGAGAAAGCAAATGAATAGATCTATGCTATTCACAATAGCCAAGAACTGGAGTCAATCTAAGTGTCCACTGACAGATGAAATGGAAGAAGAAAATGTAGTATTTGTTATAGCATGGATGGATCTAGAGGACATAATGCTAAGTGAAGTAAGTCAGAGAAAGAAAAATAACATACGGATTTAGCTATATGTGGAACCTAAAACAAACCAAAAAAAAGGAATAAACCAAACAGAAACAGACTCCTAGATGCAGAGAACAAATTGGTGGTTATGGCAGCAAAGCTGATGGGGAAGGGGTACAAACATTCACTTATAAAATAAGTCAGGGCTTACAAATACAGCATAGAGAATACAGTTAAGAACCTGTTACAGTGAGCTTTTTATAACACATGTAAATGTTAAATCGTTGTTATATACCTGAAACTAATATAGTATTTCATCTATACTTCAAATAATGTATACAGAAAACGATTAAGCCACAAAGGAAGCCCTACTAGTTTCTCAGCGGAAACATCTAAAGGTCAAGAGAGAGTAGAATGATGTATTCAATGTACTACTGTAAGATAAAATGTGCCAGCCAAGAATATTCTATCCAACAATTATATTTCAGATACAAAGGAGAAATAAAGGCTTTCCCAGATGAAGAAAAGAGAAAAATCTGAGGGAGTTCAGCACCACTAGACTTGCCTTACAAGAAATGTTGAAAGAAGCACTTCAAGCTGAAGTGAAAAGTCTACCTTACACAAAATTCTGCAGAAGGTGACAAATAGCCAGGATTAAAAAACTATAACTCTACTTTAGAATAGTGGGTTAAACAATCACACTAGGGAGGTTAAAAGAGCATTAAAGCTATAGTCACTAAAGTTTGGTAGTAAGTCCACAACATAAAGAGATAATATGTGATAGCAAAAGAAGAGAAGTTGCTATTAGCGGAAACAGGACCATTTTATCCGTAAGATATTTTATGTAAACCTCATGCTAACACAAAGGAAAAATCTGTAGCAGATACCTAAAACATAGAGGAGGTTAAGTATATCACTATAGAAAACCATCAATTTACAAAGGTATACAGAATAACCAGATGGCAAAGATCATCACCTTAAATGTAAATGGACTGAACTCTGCAATCAAAGGAGCCAGAGTGACTAGAAGATTAAAAGAAAAAGAAGTTAATATATTGCCTACAGGTGACTAATTTCTGTTGTATAGACACACATAGGATCACAGGAAGGCGTAAAAGGTGATATTCCAAGGAAGTGGGCATAGCCATTTTTATATCAGACAAAACAGACTTCAATCCAAAAATGGCAATAAATGTATCAATACATCAAGAAGATACAACTGTGAATATATATGCTCCTAACAGCCAGCACCAAAATATATTAAGCAAACGCTAACATTTTAAGGGAGAGAGACAATGCAATAATTGCAGAGGAAGTAAATACCCCACTATTAGCAAAGGATTGATCATACAGATTTAAAGAATCAAAAGGAAATACTGGGCTTGAGTCTAGTTGTTATAAACTATAGTTTGACAGATACAGAACATCCCAACCAATGGCAGCAGAATACGCATTCTTCTCAAGTGAACATGTAACTTTCTCCTTGAAAGATCACAGGATAGCATACAAAACACAAATCTTAGCAAATTTAAGACTGAAATTATAACAACTATTTTTTAGCCAAAATGGTACGACACTAGAAATTAATAAGAGGAAAATGAATCTCTACAAATATACAGAAGCTGAATAACATACTTCTAAACAAATGACAATGGAAAGTCAACCTATCCAATACTGTGGCGTGTAGCAAAAGCAATGCTTAGAGGAAAGTTTATAGCAATAGAGATAGGTTAAGAAATAAAGATCTCAAGCTAACTTTATGTCTCAAGGACCTAGAAAAAGAAGAAATTGCACCTTAAGTTAGCAAAAGTTAAGAAAAAATAAAACAGACCCGAAAACAATAAAATTGATCAACAAAACTAAAAGCTAGTTCTTTGAAAATATCAGTAAGATTGACGTATCTTTAGCTCAACTCGAGAAAGACTCCACAGAATTATAATTGAAAGAGAAGACATTATATAACTGATACTACAGAAATTCATAGGATTGTAGGAGACTTGTATGAAAAAATATACCAACCTTGAAGAAATAAATACATTTCGAGAAACACATTACCTACCAACACTAAATCAGGAAGACACAATCTGAACAGATTAATAAGTATAGATACTGAATTAGTAATACAAAACCTCCCTTCACAGAAAATTTCAGGACCAGAGTAGAGTTACCATATTGGAATTCTACCAAATATTCAAACATAAATTAACACAAGTACTCCCCAAATGCAATTCTTTTCTTAATATCCAAACCAAAAAGGCTACCACATGAAAGCAAAACCCTAGACATATTTTCTTGAAGAATATAGATGGAAATTTTGCCAAAATATCATTAGGCCAGAATCAAGAACACATCAAAAGTATTATACTCCATGATCAACTATTTATTTTTTCTGGGAATGCATGGATGTTTCCACATGCATAAATCAATAAATGGAATATATCACAAATGTGATACTTATTTAAGTATTAAAAAAATCACATAATCAATAGATGCAGAAAAATAATCTGACTACATGCAACATCCTTTCCTGATAAAACCCTTAACAGAGTGAATATAAAGGAGACCTCTTTCAATATCAAAAAAGGCTACATATGACAAACCCATGGTGAACATGATATTCAATGGAGAAAAATTGAAAGTGTTTTCCCTAAGATAAGGAAAGAATGCTGATTATATTTGTATTCAAGAATTATGTAAGACAAAAGGCATCCAAATAGAAAAAATGAAGTCAAATTGTGGCTATTTTCTGATGACTAGACACAGACACACATAAGACTCAAAAATGGAAATAATCAACAAATTTAGAAAAGTGGTAAAATTAAAAATCAACAAAATCAGTTGCATACCTTTACAGTAATGATAAAGCACCTAAAAAAGAGAGAACCACCCAATTCCCAATAGCTTCAAAAAATTAAACTCTCAAGAATAAATTTAGCCAAAGAAGTAAAAGATTTGTACAGTTAAAACTAAAAGACCTTGCTGAAAAAAATAGAAGACTACATACTCAAAATTAGACATTTGTGTTCATGGACTGTAAATATTGATATTGTTAAGACATCCATACTTCCCAAAGCCATCTACCTCTACAATTCAATCCCTATAAAAATACCAAAGATATAGAACATTCTCCAAATCTGTGTAGAACCACGAAAGATTCCAAATAGCCAAAGAAATCCTGAGGAAAAAAAGAACAAAGATGGAGGTACCATATTGCCTGATTCGAATTACGGTAAAAAGGTATAGTTATAAAAACAGTGTGGTACTGGACACACACAAAACATAAATAAATAGAACAGAACAGAGAGGTCAGAATAAAATTCAGGCATATCCAGTGAACTAATATTTAACAAAGTAGTCAAGTCTGTCCTCTGGGGGAAGTATAGTTACTTCAAAAAATGGTGCTGGGAAACCTGGAGAAACACAAGCAAAATAATGAAATTGTACACCTATCTCATACCACTCACAAAAATTAAATTGAAATAGATTAAAGATTTAAACATAAGGAGCTGATTCCATATAAATCCTAAAAGCAAATGCAAGGAAGAAGCTCCTTGATACTGGCCTTAGCAAGGAATTTTGGACTTGATACAAAAAGCACTAACACATGCACACACACACACACACACAATGAGACTAAATAAAACTCAAGATTTTGTACAGCAAAAGAAACAATTAAAATGAAAAAGCAGCCTACAGAAGGAAAGAAAATTTTTACAAACCCTAAATTGTTAACCTCCAGTATGTGGTTAATGTCCAAAATATTGTAAAGAACTTCTACAATTTAATAGCAAAGAATACAATCTGATTTAAAAATTAGAAGCACTAAATAGACTTTGAGCACATCAAAATGGCCAACTGGCACATGAAATGATGTGTGGCATCATTAATCATCTGGAAAGGAAAATCGAAACCTCAAGGAGATGTTGTCTCACACATGGTAGAGCGGCTATTATCAAGAAGGCAAGAGATAACAAGTACTAGTGAGAATATGGTGAAAAGGGAACTCTTATACACTGCTGCTGGGAATATAAACTGGTCCAACCACTTTGAAAAACCAAATGGAGGTTCCTCAAAAAATTACCAATAGGTGTACCATATGATCCGGAAAATCTACTTCTGAATATATACCTAAAGGAAATAAAAACAGGATTGTGAAAAAAAAAATATATGCACTCCCATGTTTATGGCAGTGTGATTCACAGTAGCACTATATGGAAACAAGCTAAATGCCTGTCCCCAGGTAAATGGGTAAAAAATGATGTGGTATGTATACATATTAAATATTATTCACCATTAGAATATCTGGCTATTTGCAACATAAGTGGACACTGAACACATCATCCCAAATGAGGTCAGAGAAAGACAAATACTATATGATCTTATATTTGGAATCTATAATATTCAATCTTGTTAAAAAAAAAAAAAGGAAACTGGTGGTCACCAGGAGACTGGGGTGGGGAGGGGAACAAGATTGATTCCATTTAAAGGCACAAACTTAGGCAGCAAATAAGCCATAAAGATCTAATGTATAGTACAGTGAACACAAACAATATTGTACTATAATTATACAATGTGATAAATAGTACAATGGCAATATCACAATATATAAATATATCAAAGTAATACATATGCATTAAATTTACTCCAGGTTATAAGTCAAATAAAGGCAATTCAAAGAATGATGCCTACACAAGTAGGAAATTGTCAATAAAGAGACAGAGATACCTAAAAGAGCCAAATAGAAATTCTGGATCTGAAAACTTCAACAGCTAATATGACAAACATACTATAAGAGTTAACAGAGTTGAGCAGGCAGCAGAAAAAAAAATAGAAATGTAAATATAGGGCAATTGAAACTGAAGTCTCAGAAAGAAGTAAGGCACAAAGGAAAACAGTATAAGGGGTGTATGGGTGGCCATCCAGAATATCCATTATGGAAATCCCAGAATGAGCAGGGAGAGAGGGGCAGAAAAACTCGTCACATGTGATAAAAACCGTGAACCTTTACATCCGAGAAACTTTTAATGAACTCCAAGAAAGGTAAATTTAAAGAAATCTTCACCAAGATCCATTGTACCCACTCTAAAAACAAACACACTGAGAAAATCTGAAAAGAAAAAAGAGAATCACATACAAAGGGTCCTCAGTAACATTAACAAAAGCCATGGAATCTGGAAAGCAGTGGGATGATAAGGTTCAAACCATAAAAAGAAAAACAAAATGCCTGCTGAACAGGAATTCTAGATCTGGGAAAATTAATCTTCCAAAATGAAAGAGAAATTAAGACCTAACCAGAAAAAAGAAAGCTCAAGGATTTCATTACTCATAGACCTTTCCTAAAATGACTGCTAAAACAGCCCTGCAAGTTGCAAAAAGAAGACACTTGACATTAATGGAAACTCACAGGAAAAAATAGAGTCTCTGGTAAATGTAACTGCATAGGTAAATTTTTTAAAATTATTGTAATTTTATTTTGTAACTCTTATTTTACCATTTTTTGCTTTATGATTTTAAAAAGGTAATAAACTAATTATATAAAAAGGCATAAAACTAATTATAAATCAATGTTTATGGGCACATAACATGTGAAGATGCAATTCATAAGAATAACAAACTTGAAGGAGGGGGAAAAAGCTGTAAAACAATGAGGCTAAATTGATATAAATTTAAACAAAACTGATACAACATCAGATGTTAATTGTGATTCCTATAGTAACCACAAAGAAAATAACTAAAACATACAGGAGAGGAAATTAAGAAAGAAATCAAAATGGTGCACTAGAAAATTCTATCAAAGCAGAAGAAGGTGGTAGTGAGGGAATTAAAGGACAGAGAAGATAAATAGAAAACAAAAAGAAAAATGGCAGAAGTCAGTCCTGCATTATTAGTGATACTTTAAATGTAAAAAGATTTAATTCGCCAAGTAAAAGAAAATGGTAAAATGGAAAAAAAAATGTTATGATGTATTGTTTACAAGAAACTCACTTTAGACCAAAAGACATAAGTAGGAGGAAGGTGTAGAAAACTAGGCCACACAAATAATAAAAGAGTTGGCGTGATGTTGGTATCAAACAAAAGAGATTGTAAGTCAAAGATTGTTCTAAGAAGTGCTTATTGTGGTGCCTTGGTGGCTCAGCTAAACATCTGACTTTTGATTTTGACTCATGTCATGATCTCTTGGTTCCTGAGATCGAGCCCCATTGGGCTCTGCGCTGACAGCATGGAGCCTGCTTGGGATTCTCTCTCTCTCTCTCTCTCTCTCTGACCCTCCCCAGTTCACTCTCTTGCTTTCAAGATAAATAAACATTAAAAAAAAAAAAGTGGCTTGTTTATTGATGAAAGGGCCAATTCATCATAAAACAATTTTAAGCCTCTACACACCAAGAAATAGAGCCCCACAGAGCAAACTCTGACCGAATAGGAGAGAGGAACAGGTCTACAATCGCCAGAGACTTCAGTGCCATCCCTTCCATCCCGGATGGAGGACCAGCTGGGAGAGAGACGACCTGAGTGAACAACATGGGGATCTGAGGACCCCATAATGACACTGTTTCATCAGCAGCCAACTGCACGCAGAACACTGAACACTTTCGTGTGCTACGCCGTAAAAGAACCATCAGTACATTTATCAGGAATGAAATACGAGTATCTCTTACAGCCACAATGTAATAAAGCTAACGATTAACCAAAAGGAAACTAGAGAATGAACACATATATGGAAATTATACCACTTACTCTAAGTTTTAATTTATGTAAGTAATCTCTATGTCTAATATGGAGCTCAAACACAGGACCCCAAGAGTCAAGAGTCCAATGCTCTTTTGACTGAGCCAGCTAGGTCCCCTAAATCACCTATTCTTAAA
Source organism: Proteles cristata cristata (assembly GCA_017311185.1). Lineage (NCBI taxonomy): Eukaryota > Metazoa > Chordata > Mammalia > Carnivora > Hyaenidae > Proteles > Proteles cristata. The sequence goes on from JAESUZ010000823.1 coordinate 224,143, forward strand.
TGACCAATGGGACAAATTACTAGTTACATTAGGGAGTACTTTGGGACAAATAAAAAATACAAACCAATAAGCTTGTGCAGTGCAGCAAATGCAGCGCTCAGAAGGAAATTCATAGTTATAAATTAATCTATTAAAAAGCAGGATCTAAAATTAAAAATATATACCTAATGGAACTAGACAAAGGAAAAATGAAACCCAGACACAGTAGAAAGAAATAATGATTAGATAAGAGATTAATGCAATAGAAAGTAGAAAAAAATATATACAGAAACAATAAAACCAGTTCTTTGAAAAGATCAACAAAAATAAGAAGTCTTCACTAGCCTAATAAAAAGAGACAATGTCAGGAAAGAAGTTTATTTTTTTAAGTTATTCATTTTTTTAGAATGACAAAGAGAAACAGTCCATGAGTGAGGGGGAGAGAGAGAGGGAGAGAAAATCTGAAGCAGGCTCCAGGTTCTGAGCTGTCAGCCCAGAGTCAAGTGCAAGGATGGAACCCAGGAGCCATGAGATCATGACCTGAGCCGAAGCCAGATGCCTAACCCACTGAGCCACCCAGGTACTCCTCAGGAACGAAATTTAGATATTACTATACACTTCATAGAAATGGAAAGTCATATAAGGATCTACTCTGCTCATTATGTATGTGAGCATGTTAAGTAATCTGAATAGACAAATTTCTAGAAGTACACAAAAAAAATACCAAAACTGACTGAAGAAGAAGTAGACATAAGTCCTATAAAAGAGACTGAATCAGTAATTTACAAAGTCTCAACAAAGAAAAGTCCAGGAGCAGATGACATCACTGGTAAAATCTACCAAATATTTTAAGAACAGTTAATATCTATTCTTTTCAACATCTTGCAAAAATATAAGAGGAAGGAATACTTCCTAACACATTCTATGAGGCCAGCATTTCCCTAAGAGAGGACCATAGCACATGAAGATTGCAGATAATATCTCTACTGAAAATAAATGCTCAATTCCTCAACAAAAACCACACAGAATTCGGGAGCGCATTGAAGGGATTCTACACCAGGGCCAAGTGAAGTTTATCACAGGAACTCAGGGGTCATTCAAGATAAGAAAATAAATGAATGTAATATACCATTAACAAAGGAAGGGAGAAATGCAGAATTGTCTTATCTGATGAAAAGCTTTGACAAAATCAACACCCTTTCATTATAAAAAGACTCAGGAAACTAGAATTAGGGGCCCCTGGGTGGTTCAGTCGGTTAAACATCCAACTTCGGCTCAGGTGATGATCTTGTAGTTTGTGAGTTCAAGGCCCGCGTCAGGCTCTGTACTGACCGCTCAGAGCCTGGAGCCTGCTTTGGATTCTGTGTCTCCCTCTCTCTCTCTCTGCCCCTCTCCTGATCACACTGTCTCTCTCTGTCTCTCAAAAATAAATGTTAAAAAAAATTTTAGGGGCGCCTGGGTGGCTCAGTCAGTTGAACATTCGACTTCGGCTCAGGTCAGATAACATGGTTCATAGGTTCGAGCCCTGCATCCCTGCATCAGCTCAGATGTAGTTTGTGAGTTCAAGGCCCCCATCGGACTCTGTACTGACAGCTCAGAGCCTGGAGCCTTTTTCGGATTCTGTGTGTGTCTCGCTCTCTGCCCCTCCCCCACTCATGCTCTGTCTCAAAAATAAACTTAAAATTTTTTTAAAAACTAGAATTAAAAGGGAATTTACTCCACATGATACAAAGCTTTTACGTAAAATCCCACAGCTAAAATAATGAAAAATTGAAAACTTTTCTTCTAAAATAAGGAAGAAGATAAAGATGCTTACTTTTACCCCTGCTATTTACCTTTGTACAGGAAGTCCAAGCCAGAGTAGTTAAGTATGGGAAAAAAAAAAAAAAGCAACTAAGTTAGAAAAGAAGTAAACTATTTTCAGATGAAATGATTCTACTTAAAGTCCCCAAGAATATGCACACAGTTATGCACATACAACTGGTAGATACAGTAAATGACTTCAGCAGAGATGACATACACATGATCAAAATACTCCAGGTTTCCATATGTTAGCACTGAGCAATTACATTTACACTTGCATCCAAATGAATACATATCTACAAATAAATTTAAACAGAGGGATGCCTTGGGCACTGAAAACAAGGAAACACTCCTGGAAAAAAACAAGTTTAGCTAAATAGATATCCGATACTTATGGACTGGAATATTCAAAAGCATTAAGCAGGTAATACATTGTAACGCAAATTGTTTTTCAGTAGCTCCCCAAATTTTCAACATAGAACTACCATATGGCCCAGAAATTCCACCCCTAGGTAAAAAGCTAAGTGAAAATAAGACATATGTCCCTGCAGGAACTTGTCTATGAACGTTCTTGGCAGCATCATTCACAACAAGCCAAGAGGTAGAAACAACCCAAATGCTTATCGTTGATGAATGGATAAACTGGGGCATATGTACATTGGAATGTACAAAGTGTCATTGAACTGTACACTTTAAAACGTTCAATTGTATGGTGTCTGGATTTTACCTTAATAAAAATAACTACTTAATAACCAATAGTCTAATCAAAATGGAAACTTTTGAATACAGTGAAAAGAAAAACAAAGCTACCTAACACAGTGTGACTCAAGGAAAGCTGTATTCAAAGGGGGATTTATAGCCTTAAATGACGTAAGCAGTAGGAAAACATACAAAACATCAGATAAAAATAACAAGAAAAATTTTTAAATTAGGTAAAAAGAATTACTAAAGGCACAATCATGATTATAGGAAAGACCATGAAACAAAATATGTTAAGGAATAAACTCCAAATCTGTTTCTTTTTGAAAAGACTGATACAGAAGAGAATAACCTAGAACTTGACGAAACACCACTTATAAAGTTCCAAATGGATTCAAGATTTTATGTAAAAACTGTCAATATTTTAAAATAAAAATTAGGATTACATATGTCTTTTGTAGGGATTAAAATTGTCTATGTAGATGAAAAGAGCATCAAATACTATGCAAAACAGTTTTATATATATATCTATTATATATATACACAATGTATATACATAAATATATATCAATATCATATACAGCTCTATAGGGTTTGAAAATAGATGTTCATGTTTTATACACACACACACACACACATATATATATATACACACACGTATATATATACACATGCACACACAAAATACACAAATGCAGGTGTCCATAAATGCATGGGGAGAGAGGCATTTTAGCAATTTCAGGGATTCACTTGATCCTCAGTAGAGTTTTACCACTTCGGACCTTTCCTAAATAAACAATTGGAGTTTAATTAAGTCCCAAGGCTCCAGCATATGAAAGTTTAGCTTTGAGGTCTATGTCACAGTCAGGCAGGTGCCTCATCTGAAGTCCCTGGCATCTGTGAGATACTGGAGACCAGTCTGACCCTGCAGAGTGGTGGACACACAGGGGTGGGACGCCGGACCCTGAAGAGAGCCCCCCACATCAGAGCTCCCCAGGTGACCCCTGAGCTCTCAGGCCAGGGCCACGTGATGGTGAGGTTTTTCCAGAAGCCTGCTGGACCTTCAGAAATGAACATTCATGGGGCGCCTGGGTGCCTCAGTCAGTTAAGCATCCAGCTTCAGCTCAGGTTCATGGGTTCAAGCTCCGCATCAGGCTTTGTGCTGACGGCTAGCTCAGAGCCTGGAGCCTACTTCGGATTTTGTGTCTTCTTCTCTCTCTGACCCTCCCTTGCTCACACTGTTTCTCTCTCTCTCTCTGAGAAATTAAAAAAAAATTAAAAAAAAAAAAAGAAATGAACATTCATGATGTGTGCTTTTCTCAGTTCCATGAGCTGAATGAATCAGCTTAGTGAATGGTTCCCTGAATGAGGCACTGTTTGAGCCCCAAGCCTTTGCCTCTTGGCCACGACTGAGGGAAACAACCACGTCAGGAAGCTTGCAAAGGTTGGGTCTGGCCTTAAAAAAGGTGAGGCAAAGTCGCCTGTTGCTTTCATGTCCAGTATCCCTACAAGTCTCAGCGGGACCTGCTCTAAGAGTCCCCCAGTGAGTGGGGACAAATCCCCACCAGTGTGCCTGATCCTCTTCCCTAGGAAGTTCTGTATGTTCCTGGGAAGAGGGAAGAACTGCCCACATTCCCTTTAGCTGTGACCACTTGACAGTGGCACCTTGGATGGGCCTCCATCTGACATAACTAGCCCCCTAAAGTACAATGAACAAAGTCAGCTAGGATATGGTAGCTGTGAGCAATGCTAACCCGGAGCGCAGTTATTGCATTCACAGTGAAACGAAATCATAATTAATGTCCATAATATATTAAAACACAACCAGGAAAAAGAATCACATCCTACTAGGAAGATGAGCCAAAGCAAACCTAGATGTAAATATGTAATGGCGGAGTACATTCAAACCTGAAACGATGGGGAAGTGCAAAGTAGATAACGTTCTCTCCATATTTAAAGTAAATAAAGGTCTCTCTCTCTCCAAACATAAACACACATATAAATGTAGCAGATTGACAAAAATTTTATGAAAACATCTGGCACTAACTATTAAAACTGAAAAACAACCCATATGCTGTGGTTAGGCAATCCTAATGGCGGGGTTCTCACTCTCATGGAGAATGCAGACATGTACATTTATTACAATATTAGCTGAAATGATAAAAAATGGAAATAAAGGGAGTGCCCATATACAGAGTGGTTGAAAATAATTTTTATCTGACATGAGGCTAATAGAATGAGTTAGAATCGCACATGTTTTATCTGTGGTGAGAACATGCAACCGGAGATCCATCCCTTCAGCAAATTTTTGCAGACACAATACAGTGTTCTTAACTACAGGTAAAACGCTGCACAGCAGATCTCTGGAGCTTATTCAGCATGCACAACTAAAACTTTATGCCAACCCAGAGCTACACATTTCTGGAGGATACACACATTTGCCTATTCAAAGGCAGTGATGGAGAACTCAAGACTATATGCTGGATTCATACCCTGTGACTGTGGTTGTTTCTTAACGTCTCCATTTCCTGTGCCTTATTTGGTAAAATGGATAGGAGTAGGTTTTCCGACTCAAAGAATTATGGGTAAGATTTGATAATACAAGCAAATCATCCCGTAAAGTGTGCTGGCAAGGAGTAAGCTTCTAATACATCCCTGGCATTACTTTTATTATGAAAAATACAGCTCTCATTCTGAGGCTACTTAGTTTCAGATAAATGTCCCCAAAATGTGCCGGATATACATTAACATGGACTTTTGTTCATCATCTTCAAAACTCATGAAGACAGAGGGAAGGGGATCATTTCAACTCTATTCATCTCAATATCACCACCTCAGAGATGTGAATTTTAACTTATTCTCCTGTGTATAAAGACTGTTTAAAAATATCTAAATAAAGTCTTTCCCAGAGTGCTGGCAGGAGCTTCACATTGGGAATTCAGTAAGTATCCCACTGAAGGGAAAGTAAGAGAAACTTTGTTGAATTGAACCTATCAGTCTGAATGAAGCCTGTACACTAAAACCTTGAGCTTGCTAAGGCATCTTCTGCCTTAATATGTGGAAATAAAAACAGTAAATCTCCCCTTCTTACTAGTTCATAGACTTTCTAAAGTTGATGTTTAGGTTCTATTTGAGACATGTATCAAAAGAAAAAGCAAAAAATAAAAAATAAAAAAAAAAAAGCAGTCCTTAAAGTGGACTTTTGTCCTATTATGTTATTTTCTTTACTTCTAATGTAAGCCTGTCAACCAGAATCTGAATCAATAGAGGGTCCAGGGCTTGAAGAACATATTTCAACATTACATGTGGCCACACTTTCATCTGTGCTGCTCCATTCTGTTCAATACTAAATATAACCAACAAATACTTCACAGGCTCCTTTCCTGATGATATAAAAACAGTGTCCCAGAGGGACACAAGATGGGATGGTTGGAAGGGGCACTACAACTCTTCAAAAACTGCCTCACAAGGAGAAAAACTAGTGTCAAAATTTCAGCATGTACATGTGTGGAAATCCACCAAATCTTATACAATACATATGTATAGTTTTTGTATATCAACTACATATCAATAAAGCTGTTAAAAATAATTTAAAAGATATAGGTCCAGGGATGCCTGTGTAGCTCAGCTGGTTAAATGTCCAGCTCTTGATTTTGGCTCAGGTCATGTCTCACGGTTTGTAGAATCGAGCCCCATGTCTGCCTCCACACTGATGGCACCAAGCCTGCTTGGGATTCTCTCTCTCTCTCTCTGCCCTCCCCCACTTATGATCTCACATATAAATAAACATTTAAACAAAGATAGAGGTACATCCAGCTGTTGAGTGTCCCTTAGAAACTATGTCCCTGTGGCACCACTACCAGGTGACTCCTGCCCCGTCGGGAGTGGGAGGAGACCCCGCCACGAGTGTGTCCACGGTACCCGCAGACCAGTCTCTCAGCTAGCTAACCAAGGAGCAAGCCCTGCTCTCCAATTCACCTGCAGCCATGCCCACCAGCAAGCTCGTGACACCCTCATACCTCTCAACAGCCTGGGGACCCAGCCTGCTCAGTATACCCACGTCGGACATAGGGTCTGACTGTTGACAGCTGGGCTGGGGGCAGTCATGGCTCAGCCACAACAGTAGGACACAGGCAGCTCACACAAAGATACCCTTAGAGCACCTGGTTCTGGTGACCAGGGCGGATTGCACCACAGGACAACACAGAACCTCATCTACACAAGGTCACTGCTGTCAAGAGAAGGTGACATAGCTGATTTTGCTAACACATAGAAATGGATACAGAGAGTTAGACAAAATGAGGTAGGTCACAAATGAAGAATAAGACAAAACTGTAGTAAAAGGGCTAAATAAAATGAACCTATGTGATATGCCTAATAAAGAATTCAGAATAATGGTCATAAAGATACGGGACTTGAGAAAAGAGTGGATGAACTCAGTGACAATTTCCACAAAAAGCTAAAGTACAGAGAGAGAGAGAGAAATTGAGAGAGAGAGAGAGAGAGAAACACAATACCTGAAATAAAATACCCTAGAGGGAATCACAGAAGTCTAGTAGATTCAAAACAACAGATCAGAATTCTGGAAGACAGGGTAATGGAAAACAACCAAGCTGAGTAGCATAAAGATAAAAGAAAAGAAAATTAGAACAGGTTAAGGGAATTTAGTGACATTATCAAGCAAAACAGCACTGATAGGTATTTCAAGAGAAGAGAGAAGGAAACAGAAAATTTACTTGAACAAATAATACCTGAAAACTTTCTTAATCTAAGGGAGGACAATGACATCCGGGTCCTGGAAGCACAGACTGCCCCTAACAAGATAAACCCTCTGAGGGCCACTCCAAGACATAATAATTAAAAAGGCAAAAATTAGTTGATAAAGAGAACTTTTTTTAAGTTTTTTTTTAATGTTTTATTTATTTCTAGGAGAGAGAGAGAGAGCGTAAGCAGGGGGAGGGTCAGAGAGAGAGGGAGTCACAGACTGAAACAGGCTCCAGGCTCTGAGCTGGCAGTCAGCACAGAGCCCGACGCGGGGCTCGAACCCACGAACCGCGGGATCATGACCTAAGCGAAAGTCGGACGCTTAACCGACTAAGCCACCCAGGCGCCCCGATAAAGAGAATTTTTTAAAAAAAATTTAGTGTTTATTATTGAGACAGAGAGAAACACAGCATGAGTGGGGGAGGGGCAGAGAGAGGGAGACACAATGTGAAACAGGCTCCAGGCTCTGAGCTGTCAGCACAGACCCCGACGCGGGGCTCAAACCCACAAACCTTGAGATCGTGACCTGAGCTGAAGTCGGAAGCTCAACCAACTGAGCCACACAGGCGCCCCAAAGGGAATTTTTTAAAAAGCAGGGGAAACTAGTTATATACAAAGGAAGCCCCATGAGGCCTTTAGCAGATTTTTCAGCAGACATTGCAAGCCAGGAATAGTGTGATATATTCAAAGTGCTCAAAGGAAAAACATAAGCAAGAATACTCTGCCCAAGGCTATCAATCAGGAGAGGAGGTGATGAGAGCTTCCCAAACAAAAGTTAAAGGAATTCTTCACCATTAAACCCACCCTACAGTAAATGTTACGTGGAAAGAAAAGATGATAAATACATGTAAAAAGACATTTTGGAAAGAAAAATTTCACAGGTAATAGCAAAAATACTTTTGCTTTAGTGGAGTAATCACTTAAAACGCCAGTATGGAGGTTAAAACACTAAATAGTAAAATCATATCTATAAAAATTAGTCAAGAGATCTGCAAAATAAAGAGATGTAACTATGGTATCATATACATAAAACATAGAGGGTGGAAAAAGAATTTAGTGCTTTAGAATATGTTCAAATATAAGTGACCAACAACTTAATATAGACTTCTATACACATAAGATGTTATATGTGAACCAAATGGTAAGCATAAAATAATAACAGATAAAACATAATAAATACAGGGTAGCTGGTTGGCTCAGTTGGTTAAGCATCTGACTCTTGATCTTGGCTGAGGTCATGATCTCATGGTTCCTCAGGCTCTATGCTGACAGCATGAACCTGCTTGGGGTTCTCTGTCTCCTCTTTCTGCTCCTCCCCTATTCTCTCTCTCTCTCTCTCTCTCTCTCTCTCTCTCTCTCTCTCTCAATACAAAACAATTAAAAAGGAAGCCAAGCCTAACACTAAAGAAAGCTATGAAATCACAAGGGAAGAAAACACGAGAAGTAAAAGTGATGAACTACAAAAAGAACCAGAAAACAATTAACAAAATTGTTAAGCAAGTACATACTGTCAACAATTACCTTATATGAAAATGCTCCAACTCAAAACATAGAGTGACTGAATAGAAGAACAACAACAACAACAAACAAAAATCATCTTTGTTGTCTACAGAAGACTCACTTCAGACCTAAAGACATATGCAGACTGAAAGTGAAGGAATAAAAAAATGTATACCGTGTAAATTGAAATGAAAAAAATAAAAGTTGGGATAGTAATACTTGTATAAGACAAGACAGACTTTAAAACAAAGATTGTAGCAGGAGACAAAAAAGGACATAACATAATAATTAAGGGATCAATCCACTAAGAAGATATGATAATTATTAAGTGTCTTTGCATCCAACATAGGAGGACATAAATACATAAAGCTGTATAACAGACATAAAAAGAGAAATTGACAGTAATACAATAATAGTGGGGAACTTTACCACTCTACTTATATCAATTGATGTTCCAGATAGAAAATCAATATGAAAGAGTACCAGTAAACAAGATGGACTTAACAAATGCATACAGAACATTCCATCCAAAAACAGAATATACCTTATTTTTAAGCATATGTGGAACATTTTCCAGAATATACCACTGGTTAAGCCACAAAGAAAGTCTCAGTAAATTTGAGAAGATTGAAAGCATGCATATCAAACATGAGTATGATACAAGAAATCAATTACAAGAAAAATATCTGGAATAAACACAAACATATGGAGGCCAAACAACATGCTACTAAACAAAAACAAAACAAAAAAGGGTCAAAAAAGAAATTAGAGAGGAAATCTAAAAGTACATGGATATAAATGAAAATGAAAATACAGTGATCCAGGGGCACCTGGGTGGCTCAGTCAGTTAAGGGTCTTACTTTGGCTCAGGTCATGATTTCACTGCTCCTGGGTTCTAACCCTGCTTTGGGCTCTGTGCTGACAACTCAGAGCCTGGATCCTGCTTCGGATTCTGTGTCTTCCTTTCTCTCTGTGCCCCTCCCCTCCTCTCAAAGATAAATACAAATTAAAAAAAATTTAAATAGTTAAAAAAATACAGTGACCCAAAATCATTGGGATGCAACGAAATCTATTCTAAGAGGGAATTTTAGACCAACACAGGCATACCTCTAGAAACAGGAAAAATCTCAAGCAATCTAAACCTTTATCTACAGGAGCTAGGAAATGAAGAACAAAGTCCAAGACTGGTAGAAGGGAGGAAATACTAAAGGTTATAGTAGAAATAAGTGAAATAGAGAAAAGAGAAAAAAAAAAAAAAAACAGAAAAGATCAAAAACAAAGAGCTGTTTCTCTGAAAAGATAAATAGAATTAAGAAGCCTGTAGCCAAAGTCATCAAGATAAAGTGTAGTGGCCTCAAATACAATCAGAAATGGAAGAGATATAACAACTGACAGCAGGGAAATACAAAGGACCATTAGAGAGTACTATGACAAGTTGAATGCCAACAAATTAGACAACATAGAGAAAATGGATAAGTTCCTAGAAACCTATAACCCTCAAATGAATTAGGAATAAATGGAAAATTTGGATACAACTCTTAACTAGGAATAAACTAAATCAGTAATCCAAAACCTCCCAAACTCCCCTCAAATGAAATTCTAGTCCCAGATGGCTTAACATGTGAATTCTACATAAATTTCAGAATAACTTAATTTCTTTTCTTTTCCATCTTCAAAAAAATAAAAAGGGAAGAAAAACTTCCTAATTCACCATACAAGACTAGCATTAGCCTGATAACATAGATAAAGATATTAACAACAAAAAATGTCTATAGCTCTGATTCCATAGATGCAAAAATCCTCAACAAAATATTATCAAACTCAATTCAACAATACACTGATAATGTCATTCAGCAAGATTATTTATTCCGGCAATGCAATTGTGGTTTAGTATTTGCAAACCTATCACTGTGATATGTAACATTAACAAAAGGAAAGTTAAAAATTATATGACTGTCTCCATAGATGAAGAGAAGAGGTTTGACAAAATAAAACATCCAATCATGATAAAAACTCTCCACAAAATGGGTTTAGAGGGAACATACCTCAACATAATAAAGGCCATATATGAAAAACCCACAGCAAACATCATACTCAACAGTAAAAAAAAAAAAAAAAAAAAATGAAAGATTTTCCTGTAACATCAAAAACAAGACAAGAATGTCCACTCTGCCCAATTTTATTCAATGTAAAAGTACTGCAAGTCCAGGCCACAGCCATCAGATAAGAATAGGAAAGAAAAGGCATCCAAATTGGTAAGGAAGAAGTAAATTATCACTATGTACATATGCATGATATGATAGATAGAAAACTCTAAAGACTTCACCAAAAAGACTATTAGAATTAATAAATAAATTCAGAAAAGTTGTAGGATACAAACTCAATATTCAAAAATGTGTTGCATTTCTATACACTAGTAACAAAGCAGAGAGAGAGAAATGTAAAAACCAATCCCAATTCAAAAAGAATAAAATAATTTGGAATAAATTTAACTAAGGAAGAGAAAGGTGTGTACTCTGAAAGCTATAACTTATTGATGAAATAAATTGAAGATAACACAAGCAAATAGATAGTCCAGGCTCATTAACTGAAAGAATTAATATTGTTAAAATATCCATACCACACAAGGCAAACTATAGTTTCAATACAATCCCTCTCAAAATACCAACAGCATTTTTCAGAGCACTAGAATAAAAAATAATAACATTTGTGTGGAACCACAAAAGATCCTGAATAGCCAAAGCAATCTTGAGAAAGAACAACAATGATGGAGGTATCTTGCTTACTGATTTGAAACTACATTACCAACTACAGTCACCCAAAGAGTATGGTATTAGCATAAAAAAAGGTACATAGATCAGCAGAGCACAATAGAGAGCCATGAAACAAACCCACACCTAAATGGTCAATGAGTTTCTGACAAAAATATACACTAGGGAAAGGACTATATTTTCAGTGTGTGTGCTGCGAAAACTGGACAGCTACATGCTGAAGAAATAACTGGACCACTATCTTACATCGCACACAAAAGTGAACTCAAAATGGACTTAACAATTGAATGTGATACCTGAAGCCATTAAACTCTTAAAATATAGTTGCTAAACTCCTTGACATCAGTCTTGGAGATCATTTTGTGGATTTAACAGCAAAAGCAAAGGTAGCTAAAGCAAAAATAAACAAGTGGGCCTATATCCAGCTAAAATCATACTGTACAGCAAAGGAAATAACCAAATACAAAACCTACTGAATAGGAGAAAATAGTTACATATTAAATTTCAGAGAAGGGATTAATATCCAAATATATAAATAACTCATGGGGCGCCTGGGTGGCTTAGTCGGTTAAGCGTCCGACTTTCGCTTCATGGTCATGATCTCGGGTTCGTGGGTTCGAGCCCCGCTTCGGGCTCTGTGCTGACTGCCAGCTCAGAGCCTGGAGCCTATTTCGGAGTCTGTGTCTCCCTCTCTCTCTAACCCTCCCCTCCTCACACTGTCTCTCTCTCTCCCAGAAATCAATAAAAAAATTTAAAAATAAATAAATAACTCATGTAACTGAATGGCCAAAAAATATATATATATATATACAAAAAAAGTCTGATTTTAAAGGGGGCAGACAATCTGACTAGACAATTTTCTAAAGAAGACCTACAAATGGCCAACAGAAATATGAAAAAAAATATCAACATCAGAATCATCAGGGAAATACAAATCAAAACTCACATCTGTTTTGATATCACCTCATACCTGTTTTGAATGGCTATTACCAACAGGACAAGAAATTCCAAATACTGGCAAAGATGTAGAGAAAAGGGAACCCTGTGCACTCTTAATGGGAATATAAATTGGAGCATCCACTATGGACAATAATATGGAGGTTCCTCAGAAAAAAAAAAAAAAATAGAACTATCATGTGATACAGCAATTCCATTTCTGGGTATTAACCACCCCCCTAATAAACCCCAAACACTAAGTCAAACAGATATATCCACTACCATGTTTATTTCAGCATTATTTGCAACAGCCAAGATATGGAAACAACTTAAGTGTCCATTGATGGATGCATGGATAAAGAAAATGGTGTGTGTATATACAGCAAAATATAGTACAACCTTGGAACTTGTTCCCTGAGTGTTCCACAAGATAAGCAAACATTTCTAATGAATTTTGACTTGATAAACGAGTATTGTTTTCCAATATGAGTAGTATGTGATGATGAATGTCACATGATCACAAGTGAGCAAATGGTTCTTGAAATTTGCTTTGATATACAAGTGCCTTGGATTACAAGCATGTGTCTAGAATGAATTATGCTCACAAACCAAGGTTTCACTGTATTTTTGAGCCATAAAAAACAATAAGATCTTGCCATTTTTGACAATGTGGATGGACTGTAAGGGTATTATACTGAGTGAAATAAGTCAGAGAAAACCAAATACCATCCAATTTCACTTATATATGGAATGCAGAACATAACAAAAACAACAAAAGACAAAGACATAGAGAACAGATATATTATTGCTGGAGGTTGGGGTGGGTGAAATTGAGGAATGAAGGGGGTCAAAAGGTACAAATTTTCAATTTTGAAATAAATAATTCCTAGGATGTTTAGTCATGACAACATCATGACTAAAGTAAAAAACATAGTATTGCTTATTTGCAAGTTGCTAAGAGAGTACATTTTAAAAGTTCTCACCATGCACACATACACACACACACACACACACAAATTCTGTAAATGTTCAGTGATACACTAAGTAGACTTCTTTTGGTGACCTTTTCATGAGTTACACAAATATTGGGTCACAATATTGTACAACTGAAACTAATATAGTGTATGTTAAGTATACCTCAAAAATACATACATGGGCATCAGTCGGTTAAGCATCTGACCTCGGACTCAGGTCATCATCTCGCGGTTCAAGGGTTCAAGCCCCACATCAGGCTGTACGCTGACAGCCCAGAGCCTGGAGCCTGTTTCGTATTCTGTGTCCTCCTCTCCCTCTCCCTCTTCCTCATCCCCCTCCCCCCCTCCCCGCCGGTCTCTCAAAAGTAAATACACATTAAAAAACTTTTAAAAAGTTAAAAAAATGCATACATGGTCATCCAGCTGATCAGACGGACTGAGAGGGTTTCCCTGTTTCCACCACACCACCACCTGTGTTCTAGGGATGCTTCCCAGCTGCAGCGGGGCCTGACCGAGCCTGGCACCCGGACACAGCCGTCGCTGTCAACGGAGCAAGGGACACAGCATGCAGGCGCTACACGTGCGGAACATCCAGGGTTCCTGGCACTGCTCTGAGCAGTTCACATATATGAATTCATTCATTCCTCAGAGAGCAAAACCACAACGCTGAAACAATGATCCCCATTTTAAGAGGAGGCAACTATCTCAGAGAGTGTGGCCCTTGCTCTGCGTCACAGCTGGCACTCCCACCTCAGGAGCCCACCCCCGGGGTCTGTATTGTTGACCTCTGTGCTGTCGTGTTCTGTCATCCTTTCCACCGTGTGCTTTCTGCAAGGTCACCAAGCTGACACACATGCCTGATGAGAGTATATGAAAAATAAAGAGGATCGGCTGGAACGCAGTAAAGACACAGATACTTTTCATGGAGTACTTAATACCCATTGAATACTGTGTCATGTACTTTTCTCAAGTAATTATTTAATTCTAATTATAAAGGTAGGAGCCCCCTTCTGCTTTTGGAGAAGACCGCTGTGGATCACACCACTTGGAATTACTTACTCTACAATGGGGCAGAACCTATGTTTGAATATTAGTCCAGGGCAACTCCAAGCTTAAGTTTTTAACCTTTTCAATTTTTTAAGTGCTTATTAATTTTTGAGAGAGAGATTGAGAGAGACAGAGCATGAGCGGGAGAGGGGCAGAGAGAGAGGGAGACGCAGAATCTGAAGCAGGCTCCAGGCTGTCAGCACAGAGCCCGATACGGGACTCGAACTCATGAGCTGTGAGATTATGACCTGAGCCGAAGTCATGTGCTTAACCAACTGAGCCACCCAGGTGTCCCAGCCTTTTAACCTCTTCAAAGAATAGGCTCAGAGGCTTGGATATTGATTGTCCCAACCTTGATTGAAGGAAGGGATAGTGTCTGTAGTTTGACCGGCATACATGTGCTTTATAGTAATATGTATACATGTTGCCAGCATTAAAAATTCCTTCTACATCCGAGAGCTGTGCCTTTTCTGTGTGAAAGAGCAGCCAGGAGCCTGTTTCTGTTTTCAGCTGGGCTGGCACAGGAATGGCAGGCCAGTCTACATAAGCTCATGGATGGAGAGGCCAAAAGTAGACCCACCGTGGATGTAAGAAAACTGCCATGGAGACAAAGACACCGTGGAGGCACTCATATTCTTTAGTCCTAACTTCCCGCCACTTCCCTCTCCTGTGTCTATGCCCTTCTCTGTTACATTCCTGCTCTGTTGAGGAGCTAGAAGCTTTCTACAGGGAGAAGACAGAAAAAGGGGCCAAACAGAGACTGGACATCAGTCGCATGCTCGCGGTGGGGAACCACATGACCATTTCGCCTCAGAAGCTTGTTTTCAGCATTGCTTTCTCTGGACACATCTTTATGAGCGTCCCCAACATACTAGGCACTAATGGAGGTGACAGACACACATGGCATGTCAGTATTTCAGGGCTGGAAATCTAAATACGCCAGCCCACAGGGGCTCCTGCGCCAACAAACCTATACGTTGCCTTGCAAGAAGCTTTGCAAGCATTTCAGAAAGTCTGCTGCTTTATGCACAGTCTACAGGGTTGTTTTTATTTATTTATTTTCTATTAAACTCAAATGTTCATGAATCTAAATTGCCTGGGATATATCTCAGAGACCCAGTGAAGAAATGTTTAATTTTTTTCACATATATTCTCCCCATCAGGGAAAGCACTGTCGGTGGGTTTGTGAGACACAGAGAACACTCAGGGCGGTGTGCAATTGTGCAGGCGTGGGGCGAAGGTGCCGCTGGTTCAAGGCGGCGGCGTGGGGCTAAAGTCCTCCATTTGGCCGGAGGGATATTTCTCAAGGGAGCAATCTCCCTGTGGGATATCAAATCAGAAAGCACTTTTGTTTGTTTTCATTTCTTTTTGCTTGCTTAACATTCTCGATTAAAACAGTTTAAGACAGGGGCACCTGGGTGGCTTAGTCAGTTAAGCGTCTGACTTTGGCTCAGGTCATGATCTCACGGTCGTGGATTCGAGCCCCGTGTCGGGCTCTGTGCTGACTGCCGGCTCAGAGCCTGGAGCCTGTTTCAGTCTGTGACTCCCTCTCTCTGACCCTCCCCTGCTCACGCTGTCTCTCTCTCTCTCCTAAAAATAAATAAAACATTAAAAATTAAAAAAAAAAAAAAGACAGTGGAAAACAACATCAAGGCTACACCAGCAAAGGGGCCCGAAGATACGGCATGGGCTGTGCTTGTCCAGCCTTCACATGCTAGCTACACTTTTAGTTACCCTGCATCTGGAAGGGGAAGGGCGATGCTTCAGTGATGCTGTGAAAGCCTCACCGAATATCCCATCCCTTTGATAGGAAAATACAATCATACAGGAGAAAGCATACCAAGTGATGCAGAGAAACGCTTCCTAGATTACCATCTGTACGATGCGTGCTTTGTCTTGGTGTTTTTAGAGGTCTTGGTGGGCCTTGAAGCCCCTCTTGTAGGCATTTGTACAACTGTGCAATAAAATAAACTCTGTGAATGACAACATGGTTTTGAAGATTTAATCCCTTGCAAGGAATCCTCTGGGCACATCCGTAAATATAGGTATCTCCCCATGATCGCCTCATTAAGCACCTGCACTGGAGCCGAGTGGGACACGCACGGGGTGCTCGAAATTCTAATGACAGAAACACCTTCTTGTGCGTTAGAGCTATTTTTCTTAGAGTGTATTTTATCACATGTTGCCTTTACTTATGAATTTTCATGTTGGTCATGAAGCATAATTACCAAGACAAATCATTTTTCTCTCCTCAGAATCAGGGAAAATCAATATACTAAGTGTCATCTCATAAGGGATTTAACAAATGATGTTCTTCAAACAGTTAAAAGGTATTAGAGTTTGAAAAAGCAATGCTCAGGCTCCCTGATCATTCTACATCCTAAAACTATCGTGTGAGTATGTAGCATGCACCGGGCACAAGGTTAGAGATTCATGTATGTTAGTGAGGAATTAATTTCCCAAATCTGGGGCAATTTTGAATTGTGCCTTTAGAGACTTAAATTTGTGTGAACTACCAAGAAAATATACAGAATAACATTTAGCCATGCCATTTAGGGAAGTATTTGTAGATTTGAAGGATTTCATTATCGACAAAACGAAATAAAAAGATTTTAAAATTTTTACTTACATAGTAATTTAGATATTAATATATTAAATTATTTAATCACCTCAAACCAAAAGATTATGATAAAAGCTAATAGAGAAACTGTTAGATTATCACTTATTATTCTCATAGGAGGAGGGTTACCCTATAATGATAACATTGTAATAAAATGAGAAAAACGTAAATCAAATATTTGTATACAGCATTGATTAGGAAATCTTCACATCAGATCCTCACAGGTAATTAAGCAGTAATGTGACCCTTCAGTGCTGTTCACATGATTCAACCTCTTCCCAGAATGTGTTAAATTCTTATGAAGTATTTACATTGTATTATAATTCTTGTATACATTGTATAACTTGTATATAATTACATATATATACATTGTATATAATTACGTTGTATTATATAATTGACACTTGAGGAAAAGAGAATTCAGAATGTTAGCAAAACCGAACATGGACAAATCCAAAAGCTACCAAGACTCGGAACGCACTGACTGCACAGAATGTGTCCTCTCACCCACAGGAGAAACGCTCTGTGTTTGTTCGTGTAACACCGTGTTCTCTCTGCCCTTCTCTTCTGCACACCCCGCCAATGCTACCGAACCCCCTCCCTGTATCTGCTCACTTTGTGTTGGTTGCAGGAAAAGCAGTTGTAAGTCGGACATGTTTGCATCTATGAAGGTTCTCTCCCTCGGCACACAGACCTTGCTCTCCAGACCTGATCACTGTCAGATCCATCTGTTGTGAAATCGCCACGTGGGTTCGGCTGAGGAGAGCTGTGTTCCCGTAGTGCGGCTGTGAGGGCTGGGGAGGCCGCGTGCGGTGGCCCGGACTGGGGCAAGCTGCCCCTCCATCACCGGTTCACGGTGCCACGTGGGGTGAGAGTGCTCATGCCCGCGCGTGCCTTCCCTGCCTGTCCCGTGAAGGGCAGCGATGGCACCCACAGCCATAACAGTAGGCTCACTGCACAGGGAAGTAGAAGGAGTGTGATTTCACACCGCAGAGACTGGAAGGAAACCCATGATACGGAGAGACGGGGGAGGTGGTGAGTTTATGTCCTCACGCAGGTGAGGCTGAAAGTAATTTCACCCCAACGTGAAGGGGTCGGCTTGAAAGAGGAGCATGGCCCCTGAACTGCACTTACTGCTGGGGAACACTGGGGTGTGCAGGGAGTGGTGTGGGTGCCGTGCTGGGGCCCTGCAAATGCTCTTCTGATTGGAGGCACGGCTGAGGGCACGCTAAGTGGCTGACATCTGGATTACAACCATATCTTCAATTATTTAGATACTGAATTAAGTAGTTTCCTTTCACGGATTACATGCTCTGATGAAAGAGGAATGATTCCCCTCACTTGGTATATGTTAGTGTGCTCGGGATTTTAAACACTGTGCAATTTTAATGACCATTTAAGAAATGAACACATGGATAAATAAATGGCAAAGGTGCCATGTCAGTGGCTTTCATCCAGCTAAACCAATTAAATGTGTTTTTACGAGAATGTTTGGTATTCATCTAGCAATATATTCAGTAATAGCTTGACATCCTGTATGCTATGGGTTCTTAATTAGCTTGCAAATATCTAATTTTCATTGCCAAGCATAACATAAATGTCTCTTAATTTTAAATTGTGCTTTGCAAATATTTGGGGTTTATTTTTTTTTAATTAGAAAGTTTTCTACTTTAAAATATAAAATAAATTCTATATTATTTTAATTGAAATGTATTAAAGCATACAGAGTAAAATAAAAAGAATAAGATTTAAATTTAATGTATAATGAATCGTTTCATTTAAAGGGTGCCTGGGTGGCTCTGTCAGTCAAGCATCTGACTTTGGCTCAGTTCATGATCTCAGAGCTTATGATTCAAGCCCCACATCAGGCTCTGTGCTGTCAGCCCAGAGTCTGTTTCAGATCATCTGTCCCTATCTCTCTCTGCCCCTCTCCTACCCTTTCTGTCTCTAAACATTAAAATAAATAAATATATAATAAATATGTCTATCAAAATATTAAAGCTAGAGGTATGTATAATATATATTTTGTATTTGTATATATATATATATATATGCATGTATATATGGGTATATATAGATACATGTATATATGTGTATATATATATATATTCTTAGACAAAATGCAATTATTTTAAGATGGCAAAATAAAAGTTATATGCATATAACAATAGATTATTGTTCATAAAGCAACCTACATCAGACTAAAACATTATTTTGAAGAAAATTCTATATAAAAGTTCTCCTTTTAAACAAAATTAAATAGCATCTTACAGTATTAGCTTAAGGAATAAAGGTAAAGGTGTCATTTTATTCCGGAAGAATTTCTAAACTCCCTCCAGCCTTAATTTTCTGCCTCTTAGAAGTTTGTTGAATTTAAAAGGTATTTAGTCAAACAGAATTACTTGAACATTAGCAGACTACACAAAGAACCTTCATGCTTTGCATAAATTATTTTCATTAATAGCACGGCATGGGGTGCTGGCTTGAATAACTTTTTTGTCAACAGTAAAAAGAACCTGCTTTCAGAAAAGAAGTTGTGCATAAAATTTACAGAAGAGGGTGACAACTAATTTTCATCTTAACAAGTAAACATTAAAGTCATTTTTTAAAAAGACTGTATAAATCAGAGTAATTTACTAAATTATACTTTTTGCTAATATTCCCTCTTTGAAACTTAGAGCTCACATACTAACATTTCTAAAGCCAACTGGTGACTTTAGGGAAAGTTCCACAGTCACTAAACAATAAGTCTTACCATGACTTATTTGACTATTTGCACAAGTTAATTTATATGCATTTGCTTGAATTTCAATATATTATTTAGAGTTGTTTCTCTGTTCTGACTCAGGCCTTGTGAGTTGGTAGAAAGAGAGGCAAATGCCTGTTGTTTTAATTCACAGTCTTTGCCCAGGGCGCTCCAGCTGGGATGGGAAGAAATGAGCACCCCCAAGAAATGAAGTCTTCCATATTAATTAATTCCTGTATCCCCTCAAATCCCAAATATAATTTCTGAGTTAGTTGCCAGGAAACTATTATTTAAAAGTATCTATAAATGGCAAGCTTTCACTATATATTTTTAAATGGACTGTAATTATTCTAAAAATCAGAAGTTGTAGAAATCTGTTTTAATGTACTTACAAAATATCCTGGGTTTTTCACAAAAGACTCTCATACTTAACAATTATCTGTTGAGAATCAGTTAAGATCACATATTGGTCTTAGGCATTTCTTCACTAGTAGCATTTTTAATTTCCAAAAAGTATGATTATACATTATTCATACTTTTAATAAATTCAACAGTCATATACATGCAAATATCTTTTCATGTTTCTTTTTCTAAAGTTTATATGTTTATTTTGAGAGAGAGAATCCCAAGTAGTCTCCTCACTGTCAGCACAGAGCCACACGTGCGGCTCAAACTCATGGACGGTGAGATCCCAACCCGATCCAAAATCAAAAGTCAGATGCTTACTTGACTGAGCCACTCAGGTGCCCCCACTTCATTTTCAACATGTAATTTGTGCCAAGTCCTTGTGGACCCAGTAGGGCGTCATTTTTCTCATTTATATAAATTGTGATTATAATTTCTACCTAATATGGGCAAAAAAATTAAGTGAACTGAAATGCATAATTTTTTTCAATAAATACACGTTTCATTTAGTTTTGTATTTGTGTTGCTTTACTATATGTGTGTCCGTGTATATACATATTTAAAAGTCCCCAACAAAAGGCCATGAAAAGAGGGAGGCAGGAGGGGAGTTTAAGGCTACTGGACTTGAATATAAAAGAAGCAGGCTTTAGACTGAGCCGTAGATTTGCTTTCTTGACCTGGTTGCTATGATCTAAGCATCTGTCTCCTCAATGCTAAAATGAAGATAATATTCTTTCATAGGGAAATAAGGTTACGTTTTTAAAAGGTTTTGTAAACAAGTTCAATATACCTATATTGCCACACAGAAGTGGTTTTTACGATGGTACTGGAAAGAACAGAATGTTTCTGATAGAATTCTCTGATTAGAGTTTGTAACAAGGAAATACTGACTGTTGCAGTTGGCTACACACCTATTAGATTGGTCAAAATCCAGAACAGTGACAGTATGGCATACTGGTGACTACGTGGAATAACAAGCCATTCGCTGCTGGTGGGAATGCAAACGTACATCCACTTTGGAAGGAAGTTTGGTGGTTTCTTACAAAATTGAATATGTTCTTCCCACATGATCCAGAAATTGTGCTCCCTGGTGTCTGCCCAAAGTACTTGAAAACTTCTGTCCACACAAAAACCTGCATACAGATGTTGATAGCAGCTTTATCCATAACTGCCAAAACCTGGAAGTAACCAAGATGTCCTTGAGTAGATGATGGATAAACAAACTGTGGTCCATCCAGACAATGAAATGCTGTTCAACTAGGAGATGAAATACACTATCAAGCCACAAAAAGGCATCAAGGAAACAGGAACACATATAACTAAGTGAAAGAAACCAATCTGAAAAGAGTGCATATTGTAGGATTCCAACTACATGACATTCTGAAAAAAGCTAAACTATGGACACAGTGAGATGACAGTGGCTGGGGGTGGGGGAAGGGAGGGATCTATAGGGAAAGTACAGAGACTTTAAGGGAAGTGAAAATACTCTCTATATTAGAGTGGTTGATACACGTCATCATACACGTCTAAATTTAGAAACTGTACAATACTTACAAGAGGGAACTAATGTAAACAATGGACTTTAGGTGATACTGATGTGTTAATGTAGGTCCATCAACTGTAACAGATGAACTGCTATAATGAGAGATGTTCAGTGTTGGGGAGTCTGTGTATATGTGAAGGCAGGCGTTATATGGGAAATTCTATCTTACTGCCAATGCTGATGTGAACCTAAAACTGCTTTATATTTTTTTAAACAAATGTTTGCACTTTGGGTGAATCTTAGAGCCCAGAAGAATAGGTCATGGAATAGAGAGCTTTTAATTTCAGGCCTTAAAATTAATTGTTATTACTTTTATAAGACATAAGAATCTATTAAAGTCTTTTAAGAAGGCATAACTTAGGAAAAATTAAATTGTAATATGAAGAGTGGAATCAATTTTAGACCAAAGGAAATGATGATTAGAGAATTACTGTAGACTAAAAATAAAGAAGGCTTGTGTGTAATGAGAAGGGGATAGAAATGCACCATTTATTGAAGAGTCACCAAGGCACTTTCTCTACATTATCTCAGTTCAAAGGATAGCAAAAGAGGGGTGCCTGGGGGGGCTCAGTGGGCTGAACATCCAATTCTTGATCTCGGCTCAGGTCGTGATCTCAGTTTGTGAGATCAAGCCCTGCTTGGGATTCTCTCTCTCTCTCTCTCTCTCTCTCTCTCTCTCTCTCTCAAAATAAATAAATAAACTTAAAAAAAAAAAAGGATGGCACAAGAGAAAAGGTCTAAGACCCGACACTACAAAATATGCCAGATTCCCAGCTCACGGACTACGTTCTTTCCACTCCATATGTAATCAATATTATACCGGTATGCACAGATGCAGGCAAGCTGAAATTGTGAGTAACAAAGAAAAGAGGAAGAAAATCTGTCTTCATCATTCATTTTCTCAAAATTGTAACCATCCAAGCATTGAAACGTTGGGAAAATTTTGATTCTTTCCCCACCTCACCCCCATTTCTGCTCTTGGTATACTGGAAAAATAGAAAAGCTGGTTCCAGGGGAAAGTAATGGCTTTGGTTATTTTCAGGTTTATTTTATTGATTTCTCTCCTGTAAACACTGGCTTGCGGTTTTTGGCATGTACTACTCAAGTTCATTATTTTTTCAATTAGCCTGCAAGGTCCTTCAGGGCAAAGACCATGTGTTATGTTCCTTGGTATCTACTCCCACAGTTTATACAGTACCTGGTGCCTGGAAGGCTGTGTGTACACACACACACACACACACACACGCATACCATCTGACTCACAGGTCTGTGCATGGATCCCAAGAAATAATGCGTCATCTATTTGAATCAAATCTACACAGATACTGTTTTAAGTTCCATCACATTACGTACAACATAGCTGATGTGTTGAGCTTTCAGTATGAATTAAGTGCCGGCAAAGTAAATGAAGAGATTGGCGGTACGATATAAAGTAATCCAGAGATCATTCAAGCCCTTGATTTAATTCTAAAGAGTTGAAGATAGATCTTACATGACAGACGTAAGGTGCACTAAGGAGATCTTCTCAAAGGCCGCTTTTGATTGTGTAATCAAAGTCAGACACCAGGAGGTCATTACGAAATGGCAAGAAGGCTCTGAGTTTCACGGAGGAATATAAAATAATTTTGTCTGTTTGCATTTTCCTATTCTATAAAACTGCATGTTCCCCTCGTACAACTTTGAACACGAGTCTCTGTATTGCTTTGGGCTTTTCTACTTCAGCTATGTTCCTGTTCTGATGCAGGGCTTTCAGGTGCTCTCTCTGTTCTTCTACTTCCACAGGAGTGGAGATGGCCACAACCATCCCCGTTTAGACCCTGAACCTGTAGAAACGTTGTGACAGCTCCACTGTTCTCCAGGTGGGCTCTTCTTCAACCCGCCATTACTTGACGGTGTCACCTTCCTCAGGCCAGCTCTGCCCGCTCACAGGAAGGGACAGGAAAACCACTGTCATGACGCATGTGCCGCTGACCTGGACGGAGAACTAACAAAGGAGATGGAGATGAAGGAAGTGCGTGTGAGCTCAGCAAATGTCAGCGCTGTGTTTACAATCTGACCATTTCCACTAACACGAGTTCCCTTTCCATGTGCCCCTCACCTGTTCTTCCTCTTGGCTTCTAGCCTACTTATGTTGTCAATAGGTAAGGGGTTAAATTCGACAGGGAGGTGAACACAGGAGGTTAAGTAACAGGGGAACCCAACGAAGACCAGGGAGAGAGAATAGCATTTTGCATTCTATATGAGGTAATTACTTTTTACATGAATATTGTCTGTTTATGCATATATCCTGATAGGGATGGAAAACAATTTGTTATCATGAAAGCACTCCATTTTCTTGACTAAGAATTTACCAGAAAAATCTTTTGGAATGTATTTTATCCCCGAGGTGCAGGAGCATAAGTGTTGTCTGGACAGAGGCTACAATTCTGTGGATGGTAGAAGAGGCTAGTCCCAGCCCCCACTCAGTGGGAACTTACAGATGCCTAAAATCCCCGTCACCCATCAGCATTGGGACACACCCATTAGCCGGCAGAATGTTTTTTTTTTTTTTCTGTAAGAATCTTTTTCGTTAAGTGCCTCTTGCACATACAACATACTTAATTAACCAACATAAAGCTAAGGCCATTTTTCAGACAGTAAGAATACTTTAACAATTATAGAGGAAACAGGTCTGAACATTTGCTTTCCCTTCACAAAGGAAAAAGACATCAAAGAGGATGTCTTTCCCTTCACAGCACACAAAATAATGTTTTTACTACCTTAATTGCTACCCTCTGTGTATACAAACTCAAAGAAATAAGTTAGCCAATGTGTTTGCTCTACTTATAAGATCTGTGATCTACTGGGTCCCTAGCGTATATACAGCCTCAACACACAGAACGGGGAGTGCAGGGGGTAAGAAGTGGAGTTACAGGGAAACAGAAACTGTAAGACACTAATTTACTATGTACCAATATTTGACTATTAACTATATTTCATAACACAAATATAGTTTATTTCAAGTGAGATTCATATAATTCATGTTTAAGCAACTTTAATTATAAAGATATATTGTATAATGTTCTATTTCAAAATTTTCAGGCCCTGAAACCTATCATTCCTCTTTATTCAAAGTCCACTGTAGAAATGCAGTATTAAAAATAATAATAATTGCGCAGTAAAGGAAAGCAAATGGAAAGTCACCTGTGAAACAGAAGGAAATATTTACAAACCGCAGCTATAATGCAGGGTTAGTAGC
This sequence comes from Proteles cristata cristata, assembly GCA_017311185.1. NCBI lineage: Eukaryota > Metazoa > Chordata > Mammalia > Carnivora > Hyaenidae > Proteles > Proteles cristata. The sequence continues at coordinate 249,168 of JAESUZ010000823.1, forward strand.
CAAAATATACAACATATACAACTCAACAGAAAAATGAGAAGTGACCCAATTAAGAAATGGGCAAAGGTCTTAAATTGACATTTTTCCAAAGAAGACATGCTAGTGGCCAACAGATATGTGACGGGTACACAATATCTTTAATCATCAGGGAAATGCAAGCCTAAATCACAGTGATATATTACCTCACACCTGTGAAAAAGTCAGTTATCAAAAAGAGAAAACGAAAAAACAAAGGCTGTCATGGGATGTGGAGAAAAGGGAGCCCTTGTACACTGTGGGTGGGGACGCAAACTGATGCAGCCACTCGGGAAAACAGTATGGAGGTTCCCCAGGAAAATAAAAATATAGCTATCATATGATCCAGCAATTCCACTTTCTGAATATGTATTCAAAGGAAACAAATCATTATCTTGAAGAGCTATCTGCACTCAGATGTTCACCTCACCATTATTCCCAACAACCAAGGTTTCGAAACAACCTATGTGTCCATCAATGGATGATGGACAAAGAATTTGTGGCACAGAAGGGCGCCTGGGTGACTCAGTCAGTTAAGCATTGACTCTTGGTTTGGGCTCAGGTCATGATCACATGGTTCATGAGTTTGAGCCTTGCATTGGGCTCCTCACTGACAGAATGAAGCCTGTTTGTGATTCTTTCTCTCTCTCCCTTTGTGCCCCTCCCTCACTCGCTCTCTTTTTCTCTCTCTCTCAAAATAAACAAAAAATTATAAAGAGTGAAAGAATATGTGACACACACACACAACAGAATGTTATTCAGTTGTGAAGAAGGGTATGTGGCCATTTATGACAAAATAGATGAACCTGAGTACGTTATATAAGTTGAATAAGCCAGACAGAGAAAGATAAATACAGAATGTAGCACTTTTATGGAGACTCCAAGAAAAGTCAAATTCATAGAAACAAAACAGTATCGTGGTTGCAGGGACTTGGGAGCATGTGAACGATAGAGAGGTTGGCTAGGGGGTACAAAGTGTTACTTATAAGATGAATAAGGTTTGACAATCTAAGTGTATAACAAGTGACTCTGAGAACAGTGAATTGAAACATGCTAGGAGTGTCAGAAATTAGTCATTCTTATCAAAAATAAACAAATAAGTAAACAAGATGATGACATGCATTAATGGTGTGTATCTTTTCATAGTATATATTACTATGAGTGTGTGTGTGTGTGTGTGTGTGTGTGTGTGTGTGTTTTAAGTAGATACCACACCCAGTGTAGGGCTTGAACTCACAACCCTGAGATCAAGAGGTGCACGCTCTCCATGGAGCCATTCTGGCACCCCTACAATGTCACTGGTTAGCTATACATCTATAGGGCTGAAAAACAGTAATGCAAAGAGCAAGATCTGGGTGAATATGGTGAGACCCGAAGTGAAGCCCGTCTTCCTGGGGCCGTGCTTCCTCACTGCCCGGAATGCATAGAACTTGAAATGCTCATGTTCTAGAGCTCACCCCACCTTCTTCACACAGCAGGATTGCTGGTAATGGTAACGAGGAGCGGTGAAGACCGTATCCTGTAAGCTACTGGGTGTTTTTCTTTTCTTTTTCTTTTTATCCTTCTTAAAGTTATTTAATCCGGGGAAACCTCTATACACTGGGAATGGTAATAGGACTCCTCCCACTACAGTGTGGTAGAGCTTCAATAGGTTGGTGCATTTGAAAGCATGCAGTGCCTGGGGAAGAAAAAGTGAACACTTACATTATGGATGTAGTGATCGCTATGCATGTAGTAACTACCCAGTTCATGGGAGTCCTCACTGACTGAGAATTGTATATAATTCCCTACTTCATGGGAACACATATATGTATACTTATGAACATTTACATAAATACATATACACATATATGTTTCTATATATAATTTATTAGAATATATTAAGTATGTGCAAGTGTGTATGTGTGTGTATATATATGTGTGATGCATGTGTATACACACACACACATATATATAGTCAAAGACAACTACTTTTATTTCAGTAAAATGATAGCATTTCCACAGAAACAATCCCAGGGAACTTTAAATATCTGTATATTTCTCCATAAAAGCATTGTCAATATAACTACATACTCTATTGGCAATACTAATTTGGGAACGACTCCCCAAAGACAGAAGGCAAAAATGTAAAGGCAGACACTCCCTTTCTTGCTTCCAAATGTATTTTGCTGCCTCAGTTCACAAATGCTCTGCCCGTTCTCCTTTGAGAGGATTTTCCTAGGCTTTAAATCCAATGACAATGGTATGGCAAATAACAAACAAAAATAAGCAAAAATTCTTTGATTTGCACAAAGCAGTCATAATAGTAAAACATGACAGTAACTGAGGCCATGGGAAATGAAATCCTAACTTTCTATAATTTGCTCCATTCTCATCCAGAAAGAAAAAGGTTAAAATTGGCTTTAGAGCTGTCAAGGTCATCTTATATCTCACAGCCAAGTAATGGTGATGGAGAGGAAATGTCTTTTTTTATTACGGTAAATTTGGAAAATGAGCAGAGAAAAAGACAAACTCAAGAAGAGTGCACAGAAGCCCAGAGTGCAGGCATGCACGTGGGTGGAGGCCCTGCGTGGAACACACCCGTGCATCCTGCGTGTCATCCATGATCCTAGAGGCATAATGTGAATAAGCTACCTCTACAGCAGTTAGGAATTAAATCATAACAAACTGGGAAGAGAGGTCATTGCAAAGAAGTCACCACTGCTGAAGAATGAAGCAAAACTCTGAAATCCCAGATTAATTTCAAATGCTTACTGTTGGGTGAAGTTAGCTCAGGAAGAAGCTAATCAGAAGGCAGGAGCTAGGTAATGGCAAGAAATTCTGTCCCTGAATACTTTCTCCAGAATGTTTGCCCCTCACTGCTTTAGCGCCTACTTCAGAGATTAAGGTTTGGGTGAAGTGCTACCCTCTTCCTCGGTCGCTCTTGCAAAGTGTAAGCACCGCAAGGAAAAGACAGTGTATGCGCAGGGAGATAACTTCGCAGGAGCTTTCTCTGTGCTAGAATGGGGGGTCTCCCGAGGCTTGGCGTTATCCCCCAGATGGAAGGAATAAGGGAGAGGCCCAGAAATGGGGGCATATATGTTGATCGTCTGGGGGCAATAAAGGGGCCAGCCGGACACTCAGTTTAAATAGCTGTCAATAAATGGACCACCTCAAGCCTTCCATTGGCTCAACAATTTCATACCCGGTGGTTTTGCACCCCTGAGCTAGTCTGAGGGCTTCACAACACACGAATCAGAGGCTGAGGGTGATGGACAGCTGATGCTGCCCATCTCAGGTCATGGGACTAAAAGAAGGGACCAGAAAGTTACCGACAGCCATACCAGCTTGCATTCTCCCCATCAGGAGAACATGCAACTTGATAGAAATGGAGTCATCTGTACTCCTAGGTTTGGCTCATGACTGTGTATCCTAAAACATCCCTCGCCTTACAATATTCTTTTTTTCTGGGCAAAATACAAGTTTGGTGACAAGAGTTTGTCTCTTCTTCAAAAACAAAGTCCCATCTTGGACTACTTTCCCTGTTGTACCCTGAGGGCATGTGTAATGACCAAGTCTACACTGCCGGACAGGCTGCTCAGCATTCTAGAGGGTTTGTTTTTGGTTTCCGGCACTGGAGGTGCTAGCTCACTACCCAGAATGGATCTGAACCTAACTGGAGGGCTCAATTCATTAAGCACCCAACCCTTGATTTTAACTCATGTTATAATCTCATGGTCTGTGAGTTCAAGCCCTGCACTGGGCTCCATGCTGACACTGTGGAGCCTGCTTGGGATTCTCTCTCTCCCTCTCTCCCCATCCCTCCCCTGCTTGTGTGTTCTCTCTCTCAAAATATAGAAACTTAAAATTTGTTTTAAAATTTAAAAACAAAAAACATTACTAGTTATTTCAAGATATTCTAAGAACATGTTGACCTAATATCCACATCTGAAATCAGTAATGGAATAATGGAAACTGAACTGTGTTCTTTCCTAACTTGGCCTAAAATTAAATCAATATTTAAGTAACCACTATAGCATTTTAAAAGTCTGATATGTTTTTAGGATGATGACATGGTGGGTGTCATTGTTATATCAAGCAATGATTTTGACAAAATAATCATAAATATTTGCTGCAAAAGAATGATATATATTATCCTTTTAATTTACTGAAGAAGAAAGATACCATCTCCCCAGGAGAAAGGGAGATTTTGAAATAAAGTGTTCAGCTATGAGAGAATTTCTGGAAAGCTGTCAAATTAGGGTGGAGAGATCTAAGTAATTAACAAAACTTATTATATTTAAACAATCTCACCCGGCGTTTTTGTCACTCAGGAAAAAGTTGGTAGTCACCATCTGATTATTTGACAATGCGATTTCACATTTACTGTATCAGTGCTATTGAGTCAGGATACAATTACATAGTCTATATGGATGAGGTCCTGAAATTCAATGCACATTTGCATGATAGGCCATGAACTGTTCCAATATGCTCTGAAATAGGACTTTTCTTGTGACCTGAGTAGTCAAACAGGAAGTCTGTCAAGCTGAGGGCTTTCACTTACAAATCAAACCCGTGCTCAGAAGCACCTCCTATTTCCATCCATCAAGAAGATGGATCAAAGTAGCCTAGGTCCTCAATCGGGGATTTGTTCTCCATAACGGTGAGGACAAAGAACCTGAAGGAGCCCAAGACTTCACCAGCAGCTCATCTGTGACGGAGCTGGGAATTTGAACCGCAGCTGACAAGGCATGTTCTGGGTTTTAGTGCCACAGGGATGTGGCCGTGAGTGACATCAGTCTCTGTGCTTACTCCAGAAGCAACTACAAGAAGATTCATCATCATTGGTATTAAGGACTCCAGAAATACAGTGAAGGACCCTGAGGACAGGGTTTATGGTTCTGCAATGGAAATGGCCCAACGGAAATAACATATGAGCAAGGGGGGTAGAGAAATAACCCATCAAGGGTCAGCTTCAACTTCAAGGACGTGTTAGTACTAGTGCCATCGAATAATCCTCTACTGAGTTTTCCAGTTAGCAACTGGAACATCTAATGAAACATACAATTGTCTGTCCACATCCGTGCTCGGTCAGGGCACGGGGTCCTGGTGACACGGTGGAAGGTGGCTTTCCATGGCATTGACTCTGTCCTCCAAAGTGTCTCTGCAATCACGAGATGTTAAATACTCTATTTACCCTGCCTCCTGGCATGACGGAGAGAAAGGACACTGAACTTCCTGTTCACATCTAGAGTCCCTTCAGTCTCTAGCATCCCCATGGCCTCGGCCTGTGTTTTTATCTCTCCAGCTGTAATTTATATTCTCCTCGCCTCTGCAAGAGCTCGTACAGCCTGCAGCTGCCCGTTCAGATGCGTTCTCTTTCTAGTCACATTCTCCACATACAAATGATTACTGTGCCCATTAATTTTCCAGCAGATCTGTTTCAAGCATGTGTGTGTGTGCGCGTGTGCTTGTGTGTGTGTGTGTGTGTGTGTGCACGTGTGTGAGTGTGTGTGTGTGCGTGTGTGTGCGCACGTGTGTGAGCGTGCATGCTGCACCTTCTCCATAGGCTTTGGGATTTGACTAGTCCAATTTCAACTTTAGAACTTCAGATAACCTATTTAGTTAAGTCAGAATTCTAATTGGTACAAGTACGTTTTAAATATGAGGCGGTCAAACTCAACAAAAACTTAAAAAATTAGAATGCTATGTTTCTGTGTGACATTTTCTTTAATTTTTAGAGTACGCATAGTTTTATTTGCTGGTGTGAGTCTTAAAGGCAATCCTATCCCATTTAAAAAATAAGAAAACAGTCCCAGAGAGCGGAAAAGGAGTTAATATCAGGCTCTCGTTTTGAGATCAGTTCTCATGACTAAATAAACAAATTGCTCTATTCTCTTAAATTCCATAAGGGAAATCATCAAAGGGGAGCTTAGAGATAAATGCTGAACTATTTTCTCTGATGGGTGTATGAATTATAGAAATGTTCGGTTGGTCTGTGTGCCTCCTACCTAAATTCACATAGACGTGATATTTTTTTTTCTACTTTCTCAAGGGAGCAAAAAACCCACATCATTTAAATCATATTGACCTTTTTTTAACATTTGGGGTTTTTGGAGATTTTTATTTTGCTTTTTGTTTTTTGAAAGCACTGGTTACATAAGTTCTTACCACAGCCCAAGCTTAAAAGTTCCAGTTTTCCAATAACATCATTATTTTCTAAAATTTCACTATTTGCTAAGGCTCTTTTCTACAGACAAAAAGCATGTGGCAAGTTGTGGGATTAGTGGGTATTTAGCGCTACCTTAGATCTCTGTAACCCATGTTTTCTTGGCTACACTGTCCATTCCTTTCCGGAGTGAGTGTTCATTCCTTAGAAACACATTCTCAGAGTTAGCGAGTTTGAGTACATGTCGCCCACAGGGTCTCTCTGACACTATTCATATTTATAAGGTGGCATTTTTTAATGTATTACTGAGCCATTTATGTAAGATATTTCCCATTTGATAGTAAAAATAGCAACTGATTATAACAAGCATGAGCAGAGATATTGCCAGCAGGTTCTTCTAAATACTTCTTGTGGGAGTCAACGCACAGTGCCAATTAAAACCATAAAAAATGCATGTATTCAATGTCCTAGCCAATTTTAGGAATCTATGCCATGAAAAAAAATCTGGATATTTACACAGGCACGTTGCTATTCATCTCCCCATTATATAAAATAGCAAAGAGGAAAAGTCCCCTGAAATCTAAAGTAGGATAAGCAGTGATATGACCAAAACAGGTTATCAGTGAAAAAAATAATAAAAATAACATAAAAATGATTCACAATGCTTAAGTGGAAAATTCAGGTTAATCTTATTTACTGTATATGCTGTATGCTCAACTCTTTAGTTTTCTCCTATAACTCATTTTCTAAGCAGATCATGGAAAAGGGTCAGTTGATGACAAACATCTGTTTGATGGCAAGCCTATTTATTTCTTGCGAGCGTACTTTACTGAAAGATGCAAACCAATGAAAATAAAATTCGAGTAAGTCTTTATGCTTTGCCTGAAAAATACTTTGAATGAGGGACCCTGCATCTAGTCACCCCCTACACAAAGTCCCCGGGGACGTCGGGGGTGGGAGCATGTTAGGGCCGTGCCTCCGTTCCTTCCTGCACCCAGCTTCGAAATGTTCCCAGCTGCACACGGGGCTTTGCAGCTCCTTCAAATGGCCACGACCTGCTTGGTGCTCCTTAGACAAGTTTCAGAAGAACATTTAACTTGTATAGATTTACCTATGTCTGTGACCAGTCATACGCAGTACTGAAACATATGCATAATACAAAAACTCTTTAAAAATATGTATTAGCTGAGGTTATCTTTTAAAAGTAGCACATATCTCAACATATCATTCCTGTGTGAGTAGAAATGCATTTTTGAGGGGCACCTGGGGGGCTCAGTCAGTTAAGCGTCCTACTTCGGCTCAGGTCATGATCTCACAGTTCGTGGGTTCGAGCCCCGCGTCGGGCTCTGTGCTGACAGCCAGCTCAGAGCCTGGAGCCTGTTTCAGATTCTGTGTCTCCCTCTCTCTCTCTCAGAAATAAATAAAACATTAAAAAAAAAGAAATGCATTTCTGATAAACTCTTCACCATTCTAGAATTTTACAAAAACATGTAGGAATGGAAAGGGAAAAATTCTATCACTATAGTATTATTTTTTCTTTTTCTTCCTTTCTTTTTCTTGAGAGTTAAAGTAGCAAAAATTTTTGTTTGCTTGTTTTTTGTTTTTGTTTTATTTTAATCAGAAAGCAACTCCAGGGATACAGGAGTGGGCTGATCCCAGAATGGGTACCAATGTGGCTATGGTATTTTGTGATTTTGAATTTCATTTCTTAAATATATCACAATATCACTGGTATTGGAAACAAGGATTTGATAAGAAGTACTTTATCATTTTCCAATGTCAATGAATATTTTAGTGATGTTTTTATCTAAGCTATCCAAATTGACATAATTTGAGAATTAGTAGCTTGTTCTCAGAAGTCGGCTCTAGTCTTATACATATTTTATACCTAGATTTCTATTTGTGTGTGTGTATTTACAGTCATACACACACACACACACACACACACACACACACACACACTTTACTAGCCAGAAGTCCAAACCCTTTAACAGAAACATTTAAATTACAAATATCTAGTTATTTTTCCTTGACTTTTAATTTTTAAATCAAGCACACTCTGGGTTTCTTATTTCTCTTGTCCATCAAACATTTTTCCGATGAATTGAAAGAAATGGAATCAAATATATAGATTATTTTCAAGTGGGAATACTCAGCATATATTTTATTTCTATTTGAACCAGATTTTCAAAATTGTATGCACAAATAATAGGACACAACTACCTATTAAAATTGGGCAATAAAAAAGGAACCATTATATAGCACTTATTTAGTGCTCTTACAATATTTAAATGTTTATATTCACAACCATCATACATTTCTCTTTATACTAATAATCCTTGTTCATAGTAAATACTCATTTGGTGAAAGAGCATTCAACTGCTTAAAAAGACAGAGAATGTCCTTAAATGAGTTGGCGACTCTGTCATTCATGTACAGCTACGTATGGACGTAGGCAACAAGACAATTAACCTGCATTACCAGATTTACAATGAAATCAGCGCCATATTATATTAACTGAAATAGTTTCAAAATAGATAGATTAGCTATTATAGTGAAATTTCTCTGGTTTAGATAGAATAGATCTCAACCAGTATGTGTTAAGAAACCAGGATTTTCTTGGGGTGCCAGGGTGGCTCAGTTGGTTAAGCATCTGACTTAGGCTCAGGTCACAATCACACGGTTCATGGGTTTGAGCCCCGCGTCGGGCTCTGTGCTGACAGCTCAGAGCCTGGAGCCTGCTTTGGATTCTGCATCTCCTTCTCTCTCTGCCCTTCCTCCACTCATGCTCTGTCTCTCTGTCTCTAAAAAATAATTATTTTTAAATAAATAAATAAAATAAGATATATATTTTAAATTTCACTTCATAACTAACCATAGAGCTTTCCTGGGAATTTATTTCATAACCCTAAAAAGCAAACAAAAACTAACTGCAATGATTTGAAAATCACCCTTCATGTTTACACATCATACACACGATTGGCACACTGCCAAAGCATGATTAAACATGTGAATTTATGAAAGAATTGCCTTTCATGTGAATTACACTGCTCGGCATCACATGTTGATTAATATAAATCAACCTAATAGTAGATAACCAAACTCAGAATAACAATAGCTGAAAAATATAATTCATTACATGGTTCCTTTGCTTCCAAAGAGACTATTTTCAAACTCTATTGAGGGGTAAGGACACTTTGCTCACGACAGACCTGTGGCGCAATGGCAAGGGTCCTGGAGTGAAGAAAAGGAATCATCTATGGGCGCCTGGGTGGCTTAGTCGGTTAAGCGTCCGACTTTCACTCAGGTCATGATCTCGTGGTTCGTGGGTTCGAGCCCCGCGTCGGGCTCTGTGCTGACTGCCAGCTCAGAGCCTGGAGCCTGTTTCAGTCTGTGACTCCCTCTCTCTCTGACCCTCCCCTGCTCACGCTGTCTCTCTCTCTCTCCTAGAAATAAATAAAACATTTAAAAAATTAAAAAAAAAGAAAAAGAAAAAAAGAAAAGGAATCATCTACGCACTTGACAAGCTAGCACTACACTCAACATCCCAAGCCAATTTTTTAATTTGTAGAATAATGCCTTAGTCATCCTTTTCACAAAGTTTAAATACCATATGTGTGTTATCTATATTTATTATAATGGCTAGGGAGTCACTTTATAAAATGACTGGTAATGAAAAATAGAGGTGTGGTGGGCAGAGGGCAGGTAAAATTAACCAATCCACAAATTGGTGGCCAATAACAGTATTTCTACTAAAGATGTCTAAGCCCTCTACATGCAAATTCTATTCCACACTCTGACTTTCATCCTGGTAAAATGAAACATTATCCGGATGCCTTTCTGGAGGTAGCCATGAAGGGGTGCCCTACAAGTAACTGCAGTTTCCTGGACAATCATTCTCTTTAACCTCTTCATGTTTCTTAATCACTCAGCTTCTAGTTACAATGCTGTTTCTCTGAACTGAATGTTTTATGTATCCCAACCATTGCACGGACATTTATGAATATCATTATATAGAAACAGCAATAGGAAAGAGAGTTGTTCCAAATTAACTTTTTTCCATCTGCTGTGCAGTACAATTTGTGGACAGTTTTAGATATCTGTGGACATCCACTAGACAAAAAAATAAAGGGGGGGGGCCTCTGAGCTTTTTACTGATATGAGCTACATGGACATTTCTCTTTTTAACCGTTAGATGGAACCCATTCACACCCCCTACAGAAATTAAATCTTAAAACACACTAGGGGCGCCTGGGTGGCTTAGTCCGTTAAGCGTCCGACTTTCGCTTGGGTCATGACCTCGCGGTTCGTGGGTTCGAGCCCCGCGTGGGGCTCTGTGCTGACTGACAGCTCAGAGCCTGGAGCCTGTTTTGGATTCTGTGACTCCCTCTCTCTCTGACCCTCCCCTGCTCATGCTGTCTCTCTCTCTCTCTCCTAGAAATAAATAAAACATTAAAAAAAAAAAAAACACAAAAAACAAAACACACTAATAAGTCACAGGGAGGACTGTCACAGCCTGAAGTAAGATGGGGACTCTATCCGCTCCAGCCACTGTGCCAGCTCTTCTCGCTGCCGGGAGCATGGCCAGCCCTTCGTCCCAGAGGCTACACACCTCACGTGACTTACAAAAAGGGCTCCTGAGAGCAAAGCCCTGTGGCTTCACAGCAGTACTTAACAGCACTGATTTAGGACGCGTCTGGAGCGTGATTGATTTCAAGGCGTGCTTGGCACCAGCTTCATCACATGCAAGCTAAGGAAAAAGAGGAAAATCATGGCAGAGTGGCCCAAAGTAGTCCCTATCTTACTTTTCAAAAAATCCTTGGATATGTTCATTTTAATTCGAAAACATCGCTCACATATATTTCCAGTTACTGTTGTCCTTTGTTAGTTGAATAACCATATACTGTTATCATTAGTTGCAATATGAGTGAGTGTACGGCCTACAGAAGTTATTTGCAGCATGTGTTAGCAATCATTATGGTTTTAAGTTTATTTATTTTGAGAGTGAGAGAGAGAGATGGAGGGGCAATGAGACAGACGGAGAGAGAATCTGAGGCAGGCTCTGTGCTGCCAGCACACAGCCCAATGCAGGGCTCAGCCCCACGAACCTTGAGACCATGACCTGAGCCAGAGTCAAGAGTCACCCAGTCGCCAGTCAGCTGAGTCACCCAGGTGCCCCTTATCAAACATTTAAATTAAAAATTTGAGAGAGGCATTTAATATGTACTGATAGAAATGGGTAATTCGCCTGCTAGGTTGTTTTCATTGTTGTTGGTTTGTGTTTTTGTTTTTTGTCTGATACTAGTAAGCTCCTAGTAGAGAAAACTCATTAACTATGGAGTAGAAACTCTATAGCAATGAGGCATAACCGAACATGTTAAATAATAAATGATCTGTGTTTATTTTTAATCACTTATATACTGGCTTCATAAATACTTTTAAATTATTAAAGACTTATCTTCTTAGGTTACTCTTACCTGTCAGATAAACTCCTAAGTTTTTCTCATATGGCCAATGCTTCTTTAATTGCTAAACCAGAAAGGAGAATATTACAATGCTGGTGAAGGTGCCTGAGTTATTTTCAAGTTGTGTATTATTCATTAGTGTGAAACACCTTCAGGAAACTTTTTTCCCTTGTGTTCATTGACACATCACTTTCCAGGGTCCAGAAGACTGACTAGCATAAGACAGAATAGTTAATAGTACAGTATTTGTTAGATAAAGTCAGAATGAACTATTGCAAGCTCTTGTCAACCTTCTCAATCCTATCAGTTAGGAACAATGAGAGCAAAGCAGGATCTGCATACGTCAAAATGGCATCGGGTCAGCGTGCCCTTACTACCTTCTTCACCAGCCTCCTTCAACGTGGCCAAGACTTTCTGGAGCACCCACTGTCCCAAGATTTTTGGTGAGCTTTTTTAATCTCCGTAAAAGCCCTACGACTTTGTCCCTATTATCAGGGTTGTTTTATAGATGATGGAAGCAAACCCTGCTCCAGAAGCTTGCTCCAGTCTGCAGCCAGTGACGTGCGTGCGTGATCCGCCCACTCTTCGCACCCATTACTGCATGCGTCCTCCACAACTCACAGTGCAGGGCTGACGTGCAAGGGGCGCCCCTGTTAGCAGCCCATTTTACAGGCTCGGGAAGCCCCTTGTCTGGCGGAGGAAGGGTATGAAGTCATCCCAGCTACAGCCCCAACACTGAAGAGGCACTATTTCTAAGATACCCCAATCTCTCACCTACACACAGGTAGAGTTTCTATGCCTTACATGTTTGCATTGAATAAGTTTTATCATTATTAATAACATGACAATATTTTTTCCAGTTTATATATATTTGTAGATATACTTATATTTTATACTCTATTTCATATTATACACACACACGCACACACACACACACACACACACACACACAGATTGCAGAGCCTATAAAGGCAAGAGCATCGCACGCAGCCTAGAAAAAGTATGTAAAATTAAAATGGAATTAATTAATAAATAAACTTGGTCTAAGTAGAGGATCTCCTTAGAGAGTGAGGAAAATAAAATTAATTTCAGCTACATTAAATACTCTGCCTAAATGGCCGAATTGAGATTTGTCTGACCTCAAAGCCCTTACTCTTTTCACCATGATAAGAAAACTTTCAACTTTGACACTATTGTTTAAAAATACTTTTGGAGTCTAGCTCTATGTTCCGGCCAAATATTATTAGAAAATAATAATTGCCAAGTGTACGGGTTTTGTTTCCAGTTATACAACAGATATGAAAGCTTTGTTAATTGATTGTTTGGCCCCAATTACACAGCTTATACACTCTGCACTGATTTCATACCAAACAATAAAGCTCCTGAGAAATGGAACACATCCCCACAAGAGTCCAGTGCGAAGACTTGAAACTTCATCCTTCCAAGGACACAGAAACACAGAAGCACATTTCAGTCTCCAAACTGTCTAAACAGGAGATCACCTTAATCATGAGATTTCTTTCTTGAGGAGGAGGAGGAGGAGAGCAGCTAGTGGTAACTACTGATACCATGACTACATACAATGGACACTTCTTGATGTTCTGTGCGAGCAATTCCTGCCACAGCTGGATGTAAACAGAGCTCTTTGATACAGATTACTGTTCTGAAATATCTGGGTGAAGCTGTTCACATTTCTTGCTAGTTTAGTTAAGGACAGGGTAATTATAATATCAGTTGGCCAGTGTTTTACATATTGCTCAGACTAAGCATCAGTGATTGAATCAGAATATGTGTCTAAGTGTGAGAGTGTGAAGGTCTCTGTGTGTTTATAGGGAGGGGGTTTAGGGAGAGTTATACTCTTCTTTCCCTCCATTATTTTCCCACCTGGAATTTTATTTTGTTTCTTTCCTCCTAATTTCTACCTTACAAAATCCTGAAGTCAAATTTTTAAAACAAGTCTCCTTTCTCAGTCTGCAATGATGTCTAAATTCCTCTGAGATTACAATCAGTTCATATCCATTCCATTTCTTAGGCTATGTTATCACATTCTACCTACCAAAATGAGTTATTCCTACCAGAGGATCCAGCTACACTCTGGATTCCCTGAAGACAAATTATGTCTCATTTCTTTCTGGACATCCTGTTGGACCAAGCACAGCAACCTAAAATAGAATATGAAAAATATCTCTTGCCGAAAAAGTGAACATGTAAAGGTGTGTGTGTGTGTGTGTGTGTGTGTGTGTGTGTGTGTGTGTATGAGTGTGTCTTCTTCTCTGAATTGTTTTGGATGGCTTGAACTTAAAATTACTTTGAGAGATACTTACAGGTCATTTGAGACTGAATTCCACACCCTCCTACTGAGAACTTCAAAGATTTTTATTCCTCTGGGACTCAATCATACAGTCCCAAGTTAATTTTCAAATAACACTAACAAAAACAAACAAACAAAAGACCTGACACTCTTGAGAGAAATTTGGAAACTTCCCTTTTCTGCTAGTGAGAGTGTGGTAAGTTGCCATTTTTTGGCACCATAGATGCCTGGAAATTAAAAATTAAATATTAATTTTCATCTCCGTGATCCTATTAATCTCCATTTATAGTTAATTAATTCGCTCCTCCTGGCTTTCATTTTCTATTTCATTATATTATTCTGCATGCATTTTGCTCAAACAAGTCACTGGAAGTGATCTGTAAACACAGGCTCTGAATAAATTTAATATACCAAAGAATGCTAACTGAACACTGGGTCCACTCCACCCACCCAATGGTGAAGAAATTGCACGTGCACATCGGAACCTTACTTGTTCATCTTGTATTACAGCTTCCGCCAACAGATGGGGTATGGGAATAAACACTTGACTAGGAGGCAGCAGATGTGAATGTTGACACCTAAAAGCTCTATCATCAAATAACCGTTCACAGAGAAGCTCATCTCAGGATAACAAGATTAATCCAAGCTCTGCCCTCACGAAAGGTTTCCTCTCTAGTGAACAGACTGCTCCCCTCCAGCATAACTGTTATTATCAGTGAGACTCATCCTGTACCCAGGGTCCACCGGGGGCCACACCAGCAGCGAAAGCTTTAGCCACCCCATAACCTCATGTTTCCCAGGATGCCAACCGTTTACACATTTCTTTCTCTACTTTGGTCTTCGTTTTCTAAACACAGATAATTTTTACCTCTCATTTATAAAATATTCATCATTCATAGATTTATTCAACTCATATTCTTTCTATTCACAGCCTTGGAACCTACCTACCCATAAAGGCATTACTGCAAGAAACCCATGAATTGTGTCTGTAATTTTAGATATTTCAGCAGACTCTAAAATGCAGCATGTAACACATACATGAGAATTTGGCAAAGGGTTTGAATAATATAGATCCTCCCAGGGACTAATGAATAGATTTAGTCATATTTGGGGGGAAGTAATTTGAATGAAAAGTCATCTGCGACTCTCACCCTCTTTGCTGTGGTATCAAAATTACTCTTGCCCAGCTGGTCTCTAATTATCACTAATTGAACACTCTGATATTGGTGTAAAAAATGTATCCCAAGTATATTACGTAAGTGCATGGCAGTGCTAATGCTTCTGAGGGGGGGAAGCCACCCTTTTCGGAGGCACTCATTATTTACCGAGGTCTGGCCGGCTCTTGCTACCTTCTCGGCGCTGCCGTTAGCTTTAATGAAAGGAACATAATATAGGAACAGCGAGTGGATAGGGAATTCATGTCATAATATGCATGTGATTGCTAGCCACAGGTTGTACTGTTTTTAAACTGCCTCCCAGAAGCTTGCTCTTTATGATGATTAGGAGAG
The DNA here is from genome assembly GCA_017311185.1 of Proteles cristata cristata. NCBI lineage: Eukaryota > Metazoa > Chordata > Mammalia > Carnivora > Hyaenidae > Proteles > Proteles cristata. The sequence continues at coordinate 264,615 of JAESUZ010000823.1, forward strand.
GAGAAACAACAAACAAAAATTATTGTGTAACAGCTGGGCCCCAAGAAGTCTCTTCCAGATGTAATGGGGTAGTGTCTGCCCAACAGATGGAGTGGATGGTCTGACTTTTCCCATTTAAATATGGCGCCTTTGTCCCTCCCCAAATTTTACAACTCTGGTCAGACAAAGGCACATCAAAATCTCAACAATTCACATTATGTTAAGGCCAGGGAATTTCAGACATCTTCTTTCCTAGGACCAGACTGCAATGCATTCTTTTTTTTTTTTTTTTTTTAATGTTCATTCATTTTTGAGAGACAGAGAGAACAGAAAATGAGTGAGGAAGGGGCAGAGAGAAAGGGAGACACAGAATCCAAAGCAGGCTCGAGGCTCTGAGCTGTCAGCATAGAACCCAACGCGGGGCTTGAACTCACTGACTGCAAGATCATGACCTGAGCCGAAGTCGGACACTTACCCGAATGAGCCATCTAGGTGCCCCAACTGCAATGTATTCTAATGGGTCTATACATCACAAGAGAGGTGCCAACCACATATTATTTTATTTTAACTGCTACTAGAAGATGTGACAGAAATATTGATAAAATAAGGAGGCATCAGCATGGCCATAAAGACTAATGGAAAAGTGAGCAGGAAAGGTGGGTGCCCAATCTGTATTTAACTCATGGGATAGAGTGTGTTTTATCAACTGAACATGTGCCCCCAAATCTACGCAGTAGAGCCTTAACACTCAATGTGACAATGACTTTAGGAGGGGGAGCCTTTGGGAGGTGACAGAGACATGAGACTGAGACCATCCTGATGGGATTGGTGTCTGTATAAGTAGGAGAGACTGAAGCTTCTTACCCCCTGACTTGTGGGGACCCAGGGAGAAAAAACAGTCCTCTGCAAGCCAGGAGGAGGGATCTAGCAGAAACCGAATTGGCTGGCACGTTGATCTTGGACTTCCAGCTTCCAGAAGTGTGAGAAATAAGTTTCTGTTGTTTATAAGCCCACCCGTTACTCTGTCCCAGCAGCCTGAGCAGACTAAGGCCATGTAGAAAACTATCTAACTTTTAAGGGCTGTCTGTATCGCAGACACGCTCACGTAAACCTGTTCAGCACACTCCAGAAAGACCATTTGTCTCTAATAACGTACTTATACCTTCAGCCAGAGTCAAAACATCAAAACCGTGGACAAGACTTCACAGTTTTATACTGTGTGTGGTCTTAGAAATACCTCAACTGCTTTTAACCTGCAGACTCATCAAAATCCCAGCTTCAATTCCCAGTTGGTTGCTTTCCTCTGTTGTCTCTTTGCTACATTTCCTTAAAGAAGAAACTGGTCTCATCGTCCTATAGTGCTTTCCGGTTTATAAGGCAGTTCCTGATGTGTGATCCAACGTCAGCCCGTTCAAGGGTTGGATGACTGATGCATTCTACCAACTGTCAGCATATGTGGCGGCAGAAGCATCAGGGGACCCGTGAGCCGTCAGCTCACCGAGCATGAGTGAATGCTCCCTTAGGTCATAACTGATCAGGTACCAGGAACGGGCTGCATGGAATTCCTGAATTTCAGATTTATGTCAGGTTTCATATGAGAGGCATTCCTAGCAGCAATAACACAGCCTCCCGTCCTCTGGCCAGAGAAACCTGACGTCTTAGACCCCGACTAACCCGTCAGTGGTTTGACTTTCTATCCACTGGCCCCTTCTCTCTGTTTGCATGTCGCTTCCCCATTTGGAGTGGGAGGATTTCCTTTTACCTCCCTGCCCCACACTCTGGGCGCAACAGTCCTGTCTGCAGTCATTTCCTGGTCGGTTACTGCCCCACATACCTTCCTGCTGCACACTTATGCCAGCGTGATCCAGTTTTGTTTGTGTTTGTGTTGATTTTGCCAATTGTGGACAATCTGGTACCTTCTACTCTTTCCAGCTTTTTCTCCCGAAGGACGGTGTGACATGGCAAGCTCTGGGTCCCTCCCATGCAGTCAGGCTTCTCATCCAGTTGGAGGAAGCATGCTCTTGTCCCGCGGTCTCCCAAGCTGACATCCCCACGGGTGTGCTGGCTTCTCTGCAAATCCTTTCAAATGTGCAGGCGATGGTCGTCTTTTCAGGCTGAAACTCCCACACCCACAGCACAGCAGCCCTGACATCTCCCCTGGGGTCCCCATGGAAGACTGCATGCTGCCCGGCATCGAGGTCCACACAACCACCCATGCCCAGGGCCCCTAATGTCAAACTGCCATGTGCAAACACTGCCTTCCCACAGCCACACGTACCCACGTGGTTAGTTTACCACCATCGCTCACTGTCAGACATAACTTGCTGAAACGTCAAGAGACCATCAGACAGAAAATTATGGTCTCTATGCTCCATGCACAGGTACTCCACGAACAGAGAATCCACAGTTTTCCAGTGGACAAAATGCAACCTTCTCTACCTCAATCTTTTAAAACAACTTTCATCAACACACGACTAAAAGTTTGCATTTTATTTTAATTTTTAATTGTTTTAGTTTTTAAGATTACTTATTTATTTTTTGGAGAGAGAGCACAAGCAGGGGAGGACAGAGAGAGAGGGAGACAGAGAATCCCAGGCAGGCTCCCCACTGTCAGCACAGAGCCCTGATGTGGGGCTCACACACATGAACTGTGAGATCATGACCTGAGCTGAAAGTAAGAGTCCGATGCTTAACTGACTTGGCCACCCAGGTGACCCTAAAATTTTGCATTTAAAATTTGATAAATTGAACAAATAATGTCCCCCTTCAAGTTGCCTTTCAGGGGCCCCAGGCCATAATTTCTTTTTTTTTTTTAATTTTTTTTTTAAATATTTTTTATTTATTTCTAGGAGAGAGAGAGAGACAGCGTGAGCAGGGGAGGGTCAGAGAGAGAGGGAGTCACAGACTGAAACAGGCTCCAGGCTCTGAGCTGGCAGTCAGCACAGAGCCCGACGCGGGGCTTGAACCCACGAACCGCGAGATCATGACCCGAGCGAAAGTCGGACGCCTAACCGACTACGCCACCTAGGCGCCCCACCAGGCCATAATTTCTTTGATTCGAAGAGTCTCCTAACTTAAGACTCTGGTCATCCGTGAAGTCACGCGCACCTGGCCAGGCTGTTGGAGCCTCATTCCTCACGGGGTCAACCAGCTGCTATGCACTCACCATGAAGGCCTCATCTTCCGGGCTCCCTTTAGGCAGAGACAACCCGGTCTGTGAAGTTAGAGGCTCAGGTTTAAATCGTGGCTAAGCCTTTATGGCCGGACCATGTTGAGTGACTTACATAATCTCTCTGTGCCTTAGCTCCCCCATCTGCAAAGTGGGGATGATAAGTGTGCACACGTCAAGGGTCGCGGGTAGAAATAAATGAGCCAACACCGGGGAAGCCCTTACAACCGTGCTTTACACGGAATCAATACGCAGATCCTGACTAGTTTTCTCACTACGGCTACTAACGCTCTGTAAAGAGCAGAGCTCCATTTGCAACTCTGTGGATGGAAGTGGAGGGTATTGTGCCAAGCGAAACTAGCCCGTCAGAGAAAGACAAACATCATATGACTTCACTCTTACGAGGAATTTAAGATACAAAACAGATGAACATAAGGAAAAGGAAGCAAAAAATAATATGAAAGAAGGAAGGGGGACAAAACTAAGAGATTCTTAAATATAGAGAACAGAGAGTTGCTGGGGGGTTTGTGGGAGGGGGGATGGGCTAATTGGGTGACAGGCATTAAGAAATCTGCTCCTGAAATCACTGTTGCAATACATGCTAACCAACTGGGATGGGAATTTAAAAATAAATAATTTTAAAAATTATTTGCACATCATTTAGATTTAGTATATCCATTGAGAAGTGGACCAGTCATTAGGAAGTACTATTTAGGGGCACCTGGGTGGGTCAGTCGGTTAAGCGTCCGACTTCAGCTCAGGTCATGATCTCATGGTTCGTGGGCTCGAGCCCTGCGTCGGGCTCTGTGCTGACAGCTCAGAGTTTGGATCCTGTTTTGGATTCTGTGTCTCCCTCTCTCTGACTCTACCCTGCTTATGCTGTCTCTCCTCTCTCTCTCTCTCTCTTTCAGAAATTTAAAAAAAAGGACTACTTAAAATTTTTTAATCTCTCCTTATTTTAAGAGAGAGAGAGAGAGAGAGCATACAAGTGGGAGAGCTACAAGAGAGGAGATAGAGAGAATCCCAAGCAGGCTCCATGCTATTGGCACAGAGCCCAACGGGGGCTCGATCTCACGAAACATGAGATCATGACCTGAGCTAAAATCAAGAGTCAGATGCTTAACTGACTGAGCCAAGCAGGTGCCCCAAGAAGTACTATTTTAGAAAGGACTCCATTAAGTGCTGTGTGGCAAGTGGCTGTCCAGGAAGGCCAGATCCCAGGACACAATATTGGGATGTCTCAGAAGTTCAAAAGACAGAGAGAAGGTAATGCAGGCCCTGGTGGGAGCTGAGTGATGGACAGAAAGCTGGTGACAGAGAAACAGAGAGGGGGCAGAGGAAGCTGCTGGGGGTCGGGGGGGTCACAGCGGGAACAGTGACAGCGCTACCATCGTTGCAGCTCTCTGTGCCCGGGACAGAGTGAGGCTACTGGCACCCTCACCCCCTTCCTGCTGCCGGTCCTCACAACAACCCTGGGGTGGGGGTGGGGGGCGGGGAGACCTCCTTTGCAGATAAAGACACAGTGCTTAGGCAGGAGACTCAGCGGCCCAAGAGATAAAACGGAAGAGCTGTGATTGAAATCTGGGGCTGCCGGCTTCTTCCCCTTTGCGGCTATTTAAATGGTCTCAAACGTCTCCCCTGTTCCCTCACATCTAGAACGGAGACACTGTCATCAAACCTTCACCGCCGTAAGCATGAAGCCGTCCCCACAAACAGACTTCTGAACGAAGGGTCCAAAGGGTGGAACAGAAAACTGCCCACAGGCACCGAACGGGCACCTGCCACTGGTGAGCCCTTTTCACGTGTCACCTTGTGTTTCCCCTTCACAGACGACAGGGAGCGCCCTTCCATTCCACGTTCCGTGATTACGGCCATTGCCACTCACGTTTGGTTCTTCCCTGGGGGTTGGGGAGGGTCCTGAAACCATCTCATGGGCTCTAGGGCACCAGGCGGTCACAGAAAATTCTTGTCAAGGAACTCTTAAGCTGCACTTACAAGACAGGATCCATGCAGTGAACCTACACCTCCAAATCAGGGGCCACACTGATGTTCTCACGGAGATTTCACACATGCACCCTGTGCCCGGAGTCATGTTCTGATCCGCTGCCAAGGACCAAATGTAGGCTATGGATGATGAGTTGCTTTCCAACGTGGAATGCCCAAGTTCGAAGCAATCAGTTCCTTTGGTTCTAAGATGATACCACTAGTTAGAGACACATGGATACAGGTTTTTTATAGTGGAATATAGTGACTATGATGGAATATAGTGACATTAATTTATTTATTTTTAATACTTTTAAATATTTATTTTAATATTTTTAACATTTATTCATTTCTGAGAGGCAGAGACAGAGCACAAACAGAGGAGGGGTAGAGAGAAAGACAGAGAGAGAGAGCGCTGTCAGCACAGAGCCTGACCAGGGGCTTGAACTCGTGAACTGCGAGATCACAACCTGAGGCAAAATCTTAACTCAGACACTTAACTGACTGAGCTGCTCAGGTGCCTCCATAAATATGATATTTTGACTTTGAACTAGGCACATTAAGAAAAAGAATTTGCCAAATATAATATTTTAATTTTTTATTTAAGGTAAGAAAAACTATAGCTAGAGTTTGATTTCAATTGTCCATCTTTTCTCAAAAAAGAGCGTTTCCTTGGTTCAGGGCTCCACATCTCTAATACACATGCTCAAATATACAAATACATGCACATGTGTGTTTGAGAGAGAAAATGCCCGAAATAGAAGGAAGTTCGGGCAAAGCAGAAAGGAGAGCCAGTAGGAAGCCTAAAAGGCAAAGAAACCTTAAATGTTTAGAAAATTAACACTTTCTCTCTCACCATTGAGGATGATTCACAGAAAGCTTATAAGTAACACAGACATTTGAATTTGGTGATGGTGGGGAAAGGTGGATTATCCAGATACAGAAAAAAAAGAAAAAATAACTAATCCCATAGTGTTGCTCTGACCAGTTCTTTATGACTGTGTTCGTGTTCTCAGCTCTCAAAACATTGCAGCTTTTACGGTACTCAGGTGGAACCGTATGAAAAATGACACCACAGGTCCTGGGCTCCTCCAAACTTCAGAATGTGGCTTGACGGATGTAAATGGAGCCTTCCTCGTCCCTTCCACAGCTGGTGGCAAATTAGAAGGTACCAAAGAAGCACTGATGTGTTATAAATTAAAGTCCCATTTTATTCGTTAGGATATTCCCCGTTGTCAACGAGGCATATTTGCAGAGAATAAATGGTTTTTTAAGCAGACATATCTGTTTCTATTCATTAGGATTACATATTACTCTGTTTTCTTCTTTTTCAATAGAAAGTAAATATATGCACAACTACCTTCTTGTTGGGTCACACACACACTCACACTCTCTCACACACACACCACTTACACACATTTATAGATAGAATCACTGCTTGAAAACTGGCCATTCCCAATGATTCAACAGTTAAAGAAAAAGTGCACATAATTCTGCTTAGTTGTTCGCTCTCCTTTTAAATACTAACAGTATCCTTGTGTCCGGTGGTGGCTGCCTTCTAGGTTTGAGGCTGAAAGGGAACAAAATTTGCCACCCCCAAATGCATGTATCAGGCATGTGGATTATTTTAGGGTGATTATTTTTATACTAGTGTTTTAAATTTTTAATGTTTATTTATTTTTGAGAGAGAGAGAGAGAGAGTGTGTGTGTGTGTGTTTGTGTGTGTGTGTGTGTGTGAGCACGGGAGGGACAGAGGGAGACAGAGACACAGAATCCAAAGCAGCTCCAGGTTCTGAGCTGTTAGCAAAGAGCCTCACGCCAGGCTCAAACTCATGGACTGTGAGATCGTGACCTGAGCTGGAGTCAGAGCTTAACCGACTGAGCCACCCAGGTGCCCCTAGGCTGACTATTTTTTAAGAAACAAAAGATTCATTTCATGTGTCTGTTGGCCATCTGGATGTCCTCTTTGGAGAAGTGTCTGTTCATATCTTCTGCCCATTTCTTCACTGGGTTGTTTGTTTTTCAGGCGTGTAGTTTGGTGAGTTCCTTGTAGATTCTGGATATCAACCCTTTATCTGATATGTCATTTGCAACTATCTTTTCCCATTCCGTTGGTTGCCTATTAATTTTCTGGGTTGTTTCCTTGGCTGTGCAGAAGCTTTTAATCTTGAGGAGGTCCCAACAGTTTATTTTTGCTCTTAATTCCCTTGCTTTTGGGGATGTGTCAAGTAAGAAGTTGCTGCGGTGGAGCTCAGCATCACTTCTCATCAGGGAAATACAAATCAAAACCACACTGAGATACCACCTCACGCCAGTCAGAGTGGCTAAAATGAGCCAATCAGAGAACTCTAGATGCTGGCGAGGATGTGGAGAAACGGGCACCCTCCTACACTGTTGGTGGGAATGTAAACTGGTACAGCCCCTCTGGAAAACAGTGTGGAGGTTCCTCAAGGAAACTAACAATAGAACTCCCCTATGACCCAGCAATAGCACTGCTAGGAATTTACCCAAGGGATACAGAAATGCTGATGCATAGGGGCACATGTACCCCAATGTTCATAGCAGCACTCTCCACAATAGCTAAAACATGGAAAGAGCCTAAGTGTCCATCAACAGATGAATGGATCAAGAAGATGTGGTTTATCTATACCATGGAATACTACATGGCAATGAGAAACAATGAAATCTGGCCATGTGTAGCAACATGGATGGACCTTGAGGGTGTTATGCTGAGCGAAATAAGTCAGGCAGAGAAGGACAAATATCATATGTGTGCACGTATAGGAGGATTAGGAGGAACTTAACAGAGGACCAAGGGGGAGAAGAAGGGCGGAAATGGTGGGGGAAAGGGGGAGAGGCAAACCATGAGAGACTCTTGAATGCTGACAAAAACTGAGGACTGGTGGATGTGGGGGGGAGGAGGGGTGGGCATGGAGGAGGGCACTTGTGGGGATGAGCACTGGGTGTTATGTGGAAACTAATTTGACAATAAACTATTTGTAGAAAAAAAAAAAAAAAAAAAAAAAAAGAAACAAAAGATTCAACAGGTCTTTCTTTGTGCTGCCTCCAACCCAGGCCAACTGTCTATAAGAATGTAGACTGAGGACCTCCTCTCTGGGAGAGAGAAACACAGTGTAGTATGAACAACGGAGGAACCTGGCAAGGCCTGCTCGACCCAAGTCCCCTCTTTGTCCCACAGTTTCTGTGTGGCCCAGCAGACATCTGTTTCAACACCATGTACTCCCTCCATCTTTCCTGTGAATTGCCTTCTTTCTCTTTGAAGCCTCAGAGCCCTACCCCCTTCCCCATAGTCCAGAATGACATATGTATCTGACTTTGCCTATCTTTGGACTCTCTGACGTTTTGTGAATTCCTTGTTACCTGTGTCATTAAATGCGATTTTCTCCTCTTAATCTGTCTCACGTCAAATTAATTCTTAGAGCCACCAAAAGAATCATGATGGGTAGAGAAAAAGTATTCCTCTCCAACACGTTTATTCACAAAACTAATCTATACACTCACGAAAGCTGTACGAGGTGCGTATTAGCATCCTACCACAAGCACGTTCTGAGTGTGGAGCATTTTCCCTGGGGCTGTCTGGCCACCAAATACTTTTTCTTTTCCAATTTTCATGGTTTCCTGCTTTGCACATTTCAAATCCTTAGGCATTAACCAGATTTGTTTTCTTTTTTCTTAACACTGGCCTAAAAGCGTCCTTTGTTATATTCTTACTCCAGGTTAATGCAGACCCTCACCCTGGCTCTTTGCTATTTCTTGAGGTTCTGCTTCTTTTCCTACTTCCGTATAGGAGGAACCCACCCTTAAATCCAGGATCCCACTGCTGGACTGATAAAGGGGTATGAACAGGGTCCCTCAGCTCATTTGGACCCCACTGCCTTAGACAGTCTTCCAAGAGCATTTCCTGTTTTAAAGCAGGCGGTGCTCTGTGGTGGCAGGAAGATGAAGGGTGGGCAGAGGAAACCCAGCCAAGATTAACGGCCCTCACTCTAGCTCTGAAATGGAGATTTCTACATGCAGCACCCACATTGTTCTAAAAGTTGAGTTCCCTTGAATTCCTCCAGAGTGCTGATTAAAATGGACATCCTTGGACATACCTAGACATCTCCAAACTTCATAGCCTTGGGCCCTGGCCATTTGGGTTGGTGACAAGTTCCTAGCCTATGCTGAAAGTTGAACTAGCCCTGTACAGCTCTCTGTAAAGTCCAGGATCCGACTTTAGTGGCTACCAATAGCACCGTCTCTCTACTTTGTCCTTCTGCCTCTGTGACCACACAGTCTGATAAATTCTATGTGCCCTCCTCATACCTCACAGACATTTGTAGCTGTTTATTGTCTTTCCTTTCCTCTTTTCCAATCCATCCAATATGCCAACATCATTTTCATCTTCCTGAAGCACTCTTTTCCTTACAGCAGCAGATATCAGGAACACAATGAACATTTTGTCAAGAAAAAATAGAGCTTGCCATCGAAAATTATTTCATGTTGCTCCACCACAAACAATGGACTGCCTTCTCTCATATCACCTGAGTATTTCTCGGGCTTCCTCAAATCTATACTTTTTATGTTTTGCATTCTGTGCCTACAATTCCGACACCCATTTTCTGCCCAGACCCTTTCTACTCTCAGGGTGCACGTCAAAGCCCAACTTTGCTGTGAAATATCCTCTGATGACCTCACTAGGGAATTCTCTCTCTCAAGCTCTGACGGCATCTTGTTACCTCTATTGCCCATTTGTCATTTTTCACACACAGCATGATGTTCACTAATGGATGTAGCTTATCAGACATCTCTGTACTGGGTATGGCGATAGATCCTGACCTGTATTTTAACCTTTGCCCAGCAAGATGGGTATCATTAACCTCATTTTATAATCAGGAAACACAAACTGGGAGTCTGGATAACTAAGCCAAATCACCCAACCCCGAGGGGAAGGGCACAATGGTTAACCTATCACCTCTCTTCATCCAAGGCCAGCTCCCTTCTGACAGGAACAGCTCAGCTGTTGAGGATTACTGGGGCTTCCCTGGCAGCACAGGAGACTTTCTAGACAGAGCAAATGGATTGATGCCACGGGAGAAGAAACTGCACGCTGAAATCAAGTCATGCTCAGCTTAAAGTACACAAAGGAAGGTAAATACCACAAGGCTAAGGTCAGACCGGTGCCTGCACCACACTGAGAGGCACAGCCCTGAACAGACCCCTACCCCCACACGTTAACCTATATCCTGCCAAATACATTTGGTGAATGTGATGTCCTCTCCCTGATCTTTGAGTCACACCAGCCAGTAAGATATCAAAAGCAGAAATCTAAGGAATCATTATCTTGAGGTGAGAGCCACACCCCCACGTTCACTGAACCATCACTCCCAGCAGCTGGACAACCTACGTGGGCATCAACAGCTGAGTGGATAAAGCTAATGTGCTGTATGTGTACAATGGAATTATTATCCAGCCTTTAAAAAGAAGGAAATCCTGCCATTCACAAAAATAGGGACGGACCCCCGAGGGCATTATACTAAGCAAAACGGCAGGCAGAGAAAGACAAATACTGGATGGTAGATTTTCACTTACATGTGAAATCTACACTAGGAAAAGAAGAAGTTGAACTCATAAAATCAGAGACAGAATGGTAGTTTCTAGGGGTTGGGGGAAACAGGGAGATGTTGGTCAAAGGGTACCGAGTTTCAGTTACGGGTACATTCTGAGGATGTGGTGTACAATAAGGCACATTCTACAGTTGAAATTTAACTAGATAGGACTCTACTTATCTCACTGTCAAATGTGCATCTTCCACAATCACTCTAGACCCTCACTACTCATCTGGTCCCCCAAATGGTGGCCTCCCTATCACTTGGGACCTTGTTACAAATGAAGAATCTCACCAACCCCAAATCTACTGAATCAGAATCTACATTTCTAGAAGATTCCAGGTGATTCCTGCACACACAACAATTTGAGATGGACTAGACTAGCACATATCACAACTTCTGGCACACGCTATGGACTCAAACAGTATTTGCTAAATAGATTCATCCAAACTTTAGTATAAATTATACAGATCCCACTTTTTTTTTTTTTTTACTAAGATGTATACCATTAATAATATAATGATCTGGGCAATGATCTGCTATATCAAATGATATAGCATTTGAATTCCCAAGAAATTGAATGGTGTATACAGTGATCTCCCTGAATATTAAAAATGATTTACTATGGTCAAACACATTGCCAAAGACAAGTGGAGGTCAGCACCTTGGTTCTAACTTTTCTTTTAAAGCAATATTATTACTGTAGCTTTTATTATCACAGAGATTTGTAGCAAAGATGAGACACATTTGAAAAGTCCAGCATAGAAGAGTGATTTTCTAATTTCAAGCATTTGAAACTTATTTAATGAAAACAGCCTTTTAATTGAAGAACAAGTTAGAAACTAAATTATGCGGGGTTTTTTTTTTTTTTTAAATCAAGATTTTCCCTTTAAAAGTTGTTGTGTTCTTAGGTAGAAATCTGAACTTTGAATGGGACCATTGCTTAGAGTCACAAGCATGCAGCTCGTTACAGAAATCACTGCGCGTTGCAGGCACTGTGCTGAGGGCTTTACAAACCTTCCCTCATTTGCTCCATTTAACAAGCCTCTGAGGGCCTGTCACGATCGTTTCCATCTTACAGACAGGGATCTGCAACTTGCAGAGAGCAAATCTGCTCTAGGTCATCAGGCTCACCAAGTGGCATACCCAAGACAAGAGCCCAAGACCGATCGACACAGAGATCTGAATCCAGTCCTGCCTTGGCAACCTTTCTGGCCTGCCTGCTTCTAGGAAGAAAGGGAAGAATCAAAGGGGATATTCCCCCACCCCCGGCCCCAGCTTCCCAGCATGCACGACTAGCTGAGAACAGACAGAAGACCTAGCTTCTCTCTTCACTGGCCCATGGAGCACACAGGGCAGGCACTGTCGATGCAGCTTTCTTTTCCACACAATAAAGTGATTGTGTTTGATTTCTCATGTTCCAGCGATGCTAAAATTGACCATGCATGAACATCAAAACCTCCAAGATGCAGATCTTTATTAAGAAATGATACTATAACTCCCTCAAGGGTTTCAAACCAAAACAACGGAGGTGCTTTTATTTGTTAAAGTCCAAAGATGAGAAATGTTAAAGGGTCCAGCCCCTGTTCACTGAAAGGGCTTATCAGCCTTGCGTTGGTTGCATCAGGTACCGCTAGGATGAATCCTAAGCAGTAAAAGGTCACATTTGTTGGAGAAGCGTTGGATTGCACAAAATTACCCTCTTCTCCTAACCAGTCCTCCATGAAATTATACAGACTTTATTTTAAGAAGAAAGGGAAAAATTCGATATTCAGAGTTTGGAGAGAAACTTTAAATGAAGATCTCAAAATGTATAATTGGATCACCATGAGGTACAAATTGACTGACCGGGGGAAAGAAAGGAAAGTCCTCAGTGATTATTTGAGAATAAGTAAAATAGAACTCTCTATGAAAAGCAGTGTGTTTTTAAAAGGCAAATTTATTTAAAAATGTTAATTTAATTGTACTTCTTTCATTTCCTGGACAAAAGACCACATACAAAAAGACAGACTGGGATTACAAAAAACATGTATTTTGGAAAATGAATTCAAATCCCTAAAGGGGAAACATTTTCCCATTGTCTTCAACATAAATAATTTATAGGAAATGTATTTTTCAATGAAATGAGGTCAAGCCATGCGTTTCCTCATGATAAGAGCAATATTGCGACAAAGTTGTGGTTTCCGCGATGTGGTGTCTGCCCTGATGGTGACGCAGAGACATGGCTCTGGGGCTCTCCCCGGGCTAATTGTCTAGCTTTCCAATGGTCCCCATTGTCAGGAAGCAGAAATGGTTTCGTTTTCTCTCTTTTCTTATTCCTTGGTCTGGCCATCGTGCATGCAGTCGTATGAGAAAATAGTGCCTTTTCTCTGTGGCTACCACCATTAAATAAACTATATCAATTTCCTGTATTGGAAATAGTTATTATTTAGAATAGATCATGTTTTAACTTCCTCAATAGTGTACCTCTGAAATTTTGGATATTGATTTCAGCCAAAATGAAAGCTATCCTAAGATGAACTACTCGGGTGATATTTCAGACATCTGCGAGCAAACGGCCAAGTTATACTTAATTCGTGCAATCAAGTGGCGCCTGTGGATGAGCCCTGCACACCGGGGAGGAGACCGCATGGCCCCTCCCCTCCAGTGCGCCTGCTGGCTATTGAATCCCGTACACACAGGCTGGAAGACTGCGAATAAGGCAGAAGCTTCCTGCTGGCCTGTCAGAGCGCCTCCTGCTTGGCTCCTCAAGGTGAATTCCAGCAGGAGAGACCCCTTGGTGCCCACAGAGGGTGCATCTGGGGAAAACGGGAGGGAGTAAGTGCCTTAAAAAATTACCCGGATTGGAACCGTTGCAATCACAGCCCGCCTGCTTCGCTCAGCCTGTAGGCGAGCAACATCACTTCTAGAGACGCCTTTGCTGCCACAGTGTCCCAGGGCCACCGGGTACCAGTGGGAGAGGCGGACAGAGAGTGCCAACTGGTTTTCCTGTAATTATACTATGTGCAAACTGGTTTTACCATAATTATACTATGGTTGTATAAGATGCTAACATTAGAGGGAGGTGGGTTCAGGATATATAGCAACTCTCTGAGCTAGCTCGGCAGATTCTCTGCAAAATGATTTCAAAATGGTGGAGGGGGATCCTCTAATCTTCTCAGAACAAATAAATGTCATTTGGATGATACAGGCCAAAGAATGTCATATTTCAAGGCAGAAATTCTCCCTTCGCTACAATGAGCTGTTATCAAGTACATTTTCCTTTACTTCTCTTTGCAGCATTGTGGTAGAGGACACCGGTTTGAGATGATCTGGGCTGGCGACTGTTTTCCCCACCTACCTGATATTTACATGAGTCAAAGTTGTATAGAGAAGCCTTAATAGTCACATTCTTAGGCCATATTTTGATGATAACTTCAGACCTATCAGATCCATCCCATCTTAGAATCCTTATAATCCATGATCGTATTTGTACCCCAAAGTATAAATAACAGATAATGTGTATCTGTTATTACCTTGCTATGTACTTAACAACACACAATGAAGGAAACTTTAGAAGCATATTTCACGATGACAACAGCACAAAGTAACAGAGCTGACTGTGGACGTGAAGTGGCCTCACGCCTCCCTTGGGGCCCGCTGCGATGGGCCGATGTTGGAGTACTGGCATACTGCATTTATTCTCCTGGTTGACATCCCATCGGGAAATACCATCTTGACACATTTAAATATGGCTGGAAATATGGCGTAGGACTGTCTCTGTTTAAATCCCCACTGTGCCACCGGGCAGCCGTGTGGAAGCATACTGAACTCTGCTGGGTTTAAGTTTTCTGATCTCTAAAATGGGGATGGTAGCATCTCTACGTAGTATCTGTTGTTTGCACTTGTCTGGTACACAGCCATCAATCGATGGATATTATCATTCAGTACAGAATACATTTTTATGAAAATATGTTGATTAAAATAGGGATTTAGGAGTCAAACCATAAGAGACTCTTAAATACAGAGAACTGAGAGTTGATGGGGGTGGGGTAAATGGGTGAGGGGCGCTAGGGAGGGCACTTTTTGGGATGAGCACTGGGTGTTCATATGTAAGAGATGAATCACTGGTTCTACTCCAGAAGCCAAGACTTCATTGTATGTTAACTAACTTGAGAATAAAATTAAAAAAAAAAAAACAGGAGTTTAGGAAAAGGGCTAAAATAACATCATGTTAAGTACATCCTTAGACTTCTGGCCAATGTGTAGAGGTTTAAGAGAAAGAGAAATTCATATGAGGGTGTGTGTACATATGTAGTGTATGTATACACACATACAAACACGTGTACATATGTATATATACATTCATATACAAAAATACGCAGAAATTCACACATTTCTATACACATACATACATACATATGTGATATTTGTTTCTTGTTTATGTTATGCTTATTATGTTATGCAATCATAAATTGGTTCTGATTTAACAGTGAGCTTATGCTTCGTTACTGGGAACAAAATAAAGTGCAGTTACAAACGTCCACAAAAAATGCTGACATGCATATATTATAATAGCTTTGTGGACTGCAATTACTGAATTTAAATTTAAAATGGAAAACACGAAAGAAAGAAACCCCAGGTATTTTGACTGGTGGTACACGGGCGTTGTCACATAGTCCCCATATTCCTGAATAATGCCATTGCCTTTTCCAAATCACGTGGCCAGACTGACTTGCTGACGTGAGTGAAGTCAAGGTCAGGGAAACAAAGAGTGACTGACAACGGTCCGGGGTTGGAGGAGGTAATAGGGGCACAGCTCAGTGCCAGGTAGTCCCAGGAGCAGAACAGTGTTATCAGCAGGACAGCCAGAGAAAGTCAAACCAGTCTCTACATTTGTTAGCTGCCTGGTGGCAGTATGGGTTTCCTGGTTTCCATAATTACACTCGGGTTGTATAAGGTGCTAACGTCGGAGGGAGGCGGGTTCAGGATACACAGCAGCTCTCTGAGCTAGCTCTGCAAATTTCCTATAAAATGATTTCAAGATGAACAGTTAAATAAAATAAGGAGAGGGGGAAAAGTCCTTCCTTTCCTTCTACCTTGGGCAGGGGAGTGGACGGGCTCATTCCAGGAGTCCATCACTCCATGTATGCCTCTATAATCCTTCCTCATTAGAAATTAAGTATGCAGCAAGTCACGTCTCAATTAAGTGACAAGTTGGATAAACATTGCAGGTGTTAATTGACCCTTCAAGGCTTCTTTGAAGCTCACTCAGCTTCTCCAGTTTCTTTGAAGTCTTGTTTTGGCTTTAGCAAGTCTCGGATTAGATTGATTTAATAGTGAGATTATGCTTGGTTAATAGGAACAAAATAAAGTGTGGTTACAAAACTTCTTCTGCCCCCCTCTCAAGTGTAACCTCAGGCAATGCAGAGAGACCAAGCGGTAGAGTTATACTGGTTAGTGAATAATTGAACCAAAATCTTAAGAAATCATAAAGTAACAGATGTTCTATTGATGGAGTGAGGCAGATCCAATCCAAAGTAGCCCAGAAGCATTCTTGCATTTATTATCTGACGTTTTCCAGGGGAGGGAGTCATATAAACTGTCATCCTTGTAGGACTTAGGTGGGCTGCAGTCTATAGGTCACTATAAGCATTATAGTACATGAATGTCAATTAGATCGGTTGGCAGGGATTCCCATACACCCGAACACACGTGCAAGGGATGCAAATAGGGGCTTAAGTGAAGACAGGGATGTGCTCAGTGAGGCAAACCCGAAGGACGCTTGGGGGAGGAGTGGCTGTATGGAGATCAAGCTGCGTGGGCAGTGGAAAGACTTGAATGGTACATCAAGGCATTTGGGTTTTATTTTGATAGCCTGAAGCTCAGACACTGAAGATTTTTGAGGAATTGATGCACCGACGTGTGTTCTGGGATGCTTTTCCCATGCATTTTCTGTTCTTTGTTTCTCTTCCTTCTCTACACTACTCACACGCTACCTGTCACAGAAGGGGATGGATAAATTATTCTCATTATAGGAGTGCATATTTGAAAGATTGTAAATGCTCCATTAGTTGTTTCCTGTCGAGACTATCTGTTCCTCGTCCCTTTAACCACCACGTCTTAATTTAGACACCACAGTAGGTTAACTCTGAAATAAAATCAATTTTCTTTCTCCCTGATATTTCCAGAGTTATGAGCTATAGGCTAGACCATCAAGTCAGTTCAGAAATAAAGAAAACTTGGCTAGCTTCACCGCTAACCATGTTTTTAATTGCCAGAAAAATCATAATTACTAGAGCATGTTGCAAAGCGAATTAGAAATGGCAGCTCTCTGTTAAAGTAAGGTATTGATAAAAGCCAGCCTGTATAAAATTAGAACCTGCCTAGAAGAAAAAAAAAAAAAAAAGTCAGCCTTATCTAATGTATATAGAGTGGATTAGGTTTGAATGATGTGCCCCTCCACATTTAATATATGGATAATTTTGGCACATTACATCATTCACCACATTTAGACTGTTCCCATGTAGCCATGGTAACCCTTGGATAAAACATAGCTGAGTTGGTAATTTCACTCCAAATTCAATGAAAATAAAGCTAATCCTATTATTGTTCTTAACAATTTTCCAAGTAGCTTCTCCTGAGAGTGGCCTTGCTTGTATTTTCTGTATCTGAAAAATAGATTATTGGAAAATTATATGTGCTCACGCACTCCACACGCAGACTTCCACACTGACCGACTGTAACTGCTCCATAACCTTGCGCTTGAGGGGGGCACCGCGCACCTGCACTCTACTTACTATCTTCTGTGAAGTGCAAAGATGATACGTCTTTTAAACATACCAATTTGAGCCATTAAACATTTCAGAGACTGTCAGCTAAAATTAGAGTAAAATAATAGCCTTTTTGAGATAAGCCATATTATGCATTTGTACAGATCTTAAAAACGGATTTTAAGTGATTCTGTTTCGTACTGCAAATGTTCCCCTTGTATGTTTCAGTGGTGATTTAGGAAAGCCATCTATTCCTTTACAGCCTGTACGGAAGAGTAATTGAGAGATGTGGGTCCTGGGTAAAAGTGCCATGGCCACGTCAAGATAGCCCTCCTCTAGTTTTGATAAACGTGAAATGTGACCCCAAAAAGCTGTGTCCGCCCTGACCCCGTATCGAGGCAGCATCACCCCCTACGGTGGTGACCTGTTCGGGGCTTTACATTGCAGCCCACAGTCCTGAAACAGAGAAGAGGGGGCTTGCCGCCAGAACATTAAGTCCACACCTGCACTGTCCTGTTGCGGGCATCGCACTGAGTGAGAAGGAGACGTGATCCGGATCAGAGGCCTTGAGCTGGAGTCCTAGCACTGCTGCGGGCTCTGAGAGCTTTGCTCTCGGTGTCTTCCTCAGTAAAGTTAGATGATGCTAACAGGAAACCCCCAGGGCCGTCGTGCCAAGCCAACAGGACTCTACAGATCCTCATAAGAATACAACGCGAACACAACTCTCTACCTAATAATAGCCATCAAAAGAAAGAGCACATTGAGCCCAACAGGATACCCCATTTTCCAGACCAGAAGGAACACAAACAGGGTCAAAGTTCCCACTGAGAACTTTCCTAACAGCTGCCCAGTTTTTATTTCTGTTTTGTTTTGTTTGTTTGTTTTGTCCAATTTTGTTTGCAGGCCATCAATCTTGGTGCCCTGGCAGGTACCTAGGTATATTTCAGAGAGCTGGAATGTGTCCTCTAGCCTGAATCCTGACACCAAGAAGATAGGCCACTGTCCTGGCCACCAAGACAGCTCTCTCTGATGAAGATTAGGAATCGTTGTTGTCAAGTCTCACAATGCAGACAGAACGCCAATGTCAGCTCACCCCCAGCCCCTTCCTCAACACTTTTCTGAGTCCAGAACTAAAGCAGTTGGGGACAAGTATCAGGGGATCACACAGACAGAGATGAGGCAGGGGGAAGGTGGGGCATGAGAGAAATGAACACGGATAAGCAAAGAAGAAGCAGGCAACAACTCAGGCAACACTCTTTAGCTCCCGCTTGCCATCTTTAATTAACACAAATGAAACGAATGAGCTCATGCCTCTTGGTGGGAAGTCACAATGTGCTCCTATGAGCCGCAAGCCCTTCTGGAGACATGTGTCTCGTTCTGATTTCACAGGCCCTCTATTTATTCCAGACCTTGATATGGACATCTGCACCTCCATGTTTCCTCTCTTACATAAACCAAGTATGTTTGGCAGAAGCTGACCTGACGATGGATTCTAAAATCATTGTCAAAGATGCCTCTCTTTTTTCTCTCTTTCCTAACCTGACATCTTAGCAGCAAGGTGGTCCGTCAGTGTCCACAGTCTGCGGAATCTCTCACAAACAGGGCCTTTACCGTTAATAGTATAGCTTCCAAGAGTTACTCATCATATATTTTATATTGCAATGAATTTCTGAAAACCAGAACCATGTTATTTTCAAGCTAAAAATGGTACGTCCCTGGGTCTCTTTTGGTGATTGACAGAGAACATGCACTCAATAGGTATTTAATGTGTTAACTCCAAAGTTGATCTAGTAGCTCTCCTATTTTATATGAACTGCAATGTGACTGGTTCAAGGTCACAGGGATATTTTTGGCAGAAAATGGTGGAGAACCCGGGACACCCAGCTTTACGTTCACCAAGTGTTTCCACTAAGTCTGATGGTACACAAAGGAGAACAGTACTATCAATCAGTCCTTGCATGTCTAAAATCATATAATGCAAAGTAAACAAATGGGTGAACTTGCTCATCTCAAAGTCTTATTTAAGATGAATCAAATAGAAAGCAATGACCAGAGAGGCAATGGTTATTTTTCTCTTAATTGAGGTAACATCTAATATAACCACAGTATAACTAATGTAATGGAAGTATTCACCCATTAGAATGAACCTTCTGCTTTGAGTTTTGGGCCTTAGGAAAAAAAAGAATCTCAACTTAAATAACTGGTTTAAAACAGGTGATCTAATTTTATGTCATGTTTCAGAGTTGATATTTTTATCCTTTACTCTTCATACGGAAATGCAAACTTGAACCCACAGAAATATTCACAATCACTCACTCCATATTCTCCTCTACCAATATATAAATGGCCAACATCTTCTCTGACTTACACTCTAATTTGAATATGTATGTTTATATAATACATATTATATAAATATATGCAACATATTTATATAATATGTATTATATATACATATATTCAAGTTAGCTTATCATTCAAGACCTGAAATAGAGAACTGATAGGGTTTTCAAAATATTAAGAAATGAAAGAGAACAAAAACCAGTTCAACACATGGCAAACGACTTAATTTGAGGTACAAAGACAGCAAACATCTATTCTTCGGATTCTCCCTCTTCAACTGCACTTATAGACACACCTAAGGCTACTGGCGCAAGGAATACCCCAGACTGAGATCCACAGTCCTCGATTAGATCCTGTTTCCTTCTGTCTCCACTAGCACACATGCCAGAGAAACGATCCTCAGTTGACTAACTTTATATGCATACTGCATTAGTATGTATGGTTTGCCTGTGGCCCTTCACAGGTGCATCGTCCTCAGGAAGGAAAAGAAATGTGCAGCCATAGATCCGCAGCACAGTAGATAAATGGTTGGTAACATGACATTTTAAAATGTCCATCGTCTAAAAATATCTGTTTACATTGAATCAGCTCCGGAACGAATCCAAAGCTAACTTCGCTCGCTTAGTTACCATCATCTCTGTTGCTCTGTAAGAATCCAAAATGAGGGCATGTGATGTTTTAGTGCCCACGTGCGCCTAACTTCCCCAGCTCCAAATTCTGGTGCAAAGATATCTTGGAAACTTTGAGATCAGTCACAAAAGAGAGGGCTTTGTTAGCCTTCAAAATAGGGAGGCAAAGAAAGAACACTTACGTTTGCCAATGAATGTCCAAGGAGAGCCATATAGAAGCCTGTCTGGGGTAAACACATTTCTACCCCAGGACTTACCATATGGACGGTGCTTCGGTTCCACTGATCTCTAAGAAATCGTACCCTTCTTCTAGTTGAAAGTCAGTGAAGACTAAGGCAATGGTGTCCCCGGGCTCAGCGAGGATGGTCCAGGTGCAGTCAGCATTGTTCCCGTATTCTGAGGGGAAGTGCGGGCTGGAGATGGTACTGCCGGTCCCCCGCAGGGTCCCCCCGCAGGCGCCCGCAGCTAGCAGGAGCAAACACAAAAGAGAAGCACGTTTCAAGATGGCTTCATACACAGGCGCATCCGTACACCATCCCGCCTCATCAGTGACAAATATTTTTCGAACCCAAAATCGAAAGTCTCAAAGGGTTTCCTCTAGTTTAGTAATTTAGCTTTGTGGAAATGCTTACAAAAGTCTAGACAATTGCCTGCATTATTCACTGAA
The DNA here is from genome assembly GCA_017311185.1 of Proteles cristata cristata. Taxonomy (NCBI): domain Eukaryota; kingdom Metazoa; phylum Chordata; class Mammalia; order Carnivora; family Hyaenidae; genus Proteles; species Proteles cristata. Next base: position 285,743 of record JAESUZ010000823.1, read on the forward strand.
TTTCCATCACAGAAGAGAGCGAAATCGTGGCTTTTCTAATACCCGCAATGTGCTGTTGCCGTACACCTGACATTCACCAACGGCTTCAGGCTTCATAAACATTTACAAAGACTTTCTCTGAGAGTTAAAAGGTTTTTATTAATTCACCGATATCAGGTATTGAAAACTGTTTTCCTAAGGACTCTGGAATGTGTATTGGGTTTTGAATTTCAGGTAAGTTCTTGACTAATAGGATGAAAGAGACACATCAGTTCACAAAAACCTTCCGAGGAGGAATAGTTGCATAAAAACTTAGAGTGGAATAATTTGGAAAGCATCAAGTAAAAGGTCGGTGATGACACAACGCCTTTAAGATCTCAATTAGCACTAAAACATTCATTCGAAGGGAACCAACCTTGACAAGGTTTCCATAGAGTAAAATATACATGTTATTGAACCTAGAACATCGATTACAAAATGTTATGTACATAGTAACCGTACACAGGTATTTGTAAATAAGTATTTGTAAAATACTTATTTTAAGACATGTCTGGGGATATCTTTCCTTATTTCTTTCCCTCCTTCTTACTGTCCTATCAGTTTCTACCCAAAGAGCATATTTAATATTTATGGGTGTTGAAGCTGTAATATAACTGATATATGAAGTCAGCCTGTCACCAACATGGGAAAATATTTAGCAGCTTGTGTGCCTAGACATGATCACATAGAGAAGATATTTACATTGGCTACTGATGAAACAGCTGTATTTGTAAATGTATTATACACTTACCTATATGCACACCTCTATGGTAATATAGCTTTGCATGTATGAACATATCATACATACATGCATGCTTGTTAACACACATAGCATAGTGCTATTTAATATACTGATATTTCTCTAATTTTATCATATGCTGTGGAAGTCACCCCAATATAATGCAAAAGAAAAGAATTACAGCACTCTTATATAAAAATATCATAAATGAGTGGACTTAAATATTACTAAATCCAATTCCATGATGGGATGATTAAATTAAATGCACTAATTTGATTCCGCCAGCCGAAACTACATAAATACTTTGTAATTCAACTCAGTGGTGAACAGCCACCACCCCCCCATCAAAGTGACAGAGGGAAAAAAATAACTCGTATCAAAGCTTGCTGGGTGTTTGAAAAGGTAACCTAAGCCCTGAGGCACTGGTTATGATTTTAAAGAATTTGAGGGGCACCTGGGTGTCTCAGTGAGTTAAGCAACCTATGTTAGATTTTGGCTCAGGCCCTCACATCAAGGTTTGTGAGATCGAGCCCCGCATCGGGTTCTGGACTGACAGGGCAGAACCTTCTTGGGATTCTCTCTCCCTCTCTCTCTGCCCCTCCCTGACTCACACATGCACTTCTCTCTCTATCAAAATAAATACATAAACATTTAAAAACATATAAGTAAACAAAAGACTTGGAAACAGGTGTATCTGTGTATATAGCAGCCTGGAAGTACAGAGTAAGAGTGGATGAGACAAGAAGCACCCCGGCTGGTTCTGAAAAACCAACATGGCAACCTTCGTCAGGCAGGTGACGCCACACCTGTCATGGGTACACACAGGCAGGCAAGTGGGAAATAATGGGTGTCAGTGGCCGGTCTACAGCAGAGCCCTGGAGCCCCCCTGTGCCTTTACCTCTCTAGTGGTCTGACCAGTAGAAAGTCTGATGACCTTCAGAAAGTGCCTCAGAAGCTGGGGTGACATGATTGCCGGGAAGTGGGTACACACTAACTGCCATGGGGATATCTTCATATTTAAACAGCGGATAGAGCTGTGTTGGTGCCGACCAGCTGATAGAAGCTCCGATCACATGACCTTCCCTCTCAGCAATTCATCTACCTTCCATTTACCACGAGAGTGGTTGAGCTGAGTAACCTCCAAGGTCACTTTTACTTCCCAATTCGAATGCCCTGAGCCTAAAAGTTTAGACCCCAAGTGTCCCAGGACTTCAGGTGATGACTCAGGCAGAGCATGGAGGATGAAACGCCAACGGGCTGGTGAGTGAGTACTGTGCTCGCTAATTCCGGACAGGATGAGGGGCCACATTACAGGAGCGGATGTGTGGTATAATTTTACAGCAACTTTGTTGGAAATAGGAGTAGATGATAAAAGACCAGCAAGAATAGAAAATGGAAATGAAGAGAATAAAAAAAGAAATTGGCAGAGAGAAAAAGAATACATTTCTCCCAAACCTACAATCAGCATTGTGTTTTCTCTGATATTTTAATGCCCAGAGAACATTTTTAAATGGATTACAGTTAAAATTATGTCAGGCTAAATATATGAGGGATTTATTATGATTTCTTAATGCAGCCTTTCACATAAAATATTACAGAATGCCATTTAGATAATCTAATTGAAATCTTTGAGAATTAAGCACATAAAACAAAAAATACTTCATGTCACTCACTGGATAAAACACTTAAATCACAGAAAACTCTCTTTAGTACAGAGTGTGGTAAAAACATATTCTACATATGTACTTGTTTCTGTGGGGGTATATAAAAGTTTTCCATGAGGCTTCCAATGTTTCTCCAATACAACATTTTAACTATTTTCCTTCCCATTTTTGTAAGAGAATTTTTCTTCCCACAGCTGTACTATTTTACACAGCTGTACACATAATGGTATTTGAGGAAGGGTAACATGACTACCATGTTAGAGTAACAAATGTTTTTAAAAAGAAATTAAAGTTTTACCTTTAGATTTATTAAAATCTATCGCTAGAGTAATTACACATATAGATAAAACAACCGAGTAAACATTTTCCAAAGCACATGTAGTCTTGGGAAAAACGTAAATTGTAATTAATTTTGGAAATCATATTAGATGTGAACTTCCAGTTTTGCTGCAAAAGACATTAAACTGCCTTTCTCTAAAATGTCGCTTTATGATAAAGACTTTGGTAACCAGAAATGGGAGACTCTTTGCTCATAGTGTAGTTGTAGTGTAGGTTGTTATGAGGACCAAAATACACAGGATTCAGTAAATGAGAAGATAAGCATCATCTGTGATGGGAGGAGACTGTATTAACAAAGTGCCTGGGAAAATTTTTTTTGAAAAACATCATCTAGAAACAGCCTAATAGAAAATATATATGAATTACATTAATTAAAATGAAAGTATAAAACAATGGGTAAATTAGCGGAATAAAGATACTGTATTATGTCAAATAATGTATTACCTCAAGTAAACAGATATTATGTGACTGAAACAAAAGAAATATTACCTTAAACCAACTTACCCATATAAAAACATTATTTTCTAAATAAACATATAAAAATGATTCAAAATAAAAAACAACAATGGAAAAGACTGCAACATAGCCAATGGATGTCTTCTATACTCATGTGATTCACATTAAGAACAATACACAAAGGGGGTGCCCGGGGGGCTCAGTTGGTTGAGAATCTGACTTTGGCTCAGGTCATGATCTCATGGTTTGTGGGTTCAAGCCCTGTGTCAGGATCACTGTGTCAGCATGGAAGTCACTTTCGGTCCTCTGACCCTCCCTCTCCTTGCGCCTTCCAGCTCACGCTCGCTCGCTCTCTCTCGCGTGCGCTCTCTCTCTCTCAAATACACATAAACATTAAATTTTTTTAATAAGAACAATACACAAAAACACGGATGTAGAAAAGATAGTAAGTGACAATTCAAACAAGAATTAATTTCAGAAATTCTACACACAGGAAAAGGTTTAAACAGTGTTCTCACAATAAAATTAAAACAAGGGTGAAACACTTAAAGTTTTACAATGTGTTTTTTTATAAAAGGAAAACAACTAAGGCTGAAATTGATATTTTTCTTTGCTTCTGATATTAATGTATATTGATATGAGATTTTGGACAGTTTGATAATATATATTAGGGACAATATGTAGGATGTTCATATGTTTGAGAAGGTACGCAATTTGAGGTCTTAATATTTACTGAGTATATTTTAGGTGCTTGATATTCTGTATGAAGTCCTTTATTTGGACCATTTATTGAATCATTTCAAAATGTATGAGAAAATTATTGTCCCTATTTCACAATTGTCAAAAGTGAGATTCTGAATTCTTATAAAAAAAACATGGATCTGGAGAATGTTAAGAAAGTCATGAAATATCAACATGATCAAGTAATCGGTATAGACATTATTGCAAAACATTAAAAGAGGTGTTACTTCTGCTTTGCATAAAAGCAAAACGAATTGAGTGGTTTTAAGATGCGTACTTACCAACACTTTAAAAACCCTTTCCTGCCTCACTTCCTCACTACCTCACTTCACTTTTGGAATCACCTCCCTGCAAAATCCCACCTACATCCACACCTCAAAGTTTCTGCACTCCTGGGACCTAGGCCAGGAAAGTATTGACGTGAGGGTCTATTTTATATTCAACTTGATGTTCCATCTGGGCCCAGATATTTAGAGGGGCCTTACTCTGGGTAGGTCTGCAGGAGTGCTTTTGGAAGAGAGTAACATTTGAATTTGCAGATACAGTAAAGCACATAGCTCTACTCAATGTGGGCAGACCTCACCTGATTCCTTAAAGGCCAGAGTGGAACAAAGAGGCTGAGTAGAAAAGAACATGCTCTCTGCTTGCCTGTCTTGGATATGGGGTGTCCATCTTCTCCTGCCTTCTTGGCTGGATTCTGGCTGGAACCTACTTACATCACCGGCTCTCTTGAAACCCCAGCGGGACTTAGTCTTTACAATGGGATCAGCACATTCCTCATAATAAATCTCTTTATGCTCCTCAAAATCTCACGGAATCTCAAAATCACATACCATATTATATTTACTTTTGAAACCCAAATATAGGGCTAACATGTGCCCTAAAATTATGTTAAAAGAAGTTGGACATTCTTAGCGAAACAGCTGCTATCTTGGTGAAGCCTGAGAATGCAGCAGTGATGCTTCCATGGTCTTCTCTCTGTACTAAGACAATGAGTTAGCTCAGTGTCTTTAGGGCATCATGAGCCAGACTCTATTGTTGCTCAATCCCTGCTTGTGGATTTGGTTTCATCGTCACTTCTAACAGTGAGAGGAAGAGAGCGGTAGTAGCAGCCAAGATCATGAAGAGTTTCAAAGATGGATTATCTCAATTGAATAGCTCCAAGAAACATACAGAGACACAGCATCCTATATTCCTGTCCTGATGTTTCATTACATCACCAATTGCCAAGGGAAAAATATGAATATCTGAAATAACCCTTATAAAATATTCATTCATAATTCATTTTTAGGCATTTCCTCAGGAAATGTACATGGATAAAGACCCTGCTTTTCTGGAAGTTGCCTGTATCTCATTATTAAAAGTGCCTCCTATAATAAATACTAACAAGCACAAAGCAATTTCCATTTTTAAATTATGATTAAGAGATACCACCATGTCCTGGCTTCTCAACCTCACCATTGTTAACATTTTGGGCCACATTAATTCTTTGTTCTAACAGGATGTTTTGTGCATTGTAGGAAACTTCGTAGCATCCTAGCCTGTGCCCACTACTTGCCAAAAATATCCCCAACTGTGTTGACGAAAAATGTCTGCAGACATTGCCAAATGTTCTTTGGGGGGCAAAATGGTCCCTTATGGAGAAGCATTTACTTAGATGAACTTAATTAGTTCTTTTTTTCTGGTTCTTTTCAGTGGTACTATATAGAGCTTTTTAAACAGGAGAAATTAAAGTCATATTAAAATGCTATGTAGTATTCTTTCTTTGCGTCACAATTAACCATCAATTACATATGGGACTTCCCCAAAGGGGTGAAAATATAGAGAAAATGTACATGGTGTTCCCCCTTAAATAATCTGTTTATATAAAATAATCTAAGATAATTAGAGTAGTTGCAATAAAATTTGAAAATGGTCTCATTTCTGATACACATTGCACAGATTTTCTCACAAAGAAGCAGCCTTGGTAAATAAACTAATTAGGAAAGCACTATTAAATTCTCTAAACTAAGATATTTTACCTCTAGAAAAACCTAAAAATCATTAAGTGTATAAGAGATTGATTGTTTTAATGTATCTTTAACTCTAGGATTAGGATTGTGATGTAAAGTATGTGTATGACAGATGTAACTTAAGCTCTTTTCCATGACCAGTCTGTGATTTCTGATGTGTGTTTTCACAAGGCGGGTTTCACCCTTTATATTAAAACTAGTAACAATGCAAAAATAATAATCAAACACTAATACTTCATTTATTCGCAAATAAAATTATAAAAACGAGTGCTTTATTTGAAAATTACATGCAGGAGCCTCAACAGCAGATTACTAGCCAGAGTTAGGAAAAACATACAGTCACAGACCTTTAGAATTATCTCTTAATACTATTTACACACACTCACACACGCACAAATACACACACACACACTCACGCACACACAAGACCCCTCAGAACTAACTTCTCTTCTTGCCTTAATTATTTCTCTGTAATGTTTCATTCAAATCAGCCAGATGTTTTTTTTAAATTTTTTAAAAATTTGTTTAATGTTTTATTTATTTCAGAGAGAGAGAGAGAGAGAGAGCGTGAGTAGGGGAGGGTCAGAGAGAGAGAGGGAGACACAGAATCTGAAGCAGCTCCAGGCTTTGAGCTGTCAGCACAGAGCCCAACTGGGGCTCAAACCCACGAACCGTGAGATCATGACCTGAGCTGAAGTCAAACGCTTAACGGACTGAGCCACCCAGGCACCCCAGATGGATTTTTTTAAAATTTTACTTGAATCTTGAAATTTTCTGCTTGAAACTCCTATATTTCTGTCCCCACTGAGAACAAAATCAGCGCGCTCTGTGATCTGACTCGCAGCCCCTCCCCAGTCGCCAGGGCTTGCCCCGTCCACTCCGAGCCCCTCTCTCCACCTCCACTCTCTCCTGACTCTGCTCTAACCAGGCTGCCTGTGGCCACGCCCCAGAGTCTCTGCTCCCCTTGCCTTCCCCAAGACGGGTCTCCCCTTCCTGGGTCCACCTTCTCTGATGACTGTATGTGAACTGGGACCTGCTTTCAGTTCCTCCCATCTCCTCACTGCCCTGGTCTACTTCCAGCACTTTGGGGAGTGCAAAGCACTGGGCCATAAGCTTCACAAGCTTGTCTTTGGACTAATGTTCCTGTTGGTAGACGGCAGCCTGGAACTCCGTGAACTCTCTCTTTCCTCCTTCACGGAGTGATGATTTCAGCCTTCGCTGTGGCTCCATCAGTTAGAATGTGCCTCTCGTGGAGTGTGACTCTGATAAGACATACTTCTGGGGCCATGCGTGCCTCCAACTACCCCATTTCCAAGACTTATAGAAATATGTGGATTTATAGAAATGGTTACTTATAGAAATATGTGGATTTTTCAACTGTAAGGTGTAAAAACTATTCTTGAAAAACTGCAGCAAGCCTCTAAGTGGAGATATTTCAGACAAAAATTAATTGCCAAGAAAGTTTTATCGCCGTAGCAATCCATGAGGGGGTTAGTTGGTAGGTTTATTTGGCTTTGTTTGTTTTCAGCAAGTAGCTAAGCCACGAGACCAGGAATGTTCCTTTTATACACAGCAGAGCTGGAGGGAAATTTCAAGAAGAGAGAAAGTCAAGGCAGGCAGAGAAAGCAAATAAATCAAAGCAAAACCTTAAGGAGACCCAGAGCGAGCTTCCCAGCACCTGGAGAAATCATTTCAGGTTCCATAGTTAACTGTCCAACGTAAACTCAGAAATCACACACACAAAGCAAAATGCATTAAAACAGCCAGCCATTAAAATAAACTAAATAATTCTGGGCAATATTAAATAATACAGTTATATTAACACAATTCAAGCTCCATGCATATTAAGGCAAATTAAATGTGTCAACATTTTACTTGAATATAAATTTTGCTATATCAGAGGGATTTATGTGAAAGCTGAAAATTGGGGGATCTGATTAAGTAGATGCTATTTTTATTCCCACTCTCTCTCCCTTCCCTCCCACTTCCTTCCTTCCTTCCTTCCCGCATTATTCAGAAAGAAAATGAAATTAGGTTCAAAACTTCCAGGTAAATACATGACTGTAAAAATTACCATACAATTTTTAATGAAATTTTGAGTATCAATATTGAGTCACTTCATTATTTTAAATAGTGTGCTTCTGTGACTTCCATGTAAAGGTTGCAATTAGCAAAACAGAGTCAAGGAAGTGGGCTTTGGGTGCTAAACCAAATTTCCATCAGAGCCATTATTCCTTTAAACTAGTTTCCTATACTGAAGTTCAAAAAATCTTGCATTTGGGGAAAAAAAATGCTACAGCTCCAAGGAGTTTGAATGCCATCAGCATAATCCAAGAAGAAGATAAGGTTTTTAATAAAAGATGTGTTTGAATCTACTGATTTCTGTAAGTAGGGAAAATAGTCCTGAGTGTAAGCAGAAATCAGAGTACACTATTTCCCCTAAGGAATTTCCAAACTTTTACAAAGTTTCATTCTAAGCTCTAAAATTATTATATATGCCTTGCCTGAGTATAAGGGTTACTTGGAATATATCTTAAGGGCATAATTCAAAATACAGAATAAAACATTATTTAGAGACATACTTTGCCATATTTATCCTAAAGAAAAATGGAAACCAACTAAAAGTTTAACAACAGATAAATCATTAAATAAAGCATGATGTATCCAAACCACAGGACCACGAACCTGTTTACCAAGCATGTGTAAGACTGCTTTAGTAAATTTCTCAGTTAGAATATTAGATTTATAAAAAGCAGCATACGCAACTGGATGTGTAGACTCTTCTCAATTTTAAAAACTGCATGGAAAAATATTCAGGAAAGAGAACAGGAATATATACACACACTTGCATCACGCCCAATTTCTAAGACTCGGAGATATTCTTTAAGGTCGTTTGCCTCTGGCTGTTAGAACTCTGGTACCAGTGACAACCTAGAAGTCAGGAGGTCCGGGTTTAAACCAGTGAGCTCTCCACTGACTTTGGTGTGACAACATCTCCCCTTCTCTGTGCCTCATTTACCGACCTGTAAATGGAGATGATAATGGGATCTATTCACAGTGCTGATGTGAGGGTTGAATGCATTTAGAACTGTAAGGTGCTGGAAGAGTGCAGGCGAATACTACCTGCTCCAGGAAACTTGCTATTATTATTATTTTTTCCTACTTGGCACGAAGCAATCAGTCCATGATAGTTCGTTAAATTATTTTCTGAGCACTTTATTGTAAGTTTTAAAAGTATCGTTGCTTTGGGTAAGCCTGTATTTCCTACACTTTGCTTTCATTGGAGGGAAGTGATTCCAGAAGGAGAGAGAGTCGCAAAGACCTGAGGGTCAAAAAGGTGTCTATGCACTGCACCAGGGATGGGAGGGCAGGGAGACCCCAAATCTACCTGCACGGTTTCTATGGACACTGCCACTTACGCTCTGAGACCCTCGGATTGTCCTTTATCCTTGTGGACTGTGGTCACCTCAACAGCCAGTGATCTCCTGGTCACTCCGCGACCCTTTAAAGGTCTGCACATCTCATGTATTGACCTCCCCTCCCTCCCAAGCTCTTGAGCCTTCCACTAGGTCCTCTGAAACTCAAGGTCAACTATCAGCAAAACTCCCTACATCTCACCCATCGCTGAGGCAACTCCTTCCTTCTCTAATGGAAACCCAGATGTCTTCTGAGGATTGTGCATCATGAAGGCCTCCCACATCATCACTGTTTGCTTCCACAGTCCACGTACTGCTGGCCCTGGTTCTGGAGGATGGGTCTATCTATGCACATATCATTACTATCTCCAGATCCTTTCTTCTTTCCTCCCAAAAGTACCACACCTCTGAGTCTTCCATCTCCAGAATCCAACACCTTCTTCCTCTAGCCATCTACAAAATCCCTGGGGGATCCCCATTATTCTGTGAAGATTTTTACCTCTGGCTCACTGCCATCTTCTGCAACTCCATGCTTGGCCTAATTCTTGCTATTTCCATATCAATGCTACACAGTCCTTTGAAGGCTGGCTTCTCAGTTCACTTCCCCCTCCTCCAACCCTCCACCACAGTCCTTTTATCCCCATCCTCCTCCTTCATCTTTTCAACATGATACATGATCATTTTCCACAGCTGCGTTTGAAGTGTCCTGTGATCAGCCCCCAACGTTTCATACGTCCAGGCCAGTTTCCCAAACACCTTAACTCCAACAATTCTTTGAACCCATAGGCCTTAGAGTTCCCTGATCTTGCCACTTTCCACTTTTATTCCCTCATGTTCTTATGTCTCCCCTTGACATCCTTAGATTTTATTTAAATCACCCCTTGTGCTTGCCCTAAGTCCACTGTCAATTCCTTCAATTCAGACTTGGGCCAAATCCACATTTACTCACATTTAGGTAAGTATTCCTAGAGAAAAAGCAAAACCTGAACTTTGTAGATGAGTCTAGCTTTACACTGATGCCCAAATCTAAAATGTCCTTTAATTGTGGCATTCTCACTGAATTTCCCTCAGTTTTTTGGCTTCTTTCAGGGGGGAATACCATTTCATACCTCCTTCATGCATAATCTGCCAACATCTCCTACCATATTCCTACCCTTCTATGGTGATTTTCTTTCTGGCTGACTAAAAACAGAGGCAATCAATAGAGACAATTTAGGGGTACCTGGGAGACTCAGTTAGTTAAACATCTGACTTTGGCTAAGGTCATAATCTCATGGTCATGAGTGTGAACCCCATGTCAGGCCCAACTCTGACAGTACGGAGCCTGCTTGGATTCTCTCTTCCTCTCTCTCTATGCCCCTAACCTTCCCATGCTCACTTGTTCTCTCTCAAAAATAAATAAAAATATAAACATATTTTAATTATGAAAAGAGACATATTATAATCTATCAACACTCCATTTGATCACCTGTGTCTCTGCTCATAAAACATCCATACTGTGTACCCAACCATGATTCCTACCTAGGGTTAACACCTGAGTGTGTTCTTGTTTCATCCCTGATCAAGTCCTAAGCCAAAGTGTTACCACTCTCTCCTCTCTCTAAATGATCATTTTCCTTTTTTATTGGATAACTGTTCTCAGCATATAGACACGTTATAATTTCCCCAATTCAAAATTTTTAAAGCAACTACCTCTTGATTCCACATCTACCTCCAGATTCCACATCCATCTCTAGCCTTATTTTCAAAAATCCATTTCCCAGTAACACATGTCAAAAACGTCTATAGCTGCAATCTTTAATTTTTTTCCCATCTTCTCCTGAACCCACGTGAAACATGACCTTGTCCTTCCTGGCCCACTGCAGCTGGGCTCTTCAGGTAGCAGCCCCAATAAACCCCACAGTTTTCATGTCACACAAGCTCTCAACCACACTGGCCTATATCCATTTCCTGTTCCTTAATTTTTTTCACTAGGCTTTTAAAACTATTCTGTTAGTCTTTTTTTTTTTTTTTTAATATTTTTATTTATTTCTAGAAGAGAGAGAGACAGCGTAGGCAGGGGAGGGTCAGAGAGAGAGGGAGACACAGAATCTGAAATAGGCTCCAGGCTCTGAGCTGGCAGTCAGCACAGAGCCCGACGCGGGGCTCGAACCCACGAACCGCAAGATCGTGACCTAAGCGAAAGTCGGACGCTTAACCGACTAAGCCACCCAGGCGCCCCAAAACTATTCTGTTAGTCTTGAAATAACTGCAAATTCATAAAAGTTTGCAAAAGAGTACAGAGTGATGCATATACCCTCCTCACAATTTCCACCAATGATTACATCTTATGTATATAGAACTGTATCAAGTTTTTAAAATGGCACTGGTACAATGTGTGCATAGGATTTATTCCCTAACTTGCTTATTTATTTATTTATTTATTTATAAAGTTTGTTTTATTTGAGATAGTGTGAGTGGGGAGGAGCAGAGAGAGAGAGGGGGAGAGACAGAATCCCACGCAGACTCCACTCTACCAGCACAGAACCCGATGTGGGGCCCCAACTCACAAAACTGTGAGATCATGACCTGAGCCAAAACCAAGAGTCAGAAGCTTAGCCAATTAAGCCACCCAGGAACCCGTCAGTAGTACTTTTCTCATGCAGCCCCATCTGGCTTCATGTCACCTCCAATCCTGAGCATGATGCCTACAATTCCATCCTTGGGCCTTGATTCTTACTGACCACGTTCATTCCCTTGTTGGTCTCATCCAGGCCCAGTTGCATGGATTTAAATACCATTTGTGTGCTGACAGTTCTCAAATTTGTAGTTCAATTCCAGATCCCTCTTTTGAATTCAGTTTATTTATCCAAATTCCTACATGATACATCGCTATGGATGCCTAAACGCATTCCAGATTTACTCCCAAGTCATACACTTCTGATCCTTCCCTTTCCATGTCTGAAATGTTACAGTCTTCTCCATGTCTAATAATGGCAGCTCCACTCTCCCACTGGCTTAGTAAAAAGACCATGGCATCACCCATGACTCTTCTATTTCTTTCACATCCCATGAGCACGGTGTCCTAAAACTCAAGGGGCCCTTTCTCCAAACTGTGTTCTTGATCCACCTGCATCTCACAGCCTTCCCTGCCACTATCATCTCTCAAAATAACATCACCTCTCACTCCGACTGTTGCAATGGCTTTCTGACAGGTTCTCTGAATTGGTCCTTTCCACCATATGTTATTTTCTCAACACAGCAGGCAAGTAAGCCTCTTAAATTCTACATGAGATGATGCCACTTCTCTTCTCAAAATACTCTAGTGCCTTTCCATTTGCTCACAATAGAAGCTAATCCTATGTTAGGGACCACAGGACCCTCAGGGCCTTCTTCCTCCCACCTCATCTCTGGACTGCTGTCCTACGACCCATGCCATGCCCAGCATGCTCCGGCCTCACGGGCCACTGCATGATCCCCCATCTCTCCGTGTGTCCCAGGACCGAAGCTGTGGCCACTTCCTTGTCTGGACCTCTCTCTTGATATTCTAGTAGGGCTTACTCTTACCTCCATGAGGGGTCCAAAAAATGTTACTCTTGCCAAATACAGAAGTTTCCCAGGATATAGGACTTTAGGTGCTAAAACCAGGACAGCTCTGGGCAAGCCAAAGAGCTTGTCACTACAGCTCTTGGTCAAATATCACTTTCTTAGTGAGAATGAGCATCTCTGAACACTTATTACAATTAGATGCAATGTATCTGTTTTTAGTCATCTCTTTATGTATTAATGTTATCTTTCTCCAACCAAAAATATAATTTCCACAGGAGCTGGGATTTTTCTTTTCTTTTCTTTTTTTTTTTTTTTTTTACTTTGCAGCCCCACCTTTAGCAACTAATGTACACAAACTAGAGTTTTTGGGCCACATTTGGTCCCCTGTTTTTGTAAATAAAGCTTTATTGGAACATACCACTGCCTATGTGTTTAGGTAATATCTATGGAAACTTTTCTACACAATGGCTGAATACAGTAGCTGATATAGAAACAATAATGGCTTGAAAAATATAAAATATTTACTATCTTCTCTTGATCAAAAGAGTTTACTGAGTTGATTGATAAGAGCATCTGAAAACACGTACGTCCCCGATAACTAAATATTTCTTTAAAGAATGAATGAATGAATGAATGAATGAATGAATGAATGAATACAAATAGTAAGCAGACATATTCTATTGGAAATCAAAAGACAATTAAGGCAACTTTGGGCCATCATTCTAATGCTACTAAAATCTCAGCAAATTAAAAGTAAATACTAAGATCGAAGCCGGGAATAATTGTGGAGAAACTCATCGCAGTGTGGAAATTTGTTCAGCAAGTGTGCAAAGCATACACAGCATTCTGAGAACTCTGTTCTTAGGAAATAATTAAGCAGAAGAAACAAAGCAGTGCTATATGTACAGAGACACTAATTATAGCATTATGTACAGCCGTAAATGTTGGAAACACTCATTATGTTCAATTACAGGCAGAGAAATAACTATTAATTTGTATAATTTTGAGGATATTGAGAATAAAATGCTATCAATTAAAAGTGAAAAGTTTATGGGATAATACTAATGTCACAAAGGAAAAACAATAAAAGTAATGTGCTCTACGACTTGAGCCTTGAGAGCTTCCCAGAGCTTGGGCTGGTATCCTTTGGTCCCTATTCTCCCTCCATCCTAGATCTTCAATGATAATGTTTACAACAATAATAGTAATTATAGGTATGGAGCACTTTGAGATCTTATTTAATCCCTGCCAGCCTTGTGAGATTAAAAGTATTAGTCTAATTTAACAGAATCAGACCCAGAGGCTTTGCAAGAAAATAGCTTATCCAAGATGTCCCAGCTAATACATGGCAAAGTAGGACCTTGAATGACCAAGTCCTTGTGTTAAACATGTCCATTACTACCGACCACAATGAATGACATTTACTTGGGAATATGTCTATATGGGTACTAGACAGCTCTACAACCAAATATGATAATAAAATGAAAATCACAGAAAAATAACTGTAAATTAATCCACAGAATTGAATAGTTGGCATACAGGCTCCTTGTGATTATGCTTTAAACTTGTCACAAGATCGTATGTAGTGAGATCATGTTAAATATTTTTTAAAAAGGTGTTTAGCAGAAAGCCTGTGGCATCGTAAAATGCAAAACATGTAAACCAGACTTACCACAATCTAACGTTAATATATATTTTCAATATTCCTTTGCCCTCGCCCCCCCCGGTTTTGGTAAGCTTTAGAGTGGTTTATTGCACAGTGTGCAAAGAAAAGTGCCTTAAACAAACTCGTCTAAAGCCATTCCAACTTAATTTAGAGCCAGGTTTCTTCTATGAAGATTGTCCCACTCAGTCTTACTTTGTAATGCGTGGTCCTGACATGACAGATCATTTAAGACTCATTTTATGTTATTTCTGTAACATAGCTGATAAAAACACAGCTGTGTTTTAAATATCACAGAATTTATAGGCCGCATAAAAAGCGTGACTTCTCTCCCTTCTCCGCCCCTCCAGCTATATCTTCCTGGCCCCTCTTTCTCCCCGGCATCACCAGCAGTGGAATGCTTGCAATTAAAAAACCCTGAGTGACATTTCAGAAAGCACTGGTAAGTGACATATTGTCATTTCCAGTCACGTTATGTAAGGCTTATAAATTAAGGAAATTTGCAGCTTAGACAGCTCTAAATGAAACACACACATTATTTAGCCTGTTTTATTGAAGGTATTGCTGTGATGGCTCCTGGTTCCTCAGTTCATGGCATTTTTGCTTGCTAACTATGAATCATTCTTCAAAAATAAAACACAAAGGCAACCATCTTGAAATGGATAAAATCAGTCAACTCTTAAAGAAATAAAAAAATAATAAATTAAAATAAAGGCAAAACAGCTGTCATTTTGTATTCTTGAAAACCATCACATAATAGTGACAATGTGTTTTGACACATTTAGGTGAATATTTATCTTACATGTCTAAACATGTGTTTAGACAGAAACAAGGTTAGAGCTTTAAGGAAACTTAGCTTTCAGTAATGATCCATTTGCTATTATTTTTAATGGTGTATGGATCATGCTTTTTTTTTTTTTAATTTTTTTTAATGTTTTATTTATTTCTAGGAGAGAGAGAGACAGCGTGAGCAGGAGAGGGTCTGAGAGAGGAGTCACAGACTCCAAAACAGGCTCCAGGCTCTGAGCTGGCAGTCAGCACAGAGCCCGACGCGGGGCTCGAACCCACGAACCGCGAGATCATGACCCAAGCGAAAGTCGAAAGTCGGAGGCTTAACCGACTAAACCACCCAGGCGCCCCTGGATCATGCTTTTTAACATGACAAAAGCAAACCAGTTCCCTTTAACTTCCCCCAAGGAGGAGGCATTTGGAGGTAAAAGGAAGCAGCAGCAGGTGAGACCTGCCTATAGCAGCCAGCGTCTCTGTAGCCTTGGGTACGATTCCTTGCGTGTCAGGGAATTTGATTCCTCATCTACAAACTATAAATATTAACCTCACAATTTTTGGGCAACATAAAATAGTATATGTAAAGTTTATGATGTGACACCTGTCATGGAAGATTTAGCCTAAATGAGATGTTTAGTCACGTTAGCTCAACTTCCCCCTTGCTTGCTTTCTTGAGTATCTCATAGTTACCTAAAAAGATTCCATTGGCTAGAAATAGGAAATAAAATACGAATAATTTGGGGCACCTGGGCGGCTCAGTCGGTTAAGCCTCTGGCTTCAGCTCACGTCATGATCTCACGGTTCATGGGTTCGAGCCCTCGCGTCGGGCTCTGTGCTGACGGCTCAGAGCCTGAAGCCTGTTTCCGATCCTGTGTCTCCCTCTCTCTTTGACCCTCCCCTGACCACACTGTCTCTTTCTCAGAAATAAATTTTAAAAAAATTTAAAAACGATAATTATTGGCCAACCACCTCTCAAATATTTTGTATCTTGCCTCAGCTGACTCCCAACATGGTTCTGCTTGGGGCCAGAGAGCCTCCTCTGTGCTCTGACAGTGAGCCACTACTCGGCAGCACCTGTGGTGTCTTGCCTTTGTGCTCAAGGGTGGGGGATTGTTGGGGGGACACTTGAAGGGTGGGGTTCAGTGAAGGATCTAAAGCTGCAAGGAAAAAAGAAGAGGTGTGGGTCAACTGAATCCAAAGAAATCTGTCCCCTAGAGCAGGAAGCCCACTTGAGAAAACAGACCACTGTCTGCTTTGTGTTCTCTAAGGTTGACTTACTCTGTAGAGAATTAGCTTCAGCAAATCATATTTAGCCTTTGAAATAAAAACGGGAGAAAGGCCTTACAGCCAAACAGCCCTCTACAGGCTTAAGGCTCTCCTGAACTAAGCTTACACATCAAATTATTTCATTTGCTACACACGGTAGTCACTCCAGCAAGCAGTTTTAGTCAGTGTTTGGTTGAAATCATTTGCACACCCACGGAAAATACGGAGACCAACAGCCACCTTTCCCTCCCAGCATCTGACTGCCTGTAGGTTTCTGCCTTCTGGGCCACGACCTCTGAGTGGCTTGTAGACCTGTGAGACATCTATCGGTACCGCCCGTAGGAGGAGTGTCCAAGAACACTGAACACCTAACTGTCGTCTCCAGAGGCGGGGAGCCAACTGACCCGTTACAATCCTGACACAGCACATCTCCAGACCAGCCATGTTCTTCCTGGCCCTTCCCAGATTTCTCAGGGCTCGGGCATGCATCTCTCAACAAATGTAGGTTTCATTCACATTCAAATAATTGTTTCCAAATGAAAACTTAGATTCCTTTAAAGACATTTATTTCCCTTGTAAATTAGAAGGGAATGGACAGGGCATCGTAGGGAAAAGTGGTCTGGGTTCAGACTGTGCCTCTCCCAGTTAACTGCTGCGTGACCCCAGAAAAGTCCCACCGTGCCTTGGTGCCTCAGACTGTAAACAAGACCAGTGGTAACATAGAACTTGAAAGGTGATCTTGAGAATGAAATACTAGAATACGTATAAACCATCTGCACAGGGCTTGCCACCTGGTAATTGCTAAAGGTTTCACTACTCATCTTTTTCTTAAAACTTTACAATTTGAGTGACCAAACTGAAATCCCTATCATTGGAGAACAGATGCTACTCCATTTGCTACTTATTCAGATACCTTGAATTTGGTTGATTATTCCCTCCAGAAGAAAAGGAATGTAGAAAGAAGCTCCACCTGGACTATTGTTAAATCTATATTTTCTACACTGTCATGCTAGGTACATGCATTTGTGTATCTGCGGGCACGGTGTATATGCAACTCTTATCTTACCATTGCATTCCAGCCATGACAAGTAAAACATAACGGCCTGTTTCTACATGGACTATGCCTTCAGCAGCCACTTAACTTCCCCTTTGCCCGAGTCTTTGTTCATTCATTTTCTCTCCTTAAATCAGCCTGAGAGATTAAAAAAATATTCCAAAGAGTATCGATGATGCATTAAAAACCCTTTAAGAGCAACTAGCACTGAGATCCTGTAGTTTACATGAATTTACTTGTAAATTGTTTCCCATGGGCTTCATTCACTTAGTTCTAAAATCTGAAGCTGTTTTCACACCTGGAAAGGGGAGGGGGGTGCAGAAGTAGGATCACTAATTATAATTAAAATTTACAGAATTTCACTCTGCCAGGTCTTTGTAAGCTTTTTACCTGGATTATGTCACTTAATCTTTACAACAGACATATGAAATGGGTACTATTACACAGAGAAGGAAATTCAGACCAGAGAGAGAAAGTGAGCTGGAACCAAAGCCAGGGCACAGAAGTGGTGAGGGGGATCTGCTCCCAGGTAGCAAGCAAGCAGCGGAAAGCCCATACACATTCATGGGCGAAAGACTTCGCAAGACGCTTAGCGTAGGTCATTGCATTTAATCCTCGTACTAATACTGAGAAGAGCATCTTTTCAAAAACACGTGGCTTCTTCTATACATAATTCTGTGTAGGGATTGGGTTTGTGGCCTCTGGAGCGAAGTCGCTAGGTCCAGGCCTCACCTGTATGGTTTTCTGTCTTTGTGAACATCTTACTGTACTACGTACAATAGTTCCCAGTTGGGGAAGAACTCTAAGAAAGGCATGTATTGTGCTTCCAGCAACGTGGATCGTGAGTGCTAGGTCCCAGAATTAAATCTAGCTCTTTCCTCCCCTAGGATGAGTCTTATTTTTTTTTTTCTTGCATACTTTTGGAGTCACATATACACCGAAGAGTTTCCAGTTCTTTGCTTACTCAACTAGCTACTCTGCACCTTTTTCTAAGTTTTCCATAAGCTTCATTCATCAGACCCCAATGTCATTTGTTCCAAAAGGAAGACAGTGTCTGAAATGAGTTCCCTATTGAGAAACCTTTTTGGATTAATCAAGAGCCAGCTCACTCTTATCTCTTGCCTAAACTAATTTTAAAAATAGACTCTACTTTCCGATACCATTCAGCTCAAATCTGTTTCAGCAATTGCTGAGAAGTTAAAGGAAGAATTCCAATCAGTCTGTGACAGAGATTTGTATACTTGAGACCCGTTGTCTTATGAGTTCTTATCATCAACCTACATCTATATATTGAATCGACATCATAAGTGAAAATGAAACCCACTCAGCGCCAGAACTCCAAATGCATTAACAACTGGTGTGGAAGGAACAAAGGATACTATAATTCTTCTGCTTGCAAACTCTGAGCCATTTGACATAGTAGCCCCTCGGGGGCCTATATGGTGAAGGAGAACCTAAAATGTTGCTGTTTCACACTAGGTAGGTTGTAATTGTAAAGTGCACACCAGGTTCTGACGAACAGCATGGAAAAAATGCAAACGACTTCACTCATGTTTTATACTGATTACGCATTGAAACAGTCATCTTTGGACTGTGCTGGGTTAAGAAAATGCACTATTATTTCACCTGTTTCTTTTTATTTTATCAATGTCGTTATTAGCAAATTTTAATTACACGGTCGGCTCATGCTTCTGGGTTGCACCGTGTTTCTACTGGAAAATGCCATTCTACATACTGAGGAATTGGCTATTATTAGGCATGTGGCCCCTTAAGATCTGCCCTAGGGATGACTGTCATAGCCCCCACCCGCTCCATCACATATGGTGAGAAGACACGGGGACACAACCACAAACCTTGAACAAGTGTGTCTGTGGCATTTTTCCACACCACATGCATTCTTCTCTCCAAGAAGATAATGAACTATGAAAATAGTATCTTCCTTAAAAAAAAGGTTTCACTTGTGTTTCCTTTCTTAGAAACCTCTCCATTTTCTCTTTTGACATATGCCTGGAAATTTTTTTTTTTAATTTTTAGTTTGAGTTAATCTCTTCAAACTTCAAAACCCACTTATCTACGTGTGTGTGTGTGTGTGTGTGTGTGTGTGTATCTGTATGTGCACGTGTGGAGAGAGAGAGAAGATATATGTCAGCAGAAGCCAAAGATATGCTTAAAGTAATGAAACAATGCTTTAACAATTCTGGGAAGAGCTGTTTTCCACATACAATTTTATACTCAGCTATAATATCCATCAGTGTGGATGCAGACAAGGACATCTACGGGCACACTGAGGCTCAAGGGATTTTCCTCAGGAGCAAGCATCCTTAGAAAGCTTATTTGGGGTGAAACAAGGAGAAAGGATGATAGTGGATTAAGAAAGAGAGAGAAGATTGAGTGGGGTAGTGAAGAAGAGCCCCTAGACCCAATGTAGAGCCCTCTGAGGAACAGTACAGGGAGGGGGGAATGGGGCTGGGGAAATGAAGGCAACAGAGCCACTGACACGGCGATGGAAGTCCAAGATCCTGGGAGCAGTAGCAACTAGACATTTCAGGATCAACTGTATGTGGAAGAAGAAGCAGCTGAATTTAAGAGAAAGTCAGTGGCCTTCAGGATAAAGAACAGAGTTTGCTCCTAGTAACAACTCGAAGAAGTGTAAAGCAGAAGACATCTGGATTATAGTGACAGAGCTTAAATTTTATCGATCCACAAGGGAAAAATAAAGATAATTCAAAATGTTAGGAAGGCAGTCAGCATGAACAAGCCTGGCCATTTACTGAGTCTGTTTTTCTCTTCTTCCTGTCTATATAGCTGATCTGATTCCTAGCCTCCCTTCCAGTGAAGTACGAACACAATGGCAGGGCCGAACAAACACAGTCAATATATAGGGACTTGCTCCTACAGACCCCAGCTCTGTCTTTCCTCTGCCAAATGGATGGAGACAATGCTGGCAATGATTCAAAGTCAGATAGAGAAGCCCCCACATTACCACCAGTATCGGAACCAACTTCAGTCAGGAACACTCACCTGGGGTTTAACACGAGCACACACAGTATTTGTGACTGAGCCTGCTGGTGTTACGTTCACTAAATAAGCTATACTAGATAGCCTTGGTCCAAATACGAAACAGAAGTAATTATGGCATTGTTATGAATAATTGAGGCTGAGAAAGAACTCATCTGAACTCTGAGAGGCACGGGGAGTGAGATATTGGATTACAGAGGAGGCAGTCTAATTACAGGCATAACACTTATGCGGTGAAAAATATTTACACAGTTATAATAATATGAATGTTGTTTATTGCTTTTCAGCCTTTAGACAAGTTAAGAAGGACTTAATTATGATTATAACATAAAATATAAATGTTAACAACTTTGATATTGCAAAAGTTCCATTACAGCCGACAGAATACAGGAGGAGGAAAGGATTAGAAGATACACCAGAAAGAGGGAGGCCAGCCTAATTACTCTCTGTTCTTGCTGCATCTTCCTGTAACTTCCCCCCATCCCCACCCCCACCCATAAAGCCTCACTGGGGCTTTGACTTCTGGGTCTGTCCCTGTTTCTACCATTTTTTGTACCTCAGAAACCAATGCTGGGAACAGACTGTGGTGGCCACCAAGGGACTCTAAGACAGGAGTTGGTGGGACTGAGGATGGTGGACGTGAGCCTCCACCAGCTCGCAAATGGGGATGGGGGTGGGGGGATGGGGACTGCCAGCCCAAAGCCAGAACCAGGATGCTCTGGGATGCAGGCTCACACCTGAGCCAGAAGAGCCAGGCTCCAAAGATCACCAATGAGCTGCCCCAGTTTCCTGCCTCCATTGGCCAATCAAGACAAGGCCCTTCAACCAATCAGGATGAAGCACCTCTTCCTCCTTACGTGTTGGGCAGGAGCTGGGATTCTGTCTATGTAAGCAGGGCCCTGCAGTGTTTGCAGAGGCCAGCCAAACTGCTATTTGGCAGTGCCCTCTCTTTGAGCTCAAGCTGTAGCCCCAGTAAAGACTTGCCTGTACCTTCGGGGGGAGGGGATAGAAGAAAAGACATATCATGTATTATTATCATTTTTTAACTTTTTAATGTTTATTTGAGAGAGAGAGTGAAGAATGTGAGCGAGGGAGGGGCAGAGAGAGAGGGAGACACAGAATCCGAAGCAGCGCCAAGCTCTGAGCTGTCAGCACAGAGCCCCACACAGGGCTGGAACCCACCACACGTGAGATCATGACCTGAGGCTCAACTGACTGAGCCACCCAGGTGCCTCTGTATTATTTAATCTTTTAAAGATAATATACAGAAACCTAAAATTGGGATAAACAAGACACAGTGTATGGGAGTAATAGCAGTATGTCCATACTCATAGGAAGATGTGAATCAAAAATAAACATTAAAAAATAAAACTGATTAAGAAAGAACAGTATAAGAAGTTATAATAGTAACAATGTTACTAAATGTTATCATAATGTCTGTGGCACAAAAATATGGCAGTTTCGATGGCCTGTTTCTTTTCCCAGCAATCCCTTTACTACTGCAGTTATTTTTTTAAATTATGTGCAGAGGCCACTTATATTGAACAAATTTTAGTAAGAGGATGATATATCAACTGTCTTGTTCTAATGTCTAAGTCATAAATTTACAACTTATGTCAGCACCATTTAAAATGTCTTTACCTTTATTACAAGAAAAATACTGCTTTCCCTGCCTACATTCCAAGGTGATTAGAGATACAAACAGGTTTATGAATTTATGGACTTTGGCATATTTACAAATTGAAATTGTAGAACTATAATTTCCTTAGATTTTTTTTTTCAAGTTTACTGTATTTAGTTTTTGAGAGAGAAAGAGAGAGCGCAAGAGGGAGACGGAGAATCCCAAGCAGACCCCACACTGTCAGTGCAGAGCCCAATGGGGGGCGTGTAGTCACGAACGGTGAGATCATGACTTGAACTGAATTCAAGAGTCAGCTGCTTAACCAACTGAGCCACACAAGCACCCCTATAACTATGATCTTTAAATGTTTTTCTCTGGCAGTTCACAGGACGTGTGCACGAAATAAAGACTGACCTATGAAGTGCAGAATATACAACAACGAGTTACTCAGGACAGCTGGTAATTGGGAATGTCCAGAGCTATGACTTCAGGGATGTCCACTCTGCAATATTAAGAATTATTTAGTGAAGCACTTTGCATATACAAAGTGCTCTGTCATTGAAAGCATGAGGGCACATGAGAGGTGTGTGGGGAACCAAGGGCATGCATCTCTGGCTGGAGTGGACTAGCGTTTGCTTAGAGCTGGCTTATTTCAAACAGTGTATGTCTGATGCAACTGTCCTATAGTTTATGCTCTGCATAAACGATCCTAATCTCCTCCAGGCCTGGCCAGAGCTCATATCCTCAAACATCCCTCGAGGCTACATATTCCCTGTGTGATTGTATACCTAGATTTAGGCAGCTGGTGTCAGATCACACTAATACTTAAAAAATGAAGTCCAGAATCCGACAGTTGCAGGGTCTAAAGAGAGGCGGTAAAGGAGTGACTTCCCCACTTCATTCTGGACGAGCGTGACTTGAGGACCACTTTCTCCCCTAGGGACCTTCGAATCAGATCACTGTTTCTAAAACAGGAGCCTGTTCCGAACGCAGCTCCTTACCTGCATCCTTCCTGTGTGAGGACGCCGCAGATCTAGAGACAGCTGCTGGCCGTTCAGTTTCTATTCAAAAAGAATCCTTCCTCTTTTGGATGTCATACTCTGTGGGCCCCCAGTGTCCTGGTGGCCTAAGTAATTTGTGATATATCCTGGCCCCTCGTGTTCCAGTCTATTTTATTTAACAAAACAGTAGGGGAAGCCTAAAGCGAATTGAGAAGGCCCTTCAATTCTGAGCTGAGAGCACCTGGTACTAGGTCACTGCAGTTCCCTTTTCTATTTCTCTGCTAAATGCCCACCCCAGCTGCACACATGGGACAGCAAATCTCTGCAAAGACTGGGAGAGACAGCAGACCATGGGCAAGAATGAAATACAATTAACGAAGATTTAGACATTAAGTTGAACGCACCAGGGTAAATGAAGAAGACTGACATGTGAGCGCTCCAGAAGAGCCGTATCCAAAGTCGCATCCTGGGGGGAGCGTCCGTGTGATGCTGGGCTCCCATTCGGAGGAAGAGCTGGCTGGCCTCCCATTTTATGATGTATTGATTTTATTAAATAGATGATTCTATCATTTTTCTTTAAAGGCTGTCATGTGACGCTAGAAAGGATACACACCTTTAAGTATATCATTGTTCAGGCTAAAGGCTGCCATTTGACGTTCCACATACATTTCTCAACAGTGGCGAAAAGTCATTGTAATGGGAGCATAGTGGTGTTACCGTTAGTAATGCTATCAATCCTCCTGCAATTCCCGGAACGAAATAACTAGAATGTTGGGGAAGCAGAAAATATACTCATTTCATTTTCATAAATTACCTAAACCTGCTTTACTGAAATTCATTCCTGTGTCTCCTAGAGATGCCACAACTACTCATTTATAAGAATTAGATCATTTATTTCTTTTTCCTTATAATTCACTTATCCAATTCAAGGAGAAACTGTGTTGCAGCCTTCAAATTTGTTTCATAAAATAATTATACCTAATTTAATGCCCTTTGAAATGCTACTAGCCTGAGCACTGGGAAAAGCAAAAGGAAAGCAAAATGTAATATGTAACAGAGGAGAAAAAGTATTTAGCCTGATAAAAACATCTTAATATCATTGGAATTAAATTGGTGACAGAATAAGGATTATAAGCTTAAAGTTATATTAACTTTGACTTTTAAAAAGGTGTATAATTGTGGAATTAGTAAGGACCCTTCAATTAAGAAGAAAACTCCCTGGGGGAGTGTGGGCCGGAAAGAAGCTGTCACAGCTACTGCTAATATTTATTTTTGCATTTTCAAGTTTATAATGACTCCTTATTTGCTACTCAACATGTTTCTAGACCTCTACTAAGTTCTTGAATGGGAGGAACAGATACAGAAGTAAGGGGAAATAGCTGTAGACTAGGCTCAATTTTAACGTAGAGAGGGATCAAGGATATGTAATAAAGTTTGTATGACTTAGAGACTATTAGCTGGGAGGCGTTGGAGAAAAAATATTAAGACATTATATTCAGATATAAACTAGCAACAAAATAAACGCTATAGACAAAAGGACTTTTTTAAAGCAATCTGAAAAGACACTGCAGCGTAAGAAGTGACAGAAATTTGGACACAAGTGTGAACTTGATAACTTAGTAAGATTTATGGCCATAAGGGAGATAAATATAACAGGATAATAAAAAGCAAATTTTTGGAATTAAGCATGGAGAGGTATATTGGGAAGGAATTCTTTGGGAAATCCACGTGGTTTTTAGGGTTTGCCGGTTTCTGTGGCATAAACATCCCCCCATGGTATGAGGAATGCAGAGCAAAAGAGAGGCTTTGAGGAAAGCCAGCACCAGTCAGCTCTAACAGAATGTCCCATGTGGGGAGAAGCGCGTTAAGTCTGTGTCTGAGAACACAGACAGATGACGTTTACAGTTCAGGTAAGAAGGGTTATCATGAGGCACATTGGTAGCCATGTTGAAAAGTCGGCTCTCCATTCCTCCTGAGTCACTGACGGGGTTTGGCTGAAAGAGGAAGGGGTGAGGCAGATGTGTGTGTTGGAAAGGAGTAGGGAGTAGGTGTCAGATGGAAACCGAGAATCTATGCATGGAGCTTGTTTAGCCAACTTGAAGTGTGTCTGGGTGAAAAGAAAATGAAAAAGCTATCTGGCATAGAGCAGTGGGAGTGGGAGCAGAGGTTAGCGAAAGGCAGTAAGAAAGGGAAGCAGTGGCATACAGGGAACAATAGAACGAAGCTGGAGTAGCCCCAGAGTTTATCCAGAGAGGATGAGAACGATGGTGCGGACAAGGAAGAAGGCAGATATTTAAGAGATCCAACTGATGTCCTTAAATGGGATCTATTAGTTGAAGAGAATTGGTGTGGGGGGGAAAACACAAGGGAAATTGGACAAAGTTCTGGACTTTGACTACATCGCTCTTCGGACAAGACGGAAAATCATAGCAGTAAGAAGACAGAGAGAGTGAGAGAAGAGAGAACACAGACTTCAGAAGCACACAGAGGAAATCAGCATTTCCAGAGGAATAACAGACACTGGAAACAGAAAACTTTCCGGGTAGGATTTACTCTAGAGGAGAGGAAGAATTTGAACGTCTATACCTGAACGCCGCCAACTACGAGCTGGAACCCCTTGAGCAAGTCACATTTCTTTTTTTCTTTTTTTTTTAATTTTTTTTTTAATGTTTTATCTATTTCTAGGAGAGAGAGAGACAGCGTGAGCAGGGGAGGGTCAGAGAGAGAGGGAGTCACAGACTGAAACAGGCTCCAGGCTCCGAGCTGGCAGTCAGCACAGAGCCCGATGCGGGGCTGGAACCCACGAACCGCGAGATCATGACCTGAGCGAAAGTCGGACGCTCAACCGACTAAGCCACCCAGGCGCCCCGCAAGTCACATTTCTTAACTTCAGGTGCCTCAGCAGCAAAATGAGTCTTTAATAAAATACCTATTTGTGGAGATGAAACGTGAACAAGAAATGTCTGAGCCATCAAAAGCGATCAGTCTGTACCAGCTCCCAGTGGGAGTTACGGGAATAGCGACAGCAATACGCCGTCATCTCGTAATTAGCATCAGAGAGATCTTAGGAGACTATAAAATTTAACAGGAAAAAAAAAAACTTAGAGAAAACGTCCATTAAATAGCAGAGACTAAACTATAAGCATGCCTACGGTGACAATATGCTGTCTGAAGCGGACTTGCACCTGACCCTGTGAACTTGGATTCGTGTGCTTGCTTGCGGGCACAGATTAGAAGCCGCACATGGGTGTGAGTCTTCAAACCTCATATGCACACTGACCCTGGAACCTTTTGAAAATAAAAATTCTGTTTCTTTATCTGTTAACTGAGTGTCAGTTCCTATTGTTTCTGTGGTTGTTCTGAGCATTAAATGATATGATCCAAGTATAGTGCTCAGCACGTTTTCTGGCCTCACATGAAGGCCGTAATAAATGTTGGCCACACTTTTCTTTTTGAAACCCTCAGATGAATTTTTCTGAGGAAAGTCAGAACTTAAGTGTTACAGGAGTCTCTTTCCTAAATTTGATGGATCAGTGAAATCATGTTTTGGAAATTTTAAAAATTGCAGGACGTCAGGAGAGTAATTGTAACCTTGCCCCCAAATCATGCTGCTGAGCACTTGGATAGAGCGTATACCTTTATCATCACCTTATTTCCAAGGTCTAAGAGTGTTGAAAAAGTCTTTAAAAGGGATCATTTAATTATCAAGTGGTGTCTGTCAGTTTTAATGAGAACAACAGGTAAGAAAGGAGCCATCCAATCAAGGACATAAATGTGCACAGTGAATCTTAGCATCTATGGCAACAGGTGACAGCATTATGCAGAAGGCTGTAGAATGTGAGAAACAGCATGAAGAAGAATCTGGATGTTTAAGGAACACATGCAAATCTCGTATCAGCTTCACAGGGCGCAGCCATAGCTTCTCGGGTTACATGTGACATGGCTTCTGGGAATCAGTCCCCGCAGGATATGAATTCTCTTTGTTTAGTGGAAACTTTTACGCCATCAGTACCAAAGCCTTACTCTAGGTTCACGGCACATCTGGTCATCTGGTACGTACCCCTGCAAAACGGAGCGGGAAAGTCCCAGGACGCACCATTCCCAGGGCTGACAATGCAGGTCAGAGTCGCATGGCCTTCCAGGATATAGCCAGAGAGACAGCTGTACCGGATCTTGTCTCCGATGTTGAATCTCGTGCCATGGAGAACTCCCTTCAGGATCTCCCCAGGGTTTCCACATGTGTGGCTGGGCAGAACTAGGAAAAGAGAAACAAAAGGAGAATGAAAAGTCAGAGATTTTTCGGTCGATATCAATTTATAGCATGAAGCCTGCACTGCATTTGAACTATTCAGATTAGCAAAGCTAGCGCACAACCATTTCATCTTGCTTGAGAAAATAAACAGAGAAAATGTACTTTTTTTAAATAACATCTGCCATTTAACCCTTAATAAGATTATTTTAATTTTTAAAATGATTTTATTTATTTCTGAGAGAGAGACACACAGCATGAGCAGGGGATGGTCAGAGAGAGAGGGAGATACAGAATCTTAAGCAGGCTCCAGGCTCTGAGCGAGCTGTCAGCACAGAACCCGATGCGGGGCTCGAACCCACGAACTGTGAGATCATGACCTGAGCCCAAGTCGGGCGCTTAACCGACTGAGCCACCCAGGTGCCCCTATAAAATTATTTTAAAAATAGAAATAAATGCATTTGAGAAGAGGGAGAAATGCAGTTCTGTGTCCAGTCTTCTAGATGATGTCTACATTATTTTTCTAATTATGAGATTCTCCAGTCTCATGGAGTTAGCAGACAGATAACACAGTAGGATACGGACATCTGAATGAGCTGTATCAGAAATAAAGCATGTATGAATATTTATGCCATATTTATCTTCACTCCTTTAGGACTAGCACAACCAAATACGCATCACTAATCCATGTTTAATCAACATTTCATGGATATCCCACTGAATTAAAGAATAAATGGAAGACTTCATTCGTGAATCTATCTGACTTAAAAATGCACCACTAGTCTATTCCAACTTGTCTGTTAGGCTTCATGCATTTATAGTGTCTGATTCACAACAAAGTTTTAGCCATTGGTTTTGACAAAGCAAGTATTATATTCATTTGCTTGTCAGTAAGAAAGCCCTGATTCCGTTCTTTCTTGACCTGCTCACTTTTTATGTGGATAGGATTGTCTGGCTAACTCAATTGCCTTGAAACCTCATTGATTGGAGGCCATTCCATACTCAGAACATAATTTTCAACCTAAGTGACTCTATTAGGTTAAATGGATGAAGCTGATGATTGGTGGTGGTGGCCCATATTTTTCTAGTTTAAATTTAGCATACGATCAGTAAGTCAGATCTATCATGATGTACTGAAATAAACCGAGGAGACTGTCACTTAAAAAGAAATGAATTCCAAAAAGCATTTCCAATAAACAAATTAGATTATTTTATATGTCTATCCTTTTTTTTAACATGGACATGGCAAGTGTATTTGGAAATATATGTATAAATATTATCATATATGATGTTTTCTTTATTTGTGAGTGGAGAAATAAAACTTTCCCAGTGACTGGGGAGGGAATTTAAGGGATTTCCAAAATGATTTTTATTACAAATTAGTCAAATCTGTATAAAATAAGCTATATAGAAATACTTCGAAAACAAACACTACCACTGAGGTATTTAATATTGACATGTTTATGAAATCACGGTCTACATAGTCATAGGGTGCTCAGATCTAGTTTTTAAAAAGTAGTTTGTGAAACCAGTCTACAGAAACTTGTTTGATATAACACGATAGAGGACCAGTTCACGATAATCCACAATCTTCTTTGTTGCCTTTTATAAGAAAAAAAAAAGTCTGGGGGCGCCTGGGTGGCTTAGTCAGTTAAGCGTCCGGCTTTCGCTTAGCTCATGATCTCGCGGTTCGTGGGTTCGAGCCCCGCATCAGGCTCTGTGCTGACTGCCAGCTCAGAGCCTGGAGCCTGTTTCTGTCTGTGACTCCCTCTCTCTCTGACCCTCCCCTGCTCACGCTCTCTCTCTCTCTCTCTCTCCCCTGGAAATAAATAAAAAACATTTAAAAAATTTTTAAAAAAAGAAAGTCTGTATTTAATTCCACACTCACTATCAATAACACAATGGGTATTTTTAAAATGTTTAACAAGATCGTTTGGCATTTAACAGTCTCTGGCTTTTCTTTTTCTAAGTTTTGTAAAAAAATGTTTTATTTTTGAGAGAGATATAGAAACAGCATGAGCAGGGGAGGGTCAGAGAGAGAGGGAGACACAGAATCCAAAGACAGGCTCCAGACTCTGCTCTGCCAACACAGAGCCCGACACATGGCTCAAACCTGTGAACCACGAGATCATGACCTGAGCTGAAGTCGGACGCTTAACCGACTGAGCCACCCAGGCGCCCCTGTCTCTGGCTTTTCTAAGGTAGAAATTTACACTTCTTTCTTGGAGGACCATTTCAGTTCATAACTCAGGGCGCCTGCCCTCCAAGAGTAGCAAGGGACCTGACAGCCAGACACAGGAACGGCAGGGGCTGAACTTCTATCACCAATGGAGAGAGAGGGGGTGGGGGGCAATATGTGCTTAGAAATGCTTTTGCTGTTTTCCTTCCTTGTCCAAGAATATTTAGAATGAACAAGTCCTTCCTTGCCTTTTTTAAAGGGCTTTTATTATTTTCATTAAGTGGTGCTAAGACTTCTTATTAGAAGTTACATATTCACTTCAGATTGTGTCCAGAAAAATGGTCTCCCCAAAGAGGAGAAGTATCAACATAAATCTGTCAAAAATCTTTAAAACCTGCTAAAGATAACCACAATACATGACTGTTTTCAGAACTGGAAAAACCAAATGAGCCATTCTGTGAGTTGAATGTGGCCTGGACAACTTTTCTATCCATCTGTCTATTAAAAACAGCAAGAAATCATTTTTAACGATTAGCTTTAGCACAGATAATGTAACTGACTTTTGTTCAGAAAGACCATGGTAACCAAAGCACAATATGAAAGAGATCAAAGGGAGTTGCTGCTGCATGAACAAACACCGTTCCGTATTACCTATTTAAGACCTATTTACTACATTTAAAGAAATGTGTAATGCCATATGTTAAACCTGACTGTGCACTGATGCTGCTAAGAAGTACAAAATTGCATGCCTTTGAAATGCTTAAAGGAAAAGAAGAAAAATCATTCCTGAAAATAAGGTTCTCCCCCAGTGGAGTTCTGAAAAGAAAACATCCATGTCTTAAAACTTTTAACAGAGTCGAATGGAATACTTTCACCGGTGCTGCTCATGCCCATTGAAGCCCCGTGCAGAGAGAGAGAGCACTGTTTTGGGGCCACACCAAAAATCTTTGACGGATTTTGTTCTTGTTCTCGTCTACAGATTTTGTCTGTATTTTAACATCTTGACAATTGCATTCAAATTCAGAATACGTTCACCCAACACGCATGGCCTTGTTTTCAACCAACAATAAAACGGAATGCAAAGAGATGCTGCTTGTGCTCTTATTGCCTCTGTTAAGCTACTAAAGATCTGTCTGCATTGGTATCTATTTCACGGGGGACAGTGTGATGATTGAATGAGACAACGCAGGTCTCAAAATACCCGCTCTGTGTGACTGTATCATTGGATCACATTGCCACCGGCTGCCTCCAGTTTAGACCCGGAATTGCTCTACATCTGTGTCTAGATGGTGTGTGGAATGACATCCAGCTCTCAGCGGGAACTTGCTAAATCTGTATTTGTTCAATCAAGCGGTAAATAAAAATATGAATATAAAGTACCTCATGTATTCTTCTAGATATATGTACAACGAAGAGTCCCATAGTTTGTAGCATGACGGGAACAGAAAAATAGCCAATGAGTTTTCAAGAACCAACTGAATGAGGTGACATTTCAGAAAGAATGAATCAGAAATAAATTGTCACTGTAAGCCACTTATTTCCCCCTAATTTAACTAAAAATGTAAATAGGACTCAAAGGCTTAAAATGAATTAATATTTTTAAGGCAAAATAACTTAGCAAATGGGAAAAATATTTTTAGGGAAAAATATTGAAGTTTTAATGTGAACAACTGTGAAAAGCAAATAGAAAAAAAATTGAGGATGAATTCAAATACTAACTTTCAGTTGCAAAGAAAACAGCAAAAATGCACACATTATAAAAACATTTTCAAGTTCATTAAGCCCTTATCACAATACCCTAAATTGTGAAAAAAATTGGATGAAAATAATTATAGTTCTATACAAAGATTTAAGACAAAGACATGCAAAAATTGCCAAGAATCCAAGGGCTGGGAAAAACTGATTTAAAATAAATTCGACCCGAATGGCATTTCTGCCAATTTCATTTTAACTAATTTTTCCCCCAGTTTCCCTGACGATCATGAATGTCCCTTTGTGTCTCCCATGGTAATGAGTACACATTAAGTATTTAGTAAATACTTATTGAATTGACTTGAACTCTAATTTTAATTCCCTTAAATCCTCCCTTGAAGTAATTTGCACTGTTTCCCATGGATGCTTTAAGAAAGAAATTCTTATTTGGGTAATGGGAATTCAGCACCCAGCGCATACATTTGGTAATGGGAAAGCATTTCTTGAAAGGCACTCAGGGCACAGTTCCTTCTTCCCATGGCAGACCTCATTCCACCAGACCTCATGAAGCCCAGCTGATACACCCAGGGCTTGAAACACAGGCTGTCATTCTAATTATGCTCATGGAAATTCTCTTCATAACGCTTTTGATTTGGCAAGTGCATATGGTCACAACTCAGTGACTTCATTAGGCTATCACATCAACCTTTAACCCAACTGTTTAAATGATGAAATGGATGTCGTATCAAATCCTTTTCCAGAAGAAAAGTGAAAACATGATGCCAAAATAAAATACAACATTAATATTCATTACAGATGGACAAAAGGCCAGTGAACAGGAGTTTGAAATTCACCAGAAGAGAGGCAGCAGTTTTTCACAGTCTTTGCACAATCAATGAAATTTCACTGGGCGCTATCACTTGGAAACCGGGTCCCAGAGGGTGAACGTCAGGCTCTTTGTTTACACTTTGCCTTTCCAGGAGTCTCACTGCAGCTCAAGGAAATAAAACGTCAAATACCCACCTGGCACACAACATGTGAAATGTAAACTAATGATAAGAGATGTGTTTGTCCGCGGACTGTGTGCTCTGCACTCCCCCACCCACAACCTTTGGGAAGGATGAAAAAAATATGGTTATGTATTTTTCAGAAAGCCTTTAAAACTCAGATTCTCAAGTCTTAAAACCTGACGTCTATTCTTGGTACGGGCTCTTTAAATCATGGACAGTCTCTGAAACAAGAAGAGAGGGAGATGGAAGTGATAGCCTCAAACATCATGAGGATTTCCCAGGAGGCAGCAATTAGTGTTTTCTGCTCCCCAAGTCACCATCTTCATGGGGGAAGAGAAATACCACATGAATACTATTACTTTAAAAGTGACAGTAGCCATAACAGAAGAATTAAAAATGGAGGTGAGTTTTAGGTATATTTAGAAGTGTTAAGTTTGGCCAAATGAGAATGGAAAGGTCATCTCTAAACAAGGGAAGCAGTCAAGTGTATCTGTAGCGAAGTCTATCACGTAGTGGGTTATGAAATGGGATGGGCTTATACTCCTCCTTCAGAAACAGATGGCTCAATTTTGGACACGTTACCTAAATCTCAGTTTCTGCATCTTGAAAGGGGGGAGAGAGGGATGAACCTAAAAGCAACTGATGAATTTGTGTGAAACATAAATGAAACAATGGAGACTGAACAGTTACCAGACAAGTGGAACAGAATGAACAAGTAATTGATCTACTTTAACAGTTCTTATTTCCCCCCAATTCTAAAGCACTATGGAAACTTTTAAGGAAATAAGAGAAATTTTAAAGTATACAGTGGCTCTAATATATACCAGTTTCATAAACAATAAAGCTAGAAAAAAAGTCTGTGTGGGGGTATCAATATCATCTCTATAATGGAAGCACAGTTATTAGCATGGGGAGCCAAGGAGAAAGACATCCTATTTCTATTTTTAGCTATATTAATTCTACCATATTATTTATGTTTTATTATAATTGTAATATATAGAGCACATATATTACAATTGTAATACATAGAGCACATACTATGAACTAGATACTGTTTTAAGTGATATATATATACATTAACAGTAAATATGAAGTTAGTGCTATTAATATCCTGTTTTTATAGAGGAGGAAACTGGCACAGAGAGGTTAAGTAATTTCTTCATGGCCATACGGCTGGTAAGTACTGGTGGTAGGATTTGCACATGGCGGATCCTGAATTTCTAGTCTTCAGCAGGACAATAAAGTTTCTTACGAGCATGTCAACATCAAAAGAAATAATAAAGATAAAAGGTCTCTACATCTGTAGAGCTCTCAATGGAGCTTTGTTTGATGTAATAACGTGGGTTATTATATCCCCTAGCTCTCTGCAATGGATCCTTTCATGGTCTTCTAATTTTAAGTCAAAGGCAGATGCTGTCTAAACAGCACTAGTCCGGAGCTGTAACTGGTGGGCCTTTGCCATCCCAAACAACACCGGCATTGACTCAGGTAGAAGTGACTGCAAAACGATGACAAAAAGCTAAATGAGTAATTAAGAGTTACCTATTGGGGAGAAAGCAGCAGCAACTGCACAAAGAATTTATAGGTCAAATTTAAGAATGTGACCCAGCGAAAGCGAATGCACAAATATTAACATGATTGCCAACGATGCAATGTGATAAATTTAGTTCTGAACATATAACACCTTTTGTTTTATGGGGATTTTTAAATGTTTTTCATGTTTGTTTGTTTTTGAGAGAGAAAGACAGAGTGTGACCAGGGCAGGGGCAGAGAGAGAGGGAGACACGGAATCTGAAGCAGGCTCCAGGCTCTGGGCTTTGAGCACAGAGCCTGATATGGGGCTTGAACTCATAAACTGTGAGATAATGACCTGAGCCAGTTAGAAGCTTAACTGACTGAGCCTCCCAGGTGCCCCAGTGCTTTTCTTTTAAAATCTGTGGAATGTGTCCATGTGTACACCCTCGAGTCTGCAAGAAAGGAAGGACTAGAAATACTGCTGTTTCTTCTGATTAGAAGAGCACAGTGAAGGAGGCGAAGGAAAAGAGGTTGGGAGTCCAGCGTTAAATCCTCTAGAACACCCAAAATTAGGGAGTCAGGCAAACAATCATTCAACTCGGAAGAAAAATGACCGAAAGTAAAGAGTAAGACCAGACAGAGAGCCCAGTAGTCAAGCTGACAAACGATCATGAAAAAGTGGATTCCTGGTAATATCGAAGGTTGAAAAGCCATTGTAAGGGAGTGACATAAAAAGCGACATAAAAAGCATAGCAGTAAGGAACAACACGCTATGTGCTTTTCACTTCTCCTGGGACTTTCAAAGAGGAAACGACGTGTACATTAACTTCATCAGGTAAATGTGCATATACTCAAGCCACACGGTAGTTTGCAGTCACGATCGTTAACTTGCAAATCATTTTAAAAAATTTTTAATATTTATTTATTTTTGAAAGAGGGTAGGGTAGAGAGAGAGAGAAAGAGAAACTGAAGCGGGCTCCTCACTCCCAGCACAGAGCCCAATGCGGGGCTCAATCGCACCAACTCTGAGATCATGACCTGAGCCAAAATTAAGAGTCCAGGGCTTAACCCACTGAGCCGCTTAGGTGCCTCAACTTGTAAATCATTTGTAAAATCATTTTTCTTTCTTCTTCTCAAAAGTAAAATTTATACTCAAGAAATGAATGTTCAGTTGGTTGCAAGTGTCTCAATATTGATGTAAAGCTAAGGTGAAAGTGGTTCTAACATCTGCAAACGAAATTTAAACAAATATGACCACAAGTCCTCTTGGGTGTTGGCTTAACGAGAGCAAGCAAACTAGGAACCGCTTGAAAACAGCTCAGAAGGACTTGGCCCTGTATCAAATACCACTCTGCTGTCCTCTACCACATGATATTCATGCAATGAGGACGTCATTGTCCTTTCCAGAGGTAAAATGTCACATTAAATACCATGAGGTGTGGTGAACACATTGAATTACATCCATTCCAGGAACCAGCTCCACATTCTTTCTCGGTCATGGCTCATTTGGTAACTCAAGTAAATAAGGATGGAAAACTCACTCGAACACTTACTCATTTGGCCACGTTGGTGTATCAAGGGTTGGATTTCCCTTCCTGTCGTAATCAAGTGAAATAAAATAAAAGTGAAAATCTATGAAAAGAAGGGCTCTCAACACATTGGACATACGCGGTGCTGGGACACGATCCCTGAGAGAAGGGAAATAAATGACAGAGTTTCTGCAGACTTCCTGTCTGGTGGGAGTTACAGGCCCAAGGCGCGGGGCCCGGGGGCCCAGGCGAGGCGGCGGTCTCTGTGAATGAGGACACGGATACGAGGGAGGGGGTTCAAGGAAGCTAAAAGTCACAGCACTGAGGGAGGACCCCACCGACCCACAGGGGGCCCTGTTGCATCCGAGCTGAGTACTGACCTGTGTCTGTCAGGGAAACTACTCAAGGCCACTGAAAGAATTACCAAAGCATCATAGGCCATAGTGCCCAGAATTCTCAAGGGGCTGAGAACACTGCCTCTTTCCAGACTCAGAGCAGAAAACGTCATCACTGGGTGGGAAGAAAGCAGAGTACCGAGAAGGCTAGAACATCAGTCGTTGAGAAAAAAAGATCTTTGCAGAGTAAGCGGTGCCCACGTCCCGTATTAGAAATCTTACAAGTGCAAGTTCAGAGGACGGTGAGGTGAGCGAGGTGCCTCACAGGCAAAATGAGCACTGCCTGTCCAGGTCAGCGCACCTGCAGAGACCGTAGGTGAGTGAAGGCCTACTGAAAATGGTCACCCCAGGCTTTCGACTTGCCTCAGCCTTCATCCAGCTTTCAAAAGCAATCTCTGTAAGGCCCAGTTATAAGAAACGTAACTACATTCAAGAAGTAAGCTCAAGAGTATTTTTGAGACTACAAAAGTATCCCGCACCCACCAAAACAAGATTCACCAGGTCTGGTCTAGTGTCCAACCAAGAATTACTAAGCAAGGAAATATAATTCATAATGAGGAAAAAAATAGCCGGAAAAGACACAGGTGGTCCAATTAATAGGCAATATTAAAATAGGTATAATAATTGTATTCCATTTGTTCAAGCAAGTAAAGTTTAGACGTGTTAACTAAACACAGGAAAGACAGGCAGACATGGTGAGATTGGATTAAAGAATAAAACCAATGGCACTCTGATTTCAAGACACAGATGCGAAATATAAATACACAAGTAGATAGAAACAAAGTGATAGGGAACATGATGGAAGGAGCAGTAACATTAATTAAAACATCCTCAAGTTACTGGGGTGCCTGGGTGGCTCAGTCAGTTAAGCATCCGATTTTGGCTCAGGTCATGATCTCAGGGTTCATGAGTTCGAGCCCCGCATCAGGCTCTGTGCTGACAGCTCAGAGCCTGGAGCCTGCTTCAGATTCTGTGTCTTCTTCTCTCTATGCTCCTCCCCTGCAATATATTCATTCATTCTCTCTCTCTCTCTCTCTCTCTCTCTCTCTCTCTAGGAAATAAACTTTGAAAAAAATTAAGAAAAAGCACACTCAAGTTGCTATGTTACTAGTACACACAGCAGTTTTAATGCAAAGGATATTACCAAGGATGAAGAGAATTATTTCATAACGATATAAAAGTGTGAACATAATAATCTTAAAAGTATGTGAGCTTAATAAGAAAGCTTCAGAACACATGATGTAAATACTGATTGAATTTCAAGGGGGTGCCTGGGTGGCTCAGTTAGTTAAGCATCCAATTTTGGCTCAGTCCATGATCCTATGGTACTAAGTCTGATCCCTAGATCGGTCTGTCTGCTGTCAGCACAGAGCCCACTTCAGATCCTATGTCTCCCTCTCTCTCTTCACCTACCCGCTCATTCTCTCTCTTCCTCCCTCCCTCCCTCCCTCTCTCTCTCTCTCTCTCAAAAAGTTAATCAACATTAAAAAAAAAAGGAATTACAAGAAAAAATGGACAATTCCCAAATTGCAGTTGGAGATTTCCACACTAGTCTCATAACTGAAAGAACGAGCATACAGAAAATTAGGAGACAGCAGATTTCAATAGTCCTATTCATCACCTTCTAATTAATTACCAGATATTTGAAAATATTTCAACTAGATTGAAAAGCATGGTGTTATAGGATGCATCAAAACCTGTGCCTAGATGGAAATTTATAGCATATAGCGTTTATAACCTAAAAGAAGAAAGATCAAGAACAAATCTCTGAGGTCTCTAGCATGAGTAACTGGAGAAGAAAAAGTCAATGAACCCAGAGAAATCAACAGTGAAGACAAAAGTAGACATTATGCCTCAATAGTGCGTTAAAAAATAATGTCAGAATTTCATGCCCCCTCCTCCAAACAGTCCTCATTGATCCCAAGTTATTAGCGATGAGGCTCCAAATGTACAGATGTCACAAACCCTGCTCCAGAGGCGGCTCACCTTCTTGGAGGTAGTGCGTGAGAACCCAAGTGGCTTCAGAACTCGAGCTCCCCCAGAAGCTCGTACAAGTTCCCAGAGGAAGAAGGATCTGTGAACGTCTGAACCAAAGAAGCATCTTAAAGGAGGAAGCCGTCTACCTCTGTCATGTCCTTCTCGGTGTCTGCCTCCGTCTCCAGCAGACTTCGGGAAGGAGCTGCGAGCAGGCCAACCACTAAGCGTGCAGACAGCACATGCTTTGGCGGGAGAAGGTCTGGAAAGCTCCTGCTGGAGCAGGTGGTCTGCAGGGGGCTGCTGGGAGGCAGAGGAAAAGGTGGACGGAACGCAGAAGGGCCACATTGGAGTTACGGTGGCCAGGACACATCTTACCGGCCAGAGGTGACGCTGCACATTTATTTCAGTGCTCCCAATTAAAGATTTGATTATGAAAAGTAATAATATTGCCACTTCCTGAGCATCCTGTCAGACACTCAGGTGCTTTAGATGCTGCCGTTAATCCTCACAACTCTCCACAAGAGGCATCAGTAAATCCAACCGTATCTGTAAAGAAGGTGAGACCGGGGGTGCCTGGGGGGCTCAGTCAGTTAAGTATATAACTCTTGATTTCAGCTCAGATCATCCTCTCACAGTTCATGGGTTTGAGCCCTGGATCCGGCTCTGTGCTGACAGTGCAGAGCCTGCTTGGGAAGCTCTGTGTCTCGCTCTCTGCCCTTCCCATTCCCTGTGCACTTGCTCCCTTGCTTGCTCACTCTCTCTCTCTGACCCTCCCCTGCTCACTCTCTGTCTGCTCCTCCTGTATGCTCTCTCTCTCTTTCTCAAAATAAATAAACCTAAAAAAAAAAGTTTCCAGAAGGTGAGACCAGAGAGGCCAAGAAACTTTGCAGAGAGAATGCAGGAAACCCTAGAATGTTTCCCACACCGCAGAGTCACTGCTGTGTTGACATAATTGAGAAGCTTTTAAATAAGAAAAAAACGTAACGTTAGAAATAATTTGGGGATAGTTTAAAGGGAAAAAAAAAGCTGGAGACCCAGAAACTGGGTTCTTGTTCTGTCTTGTCCATGGTCTGTCTCCCTCGGCAATATCCATCTTCCTTTTTCT
Organism: Proteles cristata cristata; assembly: GCA_017311185.1. Taxonomy (NCBI): domain Eukaryota; kingdom Metazoa; phylum Chordata; class Mammalia; order Carnivora; family Hyaenidae; genus Proteles; species Proteles cristata. Next base: position 324,716 of record JAESUZ010000823.1, read on the forward strand.
GCTTCATAGTGACCAACCCGAGGGGAGGTGGGTGACGCGTCCACTAGAGAAGTTTAGGACTTGGCACAACCTCCCATATGTCAAAGGCATCTGATTTCTGATGCCTTTATCAACACTCCTTCCGGCACATTGAAAAATGTGAATACCAAGGGGAAAATCTGAGAAAGCATCTTTGAAAATTAATGCAAAATTTAAACATTGAACAGACTGTGTTTCTCATTTACCGTTTCCTTAGTAGGATGTGGTCTTAAAGACAAGCTATGGGAAAACCCAGCCAACTTTCTTCTAGTCCGAACTCCATGGTCCTTGGCCACAAAAGAGGCTCACCTTGATAGGATTAGAGAGTCACGTCTGTGAGGCCAGTGACCCCTCCAGAGTGGGGTGGGGGAAGAGTGGCCGGGAACCAACCAGCTTCATTGCCCCAGGAATCCTACCACTGATGAGCTGAGTCCCTGGAAGCCTAACTCCCTCTAGATTTCATCAGTCTCCCCAGGGAAGTGAGCGGAGCTATAGCCAGGTCCCAGGAGAGGCTGCCTGGGGCACAGGAAGCTCACATGCTGGGCCGCAGGACCGCACCTGTGGGGGAGGGGAGGGAGCCGGACTGGGCAGAGAGAGAAATTAACTGTGTGGAGCGCAGTCCCAACGGAGGCCTCAGCTGGCCCCCCCCTCCCCCCCCCCGGGGCTCTGGGGCTGAGCTCCTCTCTCAGTGTTGCCTCATGTCAGAACCTTTCCAGCAGCACAGCCCAGCGTCAGATGTGGGCTGTTCCTGGACAGGTGTCACCTGAGACAAGGTGAGACCTCAAGTAGGGACCAGACATTTTCTGGAGCGGGTCTCAAGCGAGAGATTCCAGCTGCCCAACCGCACCCCCCATGAAAGTTTAATTTTATTCTTTAAAATTTCACCAAGGAAGCAGAGACTACAGTAGGTAACAGTAAGTTCATTAAGGTGATACTTGTTCCCTAGGCTATACCGAAACTACCTTCAGGTTTGTAAGAAAGGCTGTGACAGAAATCTCTCAGGGGAGTGTACGCAGGCAACAAAGAAGGAGGTAGGAAGAGAGGTAGTGTGATCTTCTGCATGACGCCCCTCATTCCTGCCTCCCCGGGCGTGGATGCGGAGAGGCCGAATGTCCAACAGCACTGGGGCCCGGCTCAGAGGAGCAGAGACCGGGCCAACCAGCTATAGCCCTCCCCACCTTGGGAACAAAGAGGGAGGGAGATGGTCGCTTGCTTTTTCGCAGCATTACGAAAAGAAGATTATCCTTGCAGAGGTGGGCAGACGAAAAGAATATCATCTGTATGTGACATGAGCAGATGAAACGATTCAAGGACACACAATTTAAACCACTGCTGCATCAGTGCTAATCGATGCAAAGTGATACCAGCAGGTGGAAGGGACCAGGCGTGGAGCAATCTGACAAAGGTCCCCATGCTGAAGTAGAGCACTGGGGGGAACAGAGGAGAGGTGCAGCTGGGCCTGAGGGAGAGCAGGCGGCCTGTAGGAAGCAGCGTCAGGAAGGGCTCAAATACAGAGTAGGCAGCTTCTCCGAAGGAAACTCAGTATGCCTGATACTAGCAGTGACTTGAGGTTGTTATACTGAGTGAAATAAGTCAGGCAGAGAAGGACGAGTACCATATGTTTGCACGTAGAGGAGGATTAGGAGGAACTTAACGGAGGACCATGTAGGAGAATAAGGGGGGGAACAGTGGGGGAGAGGGAGGGAGGCAAACCATGAGAGACTCTTGAATGCCGAGAACAAACTGAGGGTTGATGGGGGTGGGGGAGGAGGGGGAGATGGGCATGGAGGAGGGCACTTGTAGGGATGAGCACTGGGTGTTATATGAGAAACAACTTGACAATAAACTATTAAAAAAAAAAGCAGCGGGGCTCCTGGGGGTTCAGTCAGTTAAGCGTCCGACTTCGGCTCAGGTCATGATCTCACGGTTCATGGGTTCGAGCCCAGCGTTGGGCTCTGTGCTGACAGCTCAGAGCCTGGAGCCTGTTTCAGACTCTGTGCCTCCCTCTCTGACTCTCCCCTACTCATGCTGTCTCTCTTTCTCAGAAATAAATTTAAAAAAACATAAAAAAAATAAAATCAAGAATTAAAAAAAAAAGCAGTGACTTTGAAAAAAAGCCAAGTTATCCGTAGGAAGATGATAGCAGAAATAATATTAAGGAGATAAACCACACCTCCAAGCAATAGCCATAAGATTCAAAGACTAAAATAAAACATGAGAACACAAGTGACCTATAAAACACAAAGACTAGGGGACATACATAGAGGTAATTTTCAGACATTATCAGAGAAAGCTTACTTCATTCAGCCATTTTTCCTTTCCGGCTCTCAACATTACTTTATAGCCTTTTCATTTTCTTAAATTAGGACCTTTATGTCTATACTTATGGGCATACAAACACACACATTTCTTATAAATTGCATCCAAAATATATACATTTGAGTAATTCAAATAAAGTATACTAAATTCCTATTTAAGAAAAGAAATACAATTTCAAACAATGGTTTTATAATTTTATTTGGAAAGATAATTTGGGTTTTGTGAAGATTAAACTTTAAAATCACTTCCAATTTTAAGACCTATTTGTATGGAAAATAATTAAAAGGGGTTTAACAATTTATAAAGTCATGTGGCATCCTATGTTATTTCTAATTAATGAATTCTTGGCTGTCATTCAGTCTAACTGGCTTCAATTTTTCTTTTATGTGCTGGCAGGTTACCTTCTAAAAATAGTATTAAATTAAAGTTATGGGCATAAACAGTTTTAGCTTACTAGGCGTTGGTATATTACTAATTTGTGATTTTCATATTCATTTGAACCTAAAAGCTTTTTTCATGATTGAATTCACATTAAGAGCTCAAGCTTTATTAAAATGCATCTTTTGGAAAAGGTAAAGCATATTTCTCTGTTGCATACCATACCTATATGATAGTATTTATAAAGGCTGATATAGAATATATGAAGTCTGATACATATCAGACTTCAACTTTTTCTAATTTCTGAACACCTAGCGTTGATTCTAAATACAGTAAAGCCTTGGGTTGCAAGTAACTTGTTCTGCGAGTGTTCCATAAGCCGAGCAACCATTTCCAATAAATTTTAACTTGATCAATGAGCAATGTCTGGCAGTATGTGACACCAAATGTCATGTGATCACAATGAAGCCAATGGGTCCTGAAATTCCCTTGTCTGTACGAATGTTCTGGATGACAAGTGTGTTTCTGGAATGAATTATGCCCACAAACCAAGATTTGCTGTATTCTGTCATCACAAGGAAAAACTATATGGATAACATTAATAAATAATGTGAAGGTTAATTCTATATTGTTTTTAAATCATTTTGTATACATCATGTATAAGTGTAATTATTTAAATGTAATTCTTGGGCTGGGGAGGAGGTGGCTAGCAGTAAACAAATAGATACATGGTTGACAAGGGGCTTTTTCCCCAGATTCCTGCAGGACCCTGAGAGGCAGGTAATAAAGATGAGGAAGTAGAGGGCAAAATCCAACATGGAGGCTGGAGGCTCCTTTCTAAGTCCGCCTTGTCTGATTCAGGAAACCCCCCTGACTGGTATGGAGGCTCCTTTCTAAGTCCGCCTTGTCTGATTCAGGAAACCCCCTGACTGGTATGGAGGCTCCTTTCTAAGTCCGCCTTGTCTGATTCAGGAAACCCCCCTGACTGGTATGGCTCAGCCCTGTAGAGTTGTCACCCAGAGGAAACTGGGACCCACCCTAATGAGGGCCTTGAATGTGGAAACAGCCTCATTATGGACATGGGTTCTACCTCCCTGTCGACATCAGGGTCGCCTACACCCCTTATAATCGCCTCTCAGTTCACATCTGATGCGCAGGTTGCCTGCTGACCTGCACCTTCCCACTCCAGCAGGGAGGATCTTGTCCCCACACTCACCATCCACTTACTCAATTCTCATTTCGAGCATATGTTTGCACTGGCTTAAGAACTGTAGGGGCGCCTGGGTGGCTCGGTTGGTTACGTGTACAACTTCGGCTCAGGTCATGATCTCACAGTTGGTGAGTTCCAGCCCTGTGTCGGGCTCTGTGCTGACAGCTCGGAGCCTGGAGCCTGCTTCAAATAATCTGTCTCCCTGTCTCTGCCCCTCCGCCACTCATACTCTCTCTCAAAAATAAACAAACATTAAAAAAGAAATTTAAGAACTGTTAGCCCAGACCCCAGGGAGCTGAAGAAAACAAGCAACTTCTCAGCCAGAGTCCAGTGCCTTCACAGGGCCCCCTTTGACATCAGTCTTCTAAATCCCGCTCGTTGTAAAAGTCACGAAGATGAGCACCTTGTCCCACCCCTTCGCTCTACCTCCATGGCTCTAACCTTAAAATCCACTGCACATCACTTTTTCTAGTCCTCTTTGATATTCTAATTGTGCGTATTCCTGTGCCATTTACCATCCATTTTTGCATGGCAAAAGGGGATTTTCTAGGACAGAAGTCAGATGTGGCATCCCCTATCGAATACATTCCAGTGCCTTCCAGAGCACTGGAATAATCCCAAGCCCCTTACTAGGGACTGCAATGCCCAACATGGTCTAGCCCCTCAGCACTTCTCTGACTGCAGCTCCTAAAAGATTCACTGTGTATCAGCCACATTGTCCTTTCTCTATGGTTCTAGATCTCCTAGATGATACAAAGCCCTTTCCCTCCTCTGGGCCTTTGCAATCTTTATTAACTCTGCTTGCATTAGTCCCCCTTGCCTCGATTTTTACTTGATTTTTTCTACTGTTCATGGTTCAGGTCAGCTGCCATCATTTTTCAGAGGCCCCCCTGTTCAGTTTACCTAAGATAACTCCATTCTTGCCTCCTACTCTTCTGTATCCCTTGACAGTTTAGTTTCTTCCTGGCACTACTGCTATTTTAAATTAGCAGAATGAGACCAGAAGGCTTAGCCCTGTGATTCACCTTTCTACCCACCACACCTGCAATAGCATTTAACATATAATGGAAATTCCATAAACTACATATTGAATAAATGACTTAACTATTGAATGAGTAAATGCACAAATTGGCCTTGTGTGGGAGATTCTCATTTCCTAAGAAATGGGATTCAGAGTCTTAATCTGAAATGCCTATTCTTAACTTTTTAGGAAAGCTCCTACAACCCACATAGAACTTCTAGTACTTCAAGAATAAATAAAATCTGTACACACATCTTAAATTGATCCATGTCCACATCAGTGATTAAGACTTGCCTGTTCGCAAAAAAGAAAGACAAGCCATGGATCAGTGGAAGCAACGTGGCCTGAAGTTAAAAGTACAAGGGACTTGGAAACTCAGCCCTGTGATATGTTAGACGTCCTTCCTCTTCCTTGGTTTTGAAGCGCAGTGCCCTGCATTATCCTTCATTAGTAAAAGGGAGAACAAGGGGGGAAAGGAAACAGGCAAGGAGAGAAGAAAGCACCAGAAGCTTGCTGCAAATCTGCACTGTGAGCATCATCTTTCTACGCGCCAAGGCTGCTGGGCACGACAGCACACCTCGTGCATTTCTTCCACGGTGTCACGAAGCCTCAGTGCTGAAGGGTCAAGAAAAGACGGAGTAAGTGAGATGAGGCCATTTCTTCCCAAGTTGGCATGCTCCCGGAGGGCTGATTAAATCCACAGCGTAATTCAGTTAAATGAAGCTGCAAGGTTGAAAATGCAGTGGCAGAGCTAAAAGCACTGGAAAAATATGAAGCAGATGCCCCACTGTCCGCGGCCTGGCACAAAATGCAATTCCGAAGGACTAGAGGAAAGAGCCGCAAACAGCAGTCTGGTATTGCAAGCGAGGGCCCCCGATTCCCTCCCAAGTACTAAGTGCAACGTGAGGCATGTGTGTCTGCATGCAGATCAAGGAGAGTCTGAAAAATGGGGAACAGCATTCTTCTGCAGTGGCAAATGAGGTTTATAAAAATAACCTAAAGGGAAGGCGAATGATGGTCAAGTCAAAGAGACAGAAGTGCTGGCTGCAGTGTGGCAGATGGACACAGGTGTGGTGGCGCTAGCTAAGTATGGGAATGCCTGGGAAGGGGATGTGTGGCACACAGCACAGACTGCCACTTGGAACAGGATCGGGCAGAGGCACTGACCTTTACCGGGCAAATATGGTGTGCACAGAGCCTTTTCCCATTATGTTCACATGCATGTTCTTTACATAGAATGTACTTGTGGAGTGTTGTTAAAATGTCATTACTACCCAAAGCAATCTACACATTCAATGCAATCCCAATCAAAATTGTACCAGCATACTTCTCAAAGCTAGAACAAACTACCCTAAAATTTGTACGGAACCACAAAAGACCCTGAATAGCCAAAATGATACTGAAGAATAAAACCAAAACAGAGGCATCACCATCCCAGACTTTAGCCTCTACTACAAAGCTGTCATCATCAAGACAGTATGGTATTGGCACAAAAACAGACACATAGACCAATGGAACAGAATTGAGAACTCAGAATTGGACTCAAAAGTATACAGCCAACTAATCTTTGACAAAGCAGGAAAGAATATCCAATGGAAAAAAGACAGCCTTTTTAACAGATGGTGCTGGGAGAACTGGACAGCAACGTGCAGAAGAAAAACTAGGTCATCCTCACACCATATGCAAAAATAAACTCAAAGTGGATAAAGGACCTGAATGTCAGACACGAAACCATCAAAACCCTAAAGGAGAAAGCAGGACACAACCTCCTTGACCTCAACCGCAGCAATTTCTAACTTGACACATCCCCAAACGCAAGGGAATCAAGAGCAAAAAAAAAAAACAATTGGGACCTCATCAAGATTAAAAGCTTCTGCACAGCAAAGGAAACAATCCCTAAAACTAATAGGCAACCGAGGGAATGAGAAAAGATAGTTGCAAATGACATATCAGATAAAGGGCTAGTATCCGGTATCTATAAGGAACTCACCAAACTCCACACCCAAAAAAACAAACAACCCAGTGAAGAAATGGGCAGAAGACATGAACAGACACTTCTCCAAAGAGGACATCCAGATGGCCAACAGACCCATGAAATGATGCTCAGCGTTCACTCCTCATCAGGGAAATACAGGTCAAACCCACACTGAGATACCACTTCACACCAGTCAGAGTGGCTAAAATGAGCAAATCAGAGGACTCTAGATGCTGGCAAGGATGTGGAGAAATGGGCACCCTCCTACACTGTTGGTGGGAATGTAAACGGGTGCAGTCCCTCTGGTAAACAGTGTGGAGGTTCCTCAAAAAATTAACAATAGAACTCCCCTATGACCCAGAAATAGCACTGCTAGGAATTTACCCAAGGGATACAGGAGTGATGATGCGTAGGAGCAGATGTTCCCCAGTGTTCATAGCAGCACTCTCAACAATAGCCAAAACATGGAAAGAGCCTAAATGTCCATCAATGGACAAATGGATCAAGAAGATGTGGTTTATCTATACTATGGAATACTACATGGCAATGAGAAAGAATGAAATCTGGCCATATGTAGGAATGTGGATGGAACTTGGGGGTGTTATGTTGAGTGAAATAAGTCAGGCAGAGAAGGACAGCTACCATATGTTTGCATGTATAGGAGGATTAGGAGGAACTTAATGGAGGACCTTGGGGGAGGAGAAGGGGAAAATAGTTGGGGAGAGGAAGGGAGGCAAACCATGAGAGACTCTTGAATGACGAGAACAAACTGAGGGCTGATGGAGATGGGGGGGAGGGGAAGGGGGTAATGGGCATGCAGGAGGGCACTTGTTGGGATGAGCACTGGGTGTTATAGGGAAACCAACTTGACAATAAACTATTAAAAATGTACTTGTGGAAGGTGTCTGTGCTATGAGCTATCAGGAATATTATAATGAGACTGTTCACTGCAAGGCTGACCATCTTGTGCCAGGATTGGGGCATGGTGGGGAACGGACTGCTGTTTAATCAGCTTCTCCAAATACAAGGGAACTGGTCACAAAACACCAAATCCAGCCTTTCTCTCTACATCTATCACATATTTCAACCAGGTAGAGATATGGAAAGGGTCTCCATGTGAAGGCAGTTCAGACATTCTCACAGCCCACAATCAGAAAGGTAGACCTCTGCCATCAACGTGACAAATATTTTGTTTGTCATCACATTATGAAAGCACAAGTCAATTTCGAATAACTTGTCATCTGCCGCATAAGGGAAGAGCTAGGGCTTAATAATACCTAGGGGCTTAGATTCGATGGTGAAACAGTGCATTTAAGACCCCAATTTTCTATTAAAATGATAATTACTTTTACTAATGGACTGGGTGAATTATTGACCGGGCTTGAAATTAGTGACTATCATTATGAAGGAAGATAATTTGAAGATAGAAAAATTCAACATATAGGTATTCATTTTCTCTTATCTCACATTCAAAAATGTGTACAAATCTTAAGATCAGTGCCCTTATGAAAGAGACCCCAGAGGGTCTCCTGACCCACCATCCCACATGAGGACACAGTGACTCTGTAGCCCATGGGTCAGTGAGAAAAGGGTCTTTCACTTCTCTTCTCCTGTGTTGCAGTGGGCTGTGACCCGGCAGATGAGCACTGAAAGGGAGGGAAGGCCCCCTGAGTGCATCACGCACGAACAGGCCATCTGCCCAAGCCGGACTCCCTTCTACCCCGGTAGTCTACCGGACTACCTTCTAATGTAAGCCATTACACGACAGAAAAGCAAGCTTCCTTCTAGCCTGTCCTATACTTTGGGACCTTTTTGTTGTAACAGTTGAGCCTATGCCCTAATACAATTACCTAACATTTCTGAGAATCCCACTCTTTCGGAACTCATCATTCCCTACAGTGTGTGAGAATTTTGGTTGTATATGACCGATTTTCTCACCAGACTCTAAAACACAGATCGGGATACTTCACTGATTAACTGTGTAATGAACGGATCTGAGGACAGTGACACTGCTAAGCTCGGTAAATGTTAATTTACGTGTATGCAAAGTAAATGTTTGGGCGTCTTCTGAGGCGTACTTCCCTGAAGATCTGAGGTGACATTTACCTTCACCAGAACTTATAATAATGAACACAGAAGCTTCATCACCACCTGTTTATCTAGAGTAGCCGCTGTTTGGAGATGAGGTGTTTAAATGTGCTGTAATGTACAGAATGGATGTCTGTTTGCATCCTGAGATCTAGTATTTCCCCTTAAAGCCATAAAAGTACAAAGAGACATCAAATTTCATGGAGAACTACCTTTACCAGCACACCAAGAATATCCTATCAATATGTATGTATGTGCACATCTGCATCTCCTTTGCAAACTTAGATGAATAGACTGTATCCAAATAAGATGAAATTATTCTTACATGCTTCGATTTAGTTCTGTGCTTTAGATGCACAGTATGCACACCCTTACTGCTTAAAAATGGTTTAAAAAGTTAATTTCCTACATACAACTAGTTAAAAGTCTGCCTTTTGGGGATGCCTGGGTGGCTCCATTGGTTCAACATCTGACTCTTGATTTTGGCTCAGGCAGGTCATGCTCCTGTGGGTTCCAGGCCCACATGGGGCTCTGTGCCGACAGTGTGGAGCCTGCTTGGGATTCTCTCTCTCCCTCTCTCTCTGCCCCTCCCCTGCTTGAGCTCTCTCTCTCTCTCTCTCTCTCTCTGTACAAATAAGTAAATAAACTTTAAAAAAGAAGACTTTTCTGATTCAGCATCTGAATAAAACAAGTTGGGAAAATAAAATCACTTAACTCGAATACATGGTAAACAATTTTCATAACACCATTGTTGGCTTCTAGGGAGACTCTGATTTCTTTTATCTCCTATAACTTTACTGAAGTTAAAAAAGAATCCCTCTTTAAAAAAATAAATTAAAAAAATCCCTCTTTATAATTATAAATTTTACAAAGTTATTAATCGTCCTGATGTGTGTTCTAAATTCTCTAAGCATTCCAAAATCAGATCAACCTTTGGAGAGAAAACTGTCAATTCTATGAAATACTTATATAGAGTATTTCATAAAATAAAGGTCAAAATCTGCTTATATGCAATAACCTCAAGATTGTAACAGATATAAAATACTAGCAAAAATATTAAAAACAGAACAGATATAATGGAATTTTAGCCACCTTCAAAATAGTAATACTGAAATTTTAAAAATCCTCTTGTATTTATTGGAAGTGAGAATATAGTGTCATATGTGACTCATGAAATTAGATATTTAATGTCTAAAAAAATAAGCCTCTTTAGGTTATCTCTACCTCAAATGATGAGCTGGTTAAAAAAATAATCAGGATGAACTGAAAATGTGTGATTTTTTTTCCACTATAACCAGTAACCGGTTATATAAACATAGTAAAGTAGTAAGTAGTAAAGGTAGTAAAAAAGTATAATACAGGTTATATAAATAAAGTAAAAGTGTTACTGAATGATAAGTAATTGAGCTTTTAAGGAAACTTTCTGCATGCAGATATGCCTAGAATACGCCCCCCTGAAAGGCTCACCTTCTCTAGACCTTACAGATTTTCTTCTGTGAAAATGGTAATCAGCCAGGGCTCTCTGTTTTGATTGGACAATTGCTCATTACTTCTGTAATTATTTGTATTATTTGAAAAAGCAGCAGCTGAGGCTTTAGAGGACAACTACCAAGGTGAAGGGCCCTCAAGAAGCAAGGGGGGCTTTTGCCCAAACAGATGAGAGAGGAGGCGAAATAGAGGCAAGCCATGGGGTCTCTGAGCTGACCTCTGTGTGGTGAGGGGCGGGGGGCTGGAGGCTGACAAAGTGAGGTAGGCACCTGCCTGGAACCCCACTATGACCACAGCATCCGGGGTCACAGGCGAGGGAATTCGGGAAACACCTACTCCTCCATGAGGAACTTGAGATGCAGATTCACCCTTGGCATCATGGCCGTTCACATTCTCCCATTTGCCTGGGACCCCATAGGAGATAAAAACGGGGGGCGTGAGGCAATGCCAGACATCAGAACAGCACCCATCGTTAATCACCTGGGAGACCAGACAGAAGGAAAAGACAGAAAAAGCTCTCTCAGTGCGTTCCACGTTTGCAATAACGACACAATACATAGATTTCCTGCTGAAGGTGTGGAGCAGAGAGAAGTTTCTACTGAGGAAGGAAAGTAACAGGGAAAATGAATGCACAATACCCACTGTGGCGCATTTATGATGCGCAAAGTGCCATCTACAACCCTTTCTGTATGGTCTCCTCTTTGTTGCTTTGTTGTGAACATAAACACGGGGTGGGGGGCTTCAGCAGTCTCCCGTGCTCACCCCCAGTGTGTCCCCAGACGACAGAGAACCCCTGGATCCCAGTTCCCCCGCAGGAGGGGCCACCATCCGAGCCCAGCACTGCTGATCAGCCTGAAGTCGCTCTGCTCTACGTGGGTGTGGAGCCCTGGCTGCCCAGGAAGGGGCCCCCGAACTCACCTCAGAAGTGGTGAAGATCAAAAGGGACAAAAAATAGAAGGAAAAATGACACTAATAAGGCACAGAAGTGATTAAATCAGGTGTAGAACATTCCTCGGCTCTGCGAGGCTTATATATAGCTCCCTAAAAATGTGTATCAGAAACCAAGGAGTTTGCAAAGGGTTTGGAAGCAAGGCGGGAAAATGCAAAGTAGACAATGGAGGTCAAGCAGGGGTAAAGGCAGGCTGTGGAGTAAGGACCTTCCACGCTTGACCTCTGCAAACAAGTTCTCTGCTTCCTGCGATTCGCGCCCCTTTACCAAACAGATTCTTACAGGGGAAGCTGTATGACAGGCTGTTGCTTAACGGTGTGAGTGTCCTTTCAGATGTCCACTTATCTTAGCCTCTGATCCTCGCCAAATAATTATTCTCAGGCCCCACCTGCCTCTCTAGGCGCTCGGGATCTGAAAAATAGTAATCTGTTTTGCTGCTTGTTATCTGTTTGCTAATCAAATGTATTTCGTTTCTAGTGTTTATTTTTATTTGTGTATGTGTGTGTGTGAGAGAGAGAGAGAGAGAGAGCGCGCAAGCAGGAGCAGGGGAGGGCAGAGAGAGGGGGGAACAGAGGATCCAGAGCGGGCTCTACACTGACAGCGCAGACCCGATGCTGGGCTCTGACTCACAAACCGTGAGATCACGACCTGAGCCGAAGTCAGGTGCTCGGCTCACTGAGCCATCCAGGCGCCCTAATCAAATTTATTTTAAGTAGCACTTGGCTTTAGAAGAAATGCAGACTGTGTATTAAGAGGTCAGTTTTTCCACGACTTGAAAACTTCTGGGTGTGCTGGTAAAGTTATTAATAAATGAATTGCTCATTCATGGCTAATAGAGAGTCTTAATCATCATTAATCACCTGCGTCAGAGGATGTAACGAGCCTGCTGAGTTGTCTGGGAGCTCCGGGTCTGGCGGGAAGGAAGCAGGTGAACATGCAGGACACGGCGCGGGCCGGCCCTAACAGATACCGGGGCCAGGACGACTCGCCAGCAGATGTGGCACCGGGCCAGCCTACGGGTCCAGGAAGACCAGTCCTGCGAGCAGAAACCCGAGGGTACAAGATGGCCACATGGCTGGGCCAAGGGGCGGTCCACGCACTTCCAGTTCCACAGGTGACCGTGACGAACACTGCCACAAGACCACTGCTGAGAAGATCGCGGTATCTCACGCGGGGACTTCTAAACAGCACACCCCAGGGCGGGCAGCAGAACATTTGTCATTTGACCATATTTTTTTTCTTAGGCAGTCGGTTGAACTAAACAAATATTCTACAAGAATGAAAACACATACACTACAAGTAAATGAACAGGAACGAATCCATTCTAAATGGAGGGGCCATTGAAAATCACCTCTCGCATTGATGTCAACATTGAAAGCAGCCATATCCCAAAACGTATTCCCTTTAGATGTCATGTTACTCATCTTGGACCTGACCTTCAATCTCCAGAGGGAGCACTTTTCAGATTTAGATGTAGTGCTCATACACAGAAGTGTACTTCCTTGTGTGAGATCAATAATGCCGCAATTGCACAGATCACTAGTAGGTTTGATCAATGTGGTCACATCCAATACAAACAAGCCTGTCTGTGGATGTAACACCTAAATATTCACTGCCAATATCTGTAGGCATCATAGATATATGATCCCTCCATCCTCTGTGCATTGAAATTCTATCAGTCATACGAAATGAAAAGGTATACATATACACACATAAATACATACATAGGACTGAAGAGCAAAATGTTCCAATACTATTGGTTATGAAAATGGACAATTTTAAGAGCTATTAAAAATATTCAACTAGATAAAGAAGTAAGGTAATAGGTAATCTATACACATTTTAAGAGATAATTTTTTAAATGATATATAGAGCCAATACATGTTGATTGAAATGCAGATAGTATTAAGCTAAATAATCATATGGATTATGGTATATAAAGTCCTTAAATCATTATTTTAATGGGATGTGCCATACACGTATCCATTAAGTAAAAACAAGACTGTTGTGCCACGCTTTTTTAAAGTTTATTTATTTATTTTGAGAGAGAGAGAGAGAGAATGTGTGTGCATGAGCAGGGAGGGGCAGAGAAAGGGGGAGAAAGAGAAAATCCTAAGCAGGCTCTGCACTGTCAGCACAGAGCCCGATATGGAGCTGAACTCACGAACCATGAGATCATGACCTGAGACAAGATCAAGAGTCAGACTCTTAACTGACTGAGCCACTCAGGCACCCCAGCCTCATTCGTCATATAAAAACAAGATGCTATTTAAGAGCCATTCATTTAAGAAGCATGTAATGGCACTTACAGTGTGCCACACACTTTCCTAGATCCTTGTGACTCATCGGTGAACATAACAGACAACGGTTCTCAGCTTACATCCTACCCAGGAGAGCCAGACAGAATAAAACACCATCGGGACATAAGCTGTTCACGATGTTCACTAAGTGGTCTTTTTTTTTTTTTTCTTTAAGCTACACATAATATTTCTTTAATTCCAATTAGACATATATCTTTCAAGAAATGACTCATCTGAGAGTATTTCACATATTGTATGAATGAATCAGAAAGAGAACTCTGCTACACCAGCATCTCATGGTAGGGAAAGCACCGAATCATGTACCATGATGCAGATGATACATCTCCTTGGACCCAGACCTAGTAAAACCAGGAAGCATTAAACAAAAAGAGTGTGTGGTAGGAAAATAGAGGTACCTAAAAAAGTATCTGGTCCCTCAACCGACATCCCAAAAACGCAAAGCATGAATCTTAGGAGCTCGGCAGTAGCTAAGGATGCTGGAAATTGATGGTTTCTACATTGAATATGAAGTTCAATGACTGCAAGTATTGAAAAGTAAGCAAACAGTGAACAGTTTTTACCATGTCTGGATTGATCCTGTGTCTCAGAGGTCACTGCACGGCGGCGGCGCTACCTGTCCCCAGGCTTCCCTGTCACATGTTTCATGGCACCCCCCTGTCCCCAGTCTGCACCCCCACAAGGTGCCGGTTAACCCACAGGGCCTTTTCCACAAATCCCATCAGTGCTCAGGGTTTTCCTGGGTGTCTTCGCCCTCCAGATTAAGGAGGCAGAAACTAAATGTCATTGTGTTGTTGTACGAGCCCACAAAATAGCCCCCATGCTCAGGGGATGCGGTGGGGGAACGCAGTGCTTACTGAATTCGTTTGTATATGGAAAATAAATATGAGCTTCTGGAATTTTACCCAAAAATCTGGTAGATTAAAATCATGGCATGCCGGTGGTTACTGCATCTTCAGGCCCAAGTCGGTGCCAGTGATGGCATCTACGTAGTCCCCCGGGGGCAGGCTTGGCCTAACACTGACCGCACGCATGCTGAGACCCTCCCAATGCCTCCTCCTGGACGGAGCTCGGGAAGCACAACTCAGGGCAAAGGACACAGCGCCAGCTCTCAAACATCTAAATTCTTAAGACCTTAAATAAGTGTGGATTTACACCCGACTTCTCTGTAAATAGTGAAGATAGTTGGATAAAGGGAACTTAGCTCTAATAACATTAAAAGACAGAGAAGGATGGCAGGTCTTTTCCCTGTGGGGTGGTGCTTTAATTTTTTTTTCATTTAAGTTAATAAGTCAAATAATGAGTTATATTTTCTTTAGCAACAGCATTTTGTGATGGTGGGTCTAATGTTACAAGGCTTTCCCTGAGAGGGGGAAATATAGAATGTGAAAATATATATTAAAATAACAAGCAAATCTTAAAGTTCTATTATACAGTCGGTCAAATCATATATTCTTTGAGTGCATGTAAGCCTACAATCAGTTGTGGGTAAGTTTAGGTACTTGTAACTAGGAAAGGTGAAATAAGCCTATTTCCTCTGAAACTTCTATATAGCCCCATTTCAGGATGGTAACTTTTGAAGTTTATTTATTTTAAGGTGGGGGGCAGTGGGGAACAACAGAGAGATGAAGAGAGAGAAGCCCAAGCAGGCTCTATGCTGTCAGCACAGAGCCCAACGTGGGGCTCAGACTCATGAGCTGTGAGATCATGACCTGAGCCAAAACCAAAAGCCAGATGTTTAACCAGCTGAAACACCTAGGTGCCCCCAGGGTAATTTTTAATATAAACACTTTTTGTGGTTGCTGTGTTAAACTCTTCTATAAAAAGACAAACTGTGTACCTGCAGAGTAAAATATAACATATTTTCTTGACAGACAAGGAAATAAGCAAACACAAATGTATTTTGAGGAAAAGAAAATTCTTGATTGGATGCTGGCCTGCCCAAATCATCTCATATCCATTTCTTTCTATTTAGTTTTTAAAAGGGTTTATGGCAAAATTTCTTTAATCAATGAGGAAGGACATGTCACAATAGTTTGGAAAACCCTGGGGTCCATCTGGTCAGAAACGCTGTCCTCTGAAGGTAGGTCAGCGCCCCCTGCCCTCTGTCTCTGATGCTAAGTTGCTCAGCAAGCACACAAGTGCCAGTAGTAATTTAACTCAACTCCCTAACTGTCACAAATGGTGAGTAACGGCGCTGCATTGGCTGTGTCTGGTACGGCTATTCAATGCGAGGTTAACCCCCACAGCAGAAGTAGTGAGAGGGAAGTCCTGATTGTGCTGAGTAAAATAAATGAGAGGTTGGTGACACTCACTTTCCTCTTCTGGAAGCCACTGAGATAAGAACGAGACCTCAGAAAATGTAGAAGGACTTCACTTGTGCCAGGTAGCTGAAGAAATGTCCATTCCTCGACATCCTAATTCTCACTGATAAAAATGTCTTTCTTTCCATTTGCCTTTGTGACGTGAAACTTGGAGAGTGTAGGTCAGAAGAGCCTGGGTGGGTCCAACCTGAGGCCTGTGTAACTGGTTCTCCTCAGGTCAAAAGAATGGGTGTGTGAACATTCTTAGTAATGTGCCATGCCCATGTCCCTTCACTGGGATGTGCAAGATAGAGTGATCAAGAAGCTGGAAAGTTTTGTGAAACAGTCATTACTAAAGTGCTCATGTGACTAAATTTCTTTTTTGTTTTCCCGCATCCATGCCAATACACCATCCGCACCTCTCCTCCATCATACAATTGCTGTTTCTGAAGGTAAGAAGCTTCACAAGCTCCAGGGCCTTTGCACAAACTGCTTCCCACAGCCACGCATCTCTTCCCTACTCCAACCTGCTCCGGTCTCACTAGCTCATTGTTCACTGAAAGAGTGCTCACCCTACCTTCAAGACTCAGATCAAGGGCACCTCCACTTGGAAGCATTCCAGGCCTTCTAAGGGTCTGGCTTGCTGTACTCCTAGTCAATTCCAAGTTCACATCCATGTGGATACCATAATAACTAGTTAGCATGTGGGTTTCCCCACAGAATGCTTTATCCCACTGACCCATGCATTCTTTTTTCTATTTCTGGTTTCCATATTTAAGGCATCATATCCACATGTTTTTGTTCATTTTGGATCAAAGTCACACAAACGGCTCAGTTAAAACAAACAAAAATCTTCTGCAACGATTATTGAAATACACTGGAAAAATGCTGATCGTAATATTCCAATATATATAAGCAGTAAGAATTTTCAGAATGCTACTCCCTAGTTTAAGTTTTCAGGTTTTTTCCCCTTGAAATGACATCTTCCTGACACTGTTTACGAAGAACATTCAAAGGATACCAACCATTCAACATGTCATATGAAAGGCAACAACCCAAAACACACAAACGATGCGGGTGCAGTTAACATTTCAAGAACTGTTGACTCTTTTAGAGTCGTTTAGGAAATATTTCTCCAAGGTCCTTAATAGCTGATTGAACTTTTACATTTAACCAGAATACGGCCAGTGTTCATCAAAGCCATGGATACTTAGTTTATGGTCCTCAACTGTTCAAACTTTTTTTGTTTGGCAAAACTGCTGAAGAATAACTGAATGAAGATAATAGAGGATTTTACTTTTATTGAGTGTGCATTATTTATACAAAGGTCTTAACATTGCTTCAAAATGCAGATACATAATTTTATGTGACTGGAAGGTGGCTTTTTTTTCCTGCTGCCACAAAACATACTCCTGCTTAAAAGGGGTGTGAGAGAGAACTCACGAACAAATACCGTGAAATAATACGTGATTCCTTTTGGCCAAGACTCCACGAATGACAGCACTTTCATATGAAGAGGTGTGGGGGCAGCTCGTACGTGTGTGATCGAATAAACCGATTAAAGCAGAGGTGGTCAGGAATCTGCGTCAGGTAACCACAGAAGACGCTGAGCTGGAGTGCACGGTTTTGGACTCTCGGTTTGCACACCGTTACCGCTGTTCTCCTGTGCTCATGTAAAGACAGGACCGCACAGCTGGAGGTGTTTGACGAGCTACAGAAGGAATGGAAAGCCCACAGGAGCGAGCCTTAGAACGAGCCAACTTAGAGACCGAGGAAGCAGACCTCTGCTTTCACAAAGACTGCAGTAACATTCCTGGTCGACGGGAGGACTGAGAGGCCCCATCAGCACACACACAAATGCAGAAGATTTGGGGAAGGAAAGCAAACAGGAATCCTAGAAAATAACTGGGCTGCCTGAGGACTTGTCTTCTCTGGAGTATATACTAAACACAGCAACTGCCGCCTTCCCTGCGCCCATAGGCAGGGAAGCGCCCATGGAGAAGGAGAAAGTGCCCGGGCGAGGGAGACCCAGACAGCAGGGCAGTGCACTAGTCACCCGAACCTGGGAGAGGAACCGAGAGGATGGGCCCCTCCTTTTCCCTGATACCGGTGGTGCGGTGCACGTGGTGGGTAGGCTCTTCCCCTGCCTGGGGATTCCTCCCTGGGATCTCCGGGTCAAGTCAGAAGGAATTCCAACAAGGCACTGGGAAAAGCTGAGGACTTGCTGCCCGTTTACAGAAAAGCGTTGCTGAAATGGTTCTTGCTTGCATCCTAGAGACCTTTCCACAAGCAGTGTTCTCAGCTTGCGGCGCCAACCCTAGTATTTATTTCTGCATGTTACCTCTCCTTTGAAAGCGGTTCGATCAGTGAGGTTGAGCCAAGCCCCCTTCTCCTTTGCCTAGCGCCCCCACCGTGCCGGGTTACCCCTCCTCTGTCCATACCATCTTCTTCACCTGCGGCTCCTTAATGCTTGCCTGCCTTCAACCTCATGTCATTGTATATGTGCATTTCTAAACCTCACCGAGGAGACGTCAAAATGTCCCCACCACAGAATACCTTGTACGCGAGAGCTACCCAACAATACTTGTGCAATGAATGATCCCAACGTTAATTAATCTATTGACTTGACAGCCAACATATTGGATGCATTCTTAAATGTATCTTCTTGATATTTTACCATTAAAGATTCATTACATGAGGTGGTAATTGTCTTTTTAATGTAATTATGCCCAGGAGGGAAATGTACCATATTAGTAACCATTAATAACTCCTCATGAATTAGTTTGTGTTTCATCAAATCAAGGACATTTTTATCCTTTCCAATCTGAAAAGGGATGATAGTATATTCTGACTGGAAGATGGGAGAAGATGAAGACTGGTCTAAAATTCTAGCAAATGCAGAAAGGAGCAAGATGTGAATTAAAATTCTGGGCCCCAAGACAGAAAACCAGCCCAAACACATGAACATGCCCAGGACAGCCCTGGATTACTATCAGTTTAACGGCAGACCTCCTAGAATAAAAAGGACCAGAAGAGCGTGATGTTTTGAAACAAATGACGAATGTCACTTATATTTCATAAACACCTTCAGGCACTAATTAGTATATCCTAAAGCTACTCCACATTTAAGAGAGTAAGACAGAGTGAGCTCTTATATTTTTGCTTTTGATAAAACTCAAGCTCGATGGGATGAAGTCTCTTAAGTCCAGACATAACATAATGGATAAAGAGGACTTTTTCCCTTGAATGTGTTTTCATAGATTCACTTCGTGTATAGCTGAAGACAAAGCAAGAACCTAGAGTTCTGGGAGGCGGGCTGTTCGTAGACTTCTCAGTCACTACAGACCCATCTCTGCCATGAAGTACGACGTTCCAGAGAGGAGATTATGAAACAGAGGATCCCAGCCAGGGGTGACTCTCTTCAGCTCACTACATACTAAGTGTTAGTTAAGTACTACTTAGGTTACCTCAGGGAGTTTGAAACTGATTACCGAATTAAAGCAGAGCTTTGGAGAAAGAAACTATTTCCTAAACTAATGAATATTTCCTAGAGAATTTAATATTGTTATAACATTTCACATTAGTCTTTCTTCACACAAAGTAGTTTCTTCCAATAAAATTATTGAATGTATTTGAAATTATTTTATTAGAGAACTATATAGTTATATATATAGCTATATACAGTTATATAAATGGTTATAGTTATACATACAGTTATATAGTTATATACATAGTTATAGTGATATATAGTTTCATAGTTATATATATATGAAACTATACATATATATACTAAATATAGATGCAGCTATATGCTATATATATGCAGTTATAGTTATATAGTTATATATATAGTTATATACAGTAGTATATATAGCTATATAAACTGTGAATAATTTTTTTAATGTTTTATTTATTTCTAGGAGAGAGAGAGAGAGACAGCGTGAGCAAGGGGAGGGTCAGAGAGAGAGGGAGACACAGACTGAAACAGGCTCCAGGCTCTGAGCTGGCAGTCAGCACAGAGCCCGACACGGGGCTCGAACCTACGAACCGCGAGATCATGACCTGAGCGAACGTCGGACGCTTAACCGACTAAGCCACCCAGGTGCCCCTAAACTGAATAATTTTAATAACATTAATGTATCCAGTTATTACTTCATTCAAAATGAACCCACTTTATAAATAAAATGCAAACCTTCCATCTATTCCATCACATACAATTTAAAATATTAATTTAGGGGGCGCCTGGGGGGCTCAGTGGGTTAAGCGTTTAACTTCGGCTCAGGTCATGATCTCACGGTTCGTGGGTTCGAGCCCCATGTCAGGCTCTGTGCTGACAGCTCAGAGCCTGGAGCTGCTTCAGATTCTGTGTCTCCCTCTCTTTCTGACCCTCCCCTGCTGTCTCTCAGAAATAAATAAAACAATAAAAAATTAAAAAAAATTAAGTTAGATAACCTGCAATTTTGATAAAGGCAGCTTGGGTATTAATTATAAGTACATTTTTCTATAAACATTCTACTAAAAATGGATATGAGTGACTCATTACTGGTGGTAAAGCGTGCATGTTTCTCTGGAATAGAGAATGATAGGAACAGCTTTGGTGAGAACATTCTGAGGGGTGAGGTCCAATCATAAAGATATTGTCAGTGAAGGGAGGCTGAGTTTTACTCTGTATTGAAGACTTAAGTCAGAGAAGGAATGAAAAGCTGGGTTATGGAAAATCACATTTATATTTTGGAGAGAATTCCTTAAGTGGTAAATCATAAGACAAAGCACTATGACAGAAACAGTTTTTTACATTGAAATCTGGCAACTTAAACTGTATTCTCTAGAAGCTATTGGTCTCCTCAAATGATGTACTTGCAGTGATTTTAGTAAACATATCTAGTTATGGAAACTTACACGTTCAGAGTAATTGTGATTTTTGTAAAGATTAAGAAGAAAACACAAAACAGAATAAAACTATCCTCATTTTAAAATATCGTTGAAACTATCCAGCACAGAAACAGAATTAACTACCCCTACACTGCATCATCCTTCACCATAGAGTAGTGCTTTCCCCCGGGGGATTACAAAGTATTACATTATATCAGAGTGTGCTGTGAATTCGTCATCTCAGAAAGGCAGGGAATGCTATAGAAGCTATACACTGAATTATATACGTAACAATGTACAAAAAACCAACAAAGGGTTATAGCTTTGCTGGGAACTGGTTTTCCAAGATTTACAAGGTACATTTTCCCCTCCATTCAAACACTGCAGCCCTTGGAAAGGTAACACTTGATTTCTACATAATCTACTTATTCTTTTCGTCTTACAGTTTACTCTGTCTTCAAAACAATCTTATTAGCATTTGCAATGGACTCTGTTTCAACTAACTCAAGGGAAATAGTGCTGCATTCCCCAAGGAGACTGTGTGCATAGACACACCGGGGCGTAAACCCTCCTAATCAGACATGTAAATCTGTAGAATTCTCTCACAAAAGGAAAAAAAAATCTGTGGATTCTTAAAAAACTACTTGGATTCTTTTTTAAAATTTCTTTTGAATTTTTTTTTTTAAATTTCTGAGAGAGAGAGAGGCAGCATGAGCAGGGGAGGGTCAGAGAGAGGGAGACACAGAATCGGAAGCAGGCTCCAGGCTGAGCTAGCTGTCAGCACAGAGCCCAACACAGGGCTCGAACCCACGAAATCTGTGATATCGACCTGAGCCGAAGTCGGACGCTTAACCGACTGAGTCATGCAGGCGCCCCAAAAATACTTGGATTCTTTAAAAAAAAAAAAAAAAGTCTCTTACATAAGCAGACCCAAATGTCCAGTAGAAGATCATGATTTTCTTCTCATTTGTAAGTACTGGAAGGAAGGAAGGAAGTAAATAAAACTTTAGGGTTTATCTCCAGGTGGAAGGCTCAGGGGTGATTTTCACTTTATACCTGTATCTGTTTTCTGAACTGTATGTTTTTATAATGAGGAGTTTTGTTTTTCACAGAAAGTGTCTAAATAAGTGAACGGACAGACAGGCATACGAATTATTGTCTAAGAGTAAATGCAAAGTAAATGCATAGGAGCCCCGAGACTTGCTAATAATTGACCAAGTGTTCTTACACTTGGTATTTGTCCCACCTTAAGTACCATTCAAGGGCATCAGCCGAGGTCCACTTTGGACGAGGCACGCGGGCTAATGGTTTCTGACCTTGGGTCCCCACTGTCACTCCCATTAGACTCGCATATATCCCACTGTCATATTGTGCTTGCTTTCATTTGTCCACAGGGATCCCTTCACTCTTTGAGGTTATAGACACTGCTCACTTCATTTTTATATCCCCAGTTCTTATCACAGTCTACTACCTATACCCTGGAATTTCGGTAGAATGAGTACTAAAATGAAGACATTTGTGGAAAACTATCCTAACAATGTTTTTCTATCACTTGATCCAAAATCCATGGTTTGTTTTGTGTGTGTGTGTCCCATTGTATTTCTCCGTTCTTCCTTTCTTGCCTATAGAATGCTCGCATATTTTTAGATTTCATTTTAATTTATTGGTCTTTTAACTGTATTCACCTGCATGATTCCTTCAGCATTTCCTCCAGGAAGTACCACAAATATCTCTGATTTTGTCTTCTTGTAGTTAATTTTGTTCCACTTTATTTAAAATGTGTAAAAAATGCAATTGTATTTACCTTTCTTCTTCTTTTTTCTTTTGTTATGGTTATTGTGTATTTATAATATATGCATTGCTTTAGTCCCACGAATTAAAAAAAAAAAACTAATGTAATGTTTGCTTTAAAAAGTTTCATGTACTTGCAATTAAGAGAAAAAATGTCTTCCTTTTTACCAAGATATTTTCCATTTATATCGCTTTTCAGTTTTTATTGAAGATTCAAGTTTCTACTGCACACAGTTTCCCTGAAGCCTAAACAACCTATTTCAGCATTTCCTACACAGCAGGTATGCCGGGACAAATCCTCTTAGTCTTCTCTTATTTTTCTCTACACTCTGCCCTCATTCTTAAAGCATATTTTCACATGACATAAATATCTGGGTTGATGGGTTTTGTTTGTTTGTTTGTATCTCGTTTTATTTTGCTTTCCTTTCGGCACTTTAAACATGCTGTTCCACATCAACGGTCTCTATGGTTTTGGATGTAAAAATGAGCAACAATTCAAATTGTTGTATCCTGCATGTTAGCTGTCTTTTTCCACTGGTCACTTGAAAGACTTTTACTCTTGGGGCGCCTGGGTGGCAGAAGCAGTTAAGCATCTGACTCTTGATCTCATCTCAGGTCATCATCCCAATTTGCGAGTTCGGGCCCCACGTTGGGCTCTGCACTGACAGCACAGATCCTGCTTCGGACTCTCTCTCTCCCTCTCTCTGTCCCTCCCCTAATTGTGCTCTCTCTCTCTCTCTCTCTCTCTCTCTCTCTCCCTCCCTCCCTCCAATAAATAAATAAATAAACTTTAAAAAGACTTTTTACTCCTTTTCAGGAGTTTGACCATGATGTGGCTAGAGATGGTTCCTCTGTAGTTACCTGTCCTCAGCTCAATTTTGATTTTTTTTTTTTTTTTGGCCCAGTATGGAAAATTTCAGATTATTTCAAAGATACTTTCTCTCCTCAGTTTCTCCCTCCTCTACTTCTAGAATCACAAGTAAACTTGTATTAGACATTTATTTATTCCTACAGTCTCTCAAGGGAACTTGATGCTATTTGGGGTGGGGGAGGTCAATGCGGTTTTCTTTAGATTAGGCCATTCCTACAGCTTAACATCAAGTTAACCAACTCTGTCATTTCCACTCTGTTAACCTTTCAGTATTTTGTTTATTTCAGTAATTATAGTTTTCAGTGCTTGACTTTTCATTTGGTTCTTAGTTTATAGTCTCTATAGTTCTCTGCTGAAGATTTCTAGCTCCTTCCACCAACCTCTCTGATTCTTGTACTTAAACTTAGTTATAACAGTTGCTTTAATTTTCTTTGCTAATTCCATCATCTGGATCATTTTAATCTTGGTCTACAGAGTTTGTTTTTGCTTTTCTACCTAAAACTGACTTTAAAAACAGGACTTTCTTCTAAAAACTTAATACCTGGGGTGATTTTTATTGTCTCGAATTGCAAGTGTTATTTTTTGGAAACTCTGGATTCTGTTACATTCTTCCAAAAAGTTTTAATGTATTTTGTTTTTGTTTTCTTTTGGTCCTTTGTTGTTGTTGTTGTTGTTGGTTGGGAGGCACAGTTTTGTTCGTTTTCTTCTCAAGAGGTGATTCTGTGTTTAGTGTTTAGTTATCCTAGCCTGAACCTGTTGCTCACAGGTAGGTTTGACAGTCAGACAAGGTGTTGGGGCCAAATTAGAACCACAATTTGGGGTCCCCATTCTGGATCTCTGTCTGGGGTCCCTCCCTCACTTGCAGGTGATGGCGGCTGCCCCAAGCCTTGTCCTTTTCTACACGGTTCAGAGTTGTGTGTGTCCTTGGGAATAACAGACATTAAAATGGACTATTTGACCCTGGATTGTTCTTTCCTTCCACATTTTTCAGTTCATCTCCAGAACTTGCCTCTTCCCCCTAATCTTCCAGTGCTATCAGATTTTTCTTCTTTTACTTTGTTTTTATATTTTATCCATAGTTGCAACTGGGGAAAGGACAGGCCCCACAGAAATTTATTTTACATGCCCCGAATTGCTGTTTTGGAAATATATTTTTACTTTGCCCTCAATATTTATTCCTGAGACGAATACCAGTTTCCTAGAGAAGTCACTTTATTTTTTGTATTATTCATGACAGTCAGGTTATATAATTACCTCAATTCTTATTATGCTGGGGAATAGGCTTTGTTATTTCAACTTTCTAGTGAAGAAAATTGAACCATAATCTGTACTTTTTCTGAGAACAACAAACAGGATTTCCATTGTCTAACATCAAGTTTCAAGCTCATTTGTTACACGTAAGACTGGTGAGAGTATGTGGGTTTTTGTGTTGGTTTGTTATGTGTGTTTTGTTAAGCAAATACGCACATAGTCAAGGAGAGCTTCGTTCATCCGTATGCATTCCCTAGAATGAATCCAGTGCCTTCACTGGAAATACAGAGATGGGCTACTGTTTGGAATGTTTACCTTGTTCCCTGAAATTTTCTGTGAACTTTCTCTGGCCATAGAGCCTTGTAGTCATGGACTCCTAGGGTCTGAGATTCAGAGGGTTACAGACAGCCTGAAAACCCTATATATATGAAAATCCTATCTATCTATCTATCTATCTATCTATCTATCTATCTATCTATCTATCACCTATCTATCATCTCTTTTTTTTACTACGACAATTTATAAGCTTGAAAATAAACCCAAATGGAAAGAAGTCAAATCAACACAATCTTGGCTGAGGTATCACTTAGTATTTTCCTTCAAGAGTCCTGTTACTTCGTGATATTAGGCAATGCCTTGAATCACACAATATACTCTATATGTATCCATCGAATTATCACCTGTAAGTGGAGTACAGAAATAGAGCCAACATTTGCTCTCATTTCCTCTTCATTATCAAATATGTTTTATTTCCTGTTATCATTCTGGGAATCAGCACAACATGAAAATTTTAGTCCTTTCATTTCTAGAGAAAGTTGATCTTAAAAACATCAGAGAACACTCATAACAATTACTTTATCTTAAATAAAATAGGTACATTAATGATGAGAATGAAAAAACAGACCAAAATTAGACTTGAAAAAGAGGCAGGAAATTTGGCTAAAGTAATACAAAATGAACCGTGGTGAAAATTGACAGTTCTTAGTCACATAAGAGCAAGGTCATACTTAATGAAGCTAAAAAACAGTAAATTTAGAAGAAGCTGAGGGAAATTTTGGGAACTATTTGTTATTCTGTGTGACTGTCTTACTTAGGTTCTATTTTCTCCTCATTTTTGGCTGTCCTCACCCACTATTCTTTCAGAGGCCCTGCTATGTGTCTTAGAGCCAGAAGGCACAAAAATAACTGTGCTATTAATCCTACAGTATGAGGATATGGATATGCACTTTTCTGTATTCAAATAAATAAAGTTAAATGAGTTGAATTTTAATGAATTTATTCTGGGACATAATTCTTTGAAGTAGAGTTATATTTAGATTATTTCTAAGTAACTTGCTAACGTGCAAATATTGATCTGTATAGACAACTACTCTCTTTCCCATTTTGGCAATGTATAAACTTGAAAACCAACCCAAATAAAAAGATTTTCCTGAATTATTTATCTCTGTATTAATTGGCTCAAATTGCTTTGTTAGTACTTGGTCTTTTAAAGCCATGTAAAGTCAGTAAAGAAGTCCACATGAATCCCAGACCAAGACAAATACTGGAAATAGTCTTAATCTAGAAGAAATATTCTGATGATTGCTTTCTTGATAACTCACCATACTCAACTGTTTGTTATGGCCTTAGAAAGCTTTAAGGAAAAAGGAAGATGCATGGATAGTTTATACTCTTATAAATTTAATTTTATTATCGTATCAGTAAGTACTAAGACAATTCTATAATTAAGCCACCTTAAGTGAATTTTAGATTAATCAGGACTGCCATACGCTTACCTTTTATGGTTCAATTAGTTTATGTCATTATTCCAAATTGTAGACAAACACTACCATGCTTTGGCCCATTGAAAGCAAAAGGAAATTATTTTTGTAAAGAAAGCAATGACAGTGAGCCCTCCAAACTATCAAAGAAAACCAAGGAGGCGCTTCACAAAATTCAGCATCTGAATATAAAATGCAGTATTTAGCCAGTAACGCACAACAAAAATTTCCACATCCATCCCATCAAGACTGAAAGCATTTCTCACCCTCTTGAAAGACATTTGTCCAGAAGCCCATGTATATCCCATTATACAAGTGTAAAATTTGGTGCTTTGTAAGATGTGATATCTGAGGACACTATATATCAAATATTCCCTTGGGAAACTAAGACATCTGATCGAAGCTAACTATAAATCATTTCAAACTACTATAGAATATAGGGAAGTAACTCAATTTTGATATAATACTAGCCTCTTCTGGGTTAAACTATGGAGAAAAAGGATCATTCAATTCCCCTGATTATTATTATTTTTTTTTAAATAGGGGTATTGTTTGCAAAGTAGCTCTCTGAGATGCTCATTGTGCTACAGAACGGTCTGACCTTTTCTTCCTGGGTAAATTTTTCTGAGTCTTCCTTTCTCTGTGCTGGTGTGCAAGTTCCTCCCCAAAGTTCTCTGGGAAGCAAAACTTCCTCTTCATAGAGCTGATCACAGTTTTTCATCCTGTGTTTTTTGGAGTATGACAATTTGTCGCTCTTCCCCACTAGACTGTAATATCTACAAGAGGGGACAATGTGTGTTTTTACTCATTACTATAATTCCCATGCACACTATGAGTGATAGTGTCCTTAGAGTGAGTCGATGGTGCTTTCAGAATTATTTGACACACGACTCACTTGGACACTCGAAGGACAGAAGAGGAAAGAGGAAATGAGCAGGGATAACATTTTGCTAAGCTGAAATCCTTCACTGTGGAGCACTGAATGTAAATTAAATGTAGTCCTAATTTTTACAGACTAAGTATTTAGGATAATCTAAAAAATAATGTGTTACAGTAACACTACAAAATAAATTAAGTATATATATGAAAACATATGTATGAAATGCAGATATGAAGATCCTTATTAGGTGAAGTGTTAATTTTTTTTGCTAAAGAACAGATGAAAAATAAAATTTCTATTATTTCTAATACCAAAATAAGTGTCTTCACTACTAATATTTACTAATATAAATGATTTGTGCACAACTTGGTTAGAGGTAAAATAAAGCGACTCTGGAATTGGATAGAAATTGGTAACTAAAAATGTCCTGTATCCCCTTTGAGAATCTATGTAGTTGGTAGAATGTTAAAGTGATTTATCCCATTTCTCATTCTGTAGAATGAAATTAATCTATGATTATCGTGTAACTCAGATCATGTTAGGGAAATTACCTCAATTTGTGAGATACTTTAAAGCACTAGGTTCATTTTACAGGTACAAAATTGCCAGTGTAGAAGAGGTTTTCATGTTGTCAGTTTTTCTATCCCTTCTGAGTGTTCCAAAGCAGGGATGATGGTGGGTCCTTTGTCCCCCGGAGGCACAACATGGTGGCTCTTCCCAAGCCATCAAAAGAGAGTTATCTATCCAGTTTGTATCTGCTCTTGCTGACACATATAAACTTGGGTATTTTCCCATGTATGGTATTCTAAGAAAAGAAGCCAGTCTTCTTCCACTCTGCAGTGTAGGACTGCTTCTTTCTCGGGGGTGCAGGAGCTATTTAACCCCAGTCGTACCACAGAGAGATAGGCACAGGTGGTCTCCGGTTTGCTGAAGCCTGTTGCTCAATGTCTGTTCCTTCTTCAATCAGTGTGTTGAAACCCCAGTAAGAGGATATGAGGAGGTGTGGTTTTGGGGAGACAATTAGGAGAAGGTAAAGTCATGAAAGTGCAGATCCCACCAACGGGATTAGTGCTTGTTGGACTCAGGAGAGGGCTCGCTTCCTGCCTCTGCTCTCCACCAAATGTGGATACAAGCCAGCAGGCCGTTGGCAGCCCGGAAGAGGCACTCACCAGAACCAGACCATGCTGGTACCACCCTCTGAGACGCCCCGCCTCCAGAGCTGTGAGAAACAGATAGATGCTACCTATAACACGCCCACCCCAGTCTGAGGCATCATATCATAGCCGCTGCACTAAGACCCTCTGGTGTTTATGGCGACCAGGTTTAATTACTAGACAAGTAAATCCATATGAAAGAGTGGAATCAAAAAGGAACCTCCCTCCCCCCAGACACAAATGGCTAAAAAATACAAATGAAGAGAGGACCCATCCCCTTATGCTTAAAACACTTGCAAGTTCCTTGCTGCCTGTATCATGGACCCTCTTTCCCAAGGAGGCTGGAGCCAGCTGCTAGCCCTCCCTCATCCTGTGCCACCACCCTCCCCCAGCTCCAGCTCCCCAAGCTCCGCCCCACCCCGGAAAGAGGCTGCATCCCCATCACTGCCCACAGCCACGCCTCTGCTGTGATGCCTGACCCAGGAGGTGCTACTCTGTCTCACCCTTCCAGCCGTTATCTGATGAGCTTCTGAAGATCTCCTGCCACATAACCTGTGCAGTTTGGAATCATCGGGTGTATAAAAGTGATCGAAGGGCTGCCTTATGCTTTAGCCTCATTCAGAGAAAATGCTCACATATCAATGGCAGGATGCCCTGAAATATTTAACATCAAACTAGGGAATCTGCTTCAGCTAACCCTCGGGAAGAGTGAAGCTCACAGAATTCTTTACTATGTAGTAGATGGCATTTTCAATACAAATTGGCCAAACTTAATTTTAATGGTGATTTCAGTGACATCCAGAAAACTACACAATGTGTCCCACTGCATACAGTGTGTAACAGAACTGGGCCCAGGAGAAAAGTCTGAATCCATACTGTGGCTCTAAGGGGTTTTCAACAAATCTCTTCTGTGAGTTGGTTTTCCTCTGTAAAATCCTATTTAGCATCTCCTATATAGAGCTACTATAATTTCTATCATTTTCATCAGAGGTGACTTTTAATGGTTCCTGATTCTTAACAATAAGCAGAAATCACTACATTAACTTTTGATATTCAGAGATATTGTTTGGAAACGTATATATTGTGAGGACTTCCTACCAGCTGTTTAGTTTTACAGCCTCACTTTCCAACACTCACATCAAAGTCCACGCAACCAGAACAAAACAACCCCATGTCACCGGCACCATGCCGGCCAAATGCCTCACCTCCATTGGTTGCACTGGTTGGATCTTTAGGAGTACCTGGGTAACACAATGGAGTTATAGCTGATCTTTTCACTTCTTAATTTTCTAAGTCACAACATTTAAATCGCATTTCTCCTAATTCTCAAGTTCATTCTTTATTCTCTGTTCCCACTGTTGCAACTCTATAATAAATTCCTTCCAGCTCATCCCCCAAATTACCGACACTTATGGTAGTTTTCAGAGACCAAAACCAAACTGAGCCTAAATGTGCCCTGTCCATTTCTGATTGGTAACTGACTCCTAATATAGCAATGTCCTTCCAGAAGCCCTTGCCATCATCATGAAATCTTTTCCATAGCCATTGTCACCCTGCATATGTGTCCCTAGGCTCTCAGATCCCTCTCATCTCTCAGTTGGAAAAAAATAGTGCTATTTCAAGCAATGTTATCCACCAGTAGGGAGTAGGGAAAAAAAGAAGTTTTGTAAAAATGGCTCTGGGCCAAAGAAAGCAATATTCAAATATCTGGCATGGAAAGTGATCTGGTTTTTAAATCAGCTTATACATTTCCAGTGGCAATCCAGCTTAATATGTTCACCCCTCACTCAGCTGCATTTTCTCTTACTTTTAATTTCATTCTTGCGTGTAACAATCTATTATGTAATTAAACTATACATTAATAACGTGGATCTCACTCCATCATGAGGAGCTTGATATTAAAATTCTAACTTAAAGTCTTAAGTATGAAATACAGTATTTGTACTTTTATGATAGCTCCTGTGTATTTTCAACCATACTTTAAAAAAAACAAGCTGCAACACTTTTCACTTCGAGATAATATTTTAAACTTATTTAAATTTGCTGGATTGCTCTGGAGTAATACAGAACCTTACATTGCGGGGAGTTGAATGTCACAGAAGCCCCTTTTTGGTGGTGAGATCCATCAGGAGCAGACCTAGCACATTCTAGTTTCAGGGTCAGGTCAAATAATGTGGAGTCGGAGGCAACTTATATTCAGCTCATGGATCTTAAGAGGCTAATAGAAGCCGACGCTTTAGGCTATACAACATGTTCACATATGGGCGGGAAACAACCGAATGAACAGATATAGCCTGTGGGAAGTGAAGTAGAGGGGTTTATTAAGTACTGTACATGAGCAGATTTAAAAAGAAATGTGAATAGTCAGTGTCTCATCCCTTAGATTCAAATATGTTTCCCATCATTTATGTAATCAACATTCTATTCAGCTTCTGAGGTCTATTTTGACTCTGGCTCTAAACAGATTACAGGCTACCATGAGGCTGTTTCATTCCTCTGACTTCCATCATCGTAATGATGAGCAAACGACATCATGGCTATCGAAACAATGGGGCCATCTGCAAATCTCATGCCAAAATATGGAAGACGTTGAGTGGTGTATTCTATTTTAAATTAAATATACTTTGGGGGACCTGGCTGGCTCAGTTCAAAGAATATTTGACTCTTAATCTCAGGGTCATGAGTTCAAGCCTCACATGGGATATAGAGATAACTTAAATAAATACAACTTAAATTAGTAAATAAATATGCCTTATTAGAAAAAGCACTAAAGATCTCATCATTGGGAATTAATACACAGAGTCAACTGCTCTAGCTCTCCTGTGGGCTTAGTTTATTCCAGTAACAACCTTACTTGCTTTTCACAATATGAATGGAACAATGGCTTTACTTTAAATGATGGAAAGCAGCCATTGCAACTGAAAACCTGTGTTCTCCACTAGTCAGTTTGGTTGTAGGGTGGCAACACCATGAAGGAACATGGTGGTCAGGCACAAAGAGAGCTTAACCGTCACCCAAGAGCCATCTGCACAGACTGGTGCCTGTGGCTGTTTTCTCCTCTGTAGTTCCTTTGGTAATGGTTTCTCTATAGAGTTGTATAAAGCATTTAAAACATGTTTATAGATTAATTAGGTTAGGGCATCTGTGACTTCTTTCAAATATCACACAGCTTGCCAGTGGCTGAGCTAGGAGTCTACCATTTTCATTGCCTCACCCCTTATATACACATCTGATAGGCACACACATTCAGCCACGATCCCACAGGCAGGTCATGGACTTTGGTGAACCTCCTTGTGGCTATTATGATCTCTCAGCAGTTATGGCTCTCTCTCCTTCTCAACTCATCATTTTACACTTTAAATTTTTTTTAATGTTTGCTTATTTTTGAGAGACAGAGTGCGAATGGAGGAGGAGCAGAGAGAGGGAGACATACAATCTGAAACAGGCTCCAGGCTCTGGGCTGTCAGCGCAGAGCCTGACACAGGACTTGAACTCATGAACCATGAGATCATGACCAGAGCCAAAGTCAGACACTTAATTGACTGAGCCACCCAGGTGCCCCTATCATTTTTCACTTTAAACAGCAACTCCTGTTCAGCAGTCATCACTTTCCACAGTTAGCGTGTACAGGAGACTAAGCCACGGTCCTACCTTTGAGAAGTTCACAAGCAAAAGAGATGACCAAACAAGTAAATGTTGGAATTCCACACACTGAATGTCTGACGCTGTCAGAAAGTAAATCATGCCATCATACACACTATCATCCATATGTGTGAAATCAGATTCAGTTACGATTCCTATTTTGTAAGTAAGGAAGCTGTTATGGGCTGAATATTCATGTCCTTATGCTGAAAGCTAACCCCCAATATGGAGGTGTTAGGAAGTGAGGCCTGGGAAGTGAGGGGGTCATGAGAGATGATGGGATTGTTCCTCGTTGAGGAGACCCTAAGAAAACTCCCTAGTCCCTTCCAGCACATGAAGACACAGAAACAAAGCGGTTATCTATATCCAGAAGAGAGTCTGCACTAAAACCTGATCATGTTTGCACCTTGATCTCAGACTTCCAGCCCCCAGAACTATGAGAAATAAATTTCTCTGGTCTGTAAGCCCTGTAGTCTATGGTACTTTGTTTCAGCAGCCCGGACAGGCTAGGAATATGAAACAGACAGGGGAGCAGGCATTCATTACAGTCCACGTGGAGAGGAAGTACAGGACTGTCAATTCAAATCAATGTCTGTGTGAATGCAAAGGGATGGTCATCAATTCATATACAGATGGGTAAAGCATCACAGAGGGAGAAGCAACCAATTTTTCTTGGAGTTCAAGGGAAGTTGCTAAGAGAAGGTGATATTTGGATAGAATATTGATAAAGAGATGGGCATTTATAAGCAAGAGGAGGGACATAAGGGTTTTTATGGCAGAAGAAGAGTAATTTCTGTAGATGTGGCTTTTAGCCCCGGGTATTGCTAATGGAATAGCAAGTGGATCCAATTTAAGTCACATAGAAAATCAGTGAGTGACTGAGCCAAGAAGAGTGGTGTCACCTCGGGAAGGGTCCCCCGTGACCCATCTAAAGGCTGCGCCTTTTCTTGTGGGCTATTTACTCTCACAAGACTTTAACCAGGTAAATGGGATTACATAGGTCTCTTAGTCTCACCCCTTTGCCACTCAGCACGTATTTCTCATTTTGCTGTATTTCCACTGCATTTCCCTTAGCCACATGCTATGGGGATTATTTCATTTTACTTCCTTATCAAAGTTAGTTATATCTGTTGTTTGGCTCCTCAGTTACTGCATAGACAAGTGGAGGACTATGCCTGTAACTTACTTTCTGCAAATGCAAAGTATACTCTATGCTGTAAAAGGTTGGTCACTTTTTGCTCCAAGAATAGATATTATCTGTTTTGATGTGGTCGTAGAGGAGCTGGATTTAAGAAATAGCTCTGACCTTGCTCCTGAGCGAAGAGGGATCAGCTTAGTTCAATCAACAATTATTGAACACCGTCTGCCCCATGAGAGCCAAGTGCACCAATAACTGCTTGGATTTTTCCAGGGGAGATAGCACATATTCAAAGGCTTTCATTCCAAAATTTAAGTAGTACCCAGGAGAGTCAATAACTCCATGCCTGTGGATGTTGCTTACCTCCTGGTAGCAGAGGTAACATTTTCTTTAAGTCAACACTCTAAGCTAAAGGTGTAGCTTTTACTTGTTGAACCCCTTTGGGAGAATCAGGGCTTTGAGGATTTGGGGTTCACCATGAGTAGAATGGGAAGAACACTTGAAGATTAAAGAGATGAAAAAAAGCTTTTTGTCATAACTGAAAATGTAGGTCTTAATTTTAAGGCTATGTTTTATCTAGGTAATGAATTTTCCTTGTCTCCTCATACTCCATTTGATGGCCACTATAAAACTAGGTATCCATGTCTACTGTTCAAAATGACAAGAGGTCATTAAAGTTTTCATTATTGTAAGTCCTTGAAAATAGAGAAAAATAGAGGTTTTAACAGTATTTCCTCTTGTCTAAGGACATAAAAACTGTTTCATCTAATAGTTCATCCCTAGGAAGGGAAGTAAAAGGAATATCATGGTGATCATCTTTCTTGCCCATGAACCTGATTTCCCTTAGCAAGGAGTTCTTGATCAGAAGTTACAAGATCAGGGGCGCCTGGGTGGCTTAGTCGGTTAAGCGTCCAACTTTCGCTTGGGTCATGATCTCGCGGTTCGTGGGTTCGAGCCCCGCGTCGGGCTCTGTGCTGACTGCCAGCTCAGAGCCTGGAGCCTGTTTCAGTCTGCGACTCCCTCTCTCTCTGACCCTCCCCTGCTCATGCTGTCTCTCTCTCTCTCTCCTAGAAATAAATAAAACATTAAAAAAAAAAAAAAAGAAGTTACAAGATCAGAACACAGGAGAATCTGAGTTCTCAAGCAGCCTCCTGATCCTTGTTCAGTTCACCTGCTAAATTATGTGATCACTATTGCCCAAACTTCTACTGAACTTGATTGATTTTAGACACTTTTGACTTGACAAGCAAGGTCGGGAATAACACAGTCAAGGAAGTGAGCCACAGCACGCTACATAGGACAGAGAGAATCTCTGGAATCCTGACCAAGCAGGTCTTTGCCACCACCCCATGCATCCTCTAGACCTAACAGTCTTACAAAATCTTGAAACGGATCCTCAGAGATTTCACAAAATTGTATCCATTTAGTGCCTTCACCTGTGTTTTAATCTAACAATGGTCTTTGCTCTCGTAATCTACAGAAATGAATGGCAGGTGTGCTACTGGAAAACCGTACCCACATACACACAAATAAAACCATAAAGACAACAATGCTCTTTGGACTGGGGGTTGGAGGAAGCAAAACGAGGAAAAGTATGTGGCAGAAATGGTAAAAGTGATAAATAAAACAATGGCTCTATGTATAGAACTGAAACTCACAAAATCTCAGGGTATACATCCTGGCTCTACAGGGACCACCTAAATGATGCTGGCAAATTGCCTCAACAGATTTTGTCTGCGTTGTTCGGTAACTATTACTTAACAGACTATTGTGAATAAGTCAAGGTTCTGAATGTTAAGGGTCTTGCTGATAAGCCAGAGCTAGTCAGACCAGAGCTGTAACCAGCTAGCTCGGGACTATAAGTTGTGGACTGCCCGATTCAGATGAGCAGGTTCCCGGTCACTGCCCTGCACTGCCTCCTGGCTGCGTCATTATATTCAAAGCATTTTCAGTGAACAGATATTTGATGGATCCTGAAATTTTCTGATAAAATAGCCAGAGTTTGATTTTTCCATTTGATTGTTTAACATATGACCTAGGGGTGTGTGTATCTCCTGTGCCATAATACACGAGTACCAGCTAAATCAAAATGCAAGCAAAACACATTGCATAACCTCATATCTAATAAATCTTGCCCCTTGTTTTTCTCCTCCTCATTCTGGACTTCCAGAAGAATCTTCATAAAATAAGCATGGCATCTCATGATCCAAGAGCACACCTTCACCCCTCCTAAGGCCCAAACAACACGACTTGTGATACACACTCTTTCTAAAGAGTTTTCTGCCTGAAAAAGCTAACCTGATAAGGGAGGGGAAAAAAAAAAAACGAAAACGAAAAAAGAATAGAAACCAAATCAGACAGTGTGATACTCCTTCTGCCCACAGTTATATGATGGACAAGAGGAGGTTTTATGCTCCTTTGTAATCACAGCTGTTTACTGCAACAGAGGCTTTTCATTTACCAAAGAGCCCATCTGGGAGAAGGAGACCACCTCTGGACAGAGCCCAGAACTGTGAATTCATTATTCACCAGGCTATTCAATGCAGTTGCGAGGTCAGGTAGGTAGGGAAGGAAATGATACAGGAGGTGTTCAGTTTGCCTCTTGCAGGCCAGCAATGGGGCATTTGCAACCTTAGTGTAAGCTACTTCCACTTCTCCGGGAGGATGCGTCTGGCCCCCGTTCAGGGCGATTTCTGATAGGTGTAAAAGAAGGTTCTCAGGGCAGTGCCTCTACAGCTTCTAAACGAAACAGGTAGCAATCTATTAATAATTTGTTCCTTCCGTCCTGAATTAATCATTTTGGAACACTGCTGACCTTTTGTTTATTTGTTCAAAAACTGAAGAAAGTCTAACAACTGACTTGATCCAGAATGGAATCACTCAGCATTTCAGTGAGTTCTCTGCAAAAACACCTTCAAATTTCTGAATGCAGAAACATATGGGAAAAAGCCGGAGATATTCCATCTGACAATTAAATGTAATTTATAACTTGTACAGATAGCTGTTTTATGATGTCCCAGATGCCCAATTATATTTATTCCTACCAAAAAAAAAAAAGACAAAAAACAAAGGGAAAGAATAATTACAACTATTTCATGAAAATGATTCAACACCAGCCTCCAGTTGGCAAATCTCCCCAATAGTTTTGGAAATGTTTTAAACACACTGGCTTATGTTCATTCTCCAATTTTAAATCCTCTTGCAGCTTATTTGATTGTGTAAATACCTTATAGTATGTGTACCTGTTATAGTACGTTTGAGTGAATGGCTGATACCTGAGCCTCAAATACCTGCACCATTATTTATTTAATTGTATGAATTTAAGAGTCTTAAGCTCTCTGGCCTTTAAATATTTTTGCAGCTTAAACAGAGAAATTTAATTTGGCCTTTAAATATCCCATATGAGAGCATAATGATAAAAACAGTCCTGTTCTAACACATCCATTTCTCAGGAAGATAAAATTGCATTCAGAAGCCATGAGATACGACTATATGCATGCTTGATGTCACAACTGTGGTCTGTTTTCCTCAAGTTTAGGGGTCATACTTTATCAGTTTTATTGGATCTGCTTTACAGGGTGCATAGGACAAGAGGGGACAGTATCTGTGAAAGATGGACATTCCCTAATGAAGAACTGCTGTTGCATTTCTGCCATAGGAGAGGAAATGAAACATGATTCATCTTAATACAAAATGCAGGACATTGAGCTATGATGTGAAACACATTTAAAATTAAATTACCACATCATTAGTATGGGGGTGGGTGGGAGGGGGGGGGCCCGTATGCCACAAAGGAACGGGGTCTTTCTGCTTAGGAATGGCTGTTTCTTGTCAACAGCCCATTAGCGAGCCATCCAGGAAGTCAAACTTGAGTCTCAAGGCAAGATGACTGAAACTCTAACAACTTCACTGCAACCTCCTAAGAGCCTCTGAACCAAAACAAAATGGACACAGTCCTAAGCTGGGAACTCAGAGAAACTGTGTGAGATGCCCATGTTACTACTGCTGTCCACTACAAGTTGTTACGCAGCAACACACTACAAAAATAACGTTAAAGTTCAGAACAATGCCGTGATCACACTGACCTAACTGAACACTACAGAACACTGAACCCAACAGGTACAGACTACATTTTTCGAGAACAAATGGAGAAGTTTACTATAACTGACAATATACTAGACAATATAGTGCCTTTAGCTACCAATACTGTGTTGTGCACTTGGGAATTGTGTTAGGAGGGTAGGTCGAAGGTTAATTGTTCTAAACAACAGAGACAAAGGGGCATAGGAAACATTGGGAGGGGACAGAGATGTTATTTACCTTGATTGTGGGGATGGCTTCATGGTATAGTCCTATGTCCAAACTCATCAAATTGCATATAGGAAACATGTGCAGTTAGTATAAAGGTAAATGAATAAATTATTAGACTATGTTCTCTGGTTACAATTAGGAATCAATAACAGTGTATTTGGAAAGACCCTCCAATATTTGGAAATTGAATAGAACATTGATAAATGCACCATGAGTCAAAGAAACAAACACAATAAAAACTCAAGTTATTATAAAACTAAAACATTTTTAAATTGCTGGTATTAAGTTAAAGCAGTGCTCAGAGGGAAATGTGTAGCTTAAACTCCTTTATTATAGAAGAAAAAACATACAACCAACTACCCATGATTCTGCCTCAGGACATTATAGGAAAGAAGAAAATAAACTCCCAAAAAACAAAGGAAGAAAATATAGATTTAGAAGGAAATTTTAAAAAGGTAAGTATTAAAAAAATCGCCAAAGTGAAAATGTGTCTCTGGGAAGAGCAATAAAAATGATAAAACCTTAGCCAGACTCATCAAGAAAAAAGAAATAGACATGATTGACAATTTCACTGCAGGGATAGGAGGAATATATTTTTAATATTCTTTATGGTTTTTTAAATATGATAATCTTTTAAAAAATATTTTTATGTATTTTATATTTTTTCTACAGAATTTTCTACAGAAAGTATAACCTTCTAAGACTGACAAAAGAGGAAATAAAAATATGAGTAAATCTGTATCTGTGAGAGAGATTAAAGTATTAAAAACCTTCCTACAGGGGCACCTGGATGGCTCAGTTGGTTAAGTGTCTGACTCTCGATTTCAACTCAGGTCAAAATCTCAGGGTTTGTGGGATTGAGTCCTGCCTGGGGGCTACCTGGGATTTTCTCTCTCTCCCCCTCTCTCTGACCCTCCCTCACACAAGCACTCTTTCTCTGGGTCTCTCAAAATAAAAAAATAAATAAAACAAAATAAAACTTTTCTACATAGAAAATTATTTCACTGAAAAATTCTGTCAAACAGCTAAGAATAAAGTAACACCAATCTTATTCAAAATATTTCAGAAAACAGGGGCAAACATCCGGTTAGTACTATGAGGCCAACATAATTATGATAATAAAACCTGTCAAAGACCTT
Source organism: Proteles cristata cristata (assembly GCA_017311185.1). Lineage (NCBI taxonomy): Eukaryota > Metazoa > Chordata > Mammalia > Carnivora > Hyaenidae > Proteles > Proteles cristata. The sequence continues at coordinate 363,592 of JAESUZ010000823.1, forward strand.
ATCAACATTAAAATAAATTTAAAAATGTTCACACCATTATGCTTTATGAACACTGAAGCAAAAGACATTCCTTAAAAATTAGCAAATCAAATTTCTTAATACTGAAAAATGATATTGCTATTTGTCTTTTAAATCTGTGTGTGCTGTATGCTTTTCTTTTTATTTCTATCTCCGCATTTTTTCCTAAAACAAAAGGAAAAGAATGAAAGATCTGAAAATTGTGTTGGAGATTTCTCCTCAATTCTTCAGTTTTAGACTGTAGAGCAGCAATCTCTGACTGTAAGAGTAAGTGAAAGTTAAAGAAAACAAACTAATGAACGCCAGAAATTAGAAAATCTTGAACACCTGTGGGACAAACAGACAAAAGTTCCCCAACCCTCTGGCAGGGATATACAGGTAACAGTACCAAGACAGCAGGGACAAGACCATCAAGTGCCATTAACTGACAATGGCAACCACTGCAGCCCCTCCACCATAATAATCCTCCAACGGGTGCCTTTAGGGCACCTTTCCTGTCCAGACCTGCTATAGCAAGGGTGCCAGCCCTCCAGACAGCGGATGGGACTCAAAGATAACTGAGGACACTCTCTTGGTCCTTTAAGAAAAGTAATGCTCAGGGCGCCTGGGTGGCTTAGTCGGTTAAGCGTCCGACTTTCGCTTAGGTCATGATCTCGCGGTTCGTGGGTTCGAGCCCCGCATTGGGCCCTGTGCTGACTGCCAGCTCAGAGCCTGAGCCTGTTTCAGTCTGTGACTCCCTCTCTCTCTGACCCTCCCCTGCTCATGCTGTCTCTCTCCTAGAAATAAATAAATAAATTATATATTAAAAAAAAATTAAAAAAAAAAAAGAAAGAAAGAAAAGTAATGCTCTGTGGAAGGTTGGGGCCTACCTAAGGAGAGCAGACGATGAAAGGGAGCCGAGACTTTCCTCAAGGAAACTTGCCAAATAACGTAAAACCCCGCAAGCACTCTACTGCAGATTCAAGTGAAAGCATTTACAAACCCAAGATGACACTCCAACCCTCTGAGCGACCCTGAGCTTGGCCACTGCCTGGAACCCCTTACCATCTCCCCCTGCCAAGATGCTGAGAGGCAGCAGAGAGGGCCCTAACCCTCCCCCTGCCCTGACCCACCCCCCACCCCGACAAAGGGATTCTTCTGTCTGATCAGTGGGCAGAACCGGGCAGGGCTTGTGGCCAAATAAACCTGTGTGTAGAGGGATATTAATTGCTAACAATATGTGTGTTGAATAAGAAACTCCTAGCCTCGTTAGGCATTTTTGCGACACTTCTGGGAAGAAGACAACGGGAATGCATCTCAAATATGGAGGGGGGGGCGGGGGGAAGGGCCACATTGAAGAAACTCAAAGCGACTGTTCTTTAATATTTTGACAATTTAGAAAATGATTTTAAATTGCTGAAATCATGTTTGCTGCTATTTTGAAAGCTCTTGGACACTGTAACACTTTTTTAATAAAACTGTTGTCCAATTCATTCTCTGTAGCCTTAATAAGTTGAAAAATCCTAGTGTGGGGAAACCGTAATGCATGCCTCAGAGTACACGAATCGCCAGGGAATTATACCGAATGAGAAAAAGCCAACCCCACGTATGTATAAGGTACAATTCCCATACAACCTTCATAGGCAAGTCCAAAATTTCAGTGTACCATCCTGACAATGACACAGGTATAGAAATGGAGAAGTTTCCTGGTTTCCTAGAATTCAGGGTCACGGACACGAGCAGAGGGGACAGTTCTGTAACAATGCAGCAGGAGGGACTGCGGCAGTGACCGACACGCTCTGTTTCTTTACAGTTACCGATGTCAGTAACGGGGCGCTAACTGTGCATGACGTTACCATTGGGTAAGGGTGCATGAAATCTCTCCATTATTTCTTACACCTGCATATAAACCTATAATCATCTTAAAATAAAAACTTTACAAAAATGAAACAAGACATATACAGCTCTTATCCTGTATTCAGTTAAGGGAAAAAAAAAAAACCAGAAGCAAAACTCTATTGTAAACACATGTCAAGAAATGAATCAAACATTTTCCACACTTCACTCATTCTTACTAATTATCCTATGAGGGAGGGGTTGCCAACAAAAAATGCCCATAAAGGTTAAATGGCTTACCCACACGATAGAAGTTTAGGGCTGCAACGTACTGCATGGACCCACTGGTGCCCATTCACAAACAGATGTCCCCAAGAAGGTGTGACTTGGGCTGGGTCCCCCAAACATTCATAAAGCATGATTTCAGAGTCCCTTGTGGCAAACCATACTTCTCTAAGACATAAACCTAAAATGTGAAGGTGAAATCTCAATCCAAACACACTTCCCAATCACTTCAAAAATCTTACTATCTCAGGATGGTACCATGTGTGCCCTCGCATTCTTTGACTGTCCCTTGGCATCCGGTGCAGACTCATCACCCATCTGACCCGTCCATCTTCAAATCTATTGAAGAGCCAAAAATTAAGTCCTCCATTAAGAGCAACCTCGGGCTGCACGTAGCCCCAGTCCCAGTGCCAGGAAAAGCCTCAGACTGTTCAAGGCTAAAGCCATCCTCGGACCGCCCTCAGGTCAGCTAGTCAAAAAACACTCCTATGGTCTGAGTCAAGGCTGGGAACTGCAGATACAAACTAGCCAATTTCTCACTGCTTGCCTGAACCCCACGTGGGCCCTTTGAACTCACTTCACAATTGGTCATTTTCAAAGGATTCTCAAGAGTCATGATTGGGTCCCACCAAAAGTAATGGACACCTCACAGACACTGAATGGTCAAAGCGGTTACCAGGGTCCTGTACAATTGTAATTGGTGCTTATGTGATGATGCTACATGTACTGTAACACCCCCATCCCTTACTCCTTAAAAACCCTGTTCGCTATTGTTCGGGCCTTCATCTTGCTGCCACTACACCCATAGGCTGGTGAGCCCCTGCCCGAGCTTGTAATAAAGACCCTTTTGTATTTGCATCGGTGTTGGCTCCTTGGAGGTCTCTGGGAACTCACAAATAGGGCACAACAGAATCCAGCTCTGAAGATGAGGCCCTGAGTGTTACATTCAATATCCTATGGCAATGCAGTTGAACCCTGACCAGAGCAGAAAGAGACTCTAGGCTTTTCTTAAAGCACCCAGAGACCCTCCAGGATCACTCACCCAATTTGTCAAATATCTACCAAACATCCAAAGCCTACAGCCACCCGAAATTCTTCAACCCAGGTAGTGATGGCACACTGTCAACTTGGGTTGTCAAACACATGTGGGTACCTAGATGGCTCAGTCGCTTAAGCCTCTGAATCTTGATTTAGGGTTCAGGTGGTGATCTCAAGGCGGTGGAATCAAGCCCTGCATAGGGTTCCGTCTGAGCATGGACCTGCTTGGGATTTTCTCTCTCGGCCTCTCCCCTGCTCCTTCCCCTCCCCACAATAAATAAACTTTAAAAAATGCATTGACTTTGTGGTTAATTAATGACTATGATCTTTTTCAACGGAACCGCTGAACTTGTACAGATTTTCTTCACCTAAAATCAAAATGTCCTCGTCAAATTTCATCATATTTCCATTGCGTAAGAGAGGAAGAGGAAAGGGAACGTGTGCAGCAATCCGACCTGGGCCTACGGAGGCTTTTTTAAAACCACTTACCAGCTCACGGGGGTTGCTGTTAATAAACTGGAAAGGAGGGGCGCCTGGGTGGCTCAGCCGGTTAAGCGTCCGACTTCAGCTCAGGTCATGATCTCACAGTCTGTGGGTTCGAGCCCCACATCGGGCTCTGTGCTGATGGCTCAGCCTGTTTCAGATTCTGTGTCTCCCTCTCTCTCTGCCCCTTCCCCACTCATTCTGTCTCTCAAAACTGAATAAATGCTAAAAAAATAAATAAATAAATAAAAATAAACAAATAAACCGGAAAGGAGCCTCCCGGGAGGGACCCGGGCCATCGCAGGCCGGACCAGGCGAGGCTCCCGCGTCCCACCGCGGACGGTACCCAGGGCCCAGCGTCCGGGAGCCAGGGCACCCCTGCGGGGCTCGCGGCTGCCCCGCCTCACAGCGCCGCGTGGCCTGCGGGCGTCCGCACCTGCGCAGCCAGGCGAGTCTGAACCCGCTTCTGCAGGATCCCGGCCTGAGCCGGCCTGAGCCCCTGGGTGAGCAGGTGCTCCGCCCTCTGACCGCCAGCGAGAGTACGAACACCTGCACCGTGCGGGTCTCCCTGTGGCCCAGCTGCACCCCGTCCGGCCCGTTTCCCCCCGGCTCGGAGTGCCAGGGCCTGGGCTGCGACCGGGGCACCTGCCGTCCGGTTCGTCCTCGCCCGCGGGCTCTCTGTCGCTCTGCGGCCCTCACGCCCGCCCGCCCCCGCTCGCGCCGGCCCCCAGGTCTCTGCCTCAGCCTCCCGGAGGCGTCTGCCCCCCTCCCCGCCCCCTGCTCTGGGAGGGTCTCGTGTTCCTCTTAATACAGTCCTTGCTCCCTGGGCGCCTGCGTGGCTCCGTCGGTTAAGCATCTGACTTCCGCCCAGGCCATGACCTTGGGGTTCCTGAGTTCAAGCCCCGCATCTGTGCTGACGGCTGGGCCTGGGTCCAGCTTCAGATGGTCTCCCTCCCTCCCTGCCCCTCCTCTGCTCACTCTGTCTCTCTCCCTCAAAAAAGAACAAATGTTAAAAAAATTAAAGTCTTGGGGCGCCTGGGTGGCTTAGTCGGTTAAGCGTCCGACTTTCGCTCAGGTCATGATCTCGCGGTTCGTGGGTTCGAGCCCCGCGTCGGGCTCTGTGCTGACTGCCAGCTCGGAGCCTGGAGCCTGTTTCAATCTGCGACTCCCTCTCTCTCTGACCCTCCCCTGCTCACGCTGTCTCTCTCTCTCTCTCTCTCTTTCTCCTAGAAATAAATAAAACATTTTAAAAAAACTTAAAGTCTTTGCTCCCACCCACGTCCTCTCTCCTTCTTGTCTTCCCCTGTCCTGAGCTGCCCCCTTGATCATCCCTCGGCCCCGAGAAAATACATGGCCGTCTGCACATGCAGTCCGCGCCCCGCCCGCCCCCGGCCCGGAGGGGGCCCAGGAGCCCTGCCCGCAGCCGCCCGCGCGGTCTCCCCGGAGGCCCCCGCGTGCACACAGCCCCGAGCTCGCAGACTCGTGTGCCCGCCTCCCGAATCGGATTCTCCGGGACAGCCCCCTGCTTTGCCACAACCGGCTCCCCTGTCCTGTCATCCTGATGTGCACTTACAAGTGGGGGTTGAGACGCCTAGGCCTCTCCTGACCTGCACAATGGGTGACGTCCCTTTCCCTGCGCCCCCTGCGCGCGTCGCAGCCCCGCTGCTTAGGCGATCAAGTCTCCGTGGGATCAGGATGCCTGGAGGTCCGGGTAAGAATGCAGGCTCCCCGGCCCTGCCACCCGGCCTTCTATTAACTCGTCCTCGTGGGGCGAGCGAAATGCCGCCTCCATGCAAGCCTCCCAGGCGACGGCGGGGCCATGGGGTCTTCAGAACTCACTGGAAGACGAAGGGATGTGCATGGCAGACTCTACAGTGACGGTCTCTTGGGCCACCCGCCTTGTCTATTACCTGTGAGTGTCATCGGGACAAGGGTTGTGTCTGCCCTGCTCAGGAACATTGTCTCTAGGAATTAGTGGGGTGCTTGTCAGGTTGTAGATGTTTCTGAGAAGGTCATTAAATGGATCGAAGAGGGAACAGGGCTGGGCGTGCAGACAGGCACCACATCCCAGAACTTACGTGAGACAAAAATGAGTAAGTGGCTCAGAGCTGACGTTCGATACCATTATTTTCTTGCCACTGATTCCAACATCCCCTTCACTTTGGTCACAGTTAAAAAAAATTGTAAAGGAACATAGAGACTCGAGATAGATTCCAGATATCCAAGCCTTATAACATTTTTGATTAATACAACTTGAATTCTGACTCCACCAATTAGTTATCATAGCTGCTCTCTCTAAGGCTAGATGGGGAGAATGAAATGTACTTTACATATTGGTATGAGACTAAGGGTTGAAGTGTTTTACAACAGGATTTAAAAGTACTTAACAGACAGAAAGTGCTCAGGAAAGAAAGCAGCCTCAATGGCTGCAGTAATGATTATTGACACTGAATCATTCATCAGTTTGGGGTCATTGCTGCAAAGGGCATTCATGCCTCCTCGTCCACTCACCTGTGACTCTTCTGTTAAGACACTATTACATGCATATTGTCGAATGCTCTACTGAATCGAAGATAGATGGTGTCTACGATATTAACTTACTGGGTTAGCCTCACTTGAGGGGGATTTGGAGAGGATTTTGACTTGACTTATAGTAGAAAATGGTGATCTTTAAATGAGCAAAATGAAACTAAAATTTGCACATATGTGTTGATTTTTGTGTCTAACCTCAGAAACGGATTATCAGTAGAGCATATGCAAACTAAGCTTGACCCTGTTTTGCATGGAATCTCTACTTTTGACAGAGTTACATACAAAATAACCAATCTCATTGAAAAGTGTTTTAGACTTGGTGTGAAAAGTTATCTTTTAAGCACTGTTGTCAAGCAGTTCACATTTTAATTAGGGAAATTTAAAGCAACTGAGTAATGTTGTTTATAAAGAGAAAACCTTAAACATGAGTCATTATCTATTATGCATTAAAAATAAATTACCAAGTGTCAGATTTTCCACCCTTTCTCTTCTTCAATTAACACCTGGGTCTTTATTGGATGTGTTTAATTTTTTAAGGACAAAAATGGGAAGGTTTTAAAATCTAAAACAGAACAAAAAAGTCTAGAAATAACTCCTATGGCATAATAGAAAGCCTCAGAAAACTCTTCAGTTCTTGGATTATTTTTCTTGAATAACACAAATTAAGAACTGTTAGGATTGTAGATCTGGATTTCAGGTCTGATTCATAAGTTTCTAGAACCCCAAGGAAGGTCCCTAACCTCGACAATTATCATTAGGTACTGGAGTAAGAAGAAAGTGAACTGACTTTGTCATCTCACCTCTGATAGTTTCTAATAGAGGTTTAGGTGAATTTTCATTCTGAATTACAAGAACACATAAGGAAAAAGCATGGAGTAGTAGACTATAATTCATTTCTCTATGCCGGCTGGTTAGAGAACATACACTTTAAGTAAGATGATAAAATGCCAATATTCTGTGAAAGTGAAGCCATGACTATTAGGCTGAAAGGTCCTATCTACATCATTAATCACGTTAATACTCAGAATGGAGGATACTCTCAAGAATAGATGAGGGTGCTAATTAGAATAAAAGCAAAAATACCTAAGGAATTAAATTTAACGAAGTTTACCTTCCATATCTGATTCCCAATAAGTGTTTAGTTATAGTTTGGATGATCCTATCACTGACTTCTGAAAAGAGTTCATGGAGAAAGCATTCATAAATATAAAGCCCATTCATTTTTAATGCATTCCAAGTTCTTATTTTCACTGGAGTCATTTGCAATTTTGCTCCATATGGCCAAACCAAAACAAACTAATAGAGGGTTTTGATTAAAGCATTCGATCATTACATAGTGCTGGAAGATCTTGTTTTACACCTGGCAATAAAACCCCAAATGTGGGCAAAGATCGCTCCTATCAATTGGTAGTATAGCTGAACAACACACATCTCACACACAGGATGTAAGAGAATACTGACATTCACGAGCCCCACAACCAGTGGGTTGATACTCACTGACATTGTAAATACTTATCAAAGCTGATAGAGATGTGGACTTCTGTTCGTCTGGTGTGCACATGTAGTCTGTATTTCATTTTTGATACTTGTAACTTGAGCTACAAGGTGGGGTAAAATCCTGAAAGGGGTCTCATTCTTAACAGGAAGTATTTGGTGATGGAGAAAGGAATAAGAGAATTGCGGCAAAATTAGACTCGGCACTGAGAACGCTGTAGTGGTTTTAAAATGTGCCAGTGTCCCAGCTGTCTGTGTAAACACGGCTCCCAGAAGAAGGGATTTATGTAAAGTCCATCGGACATTTCATGCTTCTAAACTAGGCTACTTTTACATAATACCAGTCAGTGTATTTCTCAGGACAAGGGACCTTTTTCCTCCCCCTCTTCATTGCTTGTCATACTTAGAAACTTGAGATCGACATGATTCTGATTATCCTGAGAGAGAGAAAAAAATGTTTTCCTTAGGAAGCGCTATGTAAATTATACCAAAGAAGACAAGTTCAAATTCCCTTACAAATAAGTAGACATTTCCTGATAAGTATTCAAACTCATTCTAGAGAAAGAGGGAGGGACATTCAAAAGGTTCGGTAATTGCTTCTAACTAACTGAGCATATCAAATCCTGGGAATATTCTCTCCTGGTCTCCTCCTCACTGGTGGCTGGTTTTCACTGGGAAATCACAAGGTGAGGCTTCTTGGGCTGGTGGGCCTTGATTTCCATGCTCCCCTCATTCGGGCCGCTATTTGTTCACCACATAGTATGTAGAAGAGAATTAATTCTCATAACTCTCCCTAACTCTTATCTGCAGTAAAGCAATAATTAGACATACAGTTCCTTAAGTTTTAGTAAGTATATTCAGTAAATTAATAGGGGGATTTTGGAAAAACCAGTTTAAAGAAATGCGATTATCTTTTTTAACACTGCTAGTAATTAGCATAATGTCTTAAGCAATTAGGAAAAGAATGAGTTGGATATAAGCCATATTAAATGGGCTATTTACATCCAAAAATCATTCACTTGGTATTTTTTCCCAGAGACTGTTTTACCTTAACACAATTTTTAAAAATAATTTCAACCAATCGTTTGGCTTCCATGTTCTCTGTGGCTAACTTTATTTCCCTCTGACTGTATTAACATGGGAACCTTTTATTTTAAGACCATTATTTTGCATGAGTTTTGGTTAAAGCAATTTGGAGGTAGGATAATCACACTAAGTAATCATAATTACTTGTGACTTTCCAAAACACGAGTTTTTTCCCATATATATTTTTCTTTACTTCCTTTGTCTTCCTCTCATTCCATTTTCTAGGCGGGATGCTATCCCTGAAGAGGGTGGGATTTACTCACTGAAAAAAAAAAAAGGTTTAGCAACGCTGCGAACAATTTCCCATTTATGTGACTTGCTGGATATTGCATAGGCCGACAAGATCTGTTTTGAATATTTCAACCATATAATTAACTCAAATGCCCTTATGCCTCAAATCCCTAGCCATAAATTATGCAGGCCGTATTGACTCTTTCGAGGTTTATATTAACAAGTAAACAGAAAATTTAAAAATTTCACAGTATGTAAATATTCAAAGTACAATTTACATATATTTACATAACATTTTGCTAATTAAACTAAAGTCACGTGGACATGAAAAAAATAATTATTTATCCTACACAATTTAAATTAGCGAGCTTTTAATTTCCAGAAGATAAATATGAATGTAAAAGATAATGCAAGTTAGTTTTATACTTAATGCTTGATGCTTAGAAAAGAGAAATTGGTTATTTAAAGTCAACAGATCCATACAATTTTCATACAGTGAAGTGGAATCTGGATTGATAAATTTAACAGAAGTTACATAGATTCATATGTTGGCTAATGATTCACAGGATTGTACAGTAAAATTTTTCAGGTCATCAGAGGTTTCTATTTCATATAAAAAGGCCAAATTAAAAATGTTTAATTAGGAGGAAAGGAGTGTCCTTTGCTATTTAAAAATCAAATTGTAGTTGGTTCCTATTGAGGGGAAGAAGTGGAGGTTTCTCAGAACTCGGAACCCTGGAACGCGGGCTGGGCTGGGGGCAACCCCGGGGACGGAGGGGTGTGCGGCACCCGGGGACGCAGGGGGCTGGGGCGCTCCGTCTCCAGAGCAAGCTCAGGCTTGCGTCCATTCTGCACTGCTCACTGTTTGCACCTGAACCAGGGCACTCTTTGCAAGTGAGCGCACGACAGCAGAGGCAACAGGAATGCGTGAAGATGAATCAGAAGCTTCCTACTATGTCCCCGGCCAACCTGGCTGTGACTTTCCCTCCCCAGGTAACAAGGCAAGGGGAGCTCCGTGGGGAGTATGTTGGGAGGGCCTTATGTGGAGTTGGAAGGATTTATGTTGGACCTTATGCGGACAGGTCACGGGCTCTGTGGGGAAGGAGGCCAGGGAGGATCAAGGGTGGTGTCCGGGTTATGGTAGAGCCACACTGCAGAGGGAAGAATCAAAACTGTAGATTTAAATATCTCAACTTGGTTATCCTCCGAGACTCGCGGGCAAACAGCAATTGAGCAGCGTGAGGTGCAGACGCAGCGTGGGAGAGATGTCCAGGCTGGGACACACATTGTCGAGGTCACTGTGATACATACGAATGCTTTTCAAGACACAGGAAAGCATGTAGCTTCTAAAAAGAGTTCAGGGTGAAGAGTGTTAACATTCCAGGGCAAATTCCGAGCACAAGCGAGGTGCTGGTTTGAAAACTCATGAGGAGCCCTGCATAAACGAGGCCGGTGTGCACTGAAAGTTCACATAGGAGTCAACCTGAAGACACATGGCGGTGCGTCTAAGGGCCTCAGCACAGGGGATGTCCAAAGATTGAGGCGTATACGGACCATACAGTGGAGTCATTAAAGGTTTTGAGCTTTAGGCTCAAGCATAAAAGATTTGAACACAGGGGAGATGATAAAGTCTCCTTTTACAACACACCCCTACAGCAATGAAGATGTTTACAATGCCATGATAACTGTTTGGATGTGAGTTAGAGTAGCTTAGACTGATCATGGCCGAGAAAAGCAATGTGAGTGAAGACGTGAATGGTATCTGGAGGGAAGGAAGGCAGCGCGTGTCGATCGGCTGGTCCAGACGGAGTCCGCACAGTCAACACAAACTGGTCTGGGCACAATCTATTTCCTGTCCCTGGACACGAGCTCATCATTCATACTCCCCTGAAGTCTCTGCCCACATAGGATGATGTATAATTTTTCAATATCAATTCTGTTATAATCTGATACAATATTCACTGCATCTGCTCCCTCTGCCTTGCCGGGTTGTGTGTGGCTGACATGGCAGAGTCAAAACAAACAAATCAACACAAATCCAAAACAGCACAGCTAGGAATCAGTGCCCTCCTTTTCGGTTTGAGTATTTATTTACTTTAAGTTTCTGAAACGTGAAGATCAAGGAATGACCCTTTGGTATGAAAGAGAGGATGCATCTTTTGAAGTATTGAGGATCAACTCATGGGAGAGAGTCAAAGAAATGCAAGGAATAAAAATACCGTGCAGATACAGAAATGTACAAGAAAGAGAAACCACGTGCATTTCACAACTGAAGGACACTTTCGAAATCAAATTTTAACATTAACTCGAAGGAGATGTATCCATACTTTAGTTTTCCAAATTATGTAATTCTCCAAAGAGCAAGTCCTATTAGCTGAATCCAAATAAGGTTTTTTTAAATGTATGTTGGCATATTTGTTTGTTTTTGCATGAGAATATATTTAGTGGTAAAAGGGTTAAAAGCTAGGCCACGGGTGACAAGAACAGACATTCCAAACACATGTTCTTTGTCTCAAGACTTTAAATTTATGCTTGGAGAGTCAGGCATTAAAAAAGAAAAGCAGAACATTTCTCAACCAACAATTGAAGGCTGTAAGAGACAAAATGAATAATAAAATAATTGGATGGTTTCTCAAGTATTTCTAGAGTCCTGGCTTTCCTACAATAAATGAAAACTGGCTGTCTCAGAGACCTTTTATTTTTTTATTTTTTTCCTTTTCAAAATGGAACCATTGAAATGAAGCCCAGACCTTCCCCGATGAGTCTTTGGACAGTAGAAATGGCAGCTGAGAGGCCTGTAGGGATTGCTTGGTATCTGAGTCACACATTGGCTTTCAGAGTAGGTCATCCCAAGAATAGGGCAGGTCTGAAATTCTCTATGCACTTCCAAAGTGGTCCTAGGGGATGGTGTGGCTCTAAGCCAAACACACAGGAAGCGGGAAGGGAAGGCAGAGGAGCTCACTGTAAAAAGTAAGACTCTGAGGCAAGAGACTGGTTCCAAATTTAAGGAAGCCTGTGATGAAAAAATATGCTAGAATTTTAAAATCCTATATTAAGAGTGGATCATTTACTTCATTAAAGGTAACTCTTCTTATGTATATATTCTTATGACCATATAAAATACAGATCCTTAAAAAACCTTCACTAAGATGTTTATTTAGGTAAGTACGTAAAACAATAAATTCCTGAAAAACAGTCACTCATTACTCCACATGTAATCTTCGGAGAAAATGATGAGTACACTCTATGGGCTCTTACTCACCTAAACGGCAGCAGTTTAGGCTGTATTCCAACATTACCTTGTGGCTGATATCTTTGACAGATTTTCTCTCTCTTTTTTTACATCTCCCACTTCTCTTCACTCATTTTGCCCATAATATGGGCAATAATCAGTTTGTTCGCTACATTTATAGGTCTGGTTCTGCTTTTTGTTTATGTATTCATTCGCTTTGTGTTTTATATTCCATTTCATTTCTTTTCTTTAATTTAATTTTATTATTTATTCCACATGTAAGTGAAATCAGGGTATTTGTCTTTCTCTGACTTATTTCACTTAACATAATACTAAGTCCATCCATGTTGTTGAAAATAACAAGATTTAATTATTTTTGATGGCTGAGTAATATTCCATTGTATGCATATTCTATTGTGTGTATACATATACCTAATCTTTTTTATCCATTCATTTATGAATGAATACTTCAGTTGCTTCCATAATTTGACTATTGTACATAATGTTTCAATAAAATAGGAGTGCATGTATCTTTCAAATTAGTGGGGTTTTTTTTGGGGGGGGTAAATACCCTGAAGTTAAAGTGTTGGATCATATATTTCTATTTTTAATTTTTTGAGGGTCCTCCATATTGTTTCCATAGTAGCTGTACCAGCTTACATTCTCAAAAATAGTGTACAAGTGTTCCTTTTTCTTATAATTTAACAAACACGTGTTATTTCTTGTCTTTTTTATAGTAGTCTTTTTCAAGTATGAGGTGATATCTAATTACAGTTTTGATTTTTATTTCCCTGATGATGAGTGATGTTAAGCATTTTTCATGTGTCTGTTGGCCCGTCTGGATGTCTTTGGAAAAAATTTCTATTCAAGTCCTCTGCCCGTTTTCTATTTGGATTATTTGTGGAGATTTTTCTGGTGTTGAGTTGTACAAGTTTTTTATATATTTTGGATATTAACCCCTTATTTGATGTATCATTTAAAAATATCTTCTCCTATTGGGTAGCTCACATTGTCATTTTGTTGATAGTTTCCATTACTGTGCCAAAGCTCTTTGTTTTGATGTAGTCCCAATAGTTTATTTTTGCTTTTGTTTCCCTTGCCTCAGGAGACATATCTAGAAAAATGTTGCTAAGGCTAATGTCAAAGAAATAACTGCCTGTGCTCTCTTCTAGGATTTTTATGGCTTCAGGTCTCACCTTTAGGTATTTAATCCATTTGAGTTTATTTTCGTTTGTGGTGTAAGAAAGCGGTTCAGTTTCATTCTTCTGCATGTTGCTGTCCAGTTTTCCCAACACCATTTATTGAAGAGATTGTCTTCCACATTGTATATTCTTGCCTTCTTTGCCATATTGATATTACCTGGTGGCTGATATCTTTGACATATCTAATGGTGGATATAAGGGTGGCATGTGTCTCAGGTAAATGATTCTACCAAAGTCACCGTGCAGTTCTTAAACGTTTTAGTTATCTCAATTTTATCAATAATTGCAGAGGAAAAGCCTCAACTGGAAATAATTGAGATGCACGAACCAATGCATCAGTCCAAAGGGATGGGCAGTGAGGAAATATCTGGCAATTGTTTTTCTATCCCCCTCCTTCTTCCTAATTAATTGAGTTAATCACAAATTCATCACTCATGAATCTGTGCTCCCTAATCACCAGAAAGAAGTGAGACTGGCAGCAATTACACCCTTTGGTATTTACTCAAAGGGGTTACAAACATATCCATACAGACCTTACGCATGGATATTTATAACAACTTTATGCATAATTGTCAAAATTTGGAAGCAACCAAGATGCCCTTCGGCTGGTAGATATATAAACTATAGCACATCCAGACAATAGAATATTATTCAGTTCTAAAAACACATGAACTCTCATGCTATGAAAATACCTGGAAAATCTTAAATGCTAGGTGAAAGAAGCTAATCTAAAAGGCTACGTACAGTATGATCCCAGCTATGTGACCCTCTAGGAAAGGCAAAACTATGAAGACGGTAAAACCATCAGTGGGTGCCAGAGAACATGGGAGGGAGTGGTGAACAGGCAGGACACAGAGGATTTCAAAGCAGTGAGAACGCTCTGAACAATACTATGATGACATGCACATGTCAGCATACATTTTCCAAACCCAGAGACTATACAACACCCAGAGTGGCCCTGATGTAAATGATGGCCTTTGGGTGATTATGATGCTCACTGATTGTAATGAATATACCATTTGATGTGGATATGGATAGTAGTGGAGGCTGTGTGCATGTCAGGGCAGGAGGTATAGGAAACCTGTGTACCTTCCTCTCAATTCTGCTGTGAACTTACAGCTGTTAATAAAGACAAAAAAAAAGTATGTTAAATGTGGAAAAAAATAAAAGTAGGCTGTACTTTCCCTCAGTGAGCCCTACACTCTATTCTTTCCACTGTGTTTACTATTGTATCTCAGCATATAGTACAAGCTCAATAAATCATCGCTCATTGAATGATGGGAAAGGTTAGTATATGAAATATTTGCTTTCTCTTTTGCCACAGAACTTGGAATCAGAGAATAGGACTACGGTCTCAGCTATTGTAGAACTGGTTGACACTGGAGCACTTATTTGTATTTGCCTTGGTGGATTCATTTCTATAATGAAACAGGACTAAAAGTCACTTCACACTGTGGATATGAGAAGTAAACACAGCACATGTGAAAAGATGTACAAAAGAATGCTAGATACCGTAGTCCTTATGAGAAGTAGTTGTAACCATTCATGCTGATTAAGAAAGAGTTAAATTCCCTTTGTAATAATTATTGCTCCTGGGGAAATCAGATTCAAATCAAATACATGGTAATTTAGAAGAATAGTGAGTGTAATATGATTCTAGTAATGCCCAGATCGATAAACTTATCTTTGGAAAGAGCTCATCCTGAACACAGGAATCAAGTACCAAAACATTTAAAAAATATTTTCTATGATGAATACAGGACATTTTGTAAATGGAAGCAACCTTAAAAGGAAACAACCACATTCAACACAAGATTAAGGTTTGAAATGAAGAAAAAAAAAATTAAGGAGCTATCAAATTCTGGCTAAATACAGACATTAGTTTCAGCATGACTAACAATCTCGTGGTCAAGCCACATCTTCCCGGTATATTGTTTTGTACAAACAATATGCTATTACAGTGGTATGTTTGTCCCTATCGTGAGAATTCATCAATGAAAGTTTGAAAGAAAGTAGCATAGTTTGAAGGTAAAGTTTAATTGCAGTTCTAACACAAGACATTCTTTTTCTTGACAATTTGTCCGTCAGATGGAACCATAGTCCATAAAGCAGTGATTCCTTTGTGCCTAAACAAGTTTTGTCCAAGCACACAAAATGCCCATTGAAAGTTGTTGTTAAATAGGAGATCTCAACAACAAAGGCAGAATTAAGATGCTCTTTCACTAATCAGATTTCATATAAACCCCTCAAAAACTGGAATAATATGTTGTACAGCTTCAGAATGAAGCTAATTTCAACACAATTCTATACACATACTTTGAATAGAATCTAATTATATTAAAATAAATACAATGTGTTTCAGATGTAATGGCATTTCAGAAAAAAACCCAAGAAATTCTGAACAAAGCTCTTCATAAGGAATCACACCAAGAAATAGCATATCTCACAATACTTGTAATCTTACCTCCTTTTTCCTACAAAATTTAATTTCTCTGAAACTGCTGTATCATTCAATCAAGGTCATATACCATGAAATGGGGAACATGCATCACATACTTTGATGCTTTGAAAGTTGTAGTTTTTGTGCTTGATTTTTAGGACAGTTGTTCCGCTAAGAAGTCAACCACCAAGACCTCAGAAAGTAGACCCAGGAATGAGTTAATTGGGACTTAAAGATTGGGAACTCAACATCCTTTATAAGAAAGACTCAGAGCGAACATGGTGATTTGCAAGGTCTCCTTAATGGTGGCTATTAATTTTCCTCACTGTACTTGCTCTCCTAAATTCTGTCCATTCGATAGCATCTACCATTAATGGCCCCCATTTTGCAGACAGGTTTACAATTATAATCATCACTAATAGGAAGGGAATGGCATAGGGAAAAACCTCTTTCCGTGTGTAAGACTATATTATCATACCTTCATCCAGTCATTTATTCATATCTAAGAATTGGAGAAGCATTTATGAGATAGGACTTGTATTAGGTGCTGGAACTTAATATAGAAAAGAAAAAGTTAAAACTGCTTTGTAGTTTTCAAAGAGATGAGAAATCAAATGAACTCTATTAACTGATCTGACAGTTAATGAGTCCATGATCTGTATCAAAAGCTGAGCTAAGAACTAGGGATGCAATGATAAATAAAATATGAGCCTATATATCAAAGAGCAGGGCATCTCATACAGGATTCAGGTCTTTGATATATTACTATAAAATATATAAGTGCCAAACTATAAGTAGGTCCTAGTATAATAGGGAAATGGATAAAGTTGATTTAGGGATCTATGAAATATTTCTTAGGAGAGACCCTAAATCTGAGTATAATTGGAAGTAAAGATTTCCAGCTCAGCCGAGACAAGCTTCACAAATAGATCAAAGTAAGCAAAGATATGGGCGTATGTAACAGACCCTTTTTGTTCATCCTAGAAATTATTTCATTAAGTTTCCTTTTTTTAAAAATAATCTTTGGTACCACTGGCTCCTTTCTTTCTCCCCTCAAATCTACATGTCTTATTTATATAAAAAGTACACCACACATAACAATCTCAAAATCGTTTCCTCTTTGTGCTTCTAGTTATTCTTTTTTTTTTTTTACACCTGTTTACAATCCCTATCAAATTACTTAAAGGAGCTAAACTCACTCCTGCCCTTCTTTAACACCTATTCTCTGATTAAGCCAGCAATTAAGCTCTCGATCCTACTACTTCACCTGACGATGCTTTCTAGAGTGCTACCTGTGACCCCATTTTTTAACCACCTGATATTCTCATAGTCATCTTCTGCCCTCAGCAGTCTTCAGTGGCTTTCATTGTACTTTGTGGCACTAAGAACATATTTGTTAACAATTTGAGTATAGTTTGGAGTAAGCCATGATATATATTAAAATCAATCATCAATAAATCCATTCATTCATTCTTCAAAGCCATCTCCAAATCATTTTTTTCTTCAAAATGCTCACCCTCTGAGTTTTGTATAAACCACTGCAATCTACTTATTAAAACAAATGATACCAATAGCAACAGAACTTCTCTTATTTCCTTCTCAGAGCTTATTTGCTGTCTTTATTCCCTAAGAGAAAGCTCTTTTAGAGCTACCTCCTCAGCCTTCCCCTTGTCACAATACTAGCAGGAGGATCATTTCCAAATCCTGCTCATGTCCGCAGTCCACCCTCCAACAATATCTCTCTTCTCCATCTGTTCGAGCTCTGTTTGTACTTTGAGCATCTCTCAGGTAGGTCCTATTAATAAAGCCTTTCCTGGCATAAGGATATTTCCTCCTTTACATTCTTTAAAACATTATCTAAGCTGTTGCACCCATTTATTTTCATTCTTGTTTGGTAACATTATATGACAGAACGTGGGCCATGTTGTATAGCAGAGGTCTTGGGCTGATCCATCCCACACCAGAAAGTCCATGCTTGCTGAGGGGTCACTGTTCTCCCTCCATTCTGCCCAGCTCCCAGCGACCACCATTCCACTCTCCTATGGATTTCACTAGATACACACCAGGTAAGTGCAATCATGCAGTATTGCTTTCCCTGCCACTGGCTTATTTCCCTTAGCATCATGTCCTCAAGATTCCTCCAATACTTAGTCAACAATACTGTGTTATACACCTTTTAATGTGTTAAGCAGATAGATCTCATGTTAAGTGTTAATAAAAAATTTAAAAAAATGGAAGTAGAAGTCAGTCAACTTTGAGGAACATGACCAACATTATCAATAAAGGCTTTTTACTTTTAAAAATGTGTGCAATAGAATAAGAAAGCACTTTAAAATCAGGGAGATCTAAGTTCAACCAAATTCCTCCACTTCCTGGGTTCCTGATGCTAAAAAACTGCACCCTTCATTCAAACCTTGGTCCTCATATTTGTAAAAGGAGGCATACTATCGCCATCTTGGTTCGTGGTGAGGATTAAATAGGATTATGTATGGTGTCTACTATGCTAATTTGGGAGGCATGCAACAAACTAGTTCCTGTATCATCTCTGCATCTTTTTAGTATCTTTAAAGAAAACATCTACTAAAAGGAAGCCTCCTGGCATCTAGAATGTGGATCTTCCACCTTCCCATGCTCTCACCTGACCATGTACTCTATGACCCTTACAAGAAAGCAGCAAACTCACCTGCTCCTTGAACTTCAGAACATTGCTTACCCTTGCTAAGCCTCAGTCTCATCAACTGCACACTGGATTAAAAATGTGGACCCCGTAGAATTGTTCAGGGACCAAATGAGAGAATACATAAAGAGATAAGAATACTCTCACAGATGGCCAAGGCTGAAAATATAGTTTCAGTGGTGATGATGGTGGTAAAGGCAATCGTGATTTTGATGCTAGAAAAACACTTAGCAACTGATGATTTAGACTAGAGTGTTGTTTTCTTACAAACAACTCCCACATTGCTGCTGTCCTGGGTAGATGCAGGGGACTGCAGGAATAAAGTCTTCAAATCTTGCATTTAGAGCATGATGCCAAAAAGAAAGTAAAAAACAAATATAATTTGTAAGAGCTAGAGTCTCAGTGATTTAAAAATAATTTAGAAAGTTTCTTTTTACATAAAAAAGTCTGTGCATTTAGAAGAAAAAAAAATTATATGGGAAGACAGAAATACTAAAAGCTCAGATCATTCTCTACAATTATTCTATCAGCATAATACTGAAAACTGAATCTCAGAAAGACTGGAAAGTCATTTGATCCCAAGTAAAGTTTATAGTGGCAGAGTGATGCAGAGGTGGCCAAAGCAAGAGAGAAGAGCTCGGATCTGTGTTGCAGTAAGGCCCAAACCCCCACCTGCCTACTGAATTATTTCCTTAGCAGTAAATACCCCCTTTTAAAGGACCTGGTGGTTAACATAAGAATTACTCTACTCTTTTTATGAAAATGGACTATATATCTTTGTGCCTTCATATGTGTGCATTCTTGCTTTTTTTTTTCTTTTTTTTTTAGGTTATTTATTTATTTTCAAGTCTATTTATTTTGAGGAGAAGAGGGTCAGAGAGAGGAGGAGACAGAGTATCCCAAGCAGGCTCTGCACTGTCAGCACAGAGCCCAATGCGGGGCTTGATCTGCCAAAACTGAGAGTCAGCTGCTTAGTCAACTGAGGCACCGAGGTGCCCCTCATCCCTTTATTTTCATTTTACCCAGTTCATCTCTTTGATGTTCCCCTAAGTTCCACGTTAAAGAGGCGTCCTTGGACAATTAAGGAATGGCAGCCAAATCAGGTGGATCTGACCCTCACGGCAGCTGGTCTGGTGCCCTAGACACACTTCTGCCGGGATCCGTCCAGGGGGAGCAGACATCCACCTGCAGCACACACCTCTTGCCTCTGCTGTGAGGCCGTTAGAATGGCAGCTCATCACTCTGCAGTCTTCTTGGTTTGTGGCATGAAATACACAGACTCGGAAACACATATATAAATAGTTAAGTAGAGAATTCCTTGATTTTGTAAAAGCACTTTTAAAAATACCCCAACCCAGGGGCGCCTGGGTGGCTCGGTTGGTTCATCCTCCAACTCTTGATTTTGGCTCAGGTTATGATCCCACGGTCATGGATCAAGCCCCACATCGGGCTCTGTGCCGAATGTGGAGCCTACCTGAGTTTCTCTCTATGCAGGTTCTGGCATAGGGTGTCTGGTGCTTGACACACAGTCTGTAAGTTCAAAGTGGGTGAAGAGTGACTTCCTGCGAGCATCTTTTGAATTGAATCTAAACATTCCAATGGTTATTACCCATCATCTTGTCAATAGCCACTGTAGTTCCTAATAAGACACATCCCTTTGTTAGTGAACCTGCTATTAGCAGTTTTGACGTGGGTAGGAGGACTTTTGAATCTCGTCCTCCTCAGAACTGGTGGTCAGCCTTTGCCCTGAGTCTCTCTGGCAGTAGCTTCCTGATTAGAGTTTACAGATGTGCAAAAATTCTAAATGAGCCCTCTGATATTAGAGAATTTCATCCATGTTGGTTTTTTCCCTAAATGAATGCTCTTGGGGGGTGGGGGAGAATCACCCAGATTACAAACATTCCTATATCAAATGGATTGTTTCACTCTTTTAGAATTTAGGAGTGATGCTGTTTGTACTATTTTAACCTTTTATTTTTAGTATGTTATAATTTACACATTATAAGGAAGATTAGCAAAATCATGGCCTTAGATTTTTAATTCATTTTAAAGATATACATATGTGTACATATCTTTTTTTCTTCTTCTTTCCTACCACAGAAGTTTGACATTGGTAATTTCTTGAGGTTAACCCCTCTGGAAAATCTTCCCTGATTCTGTCATAATACATTTAAGGAAGTCCTTGGTTCAATTTCAGGCAGATATGAAATCTGTCAGTTGAGGGGCAGAATTCTTTGAAAATGCAGTGACAGCTGGGAGCATTATGACCACCGAGATGTCAGCTTATCATGAGGGGTTCATGTCGAAGCCTGAGATGTTTCAACTTAACTCATATCCACTTAAGTGCCTTGTATTCCTGGCCTCCCCCAAATTTAAATAATCCAATATTCAGGATGTTAAAATGAATCTAAGAGTCTTAGACAAGGCATCATGAAATAGATCTTCTTAATTCTAAATATTCCACAACAGCAATGAAGAACAATTTTCCATTTCATCTCCTATACACTTTTTCCTGATATCCTGCCTGATATGAAGAAAGAATTCAGCTCAAGAGCCCATGTCCTCAACATGATATTTTAAAGTTTATAACAAATTGCTGACCGCCAGAGTTGCTAATTTAAAATTAAATGACAAATTCCCTGACAATTTTAACAGGTGTATGTATGGTCAGCAAATAAAAATATTCACATTCGAAACTTTTTATTCTTTGGCACTGTCCGCTGACCCAGATGGTTAGAACATTTTGTCATGAGGTCATGCCCTCGGGGTTTGAGCTCCATAAACATCTGTAAAGTGAATTCTGTCTGAATACCAGATAATAATTGTTTTGTAAAATGGGCAACTGTGTGGTTAGATCAGCAAAGAACCACTAATAACAATGTTTGCACTTTTTAAAAAAGAATAAATAGATATTGAGCGTCTATATTCTTCAAATTCATGCAAACTTGGTTTCAAATATAGCTCTCCCATTATTCTGAGGGAACTGTTCACCAAATTCTTCACTTCTATATTTCACCTTCTTCCACTATAAAAAGTGGCATCACAACACTTTCTGCATGATTATACAAAACAGAGAGAGAAAGGAAGAGAGAGAAAGAAACTTTTGTAGATGATGGTCATGTTTATAGCTTTGATGATGGGGATGGTTTCACAGGTTTATACTTATTCCCAAAAACATCAAGTTGTGCACAGTAAACACTATATACAGCTTCTTACATGTCAATCATGCCCAATATCATGTTTTAAAATATTTTAAAGGTTAAATATTATAAATATACAACTTACTGCATCAATAAGAGCTTGATATATCAGATATATATATTTATGCTCTGATCCATATGTCAGATATTTTTTATAGTCCTCTTCTTTAAATTTCACTGGGCATCTGATACTTCAAATCCTTGCAATGTGATCAGAAACTAAAGTTAATGTTCCACGAACTATCATGATGAGAATCTCTTAGTCTGGGTGTTGACAGTAAAAACAGCCAACACTTCCATGTTACAGATTACTTGCTTCAAAAGAGAATGACCAAAAGGGGCGATCACATGATCACCTCTTCATAAAGTGATTCCCCCCTGAAGTTTCGTCTAGTGCAGGGCTTTTCATATCAGATGCCGGTTCCCTCCATTTCCCCAACCCGCACAGCTCTGCTGTCTGCGCCCCAGGGACCACAGCTCAGACCCTCAGTTCCTGCCCCACCGGGGACGCTTTGGTCCTGGGACACCTGTGTTCCATGCATCTGGACTGCTCACTCCTGACCCCAGCCCATTCCCTCTGATCTGCCTGAGTGTATTCCACTGGTCGTCCAAAACGGACCAACTGAAAAGTCATCCTTTTAGTAAAGACTGACCTGACCCACACAGTCAGAATCCAGTGATTCAGATGGAAGGTATTAGTTATGATTTTGATATTTAGTTCATTCTCTAGTGTCACAGGTTATTATGATGACTATGATTATATAGATAGATAGATAGTTTAATTTGAAAGAGATAGAGAGTGTGCACAGGTGGAAGAGAAGCACAGAGGGAGAGAGAGAGAGAAACTTAAGGAGGCTCCATGCTCAGTGGGAGCCCCACACAGGGCTCAATCTCACAATCTTGAGATTGTGACCTAGGCTGAAATCAAGAGCCTGACACTTAACTGACTGAGCCACTCAGGGGCCCCTGATTATGATTATGACTTAACATATCCATCTTCCTTGCTGGGTTCTGAGAACCTACATTCTAGAGTTGCTGTTCACTAATGTCTGTTTCTTTGGACTACTCACCTATTACACTAGAACGTACCTGGTTGTACTACACACACAAGTGCACATGCACACCGTACCACGCTCACACCACACACACACACACACACACACACACACACACACACACACACTCTAATGGAGGCCTAATCCACTTCTGACATTTGAATGCTGACACCCTTCCAGTCTCTCCCCTCTGCCTTCACCCCTGACCACCATCTCCACAAACTGATAAGACATTCTGAATGTTCACTCTGTCAGTGCCCTCACTAAGCTGAGATCATAGAGGCCCCTCACTGCAAAGGGAACCCTCTCAGGACCCAAGCCCCAGCCCCAGCCCCCAAAGGCCCCAGGCTCCTTCCAGGTCCTCTAAGCCTTTTTATTTTTGACCAGTTTGTGATCCCTGCACTGTTCTCTGCGATGACCTCAATTATGTAGATAGTAAAGCTTTTCCTGTCCCCTTGGGGGTGTCATCCATCTCCACCCCAGGCACCACGCACCAGGCCTCCTGCACTCATGGGGTGCTTGCTGTCCCTGCACACATACACGTGTGACTTGCACTCACACACAGGGTGACAGAAGGTACTGGATTCTACTCATTCTGCTTGCTGTCATAGGTTAAGAGCCCACCTGACGCCTCTGAATTCCCAACTTTTCAAAGAAGCTATTTTCTGTTGAGCCATTAATCTGTGAATTCATCAGATAATTGCATGAAGACATTTTGAACCGGGGTTCAAATGCCTGGGATTAGACTGGTTGTGACGGTCGGAAAGAGCTGTGCAAAAGAGCAGTACACAGGCAGCTTTATCGGTTGATGTTGGACAAGAGCCCGTCCCTGTCTCGGGAGTCACTAGGTCGACAGTGCCCAAGCCTGAGGAAAAGCACAGTCCGGCCCCAGGCTCCTGGAGACCGTTGGCTGTTTGGTGACCTTTACGAAGAATGCCTTTAAATGTTCCTGTTGGATCAAAGCCTCTGAGTGCTCAGCCTTCCATTTTTAGCTATTTTTGTCTTTGCCTCCATTAAGATCAATCGCACAGCGAGCAAGAATTATAGAATATGGTACTTTAAACATGTTTGCTCATAGCTGCTATGATCCTGCCAATTCGATCATAATAGAACACTTTCACGTGGAAAAAAAAAGAAAGGCAATTCAATTAAAAATTACATTATAGAAATGCTAAGGGTCCAATTTCAACTCGAAATGGCAATGAAATTTAAAGTAAAGACAGCAATCTTTAATGTGCTCTTTGCTCCCTGGATATAATACACAATCACCAATAACATAAGACTGAAATTCACACGTGTTTCGTGGTGGTTATATGCTAAGAGCAAAAAAAAAAAAAGCTCATATTAATGTCCAGGGAACCCTCTGTAACCACCGAGAACCACATTTAATTATAAGGTTGGGATCCTAATTTTCACTTCATTTCATTGCTTTTGTGACTTTAAGTTAATCCTGTAACACTTTTGGAAAGCTCTCTCATAGTGAATGTATGTATCTTAAAACTGTATACATAACCTGGTTTATAGAATAACATTTTGAGGTAAGAGTATGGACTTTGGTTGAATTCATTATTTATGTGTTCCCTCATCCAATGCTTCTTGAGTATGACTATGTGCGAGGGAGGGCTGTAGACATCCTGACGCTGACTTTCTAGATGGAACAGACCGTAAACAACAAGCATTGTCAACAAGCCCAGCTGGGGCGTATAGGGGATGAGTGTTCTAGAAGATGGACACCTGTGAAGAGGGATTGTACAACAGGTGGTAGGGAGCTTTCCAACTGACAGGCAGACCCACCTCTCAGGCAAGCCAAGCTTTGGTTAACCCAGAACAAAATCGATAACTTTCTGTGTGTTATACAACAAAAGCACACTTCTCCCTCAGGCTACACCTCTAAAGCAGTGAAGGATGCTTCCGTCCTGAGTTCCCCAGGTGCCCAGCCTGCTGAGGCTGGGACCTTGGGGCATGACGCGCTGAGCCTCATTGGCCACTAGGCAGGCAAGGGTGGACGGCATGATCCGATGTTTGCTCCTCGATGCTCCAGACCGAGAGAGAAACGCATCATTGTGCCCTTATCCTATGATTCCTGGCTGAACGCCAGGAAATGTCTGGCAACAGATAACACGTGTGGCGCACCACCATCTATCTCTTTCCCATCGGGGCAGGCCAGGCATGGAGGGTGCCAGGCAGAGGGAAGAGCTAATGAAATTGAGGTAGGCATGTGCTTGTGGGAATGAGGAAAAGCGATGCTTCTGATTCAACACATGTAGACAGTGTTCATCTGTGCTGCATGGACACTTAAGGAGAACCTGGGGGGGACGGGCCTTCTGAATGGGAGGAGTGACCCATGAACTTGAACATGGATAAGCCAAAATTTTAACGTATGTGCGTGGGGGGGGGGGAGTTGGAGCTTCCTTAGCTTTCTAAAATGAGGGACCTTTGATACTCAAATTTTATTTAAAAATATAAAAATAGGACACTATATCGGACAATTGCTGCATGACTGTTTTGGTAAATATTATGTGAGAAATATCCATAATGTCTTATATTGTATAACTCAATGAGCAAAGAAAAATGCAGTCAGTTTCAGTGTTTGTCTTCAGCGAGAGACCAGTCCTGTCCAACAGAACTATGATGCAAGTCGGTTATGAAATCTGAAATTTAACAGAAGCCACAATTTACCATTAAAAATAAGCAGGCACAATTGATTTTAAATACTACATTTTTGTTTCCTGCATCATACTTGAAGCTTGATTTTGATGGGAATTCAGCATAACAACTTTTGATGAGATGGAAATCTAATGTGCCGTCTCATGCATGGAAATCTTATTTCCTGTCATACATGGTGCCCCATGGGCCGAACAACCCACTGACCACACGAGCACAGCCTGCCGGCTGTCCTGGGAGCTACCCCCTTAGAGAGCTCATTTCTAAACCGACAGGTACCTCCTGGAGTCAGGGCTCCAGAAAGCTGCCCTCTACTCCATCAGTTCAAATAAACATGAATAGTTAAACACAATGGGTAAAATTTCAAAAGGCTGCACCTGTCAGTATTACATGGAAAGCTCTAGTTCAGAGTTTTCCCCTACGGAGCTGTACTAACAGTAGAGATTGTGTTACAGTAGCCAACACTACCTACTACACTGCAGATCTCTGAAGGAGGCATCCATATAGATTAAACAGAAACACAGGAAAAGAGTTAGAATAACAATAATGAATGGTCAACCAGCAAGGTACGAGGTGCCTCGCACACAGTCTCAGCCAACTCTTACAGATGCAGTGATATTACTCTCCATTTACGGAAACGAAACACCACAAAGAGAGTAAGCGAGGTGTGCACACCTACGCAGCTAGGACCCCCTGGGACCCAGTTCTGGGCCGCTCAATGTTTTCAATGTGCTGCACGGCCCCACTCAAGCCTTCCTGCAATCAAGAGGGTTTCCATTCAGCAATAAAGCCCCTAACGGAAACAACCTGCAGAGGAGAAAGTCCACTCTGTATGAAAATCACTCGTCACGCAGTAGAAAATGCCTGATGCAAATCTTTCTGGTTAAGACTGTGTTTGAAGCACTGGATAATGATTACAAGTGACATGGATATTTCATACACCTCCAAATTCCCATGTGTTCATGACTGATCAATATCTGGGCTCGTTCTTAAACTACAAAGTAGCGCCTGCTGACTTCTAATTATAAGCAACTATATTATGAATAGCTGAGAGTATCAAAGACTCAGACGGCATGTACAATATGCACCCACCGAAAACTCATTCGAAGGAGCAATCCATCATCCCTGTCGGACATGACAGGCCAGCCATGCAGCGCACTCTGTGTCGGATGCCTCTGCTGCGCCACGTGACTGCCCCTCGCTCTCCACCACCTGCTGCTAACAACTGACATGCGATCTGATAATGGTTTATTAGAAGAAGGAGACCAGGCACCCAGGGCCTCAGATGGAAACTCGTCTCCCGAAATCCTAAAGAGAATAGCATTCTCATCAAATGTCTGCATACTAGAGACTGCACATTGCAATCCAAGCAGCCATGGCCGGGACAATCAGAGAGAACAGAGTAGGAGAAAGGCAGAAAGAAATGGAAGAGAATAGAAGCGAGAAGGGGACAAAGGGCATGCCAAAGTTTTCCTTCTAAGTTACATCAGACTGTAGAGGAGATGAGACCAACTCACTTAAAATCTCCAGTGTGAACTGAAGATTCAACTGCTGTATGTTCAGTTGTTTCAAATGCTATGGAATTCTCTCTAGGAAATCTGTGACTTCGTGTGTATGAAAATTCAGTGTCGGTTGGTGATTCTACGGTTACGCACCATTTCCTTCGGATATTCTTATCCAGAACTACGGTCTGCCCATTTCACAGTGGCTAACATACTGCTGCAGGCTTCATTTAAACATGAAGGGTTTCCCTGGAAGAACATCTGAATTGGTGGTGAGTAACTGCAGTTATGAACAGAGTTTTAATTCGATAATCCATTTTGAACCCCAACTGTTTTCCCACAGCTCGTCATCAGCTTATGAGTCATCTCGTTAGATTTCTACCAGGGCAACAAGCTCAGGAATCCAGCCCGGGGGTCTCAAAGGAGATCTCTGAAATGTTGCCTCGCGTGTATTTGCCAAATTCTGTTTTTCTCCTTGAGAACAGTTAAGTAGTGAATACATGAAAGAAATGAAGTGTATGCATATGCAACTTTTGCCACTCAGTTTCTAGACAGCTAATTAAGTTTGGGGATATCTGGATTCCGAAGCATAAAGCCCTTAAGTGGCACAGAAAACCCAGCAGGACTCCGTGTCTGAATGGCCCCTAACTCTAGCCTATTTGTAAGGATGTGTCACTTTAATGGAAATAGCCTGAAACCGTAAGAGATTGTGACTAAAGAAATTCTATCACCTTTAGAAATTGCCCATTTATGTATAATTTGAAACCATTTTATATAAATTCCACAGACCAAGCTATCATTTTCATGAATGAAATGCTGTTTCATAGTTTTGCGGGGCACATTAGAGTGATCTATCAGAAAGAACAGTCCAGTCATGATCAAAGTATCATCATTTTGGGGACTCAGTACCGCACCAATGAATACGGGACTCAATTCTTTAATCCCATACATGGTGCCCGTGACTGGGTGAAAATGTTGGTGGTGGTCATTCCGTTTTGTCATCCGCAAAGTTCACCCAACATCGCCAATGTCAGCATCGATCAGGGAGGTCTGTCCTTGGAGTCGTGAGGAGCAAAACTCTAGATAACATTGTTACCAATCTTATAAGTGTTTGTTTTCCATTATCAGATATTTTTATTGGATACTTTTCAAGACACTCCCTGGCATCTGGGTCTGTGATCGAGACATGCCACAACACAGGTTGATTCCCATGCTCATAGAGGGATGGACTAAACCAAACAGCCTTTGGTTTATGTAACCATTTGGTTAAATGTAACCATTTAGAACAGAGAAGGTTAAGAAGTTAAGGAGAGGGTAGAGAAAACTACTCTCATTTTTCTGGTATTACAGTCCTTTTCCAGTCAATATGCATCACAAGTAATGAAAATACATCAACATACAATTTTAGGAATAACAGTCTATAGAAAAGACCAAGGAGGACTAGATGAAATTGTGCCAGGCTATATTGACAGGTGAAGTTACCCAATGGGCACATGGAATGAGTTCCCGCTGGGACACTGATGATAATGGGGTTGGAAAAGGGTTTTATAATAATTGGATTTAAATATGCAAACACACAACTTCTTCAAGATCACTTAGCTAAAGAATGAAAGTCAGAATCCAGTGAATAAGAATAAAATAAAGAGAATAAGACAAAACTGGACAACAGAATGTATTTTAATTGATTCATCCATCATTCCCCTAAAACTTGTGGATTCTACCTCTAATTTGCCTATAGAAATAACTCTTCCATTTCATTCTGTGGAGAACTCTTTTCTCCAACCAAAAGTCAGGAGAACTTCGAGATTTGCCTTCTGATCCCTTTCTCTGTGAGCTGATTACTCTGAGGCATCTTCACTTTTCTTTTTTTTAATGTTTTATTTATTTCTGAGAGAGAGAGACAGCACAAGCAGGGAGAGTCAGAGAGAAAGGAAGACACAGAATCTGAAGCAGGCTCCAGGCTCTGAGCTAGCTGTCAGCACAGAGCCCGACGCAGGGCTGGAACCCATGAACTGTGAGATCATGACCTGAGCTGAAGTTGGACACTTAACCGACTGAGCCACCCGGGCGCCACAGGCATCTTCACTTTTTAAACATCTGTCCTTGCCTTACAACTTTTGTTAAGATAATGTTTTGATTTGGGTCTAAAACATTTTATATAAATTCCATATATAAAATTCCACATCATTACCATTATATAAAAAATTATTTGTAAATATTTGTCTAGTCAGGAAACTCTTTGAAAGCAATGATAGCTTTGTACTTGCTTTTTTTTTTTTTTAATGTTTTATTGTTTCTGAGAGAGAGAGAGAGAGAAAGAGAGAGAGAAACAGCGTGAGCAGGGGAGGGTCAGAGAGAAGGGGAGACACAGACTCTGAAGCAGGCTCCGGGCTCTGAGCTGTCAGCACAGACCCGACGTGGGGCTCAAACCCACAAACCATGAGATCATGACCCGAGCTGAAGTCAGACTCTTAATTCAGATTCTGTGTCTCCCTCTCTCTCTGACCCTCCCCTGCTCACACTCTCTCTCAGAAATAAATAAAACATTTTTAAAAAGTCAAATCTACACATAAAGTTACACACACAAAAAAATGCCTAACAATTTCATGTATTTTTAAGTTTTTATTTTTAAGTAATCTCTCCACACAACATGGAGCCTGAGCTCACCACCCCGAGATCAAACGTCATGTGCTCCACAAACTGAGCCAGCCAGGCTCCCGAGCTAGCGATTTCAATTTGCTCAGTTTCCTTTCTCTCTGCCTCAAACCACACCAGGCTTCAGGAATCCGGGGGTAAACACTTCGATCTGTGAGATTTTTTTTTTTTCAATTTTTATTTTTCTTCTACGTTATCTTACTTAAAGACATCAGAGGCATTTATTTTCTTAGTACTGGCATTTTATTTATTTACTTATGTTAAAAAGGGACAACGTGAGGCGTTTCTAGAAATATTCAGCCAATCAATGACACAGTACCGTCATCTTGTGAAGAAGGTTCCTGGAGATGCTACAGGTGTGCTAAGAGATGTTATAGTCTCCGACTCTCATCACAAATGGAATAACTTGCTGCTAACAAACCTCGCATCCCTCAGAGCACCCGTCCAACCTCATTGTGTAACATGTGACTGAAATCGACATAAAGTGTTCCAAAGATCCTTTCAAACACGTTTGTTTTGCATTGCTTTGGTTTGCACATAGTAAAGATTCCAGACAGTAAGATTCTAAGTTCGCTAGCACTACTGTTTGCTTTGTCCCCTTTCTGCATTGGTTGATTTATTCTTATAAATAGAAGATTTATTGGGGAATAAATAAATTATTGGGAAATAAATTTATAGATTGGAGAAATTCCTTTATCAGAAGATTCTGAAGACTGAAGAAAGCATTTAATTCTGGGGAAAAAAAATTGACCTGGAGCATAGGTTATTGATAGCTTACACATTTAAACAAGCTTAGTACTAGAAATAAGTATAATGAAACACAAGTCTCTTTAATTTTATATAAGATTTTTATTGTGTTGTTTCATCTATACTAAGACTTTGGACTTTTAATGTATAAAAATAGACTTTAATCTAGGCAAAGAGTCAATTTAGCGTGAGAGCTAGTATTTTTTAACCTTATTTATTCATTTTCAGAGAGAGACAGACAGACAGAGAGAGAGCGACAGATAGAGAGAGACAGCCTACACAAGAGAGAACTCCAAGCAGTCTCCATGCGGTCAGAGCAGAACCCAATGCAGGGCTTAATCTCATGAACCATGAGAATGAAGACCTGAGGCAAAATCCAGAGTCAGATCCTTAAGGGACTGACCACTACGAGGTACCCCTGGGATCCAGTATTGAAATAAAAGAAAATGAAGAATCACATAGGTCCACAATATTGTACCATGGAAATTCTGGATAGCTAGTTGTCTAGATAATTATCTAATTATCAAGAGCCAGCAATGAGCCCTTTAGTGGGATACTTCTAATCTCAACATTTTGTTTTTATTTTTGAAAAGAGAAAGAGAGAGAGAGAAAGAGTGAATCCCAAGTAGCCTACATGATCAGCAATGATCCCGATGTGGGGATAAATCCCATGACCCTGGAATCGTGATCTAAGCAAAAGTTACAATGCTCAACTGAGCCATCCAGGCACCCCTAATCTCCACATTTTATAAATATCCACAAAAGTCTCTGAAGCACACATTTTTGCCTCTCACGCATGGCCCTGGGGCTCATCCATGATGAGGCTGGAGCCACATGTCAGAGGATCCATCTCTGAAGAGAACATGGAGGTAGGACGGAAATTGCCTGTTAAATATTCATAAGGGACGAGGATTTGCTCCCTTCCTGTCCTTCCCTGCCTTCCACCTTCCTCTAAAGGGAGTGATTACAGGTATCTGAAGGTGGGAAGTTTGTAGGACAAAGCCTCTCTGGCTAGAGATGGTGCTACATTCCCACCCCATGGTGGGTCTCGGCGGGAATGAGGTTGCAGTGCAAGGGGACTCTGTCCAGAAACCCACCATCTCCAACAAGATGAGCTTCACGTGTGAGGACCTGGAAGTGATATGCAGACTTAATTACTACTCAACACTCCTGACGTTGCATCTGTAAATAGACTGGCTCCACAAGGTAGAACTGGTTATATATCCTGATGTATGTTAATACTTTAAACATAACACCTTTTGCAACTAAAAATTATCTGCAGAAAATGTGTGAACATTCCACTTTTGCTAGATTATGCAATATTTACATTGGCTTACAGGCTACATATCTGAGCACACATTTTTGGGGAAATGAATACAATATAAAAACCCAGACTTACAGTGTGATTTACTGGAGGCTCATTAGCCTTCAGAAATCAGAACGTGAACTACTTTTAGACATATAACATTCACGGTCCCTCTCAAGAAATCTAAGAATCAGGCTGATAGTATTATTTATCTAGTGACTGTGTTTGGTAAAACCTATTGAAGCTTAAAATTTTTCTGTTTGCAATTTTCAAATCACTGGCAGCCAACAAGAATGAAACCTGAAGGCTTTTTTACCGTCTGCCCACCACCGTGCTGTCCTTCCTCTTGCCCCCGATCCAGGCTCATGAGGACAGACAGAAACTTCCTCTAATTATCTAAGTTTTTTCATCTAAATTGTCACAGGGGTGGTTCCAGAAGAGCCCATCAGGCTCGTGGAGATTGCTGTGGGATTTCCTTTCACTTCTACAATCCAAAGACACGAGTGCGAAGCAGCTTGCTTATCACTGTCTCTTGCAAGAGCTCTATAACTTCCTATCTTTCAGAGCTCCAGAAGCCTAGACAAGGAACTCCCCAGGTGAACCTGTTTGCCACAAGGTAAGTAGCAGCAGGGACAGTGTGCTGTAATTTTAGAGTTATGATAGTCCTAATAAATGATGCACTAGGTGGGTTATAAATCATCTCCCTCTGACCACCTCTCTCAGCAGCCTATTATAATACTTGGTGATTGTGACAGCTAATAGCAGCCACAGTAAATGATGGTGATGATTCGTTTTTTGAAAGGACTTTCCGGATAGAGAAAAAGTGTGCTGAGATGCTGAAGGCCTCGCACCCTTAGGCTGCAAATAGACCATCCCAGGGTCTGACGCTGACCTCTCCTAATCAGGTGTCTTTGTCCTTCAGAGCTGCTACCACAAAATACCACAGACTGGGTGGCATACTGTTTTGCACAGATCTGGAGGCGAGGAAGTCTCCAATAAGGTAATTAGTATGGTCAGGTTCAGGTGAGGACTGTTGACTCCCATCTCCTCCCTGTGTCTTCACATGGCAGAAGGGGTGAAGGACCTCTCTGGGGTCAATTTCATAAAGGCACTAATCCCATTCATGAAGACTCTACTCTCATGACCTAATCACCTCCCCAAAGGCCCCACCTCCTAACACCTCTTAACATCATCTTGGGTGGAGGATTAGGATCTCAACCTGTGAATTTGGGGGGAACACGAACATTCGGCCCATAACATCAGGCAACTATATAGCATTTTTGGAAAAGAATCTACAGATGCCAAATATTTATTTAGAAACAGCCCTGACTGTGACAAAAGAAAAAATATCTCAAAATATAATAGAGGATGTTTCTTTATAACTGGAGAAAAATTGGTCCCAAAGATCTAAGATGTCAGAACACAATTTTTAAAAACAAATGGGTGAAAGATAAGAATAGAAAAAGACATAGGAGAAATGTGTTGGGTCAAACAGATTTGCTCTATACCATTAGTAATCAGGAAAATAATAAATTAGGGGCAGCACATTGGCCATATGATTGGCCATATTATAGAGCCAGTGTGTTTTGACTGTGCTGAATTACGGGGAAACAGTCTTTTGCAGATTTTTGGTTTGCCAATCTTGTGTCGTACTGGTAGATTCACACCAGCAATCAGCAATAACTTGGCAAATTAGAATTAGAACATATACTTTTGTTCCAGCAATCAAACTTGCAGAAAACACCCTTACGAAAATCTCACACTCAAAGAATGGTCCATGAATATGTATAGATGGACAGCCACTGCAACATTCTTAAAATAGAGGAAACTGGATACAACATAAATCTACGTGTCAACAGAGAAACAGTTAAATCTTGGTACATTCACATCAGGGAATACTAAGTGAAAAATTTTAAGATGTTGGTTTACTACACATTAAAACATGAAAATTTTGTTTCAGTTAAAAATCAGGTAACATGAAGGATGCCTGGGTGGTTCAGTCAGTTAAGCATCCTACTGACTCTTGGTTTTGGCTCAGATCATGATCTTGTGGTCCTGAGTTCAAGCCCTGCATTAGCCTCTGCATTGGTGCTGGATTCTCTGTTTCTCTCTGCCCTTGTTCTGCTTGCTCACATGCGCACACAAGAACTCTCTCTCAAAATAAATAAATAAACATTTTTAAAGAAATCAGGTCCCAGGATAATACACATCTGTTTTGGACTGAAGGTTTGTGTCTGCCCAAATTTCACATGTCGAAGACCTAACTTCCAAAGTGATGGTAGTTGGCGGTAGGACCTTTGAGAGGTAATTAGGTTTACATGAGGTCATGAAGGTAGAGCCTCCCTGGTAGGATTAGTGCTCTTCTAAGAAGAGAAAAAGACCAGGTAGTTCACTCTCTCTGCCCTAGGAAGACATGGCCAGAAAGCACTGTCCACAAACCAGAAGAGGGCCTCACTGAAAACCAACGCTGCCAGGACTCTAGCCATGGACCTCCAGCTTCCAGAACCATGAAAAAAATAAATGTCTGTTGTTTAAACCACTTGTTTACAGTATTCTCTTATAAGAGCCTGAATGAACTAATATGACATCCTATAATGTAACTTATGATTAAAAATATCCCCCTATGTTTGTTCATGTGCATAAACAAAGAAATGTTTCCACAAAACATAGTTGATTGTAAGTGGAGAGGGATTTGGGTAAAGCTGACCTTTCACTTCGATTCTATACACTTCCACGTTATTTCAATTTTAATTATTCTTTAATTATAAAACACTCAATTATTAAAAAATTAAACATATTCACCACTCAACTACTGCTAATACAATGACCTCACATAGACCAGCTGTTTATCCCAGCTATTTGCTCTAATTCACCTTCCTCATTTGGTCTCACCACTACCCACTAACTCCTCATGGAGTTGGAAGAGGAAGAAAAGACAGATCAGCTATTTGCAAATGAGTGTATTCAGTAACATTGGGCCATAGAGGATCCCAGTGCTGGTGAACATGAAGCTTTCAAATGGCTTGTATTTTCCTTAAGGCTGTCTATCCTCATTTGCCCCAAACTCTGTAGAGTAATAACACCTGATATGAGTTGTCACAGAAAAAAATTAGATGTGAAATGTAAACTTTTTGTTTGTTTAGGTCTTAAACACACTAGTTCAAAGGCCCAGGAACATGGCGGAGTTTCTTTCCTTAATGGAGTCAATATGGTTGTGTATTCCTAATTCCAAAAACTCACACGCCCACCCCGTGGGTCAAAGTTTCTGTGCTATGTTTGGCTGCAACTACACTCTCATTTCTCAATATATAATAATTACAACCATGACAGATCTATTAATAGAAATGAAGCAATGAACTAAAATGTAATCAATCTGTTATCTTTTTTACAACGGAACTACATCACATACATAAATATCTAATGGAAAACAAGTAGAAGTGGGAATTCTGGAGGAATCTAAGATATTTTTCCACTGACAAAGAAGAAGAGTGTTTTTGTCATTCTGACACACTTCATTCTAGAATTAAATGGCACCAAGCACAAGGCAGAATCTATTTGAATAAAAATGTGGTTATAAAACTATAGAACATCCATCATTTTTCATTTTTAATTTAATTTTTTACATATAAATTAACTTTAGCTTTGAAGAAAAAACTTAGCTTTGATTTCTCTGGAATATTCTGGCTGCTCAAAGAATTTAAACTATGGGGAGAGCTTCCAATTGCAAAATTGTGAATCATACTACCTGATTTTATATCAAAGGACTGGTGACTTCGAGATGTCACCTAATAATACTGATAATTATTGATCTACTAAAAATAACGATTTTTAAAATCATTAATGGCAATCTAAAATGTATGAGTTTCTACTTCATTGTGGGTCCTAATGTTCCTTTAAAATAGTAAAGATGCATACATAAATGATAGACATAAATATAATATTTTACAATATAGGACTTCAGGAATGCCTGTTGTTCAATTCTGCTAACTCGATCTTTTTTGGAAGGATATATTTGATTACAGTTGTGGTAACTCCATGGTATATTGTCTGATTCTGTTCCATTCACGTCAGAAGTTTACTTGCATTGGTTTAACACTTCCTTTTGCTAACATCTAGTTATTTATAGATTTACTGGTCATGAGAATGCTCCAATGATCAAGCAGTATGGGATTTTTAAGCCAAGAAGAAAAAGGAGGTATTACTACTTAGTACGTACAAATCACCAGGCTGTGCACCTAAGTTATCATATTGAATGCCCACAACAAACCCAAAAAGTATCTAGCTATAGCTCCAATGTAAAAATGAAGACACTGAGGCAGGGGCACTAAGCAAACAGTCCCAGATAGAACCAGAAACTATCAGCCAGGTGTCCAGTGCCTCTCAGCTGTGCTGTTCTGTCCCCAAGTTCTGCTGACATAGCAAGCCATCAGCAATATGGGGCCGATGTTCATGGATGTGACTAGTAAGCCACTTATCACCACATTCAGCTTGGCGAAGTAGTGAGAAGTGAGACCTGCGTGGCTGTGGCCGGGCGAGGCTGTGGGACACAATCCAGGACTTCCATAGGAGGTGGCACTTTGGGGAACGTTAAGAGTAGGTAGCTTTCTCTCATGAAAGAGCCACACAATTGAAACCTCTCCCACCCGTGTAACAGGGTTCACAGAGAATGGAAACACGGTCCAAAGAAAGAAAGCAATTCCTACGGAACCAGAAAGCTGTAAATCTTACTTAGGACATGGGTCTATATGAAATTCTAGCATTGTGCACACCCATGCTGTGGCTAGAACTATAGAACTACAATGAGCAAGGAGCAGTAATCGTCACTGAGTGAGGAGTGTTGGGAAGTCACAGAGAAGGAATGTTTCTGTATGTAATTACCACACCGCTACCACTACTGAGACTGGAAATAGAAACATGGGCCACCAGTACACACAAGGAAAGACAACACGGAAAGAGTCCACGCAGACTCACATGCCTCACTGTGCTACGTGCAGAAAGGCATTTCTTAAAGATGAGTTCAGAGCGAATCACAGAAACACATTGTAAATCTTGGGAATGTTGTCGATTTTAAATATGCTAAATTAATAAATCTTTCACAGATACTATTAGAGGTTAATACTGGAAGTAGATTCATCCCAATGAATAGCCTCAGGAAGATCTGGATTCAAGGAAAGGAAGGGTGGGGGAGGGGAAGAGAAATGGGAAGGGAAAAGAAGGATAGGGGAAGGGAAGGGAAGAAGGGAAGGAAACAAACCTCTAGTTATAAAATAAAAAACTTAGTGGGCATGTAAGACACAGCATAGGAAATATAGTCAATAATGCTATAACTGTGTGCGGTGATAGATGGTGACCAGACACTGCGGTAACCATCTTGTAATGAATGTAAATGTAGAATCACTATGTGGTACACCTTAAGCTAATATAATATTGTGTATCAATTATCATTCAATAAAAATATACATCACTGGATTGTATGTGAACCTTGAAAATAAAGACTTTCATAATCTCAAAGGAGACTTTCTAATTTATGGTGAAAATTAATAACTAAAAAATTACATGATCTTACACTATTTTGTTCTGCATGGCATCACAGAGTGAAATACCTAACGCACACACTCACAAACATAAAACAGCAATGAATATAGGGGAAAAAAGAAGTGAAAAGCATTTCCTGCAAGATGTGATATGATCGATGTTGCTGTAAAATATACCTGTAGGGAAGTAATAGCAAAACACAGTGAAATTGGACGGGAGCTGCGGAATCTGGGGGGCAGAGCGGCGTGGTGCCAGAGGGTCAAATTAGTGTTTTATCAATTTAAAATATGATTCCATCTGCATCCTTTATTTAGCTGGGGTCAAAACAAATCAAGATAATTTCTCTCAGTTACGTACAGATTTTCCCCATATCAATAACGGAGGGGGGAATTAATGAATTCTTTCCCCAAGATGGAGAAGAGATGAGACCAGTGAAACTTCACTCTGATGGCCACTGTGTGTTTAGGTACATGGGGAACATTTAGGAAGAGGCCCCAGGGGTGTTTTCAAATATAAAATTCATTAGAATTCTCATGTGGGCAAACACAAGGTCATGGTCTAGACCCTAGTGGAGCTTCTGGTGTTTGGGCACTAGTACATATGGCCAGATCTCGCCTGACACCACCCAGAATGTGCTGGACACAGAGCCAAGGACAGCGTGGAATCATCAGTACACCCCGCTGTGCCCCCAGATGGGGGAGGGCCCCTGGTTTGATGGTCGGAGGCGGAGAGAGCATGCTGTGTGCCTCACAGGCGCAGCATGGAGACAGAAAGTTTCCTTTCCACTCTCATCCATCAGTTGATGTTGCATGGGTCCTTTGAGACTTGCGTATTTTGTTTTCCTCCCTTTCCTTATTAGATTTTTAGTGTTTGATTATCATCAGTCAAATACTTCAGATTCCTGGAAGCTGCTCATTTAACTCCGAAAAAAACCCAACATCTGTACAAGCAAATATACAACCCCTTCTCCCAGAGACAATCAATACTTCTCATCCTTCAACACTTGGATTATGGAATGTGGCCTGATGGGGGGGGGGGGCTGTCCATATCAAGAATATCAAGAGAGTGCTGCCCTAATTGTTGTCAAGGTGGGACCCCAACCCCAGCAGCCTGAGAATACCTGGGCAAGGTGTTAGAGTTGCACATTTCTGGGCCACTCACGGGACCTCCTGGGCCACTCACGGGACCTCCTGGGCTGCAGCTCCTCTGGGCTGCAGAGGTGGGGCCTGAAAGGCAGGGTTTTCTGGAGTTGCTTCAGATGCAAGTGCTGAATCAACTCAAGTGCTCAGCTCATCTGCACGTCATCAGCTTCTTCACAGTCAGTCCGTTCCCTGCCTAGTACGGATCTTGTCTTTCTGTCAGAGGATTTCCTTAGCACTCTGCCCATGTCCACTGAGGAATCCCAATACCTTCTCTTGGGTTCTTTCTCTTGAGTGGGTCACAGTGTCTTATGCTCAAGAGTATAACCCTGTAACTAGGAGAGCCAGGGATCTCTACATTCACATATACTTCCATTTCCCTATTTTTATTCTGGCACAATCTTCAAATTTGCCTGGCTTTTCAAGTCCAAAGACCCTCTGTTTTACCTTCACTGAAGAATGAAACCTGCAGCCTTCTAAGATGCAGGAGGGATGGCCGTCTGGCTGCTTGCAGTGGGCGATGGAAGTTGGTTCTAATTCCTTCTGAAATGTTTTTTTTCCAATCATCTCTGTCATTCTGCCTCACCATCCTCACCTTCAGAAGGTTCTGTCCCAATTCCTGACATTTGAGAGTTCCCCGAGGCGAATAAGTTTGCCCAGTGATTTTCTCAGCTACTGGGACAACAGTCAACTTCCCTGGGTCCTCCAGATCAATTGTCTTTGCCCTTGTCTTCTAAGTTGTAAAACTGTATTATACCTGTCCCCTCCCTCTTATTTTTTATTTATCCTGTAGACTTGTGACTTTGTAAAAAGATAAACTTTCATGGCCATTACTTTAATTTTAGTGGGACTTAGGGGAGGATGAGTTAGTGTCATAAAGATAAAGGAGAGTGTTTTATTTACCAGTTCAAACCAAGACAGCTTATGCAGTTCTCTTTTTCTCATAATGAAATCCATTTTCATATACAAAGATAGGAAGATAGAGAGATCAACTCAAGCGAGGACTTGTGTGATATCTACCTATATCTATATAGAGATACACATACATATATACACGCATGTCTGTAATCTGTATCATAAACATCAATGGTAAGGAATATATATGGATGTGGCATACATTATTGTAGATAATTTAACTTAGAAGTATTCATATTCTGTAGTAGGTATAGCAATAGACCATGCGTGTAGGAACTAGTCACTCAGTCTTTGAGAACCTCAGGTTTAATTTGTAGAGAAGAAGACATCCTACTTGGTCTGAAGATTCTCTACCTGCTGTAAAAATCAAGCATCGATGATTCTCTTGGCCATGGAGCTACTGGCTTGTTCTCATCCTTGGGAGTTTAATGCCCCTCAAAGGATGATTTCTAAGTGGCATTTAGAAGAAAGATTTGGTGATTATCCATTTAAAGGTAGTAATAAGGATGACCATTCCAGCAAATTGGGGGGGTGGGGGTTGTTTATAGCTTACCAAAAACCCTAGAAGTGAGACTAAAGTGTGCTAATGTAAGCATGTGGAACTTTGTACAGTTGAGTGTGGAATGATTAAACTGTAAGATGTAAAGGGGCTGAATTTAAGAGCTTATGCTGTGATGTCTGATCATGCTTTCGTTTCAACCTGGTAAGCTCTACTTTTCCTTTAAGAGAATATTCCGATCGCATTCCTTAAGCCTTCCCTATGCAAGCTGCCTCCCTGCCCCTCCTCACTCTCCTCCAGCCCAGAGGATGAATGCACAATCAAGCCAAGGATCTTCTTCAGAAAATGTTTATGGCCAACTGTGGATATCCACTAACCATTATTTTCCATGTTATTTTATTTCTTCTTTGTTTAAATTGTGTGGGGAATGTGTCATAAGCTGGTAGAACTGTATATCCCCTTAATGATCAGTTGCACACATGAGAATAGCTACAATTTTTCAACCATTTCTGTGGGGAGATAGACTGTAAAATGACAGGTAAGACAGACCTTTTCATCTGCTGCCCCTCCTGCAAAAACAAACAAACAAAAACAAAACAAAGAACACACATGGAATTCAACTGGCAATGCAGTTGCACAGAGAATAAATTATTAAATAGTTGTAATAATTTCAATAAGAATCCCGTTGTGATGGCATAAAATAGCAGGAAGCACCACATTGTAGATTCATTAGAAGCAGCAGGTGATATATCACATATAGATTCCCAAAGTCTGTTTTGAGGCTCAAGTTCATTGTTACAAATATCCACTGCCTATTTGTTGATGGAGTTAAAATATGTCATGGATTTCTTTTGTAGGGAAGCAATCTACCTTTCTGACATCTAGAACTACTGGGTTATGAAAATTTCATACAAGGCAATGTTCATTATTTGAAGGTAAAATCAGATTGGTAAGATGCTAAGGGAAATATAAATGATTTTTTTTTGACTTCTCATAATATAAATCTGATCTTCATGCTTATTTTTGACTATAGTGCCTAAAAATGATGTCTAGCCATAGACACTATGATTTCAATATCAAAATGCCATTCATTCATTTTCACTTTGCTTTACATGTATATATGTGTGTTTGTTTTTGAGAGAGAGAGACAGCAAGTGAGCGGGGAGATGAGCAAAGAGAGAGAGAGAGAGAATCCCATGCAGGCTTTGCGGTGTCAGCACATATCTGTGGTGTCTGCTGTGGGCTCCACAAAGTGCGAGATCATGACCTGAGTCAAACACAAGAGTCAGATGCTTAACTGACTGAGCCGTCCAGTTGCCTCATTCATTTTCAGTTTCAACAGAAGCCTGGGTAGTTTAATACATGTTACACATTTCTCCATTACTGGATATAATTTTAAAATGCAAAGGTGGTGACAAATAAGACCATTTGCTCTACAGCATGTATTATCAATGGCTTACAATTTATTCTAGAAAAGTTACTGGCATTCATCCCTAAGCTAAGTAAAATTTTATTTTGATAATTCATGGCAAACCAATAAGCATTCCAGCTAGATTTGGACATTCCATATTCATGTGTCTCCTCTTTTGAATCAAAATGTCAACCAAAAGGAGTGTTGATGCTCTGTAAGCTTGGTCCAGAAAGGCTCAAAGTGTGATGAGTATAAGAAGTAATCTATAGACATATTAGATAAATAGGTAGATAAGTAGATACATAGACTGATAGAAAGACAACTGAATAGATATAAATCTAAATATAGATGTACAATGGGAACATAGGGAGAAATGGACTGATTCTGTCCTACAAAGGTTACATCTTGGTCATTAAAACTGCAGAATATGGTGAATGTCAAAGAGTATTATTAAAAAGATTTTGACAGAAATTGCATTGCTTCAAAAGCTGCATTTATACTGCAAGGAGATGAGATAATGCAGGCTGACTGGCGTATGGAGCACTTCCTGTAACTCATTGAAGAAACCCTTACTCTGGTGGCATGTTTCTAACATGAATCTATGTAAATGTTGTAATTTAGCCAACTTATTATTATTATGTTTGTTGCCCCACGTCAGCTGATGCAGAGGGATGGCCTGCCCTGCAGATTATATCCGTCTTTCTCTGTCACTCCTCTGTTCATGCGGGTGTAAGGAAGCCATGAATTAGTGGTGACCTGTGCATTGTCTGTGCCAAGCGCTGTACTAGAAATGCAGAGAAGAAAACTCTAAAATTCCCACGGCAGTGTAGGCGTAAATGTGTAAAAAGATGCTGTGCACTGTGTATTAAGGGCAATTGGGCATTACTGTTCAATAGCATGGACTTTTTTTTGGAATTTGGTAGAAAATATTTCTTGTATAATTTCATTGAAATATAAATCACCCTTATGATCAGTAATGATACATAAAAATAGAGATTTTTTATAAGAAATCTTATCAAAGTAGTCATCCATGGAACTAGAATAAAATCTTGATTTTTCCATTTTCTGGTCATATAAGTATGACCATCGTAGCAGTTTTTAGCTTCTGGTTCCTTATACATAAAGTAATGGAAATGATACCTAAGTGCATTTTTTAGGTGTATATGAGATTATCCATTAATAATAGAGAAAGACTGATACTATTATAATCAAGATCATAGATACGGTAGGAAGGTAAAAAGAGGAAGAGGGAAGTTATCAGGGACAAATAAACATGCCTTAACCTAAGTGGCTAAACTTAAACTGGAAACTTTAGACACTTAAAACTATTCTGGAGATTAGAAATCAATATTAAATATGAAAAAAGGACTTTTGATGGTTGAAGTGCTGAGGGAACAATTCAGTTAGTACTAGAAATAGTTTGAGGAACTTCTTGGTAATAAGTGACCAAAAAATCCAAATATTTTGCTTATTGCACAGGATACTACTATCCTTGTCTCATTGGGTTATCCTGCTAACCATAACTGCTTAAAGTAGAAGGAGGAATTAGTTCATGACAGTAATCAAAATACAGAGACTGTGTACCTTAGGTCACCATCATTCCCACAGCCACCCTCATGAGTGTCTCACTGACACTTGGCAGGACTCAATAAATTTTAAGATTATAAAGGTATCCTTACACAAAAAAGTTTGATACGTGTTGGCCTTGAGTTATAGCTCATCATTTGTTTCATAGAGGAGAGACCCAAGAAAGAGAATGGTCACAGCCCGTCTCTCTCACAAAGTCCTGGATTAGAATGGATCAAAACCACTATTCAGAGTCCTCCAATAAGTCAAGAATTAATAAGACTATAATGATAAGCCATTCTGTGGTGATACTTTTACATTATGCTGTGATTATAATTAGTTTCCTCTCTGTGCTCTGACATGCCATACTATTATCCATAGTTTCCACTTATTTTGAGAGAATTTTGAATAAGTGAAACAGAAAATAGCCAGTCCATAATAGATGTCACAATAGGTTGTGCATTTTCTTTGACCTGATAGTATTAGTCTAATCCTTTCTGGATAGAGTTCTCCTTAATGAATTCTCCCTGATGTCTCTTCTATGGTGAGTTATAACTCTAAATGACACATGGTCTAGTTCTAATGAAAATAACGCATGTTACTGATGTTTAGGTTAGCCTTCCAAGCTAACTCAGACTCAGTGAGAAAAAGATGGCTGGGTTCTCATGCTAAAAGGATCCATTTAATAGAAGAAGAATGGAAAGGACATCAAAAGTTATGCTTTTTGTTTAATAATGAAGTTAAGTATACTGTCAAAATAAGGATTGTAGAAAGGTAATTATCGGGAAAGATGATCGCTATTTTCCTTTAAAATGTGTTCCATTAATGTTTCATATTCCATTTGAAACAATTTCTCTTTGATGGAGGTAGCATTGGGTGACAGTGGAACAGGTAAGATTTTAAGGAATAAAAATTAATGAAGAAGCAAATATTTAAAAGTAATATTTTTATGAATTGCCTCAGTTTAAATTCATCCTGATGATAAAGTAACTTCTTATAGATCAATGCAATTATTGTTCATATGGATAAAGATACTAGATCACACAGTTTTGTATTTTGTTTAAACGTATTATTTTTTTAAATTTACCAATGTTAACTAAGCCCT
Organism: Proteles cristata cristata; assembly: GCA_017311185.1. NCBI lineage: Eukaryota > Metazoa > Chordata > Mammalia > Carnivora > Hyaenidae > Proteles > Proteles cristata. Next base: position 407,424 of record JAESUZ010000823.1, read on the forward strand.
GTAATTAAAATTCCCTTTTTTTTTTCACGATGTGTCACAAACTCTTTTAAGTTTACATTCTTACCTTTGATTTCTTATATTATTGATTTTTAAAAAGATTTTAAGTAATCCCTACACCCAATGTGAGTAGAGACTGTTGGCTCAAACTTCTAACCCTGAGATAGAGTCATGTGCTCCACTGGGTGTTATATGGAAACCAACTTGACAATAAACTATTTGTAAAAAAAAAAAAAAAAAGAGTCAAGTGCTCCACCAACTAAGCCAGCCAAGTGTCCCTATTTATTGACCTAAAAAAATTGATGTTTATTTATTTTTGAGATAGAGACAGACACAGAGCACAAGCAGGGGAGGGGCAGAGAGAGAGGGAGCCACAGAATCTGAAAAGGCTCCAGGCTCTGAGCTGTCAGCACAGAGCCTGACCTAGGGCTCAATCTAATGAATCATGAGATCATGACCTGAGTAGAAGTTGGATGCTTAAGCCACTGACCACCCAGATGCCCCATGTTTACTGGCTTCTTTAACCCTAGATGATAGGCATGTGCCTGCTTCTGGATCTGCTCTAAGCCACGTGACAACAGGCAGGTTTCAGAGGCACAGATTTCAGAGCTGACAGTAAGTGAATGAAAGTCACAAGATGAGCCCTGGGATCCCATGCTCTAACGCATGGTCCTCCTGTCTTTGCTGTCATTGCCTCTCAGCCAGTTCTGAGATCGAAGTCCTACAAATGTGTTCTATTAAGATAATATGATATAGGGGCACCTGGGTGGCTCAGTTGGTTGAGCACCAACTTCAGCTCTCCCCTTTTGTAGGTTCGATCCCCATGTCGAGCTCTGTGCTGACAGATTCTAGAGCCTGCTTCAGATTCTGTGTCTCCCTCTCTGCCTCTCCCCGGCTTATGCTCTGTCTCTGTCTCTCTGTCTCAAAAACAAATAAACATTAAAACATTTAAAGAAAAAGAATCTGACTTAGGCTCAGGGTAAGATCCAAAGTTTTTGAATTCAAGCCCTGCATTGGCTCCACAATGTCAGCACAGATTCTCTCTTTCTGCACCTTCTCTGCTTGTGCGCTGTCTCTCAAAAGTAAATAAATAAAGTGAAAATACATATATGATATAATATAAAAAGCACAGGTGGCATCACAGGCAACCGTTACATTGTACAAAACTGCCTAAGATTTTAAGAGATGTATTTCCAGGAAATTAATGATTATTTCATCTAAGAAAGAATTCTCCTACAACTCCCAAAACATGAAAGAGAACCATCTTTAAAGTTGACTGTTTAAAGAATTCTTTATGTTTTTCCAAACCTACATGATAATTAAACTATTTCTTCATTTCAAGGACAGAGTAAACCAGAGGGGAAATAACAAATTAACAGGTGCTCTCCAAGGATCAGAATGCTCTATCTATATTGGCTTTCATGTAAGTGGATTTTTGCCCCTGCAGCAAATTGTATAGAGGGGGAAGTTAATACACTGTGAATTAATAGATATTCAATAGGAAGAATCTAATCCAGCCCAACAAGCTGGATTTCAATAAACACTTTTGCATGCTTACCATGTAGCGTTCTCTGTGCTATGAGTCTGTCAGAGAGATAAGATGAATTTCGAATCGTTTTGTATGTTGAATCCAGATACTATATATATACATATATATATATTTGATAATATATATTTGTATATATATTATCTTAATATATATGTACATATATATACATATATATGTATATATATATTTGGAAGAGAGAGAAAGACATGAAATTGTCACAGGTTGCCAGAGAGTTAGCCAAGCGATATGCAGTCTGAAAAGTGTCAGAGTACCCCTTGGACCTCACCCTGTGGCCATCAGCACCCCTGTGTATGCACGCCCCCCCTACAGGTACTTTCACAGGCCACTGGTGTAACCCAGAAGTGCTATCTCATCGTCCCCACCTGCTCCCACCCTGGGCAGAGCTGGGTGTCCAGTTATGCCGTTGGGTGTGTCCCACAAACGGGCATTTTTTGGAAAGGTGGCTTTCCCCACGCTACACTGTGACTTCACCGAAGGTGAGAGCTTTGGCTCACTCATTGTACCCCCCGCTCCCCCCACACACCACCAACCTATTATATGATAGGGTAGGAGCTCAGTTAACATTTGCTGATGGAAGGAAAAGACAGAGGAAGAGAGAGGGGGAAGTCCGGGGGTGAGAAGAGGGAATGGGTATGAGGGAAGGTGGCCGGAGGCAGAAAGGAAGAGTCCACCTGAAATACACAGAAACACCTAGATCTGAAGAAGTGGGGTTTGCTTCTGGGGGGTCTTCCTTCCTGCTTCTTTCTCCTCCCTGCTGCTCTTCTCTCCTTGCAGTGGTTTTGTGTTTATCTGGTTTTGGTTTTTTCCTGCCTATTTCGGTGCTGAGCTCCCTCATCTGTTTCTCCTTAGATCACTGCCCACGGGGCATTTGGGGCTTGCTGGGTGCTCTGCCTCAGTAGAGCTGACTAATTATAAGCAAAGCTTAAAAGAAAAACAATATGTATCTGATATTGCAATAAAAGATTAGCCAGTTCAGACAGGAAGAAGACTCCTTATGACAATGCCCTTTATTTATTGTGTTCTAACAATTGAACAGATATCTCCTGCAGTTGAAAAATGTGACATTTTCAAAAGGCACAAATATCACTTAGCTCTCCTTCCTTCAGTCCCGTTCCAAGGGGTGATGTGATGCGGCTCACAGTTTCCAAATTGATTTTCAGACTTGCAATCTAATCCAACAAGACCGAAATGTTTCTCACATGCAAGGTAGTGAAGGAGAGAGGGGACCACCCAACTGCAGTGGTCCCCAGGCAGTGAGCTCCCCACACACGGAAATTGGACAATTAGGGAAAAATGAAATAAGTGCTTCACAAAGTAGGAAGCCTTAAAGTAAAAGCCTCCAGGAATATTAACAAGCCACAGAGAGATTTGGCTAAACTGAGGAATCACAATGGCACACAGAGTTTTGCGATTTAAAAAGTATTTTTGTATACAAGATGCCATTTGTGCTTTACAATAATCCTGTGAGCTATTGTTTACACTTGTGCAGATGTGCAAACGAGGCCGTTAAGAGACGTGTACAAACTTTAGAGCAGGAACAATTCTACTCAAAGAGAGAATTGAGACTCTTCCTCTACCTCATTCTCACCTTATTTCACAAATTCTTTAAAACCCCCAATTCTCCAACCTTGTACAGAAATTGCTTAAAAGTAAATTTTAGCAGGCAATTCTGATTTTATGACCCTCCAATTAAAAACACATACAATGGTTCAATCCACGCTACTGACACTACATACGAGTAAAACAGTATAAACTCTATTTCACAACGCCTAACTGAGAATATAATTCAGCATTTGTCATGAGTAGGAACACCAATTATACAGACAGTACCCATCTGACAGAGAGGAAATAAAAGGTAATGAGAACTTTTTAGAGTGTGGTATCTGGTACACTACCCAAAATAACAGCATGGTGTTAATTTGTTTATAAATTAGGACATTAAACTCTTCTCAACTGATGTATCAAAAGATTTACAGTACAGGAAACAAAAAGAAGAAATAGCTCCTATCTGGAACATTCCTTAAGGACTGAAGGAACATTTCTTGGCAGATATCCACACAGGTAAATATACATATAAAAGAAGAGTAACAAAGGCTATCCTAACACTTCAAGATAATCACCAACAAAATTTAATTATTTTCCATAATTAACCGTGTTACAATGATGATTGATTTACTAGTGGAAAGATGATTTTAATTCCTGCAAATAAAACATTTTAAACTCCAAAGAATTTACTATCTTATCCACCTTAATAGTCTATCTGTGAGGTTATGATATTCATCTACAGGCAAATAGCAGGGACCTCGATGCAAGAACGATTACCTTGGTGTCCATTTCTGTCTGCTACCGTGACACGACTAGCTTCTCTTCATTCCTCCAAGATTAATCTACCTTGTGGTTTGCTAAACTCACAAGCTGGCACAAAAGAGCTGCTGTAGATGGATTTTAAGTTGAGTAACATTTGTCAACAGTAAAATTAACAGTTTTATTATAAGGTAGGGAAGGATGTTTTTCACATAGCTCTCTTAGTGGCATTGACTTTGCAATTCATTCTAAACGAGGGGAGAAAACAGAACCCACTTCTGGCTCTGGTTCCTTTGTGTATGGTTGGACAGCCTCAGTTTCATACATTCCGGAAGGTCAGACCTACATGCTACAAGATGGCTCTGGACATGCCAGTCACTCGATTCATGAGAAACAAGTTTAACAAAGCCCTGTATTTATTAAAAAAACATCTAACAAAGGAGAATGAGTTATTTTTAAAAATTGCTATTATGTTTCTTTTTTTTTAATATTTTTTTGTCAAGTTGGTTTCTATATAACACCCAGTGCTCACCCCCACAAGTGCCCTCATCCATGCCCATCACTCCCCTTCACCTCCCCTCCACTCCATCAGCCCTCAGTTTTTTCTCGGTATTCAAGAGTCTTTCATGGTTTGCCTCCTTCCCTCTCCCCCATTGTTCTTTCCCTTCTGTTTCTAATATGACCATTTGTTCATATGGTAAGTAGCTGAAGAAGCCTAAAAACTAACAGGAGACATGATTTGGGGGTCATACACTAAAGTATATTCAACATAGACCAAAACAAGTATATGCATGAACATTTTTAAAGTGATGGAAAAAGAGTTCTCAAATCAGGAGCTCATACTGAATTCCACCTCAATTAAAACTAAGACGTGTACTTTGAAACAAGATTACTTCTACAATACTCTCACCTATCAACTGGAGAGACCATGGGGGAAAGAGTAATATTTGTATAGGAATATGGATTAGGAAGATATATTTTTTTAATTTTTTTAATGTTTTATTTATTTCTGAGAGAGAGAGAGTGTGTGAGCAGGGGACGGTCAGAGAGAGATCCCACTACTCTGGGATCATGACCTGAGCTGAAATCAAGAATTGGATGCTCAACTGACTAACCCACCAGGTGCTCCTGGCCCTTTTTGGTAATTATGTGACATTAGAGTTTCATTTCATGATCTTTGAAATTTAATATCTCTTTTCTGTTTTGCCAATAAAAATCTCAGGCTATGAGTGAGATTCCTCTAATTTCAACTGGTGCCACAAATATATAGTCTTTAAGCGTATATTCACCCCAGAACTCTATCATATTTTGATCCTTAAGAGTCAGGTTAGATTCTCCAAATTGTTACCTCCATTATTCCCAATCATTCACTGTTAAGAGGTCAAAGAGGTGAAGACAAGCTTTTCCTTGCACTCAGACAAAATCTGTGTGGATTGGGGATAACTGTGGCATGATATGGAGGTCACATAGGAAAGAGAGAACAGGCTTTCAGACTCGGTCGGTGAGTGGAGCAAGTCAGAGAGCCTCTGAAATCCTTCCTAAAATCAAGCAAAGAGAGATGATAGCATTTGTTCTTGCATAATAGGTTCTCCACTTTCTCTAAATAAGAATACCCTTCTCTTTCTACTTTTCTCCTTCTAGGCAAAAACACTGTAATCTTTTAGGAATAGAAACCTTTAAGAATATGAATAGGTTACATGGGAGTGAAATTACATCTTAGGTCTATACTACTTTGCATATGTGTAATAAAATGCATGAAATCTTCTGGTAAATTACTAATGCACTATTAAGTGTTTACATTGAGGACGGAGAGTTTTATGCTAAACTGGACATTCATGACTTAAGTGGGTTTAGCCAGAAACTCTATAGTTATACTCTGAATATTATCCGGTTAAGAACTTCCTAATTCTCACTGTTTTGGGGGGAAAGTGATGCAGATTGTAAGAAAAGAGTAGGAAGAACTTTCCAGTGATTGCATACTCAAGTCTTTGGAAAATACTATGATGTATAAAGCAGAAAAGACTAAATATTTTGGAAAACCAAATACGTGTAGTAAGAGAAATTATAACACGTCCTTGGTAGCCTCAAACATCCTGATCCTGATTCCCAGTCCAGTGGCTTAAAATGAAGAACATGCATTTTGTCTGTCTCCTGGATACAAGTTCAGTGCTACTTTTCTGTAGCTTCCTGCCTCAGCTCTCACCACGCAGTGTTTCTCTGTATGAGTCACAGAAGGGGGTTTATTACTTCAAGAAAGCAGAGCAGTTCAAACTAGCTTTGAGTTTATTAGCTGACTCCTCAATAATCTCATTCTCCCTCCCTGTGGTTTTGTGGCACACCATTGCCCCAAACTTTATACATTTTCTTGGTACTCTAGCTTTCTTCTTTTCTTATTTGGGGTGGGGGAAGAAGGGCATGGGGGACAGAGAGGATCCCATGAGAGAGTATTCCCAAGAGAGAGAGTCCATGCTGAGTATGGGGCTTAATGTGGAGCTTAATCCCACAACCCTGGAAAGCAAGAGTCTGATGTTCAACTGACTTAGCCATCCGGGTGCCTCCCTAGCTTTGTTCTTGAAGCAGGGTCATGTTTGTCGTGATCAGTGCTGTATCATCACTAAGTAGATACCCAATAGATCTTTACTGGATGAGAGAGCACTCCGCAAGATGGCATGCACTTGAGGGAGCTTCTCGACTGTGTCGACGTGCATGCCCACACCCCGTCAGCACCAACGCAATGAGAGCAGCTGGTGAACTCAGACACTTTTTTACAATAGATGCCATAGAAGTTAACATAAAACTCCCCTGGCAACATTGATTGTGAAAATCATACCATTTGTAAATATAGAGCTTTAGAAACCCCATCATACAAGTGAAATCCACATAGGAACTGCCAAACGTCAGATCAACAGGACTGATGGTGTCATCACTCAGCCTCATCCCTCCACATTTCTGTGTCTGTCGGATCAATTCAAAGCATGACTTTTCCAACAAGCTTCAGTGTAGAGTCATCTTGAATTGCTGGCAATTCGAGGCTGACAATGTGGAACACAGAAATCTGAAGAACTCTGCCGAGGCTGTTGCTCCATAGAAATATAGCAATGGTAACTTCTAGAATGTTGTTTGCACAGTTCATCAGAAGTTAGGATGTGCATTAATATACTACTGAGTTTCGACTCCAGAACTCCAGTGAAGTAGCATGATTATTTTTCTAAGATTTTTAATTTTTTAAGTTTATTTATTTATTTTGAGAGACAGAGATAGCATGAGTGGGGGAGGGGTAGACAGAGAGGGAGAAAGAAAATCCCAAGGAAATGGGAGGGGGCTTGAACCCAGGAAAACATGAGATCATGACCTAAGCTGAAATTGAGATTTCGATGCTTAACCAACTGAGCCACCCAGGCACCCCTATTTTTCTAAACTTTTAAAAACATGTTTATTTATTGTGTGAGAGAGAAATAGAAAGAGAGAGAGGTAATGAGGTGGAGGGGGGAGAGAGAGAGAGAGAGAGAGAGAGGTAATGAGGTGGAGGGGAGAGAGAGAGAGAGAGAGAGAGAGAAAGAGAGAGAGAGAGAGACGGAGAATCCCAAACAGGCTCTGTGCTCTCAGTGCTGACACTGATGTGGGGCTCAAACCCATGAAACTCTGAGATCATGATCTGAGCTGAAACTAAGAGTTGGATGCTCAACCAACTGACCACGCCTCCCAGCTGTCCCCATTTTTCTAAACTTTTATAGGAAGATTTTTACATGTAATTCTGAGAATTCAAATCACTTGGCCAGCATCTCACACATGTCCGTTAGGGTAGTAAGAACCCTGCCAAATACTGCCCATCCACCCCGATGCCACCCCGGGGGTCAGAGACAGGGATCTCTCAGCTGGCTTCCTTCTCCCCTTCTCCTTCACACCCTAAACCATCCCTCCTGATTCCCAGTGCTTCTACTGTTTCAAACCCCCCTTTCCTAATCCAGTATCTTCCTGTGTTCCTTCTAACATATTTCACCTTCCAATCTCACCCCTCAACACTCACCTGGGGATGGCGTAAACCAAAACAAAATCTTTATGCTGTTGCCACTTTCCTACTTAAAATCCTTCAACGGTCCCTGTTACCTGCGTGATCCAATACCAAGTTGTCCGTGAGAGCAGAGAAACGTTTGTTCGGTAAGCTTCCCTGTGGCCTCTCACCATCTGACACATCCCTTAGTGATGTGCCCATCTCCTCACCACCGCCTTCCCCATATATTGTTCTCTCTCCAGAAAAGGTCTTTTCCCCTCTCCTTCTGGAAAATTCCACTTCTCCTTTTGGCATCCTACGTGATCATCTCTGTGCCTTATAAAAAAACCATGCCTCTCTCCACTACAGCCCTCCTCCTCAGGTTTAATTAGCAATTGATAGACACTTATTTCTGAATAACTGTAATGATAGTAATTACTATGGATTCATCAATCTAGCCTGTGCTGCGTAAGGTAGCAGGGAAAATTTACCGTGCTAGCTCACTTGAAACTCCATTATTTTTCTGATATATTTAGCATTATTGGGGTCACGTCGCAGACAGAAAGACTGATGCCCACATAACTTAATAATTTGGACATGCCTCAGACTCAGGACATGGGAGTCACAGCCTAATCTAAATGCTCTAACTCCAGAGCTACAAGCAAAAACACAACGTCATTTCTGGTTCCCAAGATCGTGCCGCCTGGAATTGGGGGTGATGCATGACCCTTAGAGCCTCTGCATCTCCACGTCAGCCTCCACACAAGGCACGTGTGTGTCACATGCATGGAAGGCCCCATGGAAGGCAGGATGGCTACTGTTGTGACAACTTGACTGGGCCATGGGGTGGCCAGATTAAACATCATCTCTGAGTGTGTCTGGGGGGGATTCTGGGTGAGGTTAGCATTTAAATCAGTGGTCTCAGTACAATACAGCACCCTCCCCTCACCCAATCTGTACAGGGCCTGCATAGGAGAAAGGACAGAGGTTGAAGGAATTCATCCTAAAACTGTGTCTCACTGTGAGCACTGGGGCATGTCATCTTTTCTCGCCCTCTGCCTGGAGTTTCTACCAGCCACTCTGCTGCGTCTTAGCCTCTGGACTTGGACTGAATCATACCACCGGGTCTGCCTTGCAGACAGCAGGCATCCCTTGGCCTCCAAAAATATGAGTTAACCCCTCATTGTACACACAAACACACACACACATACATGCACACATGCATATACGCACATGTACGTGTGTGGACATGGGTGCACATAGACACACACGCACACACACACACACACACACACACACACACACCCCTTGTTGGTGCTGTTTCTCTGAAGCTCCCTAACTAACACAGGTGGGATGGTAGAACCATGAATGCAAAACAGATCTTAAAACAGCGATTGTTGTCATAGCTTCTTACTCCCTTCCATGAGTAAAGGAGTGACCTTCTGTGACCTTCATGCTTGGGAGCCCAAAGAGAAAATGACTGGGATGGTGTCTCTGATGCGCCATGATGTGCCCTGGGTGAGTCACAGGTTAAAATAAATCACAGCACCTTTGTTCTGTATCATGGAGACCAAGTCACATGGTTTGGAGATACTGCATACTTACTACTTCTAAGTGTAGATCACTGTTGTCTGAACCTCTCATACTAGCTATGCCGTCCTGTATATAAAAGCCTATTTAATATTTGAATTCCATACTCTTAAAAGAAAACATTAGGAGAGGTGCTCATAATCCACTGAGAATTAAAAAACAATCACTTTACATTCATATAAAGATACGATGTGACCTAATAAAAATCATATATCATGGGTAATAACTTTATTCGCTTTCAGAAAAGGTGAAAATGTTATTTGTATACAAGTGCAAAGAAAAAACATCTTCAAATGTATTTAAAATGGTTACTCTGTGTGGAATCTTGAGCAAAAAACTGAGGAAGCTACCATCTTAGCAGTACTAAAAATGATTTTGTTCACCACCCCCACGTCCAAATCAGGATGCCAATTACATATTCTCTGAGAGGGACATGAGCAACTGGTCCTTGCGGCCCAGGGTCAGCTGAGCTATGTCCCTGGAGGACAAGGAGTGGAAATGGGCTTCGGCACTGCAGGTACAAAGGACACTGAACGGTGTGGAGCTTTTCCACCGGAAGTATCTTCCAAAGTGACTGAGGGCACAGAACCCCAGGGATCCAGGACGACAGGCTGAATGCTTGGCAGATACTAAAGGAAAGGCTGGCTGAGAATTTGCCATTAAAATGCCCATATAATTGATTCACTCTATTTATAAATGAAAAGTGCAATGATCGCTTTTTAAGCTGATCCGGGTCCACCCTAACCTACCTCTTGGTGTTTTGTTAAGACTCTCAGTTGTAAACAACAGGAAACCCTGCCGTCAGGTAAGCAAACTTCAGCCTCCTCAGAGAGAAGTCAGAAAGACGAATGGATCACGGTAAAGTCCTGCGTCTGTTGTATTTAAAAGATTTGGTGCCGTGAGCAAAGAAGTTAGGTAAAATTAACAGTATTTTTAAAGAGGGTATTTTCCAGAGTGTGTATCCCAAGGAGGGGACCATTGTACGTTGGATGGAGAGTCGGCCAGACCTGTCCCGGAGATTTGTGCTTTTGTGACACCACCCATCCCTCAGAAGTAGGGCCACTGGGACCTTCAGCCTCTGCCATGTGACCCCAGTCCAGTCCCCCTTGGGTTCACTGGAAGTCATCCCCTTCCTTCCCTTCCTGAAAGGAAGCACATCTCTAAAATTCCTCATGGGTAACTTCCTGACTGTGCTGGCTGCTGCCATTGGGCTCCCTGCCTGGCTGCTCTGGGGAGTAATGTGGACACTTATCTTTGTGTGACAGGCTTCGGACAACTTTAGTGCCTACATTTAGCAGGGCTCAGAGCCCCGGGTTACAGAACTGTTCACAACAGAGGGATTTTCTAGAAGGCGAAATTTCTCCTTCAGTTCCTACAAGTATAATGGGAAAACGTCATCCTGGTGAAGAATTTGTGCCCTGAGTATAGTTAAAACAAGCACCCAAGGAAAGCAACAAGCCTTAACTGTGATTCCAATCTTATTTCTGGTTCTTTGAGTCATGAGGTCAAGGGCGAGCAGTGGCTAGCTAGCCTTTGGCTGAGCAATGTGGAGGCGCACCAAAGGAAGGCCAGAACCAGGCTGAAGGAGAAGGTGGAAGAATCAACCTCATCCACATAGAAAGAGAACATCAACTGGCAGGTTGTGCACATGGAGGGGGTTGGGAAAAGACGGGGAGACGCCGAGTAAGTTGAGCGACATGGCTGACAAGTGGTGACAATGTTCCTACCGTGGGCCTGAGAACCAGAGCCAGCGCGATCAGCGCTCACCCTCGGCCCCTCTCCTGCGCTATAATCACACTCTGCAAACTTGCAAATTATCTTATCCGTCAAAGGCCGTCTGGCAGGGTTTATGTGGGAGAAGAGGTGGAAGAAACATTGCACCCCATACGCGGAGCGGTAACGTGGCAGAGGAACCTACCAGCTAAGGGTGGGGCACCTGCAGGAAACGCACCCCCAAATGTCCTACAGGAAGCTGAAACTTGACACTGGAAGACGCCCCCTTCTGGTAGCTTTGCCTCTTCTCGCAACACCCAAAATAAATACTGTGAACACACTCTACAGGTTGAAACAGCCAAGCTTCTTCGCACCACATGAGTTTCAACAATTTGCCCTGCTTAGATCCTATAATCGCTGCTCGAAGAGTAAATCCCTTATTTACAGTGAGAAATTAACCACAATTAAAAAGTTAGATCCTGGTGACCAAGACAGACATTCTGAAAGATAAAAGATATATATAGAAAATTTCAAGACATTTATAATGGTGGGGAGATATCAGATCTTTTATATCAAACTTAGCAAGCCTCTTCATACTCAGAATATTGCTGCGCGGAAGTCCTTCGTAGTGATTGTACTGTGCACTTCTACTGTGTCATTATATTAGTGTGAAGAAATAGGAAATTATACTTGCATAAGCATTTGCCTGGTTCCCAGTCTGTGTGACACATAGATTCACTTACTTGTTACTCTGACTTTGTGGACCACTAGTAGTATCTGCATTTTAGAAGTGAACAAATCCTGAGTTGTGCAAATTCACAGAGCACAATTATTGGCAAACCCATCTTAAAAATCCATGGTTTTGTTTGTTTGTTTGCTTTCTGGTGAAGGGGGATCTTCCCCATACCACACTTTTCTCAAAATTCTTGTTTTCTATGAAGAAAAGTCATTTGAAATGTTAATGATCTTTTAAATATAACGTTAAGCAAAAGGTCTATTATGTCATAAATATACGGTAAGTGTTGGAAGACAGGATCCCCCATCCATCTGTTGGCACTGATAGGTTTTGTTTAGATGAAATTGACTGGAAATACAAATAAAATTGTTTCTGATTGTGGCTTGGCAGGTACTCATTTTAGCATATGAGCTCTGTTTAGATCGGTCACTTCATTCAACTATGCTTTCAATTTCTGTCTTTAATAGGAACGTTTTCAGTGCCCAAATTCATACAGTTAACATACTGACACCAAATAGGAAATTTCCAGCGATAATTGTTTGTAATTGGTTAACTGGCAAAGTGGGAGCTGAGGCAGTTTTTATCTCTTTAAGGAGTAAGATGTACCATATGCTTTCAAGATTATTCCCACTCTGTAAGGTCAAGCCATTAGGCTGGACACTTCCCACTAATACAGTGGTGCATGTCGATTATAGCTCAGGGAGGCTGGAAAAAATACACTCACCTTAACGTGAGAACATGACAGGGCGCCTGGACGCTCAGTTGGTTAAGCATCTGACTTCAGCTCAGGTCATGATCTCACTGTTTATGGATTCAAGCCCCGCGATGGGCTCTGTGCTGACAGCTCAGAGCCTAGAGCCTCCTTCAGATTCTGTGTCTCCCTCTCTCTCTGCCCTTTCCACGTTGACACTTGTCTCACTCTCAAAAGTACATAAATGTTATAGGTCATTTGGGTGGCTCAGTGGGTTAAGTGTCCAACTTTGGCTCAGATCACAATTTCACAGTCCATGGGTTCAAGCCCCACATAGTGCTCTGTGCTGACACCTCAGAACCTGGAGCCTGCTTCATATTCTGTATCTCCCTCACTCTCTGCCCCTCCCCTGCTCATGCTCTCTCTCTCTCTCTCAAAAATAAATAAACATTAAATTTTTTAAATAAAAAATTAGTGTTTAAAATTTTTTAAAAATAAAAGGAGAACATTATATGATATAAATCAATAAATCAGCAAGGAAAAAGCCTACTTTTAGTTATAAATCAGCTTGAATTGAATTGAATATTTGAAGGAAATTTTATAAACATATGATAAAGAATGCTTATTTACTAATCTTTTAAATACATATACATACTATGTATTATAAATGGAAAATAAATATATATACTATTTATATATATGTTTATAAATATTCATATAAAGAATTCGTATAGTGAGAGTATGTCAATGTGCATGCATGTATGTCTATGTGTATGTGTGTATATGTCTGTATGTCTGTGTGTGTTTGTGTGTGTATGCATGCATATACATGTATATGTGTGTATATGTGGATGTGTGTGTGCACATGTGCGTATGCATTGCATTTCGCTGTATATGTGTGTAGGAGTGATACATGTGTGCATATTTACATATGCATGTGAGTATATGTGGGTATGCATGTGTGCATGTTTCCGTACATGTGTATAGGGTGTGTGTGCATGTGTATATCTGCGTGCATGTTTCTGCATATGTGAAGGGGTGTATGTATGTGTCTATATATGTGTATGTGTGTATGTATGTGTCCATATGTGCGGGTAGGTCTGTGTGTGTGCATATATGTGTAAATATATGCATGTGTGTAGAGAGAAAAATCAGCATCAAATTAAACTTAAGATTATCCTCTGAAAGTTCATTTTTCTCCTATTCTTGGAATCTCAGAAACGATATTTCGTTTTTCATGATATGATCAAGCAAATGAACATGATTCTAGCCAATACACAACACCTATTGTAATTTGAAGATGACTTACCAACATGCCACTATGATATTTTGCAGGGGGTGTGATTCCCTTTCCAGTTTATAATTAGGAAATAATCCTGAAGAACGACAACAATTATATGGAGCGTCAGTACGCATCAGACGATGAGGAGAAAAACAAAAGGGCCCCTGTTCTGTCCGCTAACTCAGCACATCCGCCCAGGGCAGCTAGGGGCTTCCAGAGGCCCCTTCCTCACGCATATTCATGCCCAAGCCGGTGGGTCCAGCGGATCCGCAGGCTGCCTGCCCCCTGACACTGCTCATTCCCCCTTGGTTCAGGAAGCCAGCGTCAGTGCGACTGCGTGGCCATGGCCCCCTTCCCTACACTGATCCAGCCTGTCACGTGTGCTGGTGCTCACAGAGCTAGCCAGTGCTCCTGCTTCTGCCACGCTGCCTCCTGGTCTCCCTCACTTTTGCTTAAAACTGTTGAGTTACCAAGCACCAGCAGGGGTCCCCTGAGCAGGGGCCCCTGAAGGATGGAGGCAGTGCGATGCCGCATCCCTGCACCTGTCTGCCATGATGGCCTGGTTCCGTCTCCTCTCTTCACCTTACCCGGCAGGTGGTAGCCTTGACCGCGTCAACGGAGCTACGGCCCAGCGCACCGGTTTCCTGCAATCCAGCAGACTCAGGCAGAGACGAAACCACGCCCCAGCAGGGGTTCAGAGTGATGGCCCTGCTCTCCTGAAATCTCTGCCTGGGGAATCTCCTCCGTGTTTGCATGTTTCCCTCTGACGCTACAGATGACTGTGTGTCACATGCAGGTTATGCACCAGAGCTCGTAGATTTCCCGCCTCCGAGTAGCACACCGACATCTCGGATGCCACCATCTCCCTGGCCAAGGAGACACTCGTGATCGTGCTTTCTGAGGGCTCTGTGCCTCATTTGACAGCAAATTACTGAAAAGGCAGGATTCGATGATACCTTTCAGTCCTGACGCTCCAACATTTTTCAGCTTTCTGTAGTATTCTTTTATTGCTGAGCAGGTAATAAATAAATTAGGAGAAACACTTGAAATACAGCAAAGAGTCAGGAGTCTGGTTTCTCCTTTCGGTACTGCTGAGGGCTACTGATGTGGGACTTGTCATCTCAGGTCTTACATCTCTTCAGGGGCAATGACATCCAGGTCAGGGTGAGCACACAATGAGATATTAAATTATAAAGGACTCAGAAAAACAATAGTGCTCTTCAAAAGAGCAACCCGCGGCTACTTGCAGCTTCATATTTAACTGGAAAGGATAGATTGCAGTGCGGTCCGTACTTTCTGACATTTAAAAAATAAAGAAAGCTATTGTATAAATTTAGACAGATGTATTTAGCAGATACCAGCTTATTGCCTCAAAGAGCTTAAAGTAAAGGGGATCGGCGGAGGGAAAATGGCTTGCCAGAAGTTCAAAAACCTGTGCAGACAAGGGTACCTGTAGTGAAGGAGAGGAAGAGAAAATACAAAAACATCTAAAGCTGTCTGCTGTGCCAAGAGGGAATTTTCTTTCTCTCATGTGACGGTGTGAGGCTACACAGGGTCTAAGTCAAAAAAACATATAATTGTGTCTGTCACTTAATAATTGATAACCTGAGGGTTCCCCTTTTGTAAAGGGAAAAAGAGAGCATGTGTGGAGACCTACCTTATATAACCCTAAGAATCACAGACATGTCAGACATCGACATGGTTTTCACAGGGAAAATAAAAAGGAAGATTAAAAGGGAGGCAAAGAGATGTGATTCTAGATCGCCAAAAAGCTTCTGATGCTAATACTGGTTGGATAGAGTGTATTCAATAAAGATTTGTTGAAGTGAAATATTTTTCTTAATTCCAAATTTATTTAAGATAATATCAGCTTGAGGGAATGAAGTGAGCTGTCCTAACGGTATTCTAGAAACAGAATGAAATGTTTCTGCAGTAGGAAGTCTAAGGTGCATGTGCTGTTTGTTATGTTCTACTCACTCTTTTTTTTTTTTTATTCTTTTAATGTTTATTTATTTTTGAGAAAGAGACAGAGCATGAACAGGGAAGGGCAGAGAGACATAGAATCCAAAGCAGTCTTCAGACTCTGAGCTGTCAGCATAGAACCTGGCATGGGGTTTGAACCCACAAACTGTGAGATCATGACCTGAGCCAAAGTCAGATGCTTAACCAACTGAGGCGCCCAGGTCCCCCTGCCCCATTCACTCTTAATTGTTTCCATGGACTGGCTTATTCAATCCTTGCGACAGCTGTGTGAGATAAATGTACCCCTGTCCCCGGGTGACATGTTACATGATGAAGTCACAGAGGCACATCCTATATAAATCATTTGCCCATTGTTACCTTTTTTGCAATTTGCAGCAGAGCCAGATGCCCGCATTCAAGCAAAGGATGCAAAGTGGTCACAGGGTGGAGTTGGGTAGAGCCTGAATTAGGGATCTGAGAGCCAGAACCACACTGGGCCCCGTATGGGAGCCCGGCCGCCCTGACTCCTGAGCCCCCTGGATTAACGGGTCACACAGCTTCTACGCCTCTGCTCTGGAGGACTGTTTCATTTTCAATTAGAACTTGCCTCTCTGGCAGGAAACTTACTCAGGAAATGAGAAGATGTTTCATAACTATTTTCTTCTAGTTAATAGGATGAAAATACTGATCTTGAATGTGAAACTTAAACAGTTAAAAAATTAAATATTGAGCCACGTCTTACAATGAATGAATGCTTTTATCTTTTTAATATCAGGCATTTTGCAGATAGAGACAAGATTTGACTTTTGGACACTCGTGGCCACATAGCGTAATAACATGCATTCTCAACGGCATGAGGGATTTTAAACTAATCTCTTAATCAAGAGAGTGCTACTTTCTCAAGTCACAACAGAAACATTTCTGCTTCAGTTTTGCCAATGATCACCCAGATCTTTATGCTAAGTTGTGTATTAAGAACTATAATATGGTAAAATGCAAGACCGCAAATTAAATGGAATCTTCTCGAACGGGGCAAAAGACAAGGCAAAGTCTCATGCTCTCACCCTCTCTGTCCCCAGTAACCCTGGAAATGGGTGCTGGGGAATGCACACTCGTGGGGCTGTGAAATTGCACAATCTCTTCACTGAGCCGCCACAGTGCGCTGATATTTTTCACAGAAGCCTAATAAAGTCAGGAACCCAGTGGCCCAGTTACTCGGATGAGCTCCAGCGATTCCTGCAACGATGGAATTGGAATCGGGCTGGTTCGAATTTATCAGAGCGTGATGATCACCTGACCCTGATACTGAGACTCTGTAGCTCAAACACCCAGAGGCAGGTCACTGAGGAGGGGAAAAGGAGGTCATGGTTTATATCTGTCCCGGGAGCACCGTGACTGAAATGGCAACCAAATCCTTGTTTTTATAAGCGTTTGGTTAAGACAGAAAAGCTGGTGGATATTGAAAATGCACTCTGCTTTCCAGTGAGTTCCCCAAAAAGCTTTGCAAAGACTCTGCTCTCTTGAGTTACTGTAAAAGTTGAATGAAAGGAAAGAAAAATGGTAAGTACTTATAAAATCACTCCACAGTTCTCTGCACTGATTTGGCGAAAGAGAGGACCCAAAAATACTTACACTTTATCTTTTATGAAGCTTTTCTCTACATTTACTCACCATATGAAAGTCCTGAGGAGTAACAAAGCGAGTAATTGATAAATTGCCCTTTGCGGGCCTGAGACCTATCGAAGGAATCTCCACTTTACTTGGGGTTTAAAATGGGTGTTTCTTTTCTTCTTTTTAATCTCGGTCACATTTTCTATATTCTCTATACGTAATTGAAATAAATTTCCTGCCATTTGACATTAATTTCAAAGTTAAGGAATTACTTCCCTCAAAGCATCCTCAAACAATCTCTTAGTGACATGTGTTAGAAACATTGGGGAATATAAGTGGAGTGTAGTACTAAATAAATACCTATGCGTGATCCTAAGGTTGTGTACATTGTGTACTGTGCACGTAGGGGCATCTGCCATAGGCCTTTGTGTATTTCACTGTGGGGCCAGATGACTGCTTCAGGGTTTGAACAGGAAACGGAGACAATGTGCATCTCTGGGAGGTGTCCACCTTATGGATCTGAGTAGCCAGACTATGAGTGTAACTATGGTGACATTTTGGGAACACTGAGTTCATTAAAATATACTATTAAAATTAATAATTTTGAATTTGCCTTTCAGTGAGAGGACTATCAATTTAAAATAATGTATGGAGCTCACATTATATTTCCAATAGACAGGACTACCCTATGCCATCATCACTGAGAGTATAATTAATAGAAAATTTGGAATCCAGTTAGTAAAGTATATGCAAATAAATAAAAACAATGAGTATAAAGATATATGAAGTGACAGACTTGAAAACTTTAATGATAAATATTAAAATTAATAACTTGAAGGGAAAAATGATAATGTGTATACTGTTATAATATAAATATAAATATCTGTTATGTACAGGTGTATATAGATTTCTTTTTTCATCTGTTTGTGTTTATATAAACATCAGTTTTTACCTGAGCTTCAATCTCCTCATTTATAAAGTGGAGTTGATAGTTCTTACTTATAAGACTTTTTGAGGATTATGGAATTTTACCTAAAAGAGAAACTTGCAACTGCTTGGCCTATTCTGGGTGTATTGGAGACCATATGAACTAGGAGGAAGTGTTCCAGACATCGAGGGGCACCTTCTGCATGCAGGAACCTCTAGACAGGGAATGGAGCTCAACAAACTACTGCCAGGGGTCCAACCCCACTTTTGTATATAAGACTGGTTTCTCCCATTTTTATATCAGAAACAATAATATTTTGTGACAAGTGAATATATGAAATTCAAATGTCAGAGTCCATACACAGAGTTTAACTGGAACACAGAAACGTGACACGGTGACATCCGGGGCCTCTCTCCTACTGCAATAGCTGGGGTCATAATGATGGGCAAAGCCAGAGACTTTCACAGAGTCTGCTGAACCCTGCCTGAAAGTTGAAGGAAAATATTTCCTGGAGGCAACCATAGCCGTGGTGATAGTTTCTACCCAGAGGTAGACTTTGTTTTGCTTTTTGTGTTATTATAGAAGTAGAGGTAGGGGAGAGAGAAGGCTCAGACTTCTTAAAGGAGTCTAGCTACCTACAGTCAGTGACATCTTCCCTCTCCTTTCCTCCTGCACCCCAGAGTCAGGACTGGGGCTGGCCCTCTCGATCAAATATTAATAGCTACACAGACTGAACCCTCCAACATGGATTGAGCAAATGGCAGGCTTCCCTTCTCCTCTGACCTTCGCTGGCCCTCAAGATCAGGTCAGCACTAGGGAGCAGAGTACACCCCCACCTAACAATTCTTTGTGAGACTCACTGATCACATCCACTGAGAACCATGCTCTGGAAAGCCACTGCTATCAAGTTTTCTGCCTGCCTCCACGGTTTACGTAATCTCCCCTCGAAGCTCCAGGTAGCCCCACTTGTGCCCCTACACCATGGAAGGCCAATCAGAACAAAACAAAACCCCCAAAACTCCTTTCATGTTGGATTCTGGGCCATTTTCAGGCTCTGTGTTCCTAGCACTCTCCCTACGTGCATCATCTTTTCCAATACAATCTTTCATAGGTTTGGACTTTTTGATTTCTCAAGTTCAACTCATCCGACACAGATGCCAGCCCTTTACGCCTTTAGCTGTGTGTGTGGACTTGCATTCAGGTTCTATCAGACAGCTGGTATGAGGATAGAGAGGCGCATCCCCTGACAGCAGCCAAGCAGCAAGATAGGAAACACTCAACCACTGAGGCACACTTCTGTCAAGCTCCAGGGTCAAAGATGCTGCTGATTCTAATTCAAAGAGCAACACTAGTTCTCCAAATAATAGTCCCATCCTCAGTGTAACTGAAGAGTCCCTTTAGCTCTCTCTTCTTGTTTTTCTGGCTTAGAGAGGATGATTATGGTGGTGTTGGTAGGGGTCATAGGCATAGATGAACACTAGTAGCAGTAATGAGTCTTTATCACCCAATAGCCACTGTTCTTTAGGCTTTAAGTGGACCACACCATTCAGTCCTCACCAAAACCATTTGAATAAACCATCATCTTCATTTTAGAGAAGGAAAATGCAGGGAGTCTTAGAACTTACCCAAGATACCATTAATTATGGACCCAAAAATCCAATTAGGGTCTGTTTAATTTCAGAGACTGACTTCTCCAGCCCTCACTGTTCCAAGCTCATAGCCAAAAAGAATGTAATCATGGAAATTAGGATGCCAAACACCTATTTATTGATATGTAGCACTGAGTGATTTAATCATTGGAATAGCATTTAGTATATATTTAATTTGAAGTTGGAAGATTTTAAAAGCTAAACTAGTGTCCATTGACTCTACAGTAGGAGCTATTTTTAATTAATTTAGCAATTCTAAGTTGTAAACGTTAAAGCTTATTATTTACTTAAAACTAAGATTTAAAACAATGTACACATTTGTATGCTTCTTTTTCTAAAATCAAATTTCATCAAAATTAACAAGAAGCATTCTTATAGAAAGTACTGAATTTAGAAAACAGCACATCAACAAGTATGCAAATAAAAAAAAAAAAGAAGTTAAGTCCTAGCCTTAAAAGAAAAATAAAGCCATCTTCGAAAATTTGAGTTAAGTTGACCTAAACATAAAAAACTGTTGAAACTCAAGGTAAGAGTTTAGAATGAAGAGGTTGAAGAG
Organism: Proteles cristata cristata; assembly: GCA_017311185.1. Classification (NCBI taxonomy): domain Eukaryota; kingdom Metazoa; phylum Chordata; class Mammalia; order Carnivora; family Hyaenidae; genus Proteles; species Proteles cristata. The sequence goes on from JAESUZ010000823.1 coordinate 428,004, forward strand.
GACAGAAACAAATGGAAAGATATACCATGTTCATAGATGGGGAGAACAAATATTGTTAATATGTCTATACTACTCAAGGCAATCTACAGAAATAATGTAATTGCTATCAAAATACCAACAACAATTTTTCAGAGCTAAAAAGAAAACAATCCTAAAATTTATATGGAAACAGAAAAGGCCCTAAAAAGTCAAAGCAATCCTGGAAAAGAAAAACAAACCTGAAGGTATCACAATCCTACAGTCCAAAGCTGTAGTAGTTTAAACAGTTTGGTAGTAGCATGAAAATAGATACATAGATCAATGGAAGAGAATAGAGAGCCCAGAAATTAACCCATGAGTAGTACATGGTAAATCTATCTATGACAAAGAGATAAGAATATACAATGGAGGAAAGAAAATACCTTCAACAAATAATGCTGGGAAAACTGGACAGCTATATGCAAAAGAATGAAATCAGACCCTTCTCTTACACTACACACAAAAATAAACACAAAATGAATTAAAGACCTGTGAGACTGCAATCATAAAATCCCCAGAAGAAAGGATGGGCAGTAAGCTTTTTGACATCAGGCATAGAAACTTTTCTAGATATGTCTCCTAAGGCAAGGGAAATAAAAGAAGAACTGAAGTATTGGGACTCCTCAAAAATAAAAAGCTTTGTAAACGATGTATCCACTAAGGGGCTATACACAAAGTATATAAAAAATTTATACAGCTCAACAGTAAATAAAAATCCCATGAGCAGGAGACATAAATAGGCTTCTTTTTCTTAAAGAAGACATGCAGATGGCCAATAGACACCTTAAAGAATACTCTGCATCACTCATCATCAGGGAAATACAAATCAAAATCACACTGAGATATTACCTCACACCTTTCAGAATGGGTAAAATCAACTATATAAGAAACAAGTGTTTTTGAGGATGTGTGAAATTAAAGCCTGGTGCACTGATGCTGCAAATGAAAGCTGGTGTAGGTGCTTTGGAAAACAGTATGGAGGTTTGTAAAAAAAATTAAAAATAGAATGACCATATGATCTAGTAATTCTATTCTTTGGAATTTACCTAAAGAAAACGAGAATACTAATTTGAAAAGATACACGCACCTGCATGTTTACTGCGGCATTATTTACAATAGTCACAATATGGGTGCAACCCGTGTCCCCTGATCGATGAATGGATAAAGATGGGGCACATGCACACAATGGGACAGTTCTCTGTCATTAAGAAATGAATGATATCTTGCCATTTGCAACACGATGGATGGATTTAGAGAATATTATGCTAAGTGAAATAAGTCAGAGAAAGACAAATACCTCATGATTTCACTCATATGTGGAATTCAAGAAAACAAATGAACAAAGAAAAATAAATAATAAAAGAGACATACAAACAAAGACCAGGCTCTTAAATATCAAAAGCAAACTGGTGGTTATCAGACAGGAGGTGAATGGGTGAAATAGGTGAAGAAAGTTATGATGAGTCCATTTACTGTGCTGAGCACTGAAAATTATTGAATTATATTGTACCTAAGACTAACAGAGATGTATATTCATTGTACATGAATTAAAAAATAAAACAAATTTTAAAATAATATATTTATACAAGGAAATAAGATAGTCATGTGTCTTCATTAGGCTCAATCCATTAGTTGCATATAAGAAAACTATTTTGCCTGTGCAAGATTAAATGACTGTTTTGACAGATTTAAATATACTTGGTTGTCATTGTGCATGAGGGCAAAATCACCACTTCTGCATTACAGATACTGCCGTGGAGTTTTAGGCACTGGGAAGTGGGACACGCTGTAATGCTGGTACCCAAGGCCCCATCCACTCCATCTGTGACCTGCCCCTTGTGGCTGAGTTGCAACTAGTTTCAGCAACATTGTACTAAATTAAATCAGTCTTGTTTTGATAATAATAGGATTTTACCATTGCTGCCGGTATAATTTGCACTTTGGAAAAGAAGAATGATAGGTGACTCCAGTTTCAAAAACCATCATAAAAAGAAGCTCTAAAAAGATATTATTACAATTATTTTCTGCTGAAGAAATAATGAAAATGTCACTGCATACATCATCAGATGTATTTATAAGATATTATACAGCCTTCTGTGCAAAAATCAAGAAAATGAAAGTACATGAAAACATTGGTTTGTGAGGATAATTTGTTCCAGAAACATGCCTGTAACCCAAAGCACTTGTGTATCGAAGTGAATGTCAAGAACCATTGGATCAGTTGTGATTGTGTGACATTCGGTGTCACATATTACTCATATTTCAAGACATCGCTCATTGATCAAGTTAGAATTTATGAGAAATGTTTGTTTGGTTTGTGGATCACTGACGGAATAAATCACTCACAATTCAAGGTTTTACAGTATTTGCCACTCCTTTGAATGCACTGCTATTTTACCACCGTCTTCCTCCCACTTACCCTCAACTGCAGCCTTAACTGAAAACGGAGTACTTCCAGATTCCCGCTGAATGTCAATAATTGTGTAAGTAACTTTTTGAAACTTATTATAAAAGGTAAGACTGAGGGGATGACTGGATGGCCCAGTAGGTCGAGTATCTGACTTTTGCTTTGGGCTCAGGTCATGATCTCCCAGGTGGTGAGACTGAGCCCCCATTTGGCACAGAGCCTGCCTGGGATTCTCTCTCCCTCTCTTTCTGCACCCGCCCCCTTGCTCACACACACACTCTCTCTCTCCCTCTCAAAGTAAATAAACACTAAAAAAAAAAAAAAAAAAAGGTACGACTGAGGAGCACTTGCAAGATGACATTTTACATACCTCATCTAATTCCTTCAACAAGCCTATCGCGTACGCACTAGAAGTACCTGCAGTTATTAGTGAGCCTTAGAGACGTTACATGCATTTGCCTGTATACCTAACTGATAAGTGACAGAATTAGGACTCAAATCTGGGTCCCTTTGACTCTAACAATGTAGGCTTCTAGGCACAGAACTGGAGGAAATCTTAGAGGTAACCTTGTCATTCCTCCTCAACTTTTCAGACAAGAAAATTCAAACAGAAAAAGAGTTACATGGTTCTTTCAAGGTCATGCAGTTGTAGGACTCAAAGAGAAAGGACTAATCTCAAGCTGAATAATCCCATTCCATGCGCTTCCTGCCACTGCACAGGGTCCCATACAGCGACTGCCAAAAGCGCTTTGTGCTCTGTTCTTAAATTTATGATGTCACCAAGTTTAACATGGTTCCTCTAATGGAAAACAGCAGTAAACATTATTACAATTTAGCATATAAAATCTGCAGTGTACTGTAAAGAAAAGATGGCTGATGTTATTTTTATTGATTCTGAAATTAGTATCAAGCAGCAACAACGGACAGTTTTGAGCTATGTAAAAAAGAGAAGTTTTTACCTTTTTCTTGTGAGATGTATCACTGTACTATTTCCTTTTCTGTAGAATTTAATCCTCTGACCTTTATTTTAGACAATTTTATGATGGTTTACTAAGTGAAGACTTCATCCGTTTATATCCCTTGCATTTAAATATTCAGTAACTATGGTATGCAATACGCCTTTAAAAGTAATTTCTTTACGGCAGTGTTGTACATTTGACTATCCATTATATATCTGCATACGACTTTGCTCAACTAAGCAATTTTCTTTAATGTCAACCTTGATGAACAAGTAAGCATTAAGGCAACATTTAAACATCAAAGTAATACATGGTTAAATGAATCTAAATAAACTAAGCCGGTGAAGACATCATAATTAGTTTCAGTGCCTGCTTTGAGTAAATTTTCTTTCCAAAATTCCATATGTGTTTTTTAATTGTTACTTTACCAGTATTCATCTATGAAACATCCTACAATTAACTGGAGTGGATTTTCCAATAATAAAGTTTGCTAAATACAACTCAGCAGAGTTTAATGGATTCACGTTACTAAAAAAGACATTCTATTTCTTATTTTTCTTAAATAAATTTTGATCTACAAATGTTTTCAGTGTTATTTTAGAGGCCAGTCCTCAAGAATGGAATATATTGATAAGACACTGATAAATGAAATTAAAGGTGAATTCAAGACTTACAATTTTTTTTTCTTTTTTACCCAGTTTGAGAACGAGTTTTGATTCTCCAAATTTAACAAAGTTGCCCTAACATTGAATTTGGGTATAAGTTCATTTTATCGGTTACTTTAATTTTTATCTTTCCAAATCACAGTGTAATGTTGATTTTGTGAGATATTATCTAAACCTACAGCATAACTTTGGTGTCAGTTAAATTCCAGTTGGACCTAAACTCTTTTAAAGAGTTTATTGTTTCCAACCTCTCTTGATTATCTCCAATATTTTAAGTGGGGTAAAACTCAAGGAAATTATTTTTTAAAAATTTAGCATAAAAATAAAATATTTTAAGTAGGGTACAATCATGAGGGTGAATTCAAAAACCAATACTGCTAAATGCAGCAGGTTGGAAGTATGACAATTTACTCAGTGGTGTAATTCTACCTTAATTTTCTATATTTATACCCACATTGTTTCAAAAAAACTAATCTGAATGTGATTCAGTGAAAAGAGAAACATTGGCTTTGGATCAAAGTTCAGTTACTTGCTTGTTATGTGACTTTCAATGCCTTATGTAAATTCCTTAGGCTTTTTTTTTTTTTTTTTTAAGCAGGGGTCAGGGGATAGAAGTGTGGCAATGAAAAGTAACTCTGAGCATGTGGAAACCAAACAAACATAATAAGCGGTTAGTGTATAATTCCCTTCTTCTTCCTTCATAGATGTTACATCAGTAACAGTCCAACCCTTAGAGTTTTAAAAGAATATAAATATTACTATACCATAATTGCATTTTACAATTTAAATATTAAAGTTATTCTAGGACTTAAAGTAATTAATATGTCCTTTTGGAAGACAAAATGTTAGGAAATAAGCAAAATATTTTGTATATTTTAGAGAAATTAAAACATAAAACAGAATTGAACAAAATCCATTTTTGTTAATGCATGAAAATGATAGGGATTAAAACATCTAAAAATGTATTCATAAGACCATAGAAATCTTAAACCTCACATGGTGGGCAGAGGACAAGTACACATTTACATGGTTGATTCTTTTTTTTTTTTTTTAATGTTTATGTATTTTTGAGAGACAGAGAGACAGAGTGTGAGTGGGCGAGGGGCAGAGAAAGAGAGAGACACAGAGTCTGAAGCAGCTCCAGTCTCTGAGCTGTCAGCACAGAGCCCCACGTGAGGTTCAAACTCATGAACCTTGAGATCATGACCTGACCCAAAGTCGGTCACTTAACCAACTGAGCCACCAAGGCACCACTGTATGTGGTTGGTTCTAAGATACCTGAGGACAGAGTGTGGCCTCTGAAGTGACAGCCCCCTGAATTTGTTTAACTAAACCTTTTATCTGTTCACCTGCAAACCGCACTAATTCTTGCAATGTCCCCGAGGGCTAAAAACTAGATATAAACTGATACATACAGATACACATGACAGATACTTACTGAGTGTGTAAACTGCAACTGTTATCTGTTCAAGTTATTAAAGTTAATAGTGATTATTAAAACAAGGTTTGCAATTCCATTACCACATATATCTTTATACCCAGTTACTCTACCTCATTATTTGCATATATGTTACCTAACTGGATTCTAAATTTCTTATTAATTATACTCCTGAGGATAATGTTACAGAGTATATCTGTCACATTATATTTCCAAGAGAGTACTGTTTATTGGAAATACGATGTGAGTCTCATGCATTATTTTAAATTTGTAGTCATCTCACTAAAAAGCAAATGCAAAAAATAAAATGAAATTTAGTATATCCCAAAATTATCATTTTAATAGGCAACAATATAAAAACTTACTAAGATATTTTACATTCTCTTTTTCATGACAGGTATTTAAATACACTATTCATCATATACTTACAGGATATCTTTCTTACTTGGATTCTCAATTTTCAACAATTAAAGTGACATGTTGTCCAAACGAAATGGCAACTTTAATGACAAAATATTTTACACAGCTTTTCTTCTCTAATTTAAATTCATCTTAATGAAAATTAAGTAAATTTAAAATTTAATTACTCAGTTACACCAGATTCAATGTGTTCAATTGCCATATATCACTGGTAAACCATTCTGGAAGAAGTATTCTTTCTGTTCACCTATAGGTAGGTATTTATGCAATTTTGTGTGTGTGTTCACCAATTAAAGGCAGATGAGTATTAGAAAATGACAATAAAGGAGAAAGAAGAAATCACTCCTGAAATAGCCATCTATAAATGTTAAACACTTAAGTTCATACATATGTCCAAGATATTCCTCATTTTATATTTAGTTTTCTATCTAAAGCTGAAGTAGATGAGAAGGGAAATTTTTCCAGAGGAGCTGTGTTTGGCTAAGTCTATGATTTTTGGAAAAGATTTTCTTTGCATGTGAGGCAGTTAATTTTCCTTTGCAGCTTGGAAAACATGTGTCTGTAAATCACTTTATATCTCTACTTAATACCTTGTTCGCTTCTGTAGAAAACAACCTTTTATAGAAGTCAGAGGTATCTAAATAAGTCTTAGTAAAGGTTGCCAGGTAACTGTCCAATTTAAAAGAAACTACTTTAAATTATCTTAAAGCATCTCAGGTCAAAGAATTGATGTTAAGTAAATGCTGGAATGACAAAAAAAAGTATGGTGATGGAGAGACTATGGTAAGAAAAGGGAGCATATACATTTTCTAAGACTGACTTAGGCAGCTCTGACTTAAACAACAGCCTGTTTTCTATAGAAATTAACAGCAACTACCCCACTATGGAAAGAGACATGAATGCAAGTAAAAGATTATATGAATTTAGAGAGATCATCACCTGTTTGAAAGATGCAGACTGGCTCACTATAAAGCTGGTAGGTATGTGACCAGATTAAAATTATGAATAATCTTGATTCTAAGGACTAATCATAATTAATAGCATTAAAAATTATTTATGTAACATACTGCAGGATAATGTCTTTTATAAGTAGCTATATGGCAAAAGGGACACACAAAAAAGGCTCTAATGTAAGACTCACTGAAAATAAAGTATGGACTGAGCAAACCAGGAGCAAAGCAAAACATCAAGGAGAAAAGAGGAGCTTCACAGACACATGAAAGTCAACCACATCCTCTGTAGGGTGTCACTCCCACAATCAAAAATATATACACACTGTTATATATCATGTGTCCAAAAAAAATTAAACAGAAATACTCCTCTGATCTCACGTTGTCTGCCCCTCTTCTTCTTTTACAAGGAGAGCCTGACCCCTCCCCTTCCACAGTCCCTCACAGTCACCTCTCACAGGCTCTCTGTCACCCCTGCAGCTCACAGCTGTGCTCCAGGTGATGCACGACTTCTGTACGGACTACGCAAGGGTCAGTGTCAGCCTCTAGTCCATGTGTGTGCAACGTCACGTCATCTCTGTAGTCACCACGCTTTCCTCCTATCCCATGGGCCGCTAAGCCTTACACCTCTTTGTCGGTTCTTTTCTCTCCAACCTCTTCCTCCTGCAGTGCTCTGGGCTGCGTGCTCGAAGACCTTCTCGGGGACCTCGTCCAGGTTGGTGGTGGAAATACCATCTAGACAGTTGCAGAATCCTAACTCTGGGCATCTGGCCAAGGCCCTCTCTGAGCAAAGTCCAGCCGGGTACCCACCTGCACGGAGATGTCTGGCGGGCACCTTAGATTCACTTCGTCCAAAATGCAGCGCCTACGCTCCTCCTCTTCATCCTTCCCCCATCTAGATAGATGGTATCCACGTCTTTCCAGTTGCCTAGGCCAAAAGCTTTGGGCCGTTAATGATATTCTCCATTCCCTCACACCTTACCTTCAATCTTTCAGCAAACCCCATTGGCTTCCTTCAAAATATATCCCAATTAGAACCACCTCTATCACTGTCATTTCTGGTTTTTTTTTTCTCTTGTAGATAAAAAGATGGGCTCCAAACAAATCTTTGCTTTTGTCCAAGCTCCGCTAACGTCAACACAGCCATTGGGAAATCCTGTGAAGTGCAAGTCAGGTTACATTATTCCCCTGCCTCTGTCTCTCTGAGGTCCCATCAGCTCACCAGTGTCCAAAAAGGCCCTACGTAATGTTGTCCCATTACTCTTCGGACTCTGCCTTGCTTTCCCACTCTGCCCCAGTCACATGGGCTCCCTCTGAGGATTCTGGGAACACCCAGCACTCTACTGCAGGAGTGTGCTCATGCCCGTTGGCACCCCAGCATGTGGGTCACCCCCTCACCCCACTTGGATTTGCTCAGGGCTTACGCTGCATGTCTTTAAGATGGAGCCTATGGTCTTTCAAGTGCTAGAACTTTCTATCTTCCCTCCTTGAATGATTTCCATGGCATGCATCACCATGGAGGATACAAGATGGTTTACTTGTATTTTTATAAGTACCACTGTCTTCTCATTAGAATGTCATCAGTAAGAGAGTTTTGCTAGGGAGTGTGTGTGTGTGCATGCATGTGTTTCCTCCATTACACTCTGGGAACAGAAGGGTGTTAGAGCCTAAAAGACTGTGGAATGAATTAAAGAATAAATAATGATTTGGATATTTAAATGCAAAGCATCACGATTGAGTCAAAGATTAAAAACAAGTATCAGTAACATGTTTTCTTTTGTTTTGTTTTTCCCCTCAAGGAACTTCTCTTGCCAAAGTTACCAAACTTCCTTGTTGGTAGAAGCAATGAGACTCTCAGTCTTTACTGTCCCTACGTTACACATTAGCTCTGCCTCCTTCTTGAAGCTCTATCTTGCCTTGGCTTAAGTCTGTGCAATTTGCATTTCAATGATTAAAAGGCAGCCCACTCTACCTTAGTGCATGAAGTTCAGCATATTTAGATAATTGATGACCAACAGAACTCCAATGCCACCGGAGAAAATAATGTTTCTCTGTGAGTTAAATAGAACATGGTAGAATATGCTTCTTCTTTCCTAGCTCTACAGACCCCCCACCCTCTTATGGCTGGTATAAGAAATACAATTCAGTAGATGTGAGCCATACAGCCTCAGAGAAGGAAAACAGGGAACAGAGACAACACATAGCATTCTTAATGGCCCATTTCCAGATTGCGTTTCTATAAAGACAAATTCTTGGTGGAGAACATTTAACTTATCCTTTGAGGAGAAGAATATAAGGAGTACGGGGCTTTTGTGTCCAGGCAAAAATAAACTATATGCATAAGAGAGAAAGAAAGAAAGAAAGAAAGAAAGAAAGAAAGAAAGAAAGAAAGAAAGAAAGAAAGAAAGAAAGAAAGAGAGGAAAAGAAAGAAAGAAAGAAAGAAAGAAAGAAAGAAAGAAAGAAAGAAAGAAAGAAAGAAAGAAAGAAAGAAAGATTGTTTACATATTTTTCAAATAGGTAGAAATGGTAAGGAATGCAAAGTTTCAACTGACTCAAGTTTTGGCATGATGCTGAGATTTGTCATGATTTTTTTTCTCATTTATAACATCAGCTCACACTCCCCCAGCATTTTTACTTTTTCCCTAAAATGCCTTCATATCACTTTTCTCATCCATATACTTCAGTATCTTTAGAAGCTATTTTAGGCAGGTGTTATTGTCCCGGTGTTGTAGATGAGGATCTCAGACGTGAAGTCTACACCCCCAGGATTGCACAACAACCCATCATGGGTTGGCCACCACTTACCTTTCTATCATCACTCCCTAGGACTCCTCACCACAGTGCTCACCAGCCCTTGTACCCTTTGATCTTCTGCACAAAGAACCAAGGTTTTCTTGTTCCTTTGTGCTCATGTCCTTGGCTCTAGCCGGACAGCTTGTCCGTTGTTTTCAGATGCCTTTCAAAATTATCTTTTTTGGCCCAGCTCACCGATGCTGTTGTCCATGAAGGTTTTCTAACTGTGAGAGTTTACCTAACATGAACTTGAGGTCAGCCTCCTTTCCACGTGTACCGTTCTGGCAACGAGAAAGACAAGTTCCTGGCCTTCCTTGAACTCATGTTCTCTCCCAAATCTTACAGTATGTAATATACAAATTTTGCCATACTAATCATTCCCTGCTTTGTATTATCACTACTTTATGCATGATCTATCCCATCTGAATTTGGAGATCAATAAGAATAAATCTATGTGTGATTAATCTTTATGCCCTAATGTTACCTTAGTGGGCACATACAAAATGTTCAATAAGTATTGGATATGGAGAAATACATTGTCAATAATTACATAGTTACTTCAAGAAAATTCCCACTAGATTTTGCTAAGCCAAGACCCAAACTTGCCTATTTTCTCCTATGCAGATAAATTAGAGCCAACTTTATTTGTTTGGCGTGGTATTTATGAGCTGAGCTTCTGAAATTTCCATCTCTTCCATCCTTTTTGTTTTTGGTTCACAATCCAATTTGCTTGAGTAACTTCATTCATAAGACAAATCAACTAAATCTCAGTTTAATAAAAAATGCCCATTATGTGTGATTCTCTCATTACTTACATCAAATACTTGAATGCAATTGTGTGCATGTTTTTACATAAATTATGTTTCACAGAGTATACTAGATTTGTGTTCTTTTCTGCATAATGTAATAATCAGCATCCTTCATTTGAATATCATAGTTTAATACTACCAAAGAAGGAGATCATATTTTCAAATAAAAGGAAAAGCAGTGTAGTGTTGAAAATATCTCTGCTCAGCAGTAGGTTTATCAAGGATAGTTTATTATGCAAATCATTTTAGTAGGTGAGCAACTACCTAAGATTTGAAAAGATGAGCATAAAAGATGTGCATGTGACTATTAATGAGAAAAGTACTGCTCTACTTAAAATATACCACTGGACCAGGCTAACTGGGGCTATTATCAGCATTGTCCAAAATCACATGGTGTGGGGAATGTTCTATACCTGCCCTCTGCAATACAGTAGCACTGGACACGTGTGGCTATTGAGCATCTGAAAGGTGGCTAATGTGATGGAGAAAATAAATTTTAGGTTACATTACATGTAAAAAAATCTAGTCAAATGTGTCTATTAACTTCCTTATTGGATATCACAGTGGAGCTAACTCAGATAACCAAATACAATATACACACTTCTCATTCATTTGGCAAAAAAGGGCTTAGAGTTCAGCAATAATCTCCAGTTTACATGTGATTTGGCCACAGTGGAAAGGGAAGATCTACAACATCGGAGTCCTCCATGGTATGGAGCATCTAAAATGACTTCATGGATCCCCACTCCCTGATATTCATGACCTTCCTCAACACCAGAACGTTGGTGGGGAGGAGAATCTAAGATGGTTCCATGGATTCTCACCCTCTGGCATTTATGACCTTCTCTAATCCACCCCCTTGAATGCAGACTGGACCCAAGGCCTCAATTCTGCCAACTCCAATATAGTCATTCTTCCAATTCTATAGTTATTCTACCAATTAGTTATTCCAAACAATTAGAATCACTTTCACTACTAGGTTATAAATGAACTGTGGTTTCCATTTCCCTCCTGGATGATTCACCCTGGGAGAAGCTAACTGTCATGATATGATGCAGCACGTTGGAGATTCCCCAGGTTGGAGAAGACCAAGGTCTACCAACAGCCATATGTATGAGCTTGCAAGAAGCTTCCTACCCATTCCACAAATTTAGATTGTAGTCTTAGTGACAGGTTAACTGAAAACTCCTAAGGGACCTTGAGTTGGAAATTAACAATATTTCCCACAAGAAAAAACTATCTAATGATATTTGTTAACATATGCTAAGGAACATTTCATTCAGGGGAGGACAGTGGAGGAGGGTTGTTGGGATAGGCACAGTGATCACTACAGTGGGACATCACAGTGTTGTTGAGAGACAGAGCTCAACTCCAAATATAGCATGGGAAGTGAGAACTTACGGGCCAAGAGTAGGGTAGGCAATCAGTAGATAGAAAACTGCTAGGATCAGAGGTGGTGGTGGCGTGGGGGGTGGGGGGGGTGGGAGGTCTATCTTAACTGACCAATCAGGATTCTTGCTGAATACAGGTCAGGCTATCACATATCACCAAGGAGATGATGGGGGATGAGAAACTTAATTGATATTAAGGGTGATAGGACATCGAGGGAGAGGCCCTGATAAAAATGACTTCCTGAACCTGGATTATATAAGGAACCATACAGCTGGGCCTGAGAGAAGGTTCAGGAGACTTACTAAAGTTTAGTCAAGCAAATAATCTTTGCCAGCACCTAGTTAAGCCATGCTTAGCTTCCTGACACAGAGAAACAATGAGATACTATGCATTTATGGTTTCTCAGCCTGGTGCTTAGTTTTAGGGTGATTGTTACTGCCGAAAAATGGCTTTCATTATAATTTTTGGGTACAGTTGTAAGAATCCCAATGAAGGTAGTCACTATTAGGTGAAATACATATACAGTTGCTAGATTTAGCAAATAAAAATACAAGACAGCCAGTTAAGTCTGAATTTAACAGAAACAGCCAATGACTTTTTGGTATAAGTATGTCCCATGCAATATTTGGGACACACTTGAAAAACTGTTCTTTATCTGAAATCCTAATGTAAGTGGGAATTCTGCACTGTATTTAGCAAGCCTCACTCAATATTCAGTGCTTGGAGAAGGGTCTTTTTGCTTCAGAGGTGGCTTATCAGAGGGAGGAAAGATGTATAAAAACAGATTTACTTTAGTAGAGATAAGTAGGGGGTGTTTCTGGGGCACAGAGGACAGATGCAAAGTTGAATCTAGAGGCACAGCAGTAAGATAAAAACACTATCCTCCTGGGATTTACAACACACGAGGAAGGCAAAATTATCACAATTTTTTCACAATATGAGACTTTCAAACCTTACTGAATACATGGCTTCCTCAAAGTTTAGGAAAGCTGAATGTCATTTCTTAGAATCAAAACAATGTTAATTGTAGTATGAAGTTTTTGAATGTCTCAAAATTCAGGAGTCTGTCAAAATTGTTTTTCTTTATAGCACGTGCACATGCGTATGTGCACACCACACACACACACACACACACACACACACACACACACACCCCTCTACCACAACTGGGCTTAAATTAAAACAACGACATTCATTCACTCATATAACTAGAAAGTCAGAGGTAAGATTGGCTTCAGACACAATCTGATCACAGTGTGGAGTCTTTTGCTTCTGTGTAGGAGCTCAATTCTCTCCTAGTTTCAAAATGGTACCTGTAGTTCTAGATCTCCAGGCACATGCCTGAGATTCCTTCCCCTCAATCCCTGACATAAAAAGTGCAGGTGAGGTGCCTGGGTGGCCCAGTCGGTTAAGCGTCGAACTTTGGCTGAGGTCATGATCTCACCGGTCATGGGTTTGAGCCCCCACATCGAGCTCTGTTCTGACAGCTAGCTCAGAGCCTGGAGCCAGTTTTAGATTCTGTGTCTCCTCTCTCTCTGGCCCTCCCCTGCTCACGCTCTCTCTCTCTCTCTCTCTCTCTCTTTCTCTCTCAAAAATAAACAAAACATTTTAAAAAATTTAAAAAATAAATAAAACATTACTTTTTTTTTTTTAAGTGCATGTGATATTATACTGTGGAGAAGTACAGGAGCTTATGTGTCTACTCGCAGACCAGTGACTGCGGCCAATGGAATGCCCAGAGCCCATTGGCTTAGGCCTGGCCACTCTCCCAATTCTGAACCAATTAGTATCAGGTGGGCAGCCCTGAGGGTGGATCTTAATGTGGGCATGGGTGGAGGTCAGTCCACAGAAGGCACCTGAGCACCACACAGTGGCTGAATGCTTCATCATTGTCACACTGCTTCAACCTTGGGATAAAGAAAGGTATAAGTTCCTGCCCTCTCCACTGAAATGAGGTTCTCTGAGAGAGTAAGTCATCTGGCCAAGGTCTCACACCTTTAAATTAGGAGAAAAGAAATTTCATTCTAGAGGGTCCACTCCTCCTGACCATGCTTTTCTTATATATGTAATAGATTTGGAAGGCTATTAAATCTTTGAGAAACTATGGGTACATAGAGAAATAGCACAATCACCCTCATCCTCTCATCCAAATAAGAGGTACTTATACTACCGTGAGGCCTGGACGGGTCTCTGATACTTGACGCTTCTTTTATAATAATTAACACTAGAAATGAAAGAAAACTGCCCTGTACTTTCTCAAAATAAGACTAGGGACCAATGAGCAGACTGAGGGAGAAAGAGGTGTTGGTCTGCGGGAGGAGGAGGGGAGGGAACAAGAGAGGTGACTGAGAGGGAGAGAGACTTTCGAAGGGTTCGGGTGCCAGACAAGTCACACCCTCAAAAAATATTCGGATTAAACATTGATGTCAATGAACACTGGACTGATTGAATTCCTGAGTTTAAAACTGCAGTCCTTTAAATTATCATTGATGACTCTTTGGAGTACTTACTGGATTGCAACCTCTTATCTCACTGTCCTCCACTCTAAGTATATTATATTCCTTTCTAAGCGAACCCTGAGTGCCTTTCACTGACTTTTACTTTGCACTTTCATAGATAAATTCTGCCAAAAATAATATTATCTGAGGAATAGTGTAAGACCTTGACCATCAAGAAAGATCATTGTTGAAAAGTGATTTTTAATTACTTCTTACTGAGGAAAATTTAGCTCAAGCCACCAAGGTGATATCACAATGTCAAGCAATTAAATAAAACCATTTATATTTAATTGCTTCCACTGCGGGGTCACATCCTTAGAAGAGTGAATCTTCCATTGATTGGGTTAAAGTTATCTTTTGCACTTTTTCCTGATGACTTCATGACAGCGCTTCTTTCCTACTGGTAATATATTTTTATCGTTCAGTGGAATATATCCTATTAATTGACACCTGTCTTAAAGTAACAAAAGACACTCAGAATTGAAAATACAGTAAAACCTTGGATTGTGAGCAACTTGTTCTGTGAGTGTTCTGCAAGATGAACAAACATTTCTAATAAATTTTATCTTGATAAAGGAGCGATGTCTTGCAGTACAAATAGTACATGGCATCGAACATCACATGATCACAACTGAGTCAATGATTTCTCTCTCTCTCTCTCTCTCTTTCTCCCTCTCTGTCTCCCTCTCTCTCTTACTGTGGGATTGTGGGTAATCATCTCCCATGCTCAAATGCTCTGTCTCAGGCCACAGTGTTTGGCAGGAATCAGTGATTTTTCAGAACACTGGAAGGTGCTCACAACTGGCACTAGAGTACTTTTGTCACTTCAAAGCACCTGTGGACAGTCCTTTGCTTTTCCATCCAAGAGTGAGCTGAGGAATTCTGGCTTTATTCTAGGTCAGGCTGCCTGCAGATAGAGACCCTTTCCTTTACTGACTTATTGCCACTTACTAATACTGCTCTGTAGTCAATATCCATTTGTGAGAGTGAAAGCCATCCCACACATTTGCTCTCCTCTCTTGTCTCCCTCACATTGGCCACAAAGGTTTTCAAAGGGAAGTGCAGGTTAATTTGTTTTTATTTTGTATTTTCCTTATTATTTTGTATGATATTACCATATTATAATCATTTTATATGAATATTTTTGGGTTGTGGAAAGAACCATCTGAGTTTCTGTTATTTCTCATTGGGAAATTTGCTTTGATATACAAGTGCTTTGGATTACAAGCACGTTTCTGGAACAAAAGATGCCTTCAAACCAAGTTTTTACTACATATGTTGGCTGTAAAACACTATGAGGAGACAGCAGATAGAAACCAAATGAATAAATGTAAGCACTATAAAAACAACACTCTTATTGGCTTAGAAGTTGTATCAGGAGGGTGAATATCATAAAACATTCAAGTAATTACCACAGTATTATATGGTAGCAAAACTTTGAAATCTGGCAAGTCTAATAATAAAGCAATTTACATTAACTTAGTACCTTTACTCATGAGAGAAATTTATTGATAAAGATTATTAAATGGAAAAAATATTTTTCGTAATTTTAAAAAAATATTTATTTATTTTGGAGGGGGGAGGGGCCGAGAGACATGGAGACAGAATTCGAAGCAGGCTCCAGGCCCTGAACTGTCAGCACAAAGCCCGTCGTGGGGCTTGAACTCACGGACCGAGAGATTGTGACCTGAGCTGAAGTCAGCCACTTGACCAACTGAGCCACCCAGGCACGCCAGAAAAAGAAATATTAAATAGCCCTATGTTACAGGAGGGGGAAGGTATGATCATGCATACCCCAATGATCATGCAATTGGAGGATAAAAAGTGTGCATGGAGACAAAAAGCTGAAAAATAGACCAAACTGTTAACCAGACAGGGAGAGAGCTAAAGATGACTTTTGTTTTTAATTATTTCCACTCTTCTCTGTGTTCAGTATGCAGTGGTAGTTACCTGGCATCACAAAGCAATAGTTGATCTGAGGCCGTGGTTCACAGGGAGTGAGCCTGCAACTTCTGGGACTTCCCAGGGATGCAGACTTCATACCCCACACCAGGCTGGCGGAATGCGGCACGCGGTGCTCTTGTGAGCCCCGCCCCACCCATGCGTCTGATGCGCGCCATCATCTGTGAGTCGCCAGTGTCAGGGAGCAGCAACCACAAGCACGGAGGGGGTTCCCGGTGTCCACGGGCCTCTGCTCCCCACCAGCTTCCCTGTCCTTGAGAAGCTGAGCCTGGGATTTTCACCACAGCAGGTCAGTGCCACAGAGACCTGGAAGTCACACAGAGTCACTTTCACTGTCTTCCTTTGGACAGCAAGTCACAAGTGTAGTCCAAATTCAAGGGGACAGGAAAGAGACTATCTCCTGTTGGGAAGAGGGACAAAGCCCCATGCGAAAGAGTCTGTCTTAGTCTATCTGGATGGCTGTGACAAGTTAGCCCAAATGGGGGTGCTTGTACACAACACACATCTATCTCTGGCAGCTCCACAGGCTGGACTTCCAAGATCTAGGGGCTGTCAGGTCTGGTGACCAGTGAGGCCTCTATTCCTGGTTCATCGATGGACATCTTTTTGCCCGGTCCTCACAGTTGGCAGGGAGAGAGCTCTGTGGGGTCTCTTTCATAAGGGCGAGGATCCCATTCACCAGGCTCTGCTCTCATGACCTAATCACCTCCCCATGTCCCACCCCCCGGCGCCATCACCTGGGGGTCAGGTTTCCACATACAAGTTTGGGGAAACACACAGTGTCCGTGTGCAGCAGGGTATGCAAACACTGCAGAGGGAGAGGTGCTATGTTTGTTTGTTTGTTTCCATTTCCTACACCAGATATGTATTTATATAGATTAGATTATTAGTAATTGTCAAAAAAGTTAATCACACGGTTTAACGACTTCATTGTCTTCAATGGGAAACAAGTACAGCCATGCCCACTTCTAGATAGCCCAGCTTTCCATACTTCTCTCTTGTTGACCACTGTTGTTCCTTACTAGCTTTCCTACCTTCCTGATTATTTTCTCATTCTTGTTATGTGTCATGGTGTCTGTCCTTCACTCACCGTGGTTCTGTTCCTTCAATCGCTGTCACAATTCCTGCTAATCTCCCCACTGTTTCTAGCAAGAGCTGGCACAGTATGAGACCAAACATGGAATTAAGCCGTTCTGCCCCTGAATCTGCCAGCCATGGCCTTATATAAGGATCAAGATCTCCGCGGTTGTCAGGAAATCTGTCTTATTAAATGGAAACATGGCACTCATCACTATCTCTGATTTCCTTTACATCTAAAATTACATTATCTGACAGTTGTAAGTCTGTTGATGGACTTCAAAACCTCAACCAACCCAAATAACATCAGGACATCCAAACGCATAATACTTATTAACCTGTGATCACTGTGCGTTTGTGCATTTTTTTCTAAGTTTGCAAGTTGTCAGAACTGACCTACCCTGTTTTTAATCATGGAATGATGCAAGGAGAGTGGATGGCTATGGCCAGTGCGTGCAGTGAGAAGAATGAAAACGCCATGCTGCAAACAGTGGACAGGAATAAAGCAGAGAGTATCCAAATATGAAAACAGGGTATTAGATACATTAAATATTCCAGTATATGATTGACTCGTTAATGCTCAGTGTTGGGAGGTAGAGCCATTCATTTAGGTCTATCTGCTTGAAAAATAAATGAGGCTGGATGAAACATAAAAGAGAAGACCATCAACCACTGCTGATTCAAATTTCATATTTGTTATAAATCACTAAGAATAATAATATTACATTACACACATAAACCACCTGAATAGAAACACAGTGATATGGTTTGTTATTATTTTAAATGCTTAAAATGTGATTTTTAATTCTGATTTCCAACCTATTGAATGTATGTTATATATGATTGGAGTTAAGTTGGCTCTGTTCATTTATACTCCTTTTTAAGCCAGTCCTCCCCCAAACGATGCCAAACCTAAAACAAAGTAAACAAAAAGACATCAATTTTTTGTTGAAATAAATATTAACTATTTTGTAGACTAGTTGACTGTTTAGCAAATGCAGTTTTTAACATTCTCCGGTACAGGGATGCTTGGGTGGCTCCGTCGGGTAAGTGTCCAACTCTTGATCTAGGCTCAGGTCATGGTTTCATGGTTCATGAGTTTGAGCCCCACATCGGGCTCTGTGCTGACAGTGTGGAACCTGCTTAGGATTCCCTCTCTCTCCCTCCCCCTCTCGTTCTTCCCCCACTTGTGCTGTGTCTGTCTTTCTCAAAAGAAATAAACAAACTTAAAAAAAAAAAAAAAAGATTTGTTGGTACAGATAACGATCAGTTTCTCTTTGCCTCAACTGCTTTTAACATGATTTCACAGACATAACTACCAAGTCAGAACAACTGTTTTACTAGGTGATTCTGGTGTGTGTGTGTGTGTGTGTGTGTGTGTAGACACAAATAAACACACACACATATATGTTACACTTAGCTATTTTAACCTACCTGGATCATTTTTCAATTTTAAAGTTCAAATACCTCAAGAAAAATAAAGACTGAACAAAAACTAAAACTTAGACATATCACTAGGCCTAGCAGTGACCTGATATTAATTAATTCAATCACTCTAGTTTTAAACTGGTTGATACATTAGGGGAATGTGGGAGAGGGAGAGGTGGCTACTGGATTACTGTTTCCACTATCTGAAGGAGAGTCTTAAGGTAGCATGCTTGAACTAAGTTTGAGTGAATTCACTCTTGCATTCCCCAAAGCACCTAACACATTCCTGGCCCAAAGTGAATAATCTTTCAATACTTTTTGAAGGAGTCAATATATGCTGAGTCCATGTGTATAACAGGCAAGGAGAATATGTGCCCCAAAGGATTGCCTTAATGATTAACTGAGATAATATACATTCTTAGCAAATGCCTGTGAGATAATATATGCTCAATAAATGCTTGTTCCTTTAATATCCAATGATATGTGACCACTGAAAAGAAAGGTGTGTTCTACTTCGAGGGTATTTCATGATGAAGAGTGTGTCTCCTGTATATTCACTCTTCAGGACAAAACACTAAAACATTCAGGTCGAAACATTCAGATTGTGAATGTTTTATGGATTTGAAGCTCTTAATTAGAGAGAAAATTAACAATTATATAAATAACAGAAGATCAAGATTTTTTTCCAATTCCTAGGTAGATTAAACGAAGAAAACAGAGACAAGTCAAAATATGCAAATTGGACAGGATCCTAATGACTGAAATAGAAATAAGTATCACTGAAGTCAGAATCCCAGCCTGTGTGTTTGAACAGGAAAATGTATTTGAAGAAACCTAATAGAATCTCAAGCTAATTAAGATATTGGCTGATAAAAAAAATTAAGCCAGTGAAGGGAGGATCGAATAAAGGCGGGGGTTGCTTCAGAGGAGCAAATACGCAGTGAGATGTACTACGATCCTACCGGCACCAGTGATAGGCGTCACCCATGGGGCACACTCTGCATTTAGAGATGACCTTAAAAATCTAGAGATGATTGTACTTCACTTTCAAAGATTTTTATTGGGGCACCTGGGCAGCTGAATTGGTTGCTTGTCTGACTCTTGATCTTGGCTCAGGTCATGATCTCACAGTTGTGAGACCAAGCCCTGCATCGGGCTTTGCAAGAAGCCTGCTCAGGATTCTCTCTCTCCCTCTCTCGCTATCCCTCACCCACTGATGCTTTCTCTCTATCTCTTTTCACTCATTCTCTATCAAAATAAATAAATAACATTAAAAAAGTAATTTTTTAGTAATACATTCAATAAAGCCGTGAGATGCATTTAAGGGGTAAAAATGGGTTTCTGACATTTGGAAAATGAACAGCACATTCTAAAATATATTTGCAATGAATCAAAACTTGGGTTCTCTAAGAAGAATATTACCACAATAGACAATCAGGAAGAAATCAAGATGTTTAAAATGATGTATTCAGGATTAATGATTACTTCTAATGCAATCTAAATAGCAATTTTGTTCTTTTTTTCAATCAGGACGTCATGGAATGCAATTCGATAAAATTGGTAGACTCCACAGAAAATACCCACAGGTGTGACCTGTTGTGGCTCATGGCTCAGCAGTACCTGTTAGGCTCCCAACTCCAACAGTGGTGGGCACATTTGACTCTCTCTCGCCTGGCATAAGATGTGTCTCCTGCTCAGGCTTTCCTGGCCTATTTGTCACAATACGGTACAGCCCAAAGGCCCTTAAGTCTCTATTTCCAAAGGAAGTCAAATTCCATGTGAGTTATTTACATCTTCGTCAGTTCTGTTACATTGATAGGCACAACTTTAAATGTCCTCCTAGCTGTTATGACAAAATATTATAATAATAATAATTCTGTGGTGAGGTGAGAACTCTGAAACACCCAATTATGGAAAATAACCTTTTAAAAATATCCTTTAGGAAAAAATATTAAAGGAATAAAAGGAATTTAGTGTTGAAAACAGTACTGTTGGGGCATGAGCATGACATGCCCACAAACGTGAGAGAGACAGCAGGTTGGCCAAGGAGAACCTCAGAGTCCCAAAAGTGTGGTGCCCCTGGTGTCAGCCGCGTTTTTTACTGAAAATGACACCGAGTTCTGTAATTATCTACACTGCCATCTCAGTGGCCTTGCTGCTACAAACTACATATTGGAAATAATAAACACATAGAGAGAGTAGAACCAAGAAAGAAACAGCATAGCGCCTGTCGAAACATTCTATTGTATTAACTCAGTGTCAGGGCAACATCAGAGCCTAATCATGAGCAGAGATAATACACTCATTTACGATTCGTGGAGGCCAATGTACTCATTTGAAGATTACTCTGTGATATTTAGGACACAGTGTCTATCTTCTACATAGGAAGTTGAGCCCAGGAGTTGGTCATGAACAGTTGAACACTTGCTCATAACGACTAGTCTTTCCACCTCCAATCACAGCTGGAGGAGCCATTTGGATCTGATCTACTTTGTTCTTTATGAAGATAGCACAGTGTCATCCCTGAAGCTCAGACACAGAGCCAGATCCATTGGCTTTGAACCCTGGCCTTGCACTTGCAACGTCTTGTGATTTGTGGCAAATTATTTAACCTCTCTGTCCTTTAGTATCCCCATCTTAAAATAGGGGAGTAATAGTTCTGTCATAAGTTATCATGCAGATGAAAAGTCACAGCCCTCCAAAAATACTCAGGAAGGTGCCGTAAATAGTAATCATTATAAAATTGTATGTTTGATAAAGAACAATTTTATAAATAGCATGCACTGTCAAATTTCAAGAACGCATATCCATGTAGAGGACCAGAAAAGAATCTTTTTGCTAACTCAAGTTGAAATAAAGAGAAATACATTTACTAATTCTTTACTTACAAAATGATCAATAGCATTCTGTCATCAAAATCAAGGTGCTGATTCGTGAAACTGCGAAACATATTATTTGATTTAATAGCCAATTAATAAATGGCTAATTTCTGAATAACATCATAAATAGTAACATAAGCACCTAATGAATAATGAATTAGAGAGAATATACTCAGATATGTTTGTAAACTAGACTCACATCTTGGGAATACTTATCATTTTAAGGTGAAGTAGACCCTACAAGTAGAAAGCTTTTAAAATTAGTGGCAGGTATAGTGTCAGGGGTCAGAAGGCCAGGATTCCATAAAATAATCACACCTTTAATTTACAGACAGACTCTTGCTCAGTAACTTAAATTCTAAATTCATGGTTTTACTATTAGAAGAATATTAAATAATCAAAGTAGATGAGCACTTCTAGCTTGAGGTCTAGCTTTGAATACACAACTTATCCTTAACAATTACAGACAGATTTATTATTCTTTTATAAGTAAATATTCATAAGCATATACTGCCAGGTGGGCATGAAGATGTGGTAGATTAGGGCGCACCCTCCCTGAAGGGGCGGGACCAGACCCTCACCACCCTGTGGTCCGCGGAGGCTACTGGAGCATTTGAGACACATGCAGGGTGTCCTGAGCACAGAACACTGTAGAACACCAGCACTGACTGCACTGACCTTGTCATGTTCATGGGAACAAAGAGGAAATTGCAAAGTTATGAGAGGGGCCCATGGTCAGAATTAAGGATGGGTGGTAATTCATCTTTGGTTGCTCAGAGCCTGGTTGTGGCCAGAGTCTAAACTCTTCTTGGATGCAGTGAGTGGGCTTGGTCCCTCCCAGACCAGACCCCTGGGAGACCAGAAGCCAGTTCATCACAACACTTTCCCATTCATGAGATGAAGATGCTAGAGGGAGCCTGGGTGGCTCAGTTGGTCAAGCGACCAACTTCGGCTCAGGTCATGATTTCACGGTTCATGGGTTCACACTCTGCGTCGGGCTCTGTGCTGACAGCTAGCTTAAAGCCCGGAGCCTGTTTTGGATTCTGTGTCTCCCTCTCTCTGACCCTGCCCTGGTCATGCTGTCTCTCTCTCTCTCAGAAATAAATCAAACATTCAAAACAAAAAAGAAATGAAGATGCTAGAAATTGTCAAAATTAAATGCACCTGTACAGGGTGAAAACTGCACCAGATGTAAAGATGAAGGGAAAGGAAGAGTCTCACAGCTGCTAGTCACAAACACTGCCCTATTTTCACCTTCCAGGGCTGGGAAACCCCCTCAATGACTTACTGTCTTGTTTATACTCCATGATGTTATTACATTAACAGTAAGAATTTTCCTCCACACGACTCAATAGAACTTTTTTACCAGCGATGCAAATATTTGCCCGTAGCTGGAAGAGATGCTTGGGTCCCTTCGAATCCTGAAGGACTCTGGGATACTTCCTCATTTTCAACATACCGACACTAATTCATGAACCCTAAGTTGCTTTGCAACGTTCTGGGACATTTTTTAAGGCTGTCTGGAGGAAAGCGGATACCATACTTTAATGTGGACATATGTTAGAGACTGAGAAGTGACTCTTAAGGAATATTTATACTTCTCCAATTACAGAAATCGAGGGACATACTTGGATGTGATGCTTTTTAAATGACAGTGTGAGCATTAAGTAGCTCTCAGGAAGTACATTTCCGTCAGTGTCAAGTAAGGCACCACAATGCAGGACTCAGACACTTGTAATTCACGGTCACTAAACGGTAAACTAAGAAGGCATGATTCTCCCCCTCCCCAAATAACATTCTCTGAAGATCTGCCTGACACTACTCCACACATGGTTTTACATGTTCACTCTTGACTGTCTGTGTTCACTCCCACAGGGCATGGCCACCCAGGGTTTTGCTGATTAGACACCAAGCAGTTCATATTAGGAGTGGTCCGTGCAACCACCTGTGGCTTTCATTCCCTGGCATTTTATCTCTTCTAAAGCCAGGAGATGAAAACAAGGAAGGAAGGAAAGGAGGGAGGGAGGAAGGAAAGAAGAAAGGAAGAGGGAAGAGGAAGGGGGGGAGGAAGAAGGGAAGGTAATAAGGAAGGGAGGGAATAATAAATAAATAAGTAAGTAAGTAAAGTACAAACTTCTCCCCAGTTACAGAGGTGATTTAAAGCAAAGTGGAATGTGAGGGCTGGCAGGATGCACAACATCTAATTAAAAATGTTTACCTTTCAAGACATTGCCACATTAACCCTAAAATATTTAAGGAGTCCATCATTCATTTACAGAACTTGGCAGTAAGGGACCCTTTAATTTATGTGACATTTGACTGTAATGACCCAGGAGAAAAGGCAGCCAGGCTTTCAGAGGCCACGGGTGCCCTAGACTCCATTTGACACCCAATCTGGGCCCCCACTGGTCCAGTGGCTCCTGGGATCCAGAAGAAAGAGGTCCAAATTGAGCTGCTAGATTCAATCTGCATAAGAGCCATGGTGTGGAAGCCATGAATTTATTACCTTAAATGAGTTTCGCAATGCAAGTTTTGAAATAGCATGAGGGTTTTTTTGGGTTTGTTTGTTTGTTTGTTTGTTTGTTTTTGGAGGAGGGCCTTGACATTCATTACTGCAGAACACTGTCATGATGGTTTATTTACAAATCATTCATTTGAGACTGTGTTTAGTGATTCAGGGAGAACTGGGTAGAAACTGAATCAGTTTCCTCTAGGGTTCATTCATTCATTGTAATGTTAAGATCCTCTGGGCAAGATCATAAATGGAGACCCTTTAAAAATGGTTTTGTTTTGTTTACCTTTTGGCCGTCTGTAAATGAGAGAGAAAGTAAAAACGTAATCCATCGATGGCTTTTAAATAATTCCTAGAAAGGAAAAAAACCAAAGCAAAACAAAACACATACTTCTAGTAAGAGAGATGAAGGGACTGTGGGGTGTGATATTTGGAAGAATTGGGGAAAGGGAAGGAGATTAGGAAGACAGGAAATATCCATGAGTTTGTTATCAGATCCGACACAGTCCCTGCCCACTGATATATCTGACTGACCAGCAGGAGTGATGCCCCCCGTCCTACATGACGAGGGGGCTTGCCAGACCCACACTGGACTGTGATGTGAACCTTTTATCAGGGAAAGCCATGGCTTGGCAGGTTTTGTTTCTTATAGGAGCTGATGATAATTACTTAATAAAGAGAATTCATGAGATTAATATTTCAGTTTACTAGAACAATCCCTTGACCCCATCTGCAAGTGACTCCTGAGACCAGGGATCACATGGGCCATGCCCTTGGTGACATGTTTGTGCTTATGTCTCTGTACCATAGACATGAGTCTAGCCTTGCTCATCTGCAGAGAACCTCTTCCTATCTCTTGACTACAAGATATACTTTTGAGTAACTGGGGATGAAGCCCAGTGCCAACTGCATTTATTAGGAATAATAACAATGTGACCTCTCAGCATTAACAAGTCATTAAAAA
The DNA here is from genome assembly GCA_017311185.1 of Proteles cristata cristata. Taxonomy (NCBI): domain Eukaryota; kingdom Metazoa; phylum Chordata; class Mammalia; order Carnivora; family Hyaenidae; genus Proteles; species Proteles cristata. The sequence goes on from JAESUZ010000823.1 coordinate 453,176, forward strand.
CAGAAAATATGTAAGTCTAGCAAAGTGTGTTTCTGTGACTTAAAGAAAAAATAATATTTCTACTAATAAGAAGGTTGCTGACCGTATAAACTTACATTAAAGATGCATTAATCTTGTGATCACCCTTGACGTTCCCTCAAGAATGTTGGTATCATACCTGACATTGTTTTAGTGGGACAGCTTTTTAAAAATGGTAAAGCCATTTGCCTCTGGATAAATAGGCTTCAACAAATGTATTTATTGGTTCAAGATGCTACCCCAAGGCAAAAAACTTTCTACTGATGTCCTTAACCCTTATTTATAACGGGATGCATTATAGTGGAGCATGTGTGTGTTTAAATGCATTTTTCATATTTTAATTAATCCTTTTAACATTAAAGAAAAATGTCTTGATAAATCATGAAAGTTAATCTGGCACATAAAGAATAATTTTATCACGATGCCAGCTATTAAGGCAGGATCAATTAAAAGAGCTTTTTTAAATATACAGTCTTGAGTCAGTTCTAAGCTACTGAAATCCCACAGTTGTAACAAACACGTGCATTTTATTTCTCTAAGAGAAAGAAGTGTGGTATAGTGACACTGGACAGGGAATTAGGGGTTGACCTGGCTTTAATCAAATCCAGTCTCTAGTTTTAGTGGGGATTTGGCATTGGGCAAGTTAACCTGCCTGGGCCTGTTTCCCCATCTATGAAATGACAACCACTTCACAGAGTACCTGTAACATTTAATGAGTTAAAGACACAACGTGGATTGCTTTAGAATAATTAGAGCCTGATACAAAGCACACTCTGTGACTAAATAAAATAATACAATAAGAAATGCAAATTAAAAACAATTCACCTGGAGATAAAAGCTTTTTAACTGGGAGGGAGTCAGAGATAATATATTCCCATGTCTGTACTGACAGAGAATAGGAGCGCATAGAGGTTAAAACATGACATTAGTTTCCTGGCTGAACCAGAATGAAAGCTTGGGTTTCCTACCCAGAAAGCATATTTGTTGTAACTTGTTAATAAACAGAAAAAGAACCCCAAACCAATAAATGCGGTTGGCAAACCAAACAAGATAAAAATTAAAACACCACGCTTAATTTGCTTGCAATATAACTTGCATGTGTGGAAGACCAGTCACTGAAGTGTGTATCTTGTTTGAACCGCACCCAGAGAATGTTTGAACCTCATTTGTCAGTCACTGTCCCTCTGCTGTTTAAACTTCATGTGTTGAAAGAAAACTACAAGGTAAACTGAAAGAAAATGAAAAGCTATATAAAAAATTCATCAGGTTGATTTCAGTTCTGTGTGCTTTTGCAAAATATATAATCTTCTACATAAAACTGGAAGGACCATTTTATTTTGATGGTGGTTCAGTTTACTTTGTGTTTAGGGTTGAATTGAACTACGAGTTCTATCAAATGATTGGGGATGTGAATCAGCAAAATCAACTGTGAGTTTCAAGACCTCAGCAACATCAAAATTGGACAACGATGCAAAGAAGAGCAAAGAAAAGGAACATTAGCACAATTCAACTTCTGTAAAGCATCTGTGCAGTCAAAGCACCCATCCCGGGACACGGTCTCCGAGGGATCCGCTAGGAATACACACGCTTCCCGCGGTTTCCAATTCTCGCTCAGCGAAAGCATTTGTAACGTCATCACAAGAGCCATATACAAAGCAAAACAGTGTGGAGACAAGAAGTTAGTGCATTTTGAATAAGATACTTCTTCATTCATAAAGTGCACTCACAAGCGCGTTATAAAGGTGCAATAAGGTGTCTTAGGAAATAACAGTTACGACAACGGAGATGCTTCTGTGTTACCAAATATGGTTAGTTAAGATTATAAATTATAAGGATGATGTTTGGCTAATAATTTTAACACATGGCTTTGTAATATATTCAGTTAAAATATCCCATCATGCTTAGAAGGAGCTCTGATCAGCAATTCTAGGATATCTGTTTTAGAGAATCTTTCTCAACTCTCTCCACCCAATTGTCCCCGGGATATCGGTAGCCATCCCCCCCCACCCCCCACCCCCGCCGTCATCATACTCTCCTCCACCATGTGACTTCAGGTGAATATTATCAACAGTAAGATTGACACTGGAGAAGTGGAAAGTGGTTTGAGACAAAATCCCACCATCTTTGAGCAAGAGAGCTTTTCATACAAGTCCTTCGGCTTGTGGGTATTTTATTCAGCACGAGCTCTGCACTGTGACAAATATGGGTGGGCCACACTATAGGGGATATTTGCTTAAGAATTGAAGTGAGACTAAATCTGTAGGCTTGGGTGTAGCCCAAGTCAGTCTATCAGTTACCAACATGTTGGGGGAATTGACTGGATATTTATGTCCACCCCAAATTTGTATGTTGAAGTCCTAACCTGCAATGAGACAGGATTAGGTAGCGAGGTCTTCGGGAGGTGATGGGGTCATAAGGGTAGAGCCTCATAAATGAGATTTGTGCCCTTATGAAAGACAGCCCCGCAGAGCTCCCCCCCACCTCTTTCTGCCACATGAGGGCACAGAAGACGTCTGCACACAGGCTCTCACCGGAACCCAACAGTACATGGCACCCGATCTCAGCAATCCAGCCTCCACAAGTACAAGAAATAAACTTCCATTGTTTATAGGCCAGTCTGTGGCGCTTTGTTATAGCTGCCAGGGCTGGAACATAGGCATAAAGGTTCATGTATTTATTGCATTTTAATGACTTCTATCATTTGGGTTTTCAAAGGACCTCCATTTGTCTTCAGGCTCAAATTCAAACAACTCACTTATTCCCCATGGTAGACACGATTAGACCATAAACACTCATGTTTCCATGAAATGCCCTTCTAGGAAGTTTCTTCTGTAAGTCACAAACTTTAAGACCATCCTCTCTTAAGACTATACTCTTATATATTCTTATCATTTTATAATGATGTCTTCTCTACTTTTATAATTTACATTAAGCACCTTGCAAATCAAATGCATCACACGTTTAGAAGTCAAGACTGACCTTTGAAAATCTCAAGTTAATGTCATTTTTGCATGGGTCCTGTATGATGTACATCGTTGGAGTACTAACAGGTGTCTTGTGTATCTTTGAAGTCCCAGATTATCCTGCGGATCTATTTCTACAAGATAAGTCATCAATTCACATGCATCTCGCCTCAACTTTGCAAAATCTGGAGCTGGAGAGCACAGGGTGCTTAGCATAGCCGTACTAGTCGTGTAAATCCTATGGGACCAGGCACAGAGTGTGTCATGTCACACCTGTGCATGAAAACACCATAGGGATGGTAAACATAAGGCACTGAGAGCATGTTAACCATGTTCAGTGTGTGCTCTTCAGGTAAGTACACAGGGCATCACGCTGAATGCTTCCACTCGGTCGTGAGTGCCTGTACAGCTTGTTCGCAGGCTCAGGTCTTACAGGCGTCTCTAAAGGGGCAGGTGGAGGGGGTCCCAGTCCCAAGAGGCTCTGGGAAGTCGGGGGGGCTCCTGTGCGGGGCAGAGGGCAGCCCGTGGAGGGACAGGATTGCCACCAGGCCCTCTGAGGAAACCTCAAGTGTGATGCCCGGGTGGGGTCACATGTGCACGGTGGCCACGTAGAACTGTGGCCTTGCTGTGTTAGAAACAAGGCCTAACTTGTTTAGGGACACCTGGCACCCCAAAGCCATGGGGGCGATGAGCGTGCGTGGGCGTGCGGGCCGTGTCCCCCCACCCCAACTTCTCCTCCCGCGCATCCTGGGTGGTGGGACAGCGAAGGCAGCGGCCAGAGCCACAGGAGAAAGCCCGGGTGTAGGCAGCCGGCCCGCTGGGTGGGGAGGCGCCGGGAGCCACCAGCCACAGTTAGACACAGCTTCCGGGAGGGTGCAACCGAATCTCCCCACCGTGAGAGCCTCTCACACCGACCACAACCCGACAAGGGGTGAAGTCGGAGGGGTGACGCCTACGCGTGGCCGAGCGCCCTGTAGCCACATCTGGAAGGGGCACAGCCCTGTCTTATTCATACCGTGAAGCCTGGATGCCTCTCTCCGACCCCTCACGGACACGCAGGGTAGGGACCAGAAAAAGTACAGCGCTCCATTCCAAGAGATGGGAACGCGCCTCCGTTTTACTTTCTCCTTTGCGAATTCTACAATTAGTATCTACTGTTTTCCTAATGCGAAGGAGCGTAAGGTAGTATATGAATAGTAGTCACTTAAACACAGAAAAATATATATGATCAGTTTGCTGCTGTCAATGTTATGGTCAACCAATATGTTGGTCCATTTTACATACAAAGGAAAAAATTATTATTTTTTTAAAAAATATTTACTTTTGAGAGATCAAACCAGGGAAAGGGGGAGCAGAAGGGGGACAGAGAATCTGAAGCAGGCTTTTCACTGACAGCAGAGAGCCCTATGCAGGGCTTGAACTCAGGAACCTGGAGATCATGACCAGAGCCAAAGTTGCAATGCTCAACTGACTGAGCCAGGTGCCCGGGTAAAAATTATTAAGTCAAGGAACTAAATATTGACCTTTTGAGTTTACGTACTTCTAACATAGAACACTAAAACACTAACTCCATCCAATGATCCGTATTGCTGCTTCTCAAAATGAATGAAGAGAGAGTATAGAAATTCGAATTAAAGAATAAATAAAATTTCCCCAAAGTTACTCATATAGGATGGGCTTCGAAGTTCAAGAAAAACCACAGACCTACTCCCTCATGTTGACGTTACTGTCACTGGTCTTGAAATGATGGACGTATCAGGTACTCTGTAAAATATCTAACGATAAATAGAGGCGCAGATCTTAATTATAATAATGCCCTATTTCTCCTCTATGGGTAATATGCTAATAGCACCAAGAAGGATCTAACAACAAATGTTTTATTATAATTTTAATGGCACTGAATACAAAGTATGGCCTCTCTTTTGTTTCTTCTTTGGCCTTCATTTGCTGCCCCTCTGCAGCCAGTAGGAGAAATGAGATGATGAGGTGCCCTGGAGCTTAAGAGCTATGGGGTCAGACCAGCACTGTGGATAAACCCTGCCTGTGGGTAAGTAAAATTTGGATTTCTGGATGAAGAGAAACATAACCTTTTCCCCCTCAGTACTGAGAAATGAATCGTTCAGGAAAATGTGTAAGAATGTCTCAGCTGCATTGATTTTAACATAATGTCTTTTAAAAAATTTTTTAATGTTTTATTTATTTCTGAGAGAGAGAGAGAGAGAGAGAGAGAGAGACCAGGGAAGGATCAGAGAGAGAGGGAGACACAGAATCTGAAACAGGCTCCAGGCTCTGAGCTGTCAGCTCAGAGCCCAACGCAGGGATCGAACCCACAAACCGTGAGATCATGACCTGAGCTGAAGTTGGTTGCTTAACTGACTGAGCCACCCAGGTGCCCCAACATAATGTTTTTAAATATGTGGCTGCATGGGATAAAGTCTCCAACATAGCCCACCTTCCCCAGGTGGGGGTCATGGATCCCTAAAGAATGGATGGATTCTAGTGCCATTCGATATAATCGGTTTTCTTTGCAATCTATATTTTTGTGTGCATTTGAAAACATGATTCTGAGAAACAGGTCAAAGACCTCACTGGAATGTCACAGTTCATGGCAGAGAATAGTTAAAATAGTATTTCTGAACAGGTATCTTCAATGATCACTTGTTTCTTCTCTTTTTAATTTAATTAGAACGGTCTTCACCTCGCTTCTCTTCAGGTCCTGGGACTTTCCGTGTGCATGTCTTAGCTAGCTCTGTTCCACCATGGGCATGATGGTGGGTTTGCAGATGGGGAAGAAGCTCGGGCTTAGCAGCAGGCAGGGCAGGAGTCAACACCAGCCCCAATGCGAATTTGTAATGAGAAGCTGGGAAACTCCTCCTGGGCCTCAGTTCACACACGTGTGCCTGGGATTGCACCTAGAGAAGCCGCGAGCGCCACACTGGGCACAGTCCTACATTCAAACACGTTATGTGGAAAAACGCAACACTCTCAAGATTGCACTTGAGGTTACATTCAACCTAAGGCTTGAAAGTGTTAAATTCACACTTTCCCCCTCCCTGCTTTAGTCACCGACATGTAAACTGCTTCTAGGGTGGTTTTTATGAGTTTGGGATCTGGATCTGAAGTGTACTTCCAAAATTCACTGATGCTCAGTATAGATGAAGAGCATGACAGAGTGAAGACAGGATGGTTGTGGTCCTCGGCTTAGGGCTCTAGTCACCTAACTCTCCTGGAAAACAGGATCCAAAAGGCAACTACAAATCTGTTCCAAAGAGTAAGCTGTTACTCCAAGGCCAGTTTCATCAGAACCGAGTTCCTCTTACCCTGCAGCAACAAGCCTCGGGACGATGGGCGAACCTGTCCATCTTTGTTTCTCCCACTAACCTCACTCTGTGCTGGGAATGAATCACAAATCCAATCCATACTTAGCGCACAACACTGAGGAGACCTGTGGACCACACTGAATGCTGTTAATCCAATGCCTTCTTTACAGATCAGGTCCTTTGATCCTCATAAAGTATTTTCAGGAATTCAAGACTCAAGTATAACACTCTGGATGGAAACTTGGATGATTTTTGTGTAGGTTACACAAGAAAATTACATTTATTCCCCTCCTTCACAACAGCTTACTATGACAACTTTTTAGGTCACAATTTTGCGACCAATGTAGGGTTACTCTGATTTTGAACCAATACGGAACAACAAATGAGCTGAATGAGAAATGGTGACTATTAAAATTTCAAGGACTCTGGACATCTTGGAAACTTTCCTGAGTTACCATTAAACCCTGAATAGTAATTAAGTATGTGTCCCCACTAATCATCATCATTATAATTTTTTCTGGTAATAATTTATTTGTAGTCATAACATCCCAGTGAGATTTGCTTAGGTTATCACTATAGTCTGGAATTTCAAGTGCTCCTCTGTAACTGCCTGAACACAATGAAATTTAATGCTGGACTCATTACTGGACAAAACTCTAGCTAGAATTCCAAAACAACTCCTCTATCAATCCATTGATAATAATTCTTTTCTGATCATACTACATGAATCGTTGATGTGTTTTGGTGATTGTAACATGCAAGAAAAGCACTGAATTTTAAAAATACACAATACTGTGTAAATCACAGGAAAGTCAATATAAATCAGAATTAAAAGGAAACCCCACAATCCTGTTTACTACTCTTTTTTTTAAAAATGAAGAAGCTGTGGGGCGCCTGGGTGGCTTAGTCGGTTAAGCGTCCGACTTTCGCTTAGGTCATGATCTCGCGGTTCATGGGTTCGAGCCCCGCGTCGGGCTCTGTGCTGACTGCCAGCTCAGAGCCTGGAGCCTGTTTCAGTCTGTGACTCCCTCTCTCTCTGACCCTCCCCTGCTCACGCTGTCTCTCTCTCCTGGAAATAAATAAAACATTAAAAAAAAATTTAAAAAAAAAAATGAAGAAGCTGAGTCTCAATGATGAAATTACATAGAGAAAAATGTTAAAAGCCTTAAATTTCTTCAGAAATTTGTGTTGAAATAAGTGTATGCTGTACTATCATATAATTACAAATCCTTTTCAAAGCTGAGTAGGGTCAAAGGCACTGGGATTCATGTTATTTTTCTAATTTTGGGAATTTGCTTTATTAATTTAGTTCTTCTCCATAGTATTTTTCATATCTAGATGCTCATGCCTAAGCCATCATGATATGCTGCAATCAGAGATAGGGGTATTCAAATTCCATCCACTATCATCTATCCAGTTGACCTTGGGCAAATGCCTAACTTCACTGAGCGTAAGTGACTTTACATATAAGTTAAAGATAATCTTTCACAATCCAAGAGATTGCTGTAAGGATTAAGTCATGTTTCATGTGCAGAATATCTGACACAAAATAATAATTGGTGTATATCCTTTTTCCTGTAAGTTAAACAAAAATATGTAGACTACAATAAGGGACAACTACAGGGTAAAGAAAATGCAAGATATAAACGAGCGTTTATTAGAGCTTTATCATCCATTTCATTTCCATGATTTTCTCAAATTTTAGCAAACTATTTATCAAAAGTTAGAGGACACAGAAAAATAATTTTAAAAACATTAATGGGTAAATGGAACAGACACCATCTCCACAGGGTGGTTTATGAACCTAACCTCCCCTGGGGCCCCAGGATTCAAGGCTTTGCTTCCTACAGAAAGACTCTCAGTTGTTCCTAATTATGAAGGATGAACATTATATATGGAAATATGAGGAAATTGTTACATTTATTTGCCTTGCCCAACAGCATTTATTTGAGCCAACCATGAAATTCCTGGACCAGAAAATATCCTTTATTTACATGCAGATGATTGTACTTTAGGAAGATCAAATGGACACACGTGGATGTCCAACTCCCACTACTGATGGCTCATAATGCTTGTGTCTCAATTTAAGTGTAAAGTACTTTTTTTTTCCAGAGAAAACATTTTCATCCAGCCATTTGTAGGGCTGGTGGGCTGGCCAGCTGTCTAAGACAGCATTATTACCCCTATAATGACACAACAAAATGAGATGTGGCTGCTCGATGAATTATGTCTTTTCTTTACAATATAGTGATGTTTTTATTCATTTTACTGAATGTGCTTCAGAGAATGAAGCATCTGTCTGTTTGCTTTTCAAGAGCTTGGTGGCAATATGGCATGCCTGACTATCTTTCTGAGTATTTTCTTTTCTTTTTGCATTTCATAACTTTTTGGCACTAGAACAGAAGAATGTAGAGGTCATGGAAATGTACAAAATGTTTCAGGGAGTGGGTTTTAGCCAGGGCTTGAAAACCAAATTTGTATTTTTATACTTAAATTTAAAACCAATTCTGGGTACCACAGAGTCTTCAAGCATATCACTGGTGTATCATTCAAAAAAAGGGCTTTTGGCTTCTCTCTGTGAGTATCATGGCAAATGATAGCATTTTGCTGTTGAATAAAACATGGTACGTACCCTCACAGGACTTGTGGTACCAGAGGGATACCAGTACTAAAAAAAAAAAAAATACACACTCAAATAAGTATCTGTAACTGTGAGAAGTGTCATAAAGGGGAAAACAAGATGACTGCACAAGAGAAAATGAGAGTGAGGACCTAAATATCCAAAAACAAAACCTGTAAAGAAGGGACAGTCACACTTGAAACACAAAAAGATACAGGTAGGCAGAGTGAAGACAGCGTTCTGGAGAGTGGGGACAGCCTGCGTGGACCTGCAGAAGTAGGTATGTATGGTACATTCTCTGGTGTTTCTGGCAGGCAGAATAGTGCCCTCCACCAAGGATGTGTCCATCCTGATACCCACAACCTGTGAATGCATTCATGGACTTGGCCAAAGGGTCTTTACAGATGCAAGAGTAAAGGATTTCGAGATGGAGAAGTTGTCCTGGATTATCTGAGTGGGCCCAGTATTATCACAATGGCTACTTAAATCGGAGAACTTTTCCAGGCTATGGTCAAAGAGAGATATCATTAGAGAAGAATGGTTGAGGGGCGCCTGGGTGGCTTAGTCGGTTAAGCGTCCGACTTTCGCTTAGGTCATGATCTCGCGGTTCGTGGGTTCGAGCCCCGCGTCAGGCTCTGTGCTGACTGCCAGCTCAGAGCCTGGAGCCTGTTTCAGTCTGTGACTCCCTCTCTCTCTGACCCTCCTGCTCACGTCTCTCTCTCTCCTAGAAATAAAAACATTAAAAAAAAAAAAAAGAGAGAGAAGAATGGTTGAGTAGATGCAAACTTGCTGGCTTTCAATATGGAGAAAGGGGGCCATGAGCATGGGAATGTGGGCAGCCTCCAGAGGCTAGAAAAGACAAGGAAAGGGCTGACTATTTTTCTTCAGAAAAGCATATTTGCTGAGCCTTGATTCCAGCTCAGGGAGACCCATGTCAGATAAGAAATGTTTGGGTGTGATTTTGTATGTTACTAAATTTGTGACAATTTATTGTAGCAGCAATAGAAAACTTATACCCTGTCTCACTCTGCAATGAACAGAGCATATTCACAGTGAACAAAGGGAAGTGTAGTCTGTTTTCTGTGAATCAAGGTATCCTCTGTTATTAAACAGCTTGATTCTGAATGTGGACTCAGTGTGAGAGGGAGCAGAGGAGTTGCAATAAAATAGCAGTCATCCACTCCTATCCTGCTTTCACCCTTGGTCACTGGCCAAGCAGGGATGAAATGAAAGGTTAGGTAGGTATGTATGTATCTATGTAGGTAGGTAGGTAGGTAGGTATCTATGTAGGTAGGTAGGTAGGTAGGTAGACAGGTAGGTATGTAGATAGGCAAGTAGGTATGCAGGTAGATAGGAAGATATATAGGTAGGTCAGTAGGCAGGCAAGTAGGTAGGTAGGTAGGTATGTAGGTAGGTAGGCAGGTCATTAGGCAGGCAAGTAGGTAGATATGTAGGTAAGCAGGTAGGTCAGAAGGCAGGCAGATAGGTGGGTAGGTACAAGTGCTACATGTGCTGTGTATCTAAGAAATCTCATTTCAAAACAGTATTTGACAACATCACCATCCCCTCCTCCCTGATTATCAATTCATGGTATGGTAAGAAGAAAACAGAGGCTTTAGATTTTAATTTCACATTTGCTTTCTAAGAAAGAGAATTTTTCTTCCAGTTCCAAATTACCGAACTAACATCATTTGATAATCTTTAGAAAATTAGGAAAGCTAGAAATGTGTCCCATTATCTAATTATAAAACCACTCTTCCTCTAGTAATTCCTGAGTTTGTCAATGGTTTTTAGATTGTAGAAGCCAGATACAATTTTTTATAAAACCTTACCTTCTTTGCTATAATGTATGGGAAATTATTGTACCTCTTCTATACCATACTGACAGGAAGATTCTAAAACGTTTTATGAACATGTGTGTGGAGGGCACTTGGTTCACTGTCTGACTTTGGCTCAGGTCATGATCTCATGGTTCCTGGGATTGAGCCCCGTGTTGGGTCCTGTGCTGACAGCTCAGAGCCTGGAACCTGCTTTGGATTATGTGTCTCCCTCTCTCTCTGCCCCTTCCCTACTCGTGGGTTGTTTTGTTTTGTTCTTTTTTTCCTTTCTCTGTCTCATAATAATAAACATTTTTTTAAAAGCATGTGTTTGGAGAAGGTATTTAATGAAAAGCCTAATTATTTTATAAAAAGTCCTATCTGATTTATGCTAACAGCTATAATTTATTTTTTCATGACAGTTTTGTATAGTTGCTTTGAAAAAATGAAGTATGACTTAATATAGATGCTTTCATCTCAACGCTCTTGAGTGAAATCGTTCTTGAATAGACTGTTTGGTGAAGAAGCACCTGACTTAAATAGTCTCATGTCACATTTTTTAATTAGTGAAACCCTAAGCAAAATATTACTCATAATAATTAATGTTTTTCCTGCTCATCTAGTTTTTAAAATATCCCCTTTTAAAGAATGATTTATTTACTCAAACATTTTAGAGAAAAGATTGAATGATTAAGATAAATTTTATGAAGCAAGGGCTATAAAAAATTATTTTAACTTGGGTGTGTGCCTCATCCTTTTGTAATATCATCAAACTAGTATTTATTATTTGCCAGATTAGTTAGTGATAATGCAGCTTACTTCTCCAAGCAACCCACTGGAGTTAATTATTTTTCCCACTTTTATGGATGAAGAAACTGACTTTGAAAAACTAAGGCCCTTCCAGCCATTTCGAAGTGACAGAGCAGGTTAATGGTGGGGATAGAGTCACGTGTAGAAGGATGTGCATCCTGAGCCCAGGCACAATACCACCGCATCTCATGGCCATGGCTATCATGACTCAGGTGAGGGAAGTCGCCAAGTTTCTCCCACCAGATAATAAATGTTGAGGTCAGCCGAATCCATTGGTCACAGCAATATGGACAGAGAGTATGGCCGTGGAAGAAATAAATGCCTGTGCTAGGTATTTCTGAAGTAGGAAGTGAAAACTGTTCACTGAGCGCATACTTCTACAAATAAACACCCAAAGACAGGAACTGAACGGCCTTCAGTATTACCAACCCCTCAGAAAATCAGTCCCGAATGTTATCGCAGGTAGACTTGTTTCTGATTCTTAGATTACTTAGTGCTTTCTTTTCCCCAAGTCGTTATCTTCATGACCTGTCATCCACTTACGGCATCTTTATTCTATGCACTGCAAAGAGTATGTAGTTTCTCCCCGCCTCACCCATAAATCTTTGGGGCGCCTCTCATTCTCCCCTGGTTGAAGGACAGAAAGGAGTGACTAACTGAAATAATACACAGGTGAAGAGAGGGAGTTTCAGTCACCTGGTCCCTGTTATTTATTTATTTATTTACTTCCTTCCTTTCTTACTTACTTACTTAGGTCCCTGCTATTACTTATAAGACATGGAATTACATGCAGGAAGACTAAGATTTCACAGCAGGTTCACAGAGGCAGTGTCATTTAAAAAATGATACTTTGTTATTTTTAAGTTGTCCCAGTGTTGATGATTTTTGAATAATTGCCTATGTAATTCTAGAAGCAAATTATTTGATTACAAAATTATGTTTCCTGAATTTCAAAAACTCTTTTATCATTTAGATTCAGACAAATGCCCTCTCCTCTGAAAAGATGGAAGGCATACAATAGTTCATTTAAATATTTTCCAACCACAGATTTATAAAGAGTATCTTTTAAAAATTCTTCAGTGGTTGGGGCACCGTGGGGGCTTAGTCGGTTGAGCATCTGACTTCGGATCAGGTTGTGATCCCGCCATTTCTGAGTTCTAGCCCTGCATCGGGCTCTGTGCTGACAGCTCAGAGCCTGGAGACTGCTTCGAAGTCTGTGTCTCCCTCTCTTTCTGCCCCTCCCCTGCTCACACTGTTTCTCTCTGTCTCTCAAAAATGAATGTTAAAATTTTTTTTAATGTTTCACTGGACATTTTTACATATACCACTTACAAGTGTGTATAAATATCATTTTCACATTTGAAAGAGATATTTTATTGACCCCAGCAGTGTATTTTCTAATTGACATTAAAAATTTTTAAATTGGTAAAAATAAACAATTTATATATGTAGTGATAAATATAAGATTACAAACTGAGATACAAATTAATATGGAAAGTTATATAATTAACAAAATATTATTATTATTATCATTTCAAATAAAAGAATTAGATAATACAATTATCAGTGGTCTAAACCATACTGGCTGGGGGACTCCCAGGTGGCTCAGTCAGTTAAGCACCTGACTCCAGCTCAGGTAATGATCCCTCAGTTTGTGGGTTTGAGCCCCACATCAGGTTCTGTGATGACAGCTCAGAGCCTAGAGCCTGTTTCAGATTCTGTGACTCCCTCTCTCTCTGACCCTCCCCTGCTCATGCTGTCTTTCTCTCTCTCAGAAATACATAAAATATTAAAAAAAAAAACATACTGGCTGGGGCTGGCAATTATGTGACTAGATGTAAAGTACGCTAATCATTGAGATATTTTTCACACATTCAAGAAAGATTTTAAAAAGTGAGTAATATTTTTCTTTGATCAACTCCTTTGAGGTCATTCTGCATATTGAACTTTAAAATTAAAAAGTAGCTGATTTAATTTTCATATTATTCTTTTAAATGGTTCTCTAACCATTAACATGTCTTAAATGGAAAATAATTAAAGAAACTTTTCATTATGAACAGGAGGTCAGTTATGTATCGCTATATAAGCTAAGCATTTATATGTTGGTTTCAAACGAAACTCTTTTTACAATAAATGTATACATCAAAATATCAATAGACGTAACATTTCATACTATTTTTGAATAAGAAACCATTAAAATGGATAATGCTAAAGATTATAATAATTATGTTGAAATAGATGTAATCTACGACCTGGTGATATTATTTATAAATTGGTCTGTATTTGGAGAGCAACAGTTCAACATGAGTCAAAAGCCAGAATTATGCTCATATTAATTAGTCTAACTTTTCCATTCCTAGGAATTATATTTATATGGCATTTATAGTAACATGAAATATTTATGCAGAGAAAAGTGAAACCTAAAATCCCAACAATAGAGAGCACCTGGCTGGCTCAGCCAGAAAAGTATGTGACTCTTGATCTCAGGGTTCCTGAGTTCAAGCCCCACACTGTGTGTAGGGTACTTAAAAATAAAATCTTTTTAAAAATAAATAATAAGTTAAATTAAATAAAAATCCAAACAATGGGGGAACAATTAAACATATGATAGTACATCAGGGCATAGAATTTTGTTCTACAAAGAAACAATCTACCCCTGACATTCATTATCTATTGAATATAATGTTAGAATATGAGTCTATGTACGTTATGATTTTGTTGATGCAAAATATCTAACCATATGGGTGGAGACTTTCAGGAGCTGGAGTGAAAATAGATACAGTAAGAGACCAAAGATGTATTTTTTGCTTTTAAAGGTAAATTCCCTTGTGATCATTGCTTTTGCAGTCAAAACACAGGATGAGAAGGAAGTGACAGTGAAGAAAGAGAAAAAGAAAGGAAAACAAACTAGTCTTACTGGAATCCTTTTCAGGAGTAAAAGAAAAGTGGTTCTCCAAGGAATTGAGTTGCTGGCCTGTTATAATAACCTTGTTATTAAAACTCTATTATGCTTGTTTTCAGAATTTCCATAACTATAAAAAGCTGGTAATTGATGGTTCTGTTCATTTGCCTTCTGCAGTTTATTAATCTAAGATGAACTATAAGAGCAAATGATATTTTTAACTTCCATATCAGACTGATTTGGCTTGTTCCGTTTTCTTTTTCTTCCCGAAAATAATTTTAAAAAAATGAACATACAGTAATAAAACCTAGGCTGTAATATGCAGCTGAATGACATGAAACCAGTTCTATAAAAGATCATGATGAGTCAAGAAATGACTAAAAATATACCAGAAAGAAAAAGCATGAAAGATGGAGAAAATATACTGGTGGAAATTTTGCATTGTGGAAATCAGAAAAAGATCATCTAGAAAATGGTCCTGTTTTATAATGGCTTTCTTTAATATCCAGGTTGGAAAATTACAGTACCATTAAGTATCCCTTGAAAATACATGGGAGTGTGAGACTTTCTTAAACATCTTTAGTGATATGCCTTCTAGACGTGATGGATGAAAATTCCACCTTGTGCGGTATACATTTGAGGGCAGAGAAACCCACTCGTGAAAGCTTCCTTATTCTTTTTTTTTTTTTAAATATTTTTATTTATTTCTAGGAGAGAGAGAGAGAGACAGCGTGAGCAGGGGAGGGTCAGAGAGAGAGGGAGTCACAGACGGAAACAGGCTCCAGGCTCTGAGCTGGCAGTCAGCACAGAGCCCGACGCGGGGCTCGAACCCACGAACCGCGAGATCATGACCTAAGCGAAAGTCGGACGCTTAACCGACTAAGCCACCCAGGCGCCCCAAAGCTTCCTTATTCTTAAATATAAACCCTAACAAATCCTATTCTATTCTTTCCCATCTCATTGACTCCTTGCCTCTTGGATCATTCCTTTCTTGAGTCTTGCCTTCCAAAGACTTGCAGTGAAAACACATGTTCAAATCTTCTTTTAATAAAAAAAATGTCTTCCCTGAAGCCCACGCTTGTTCCATATACAGGTTTACCTTGCTAACACGTGGAAGGCTTTTGAAATGTCATCACGTATTCACTAAAATAAAAAGGGCTTCCAATTGCTCTCCTTCCTTCCTATCAAGTCCTGCTTCAAAGTTCTTCCCATTTATCAGGTATCTCCCCTCGGTCTTCCTGGAAGAAAAAAAGTTCTAAATGGCCAAAATGGTCTCCTTATGTCAACACTAGGAGACTCTTATGTTCCTGTGGTTTTAGGATAAAACGAGAACTTGTCACTTAGATGTGTGAGGATTTTCCCAGTCTGTCCTGGATCTGCTTTCCAAGCCTCTTCTTCTACCACTCAGCTGCCTCCTTTACTCTACTCATCATGAAAGGCTAGGCTCTCTGCTCTGCCAGCACCTGCCCCACCCCACCCATCTGCTCCCCTGCAAGCACCTCCTTCCATGAGCCTCACCCCTCCCTGGCCAGATGTTCAGCCCTCTCCACAGGACTTCTGCTCCTTCTCCGACAGAGAAGGGTCTTCCAGGTCACCCCCTGCCACATTCAGCCCCACCCCTCGCCTTTTTCCCCTTGACCGCATCCTAACTAGCATGCCCACACCCATACCCACCTCCCGCATAGCATCACCAAGGCGTGGACGGAGTTTGCCCTTTGATTTTTGTTTGATGTCTTCTTCGCCAACTTCTATTGTCACGTGACATGTTTTGTTGTGAGCAGTGAGTGTGTATGATGTCAACGTTGACCCATGCAAATCCAATTCTTTCTTCTGATGGTTTTATTGTGGACCCTGGGGACTCTTACAAATCTCAGTTGTTTGAAACAAGAGACCCAGTTTTTTACTATAAAGGGCAAATAGCAATTTAAGTAGCAAGATTTTTCTTTTGCGATTAGCACCTAGTGGAAATACTATTTCATGTTGGAATTATATAAATGTACACCAGGAAATGAAATATTTTAGAGTAAAACAAATCCATAGCTAATTAAATAATATCCCATTATTTTTTTGAGGTGCCCAGAAAAAAACAAAGAAAGTTTATCTGAGATAGCCAATTTTCTACTTTCAGTTTGCTTGTTTGAGTAGATCCTTAATTTATCTGGGTAACTTCAAGCAGTAAAAATCAGTAAATCGTTAATATATTGAATTAGTAGAGATATTTCCAATTCAATTAGTAAACAGCCAGGAGCTTATCTACAAGGCCCCAAGCCCATTACTACTCTCAAGTTTGTGAAGGTCTAAGTATCCAATAAGGGAAATGATCCCCACCAGTCAATCATTCTTTGTCTCCCAGTGTTTTGTAAAAGGGACAGTAACTTAAGAATAAACTAGATTACCCCAGCCTTTCTTTTTACACCCCTAAGCAAGAAACAGCTCTACAGGAAATGTCTACTACAAACAAACAAAGCTCCCAAAATAATGGTTTAAAAATAATGTAAAATATAACTATGCCTCCTTCCTTAAGAAATTTATATCCACGTGGTAATTACATCACAAAAATTCACTTGTTCTAATCACTGACTAGGTTAAAGAAAGATGTCATTCCTTACTTGACATAAAGGAAGAGTGGAGATTAAAACCAACAGAAAGAAAATCCAAAAGATTCATCGTACCTTCTCTTTTGCTTCCTTCCAGAACGCACTAACCTTATATCAAAAGCTTAAATTCATTTGACTTTCTTTATTCTTTTTTCCTTTGAAATAATATCATTCATCTAGAGTCATTCTACATAAATCAAAGTCACTGAATCATTGTCATCAAAACCCCAAACTCAGTGGTTCATGTACAACTTGGCAGTTTGAGCATCTTTGAAAATGTTTGGATGTATTTATTTTTATCTTTTGCATGCTTTTGAGCATCCAAAGGGATGCTTAGCCAAATTGGGCAGAAAGCAGCTTTGCTAAATTGGCAAAAACTAACCCATAAATTGCCTCACAAAAGCAACTTCCCTCCAATGACATTAAATTCTCTAAAATGGCCATATCTTTAGTTGAAAGGGAGGTTTTAGGCAAGTTGAACATTAAACCAAACTGACTTTGCAAGTGGGGAATTGGCAAAGAGACTTATAAACGTATACCTTCTTCACAAACTATTCCCTCCAAACTCTCCTTATGCACTTCTGGACATTAGATGAGAATTCTTCAGTGGGACTCTTTGAAGATATAAAAACCTAATCAGGCTTTCATAATCAAAAATCTTATCTACAGAAAGCGTTCTCACAATGTCATCAATATGCTATTTAGGAACAAAGAGGAATAATGTAAACTATATCCCGTTTTTAGAATGATATTGGGTAGTATATCTTTGGTTTTAAAATTGCAGTTGAAAATAGCATCTTATGTGCTAATAGGACCGATAAATTCCTGTTCAGTTATAAGAAGGCATGGGTGTTCTCTAATATTCAAGCCATGCTTTTAAAGAATATGTAGGTGAATAAATGTTCTTTATTAAGCTTAAAACACCTTCAGGTACCTCCCTATTTACACTTTCTTTCCTTCCTTCCTTCCTCCCTCTCTCCCTTCCTTCCTTCCTCCCTTCCTTTCCCTTCCTTTCCTTTTCTTGCCTACATTAATTTCCATCTAATTTACTTAGATGAAGACTATTCTAGAAACTTAGTTAAGACTAGAGACTTAGCATCGAAAGACATATCTGCAAAAACTTCTAGGAAATTCCCAAACCCAGTGTTAAAAGACTTTAATATAGAGAATCCCATTAAGATATGGAAACTATACTTCATCTCATCCAATTAATGTTATGGTATCCTAGAATATGATAAAACTTACTTAGCATCTATTACTCTTTCAGAGTGAGAGATGGACAGGGTCTTAGAGCTTTTTTAAGTTCAAGATTCTAGAAATTTTGGATTTCATAGAATGTCATTATTTTCTAAAATATATTGAAAAGAAAATCAGTGCCTGACATCATCAGTAGACAATGGTTATCTAAACAATACCCCTACTATTGCTAGTATTTTATGAAAGAACAAAAATATCAGAACAAAATATTTAGTTTTATGCAATAATATTAAAAGGTATGAAAAATTTACCCAATTCACCTTACATTTTCCATCAGTCAATGAAAAACCTCATCACCCCAGTTCAGTTCATAGAGCAACATTCGGGAAATAGACCTTACCAGTAGAACTCTCTCCTATTCTAGGAGGCTCAGAGTAATAATTCAGTGGCTGGGTCAGAAATAAGAGCTCTGTCTGATTCCTAACCAGGTTCTTTCCTTTACATCCAGCTCAAGGCCTGGTGTTGACTTCTGAGTCACATGATTTTCTTACTCTTAGAAAGTTGACTGTTGAATTAAGAATGAATCTGGGGGCGCCTGGGTGGCTTAGTCGGTTGAGCGTCCGACTTCGGCTCAGGTCATGATCTCGCGGTTCATGGGTTCGAGCCCCGCGTCGGGCTCTGTGCTGACTGCCAGCTCGGAGCCTGGAGCCTGTTTCAGTCTGTGACTCCCTCTCTCTCTGACCCTCCCCTGCTCACGCTGTCTCTCTCTCTCTCTCCTAAAAATAAATAAAACATTTAAAAAAAATGAATCTGAAGTTGCTTTCAGCTTGCTAATGTCCAAAATGGAAGAATATAGATTCTTCACCCAGTCGACCATATTTATATACTCAAAAATAACATCTGGAAAATCTCTCACTGGTGTATAAACCAAATGGGGAGAAACTGAGTTTGGATGTAAATCATACTTGACTAATGGGTACGTGCTGTTCATGTACCAGATGGGTCATCCTGTTCCAACAACCACTGACGCAGGCGCTGTCAGTCTCCCTGTCAGTACTTACTCACACTATGCCTCGCTGCTCCAGATGGGCCATCATGGAAAGTTTCTCAGCAGCCATGTGCAAAGAAGTTCTCCGTCTGGCACTGAGATGCTTACATCCATCTTAAACACCACTGGCCAGGCCGTGGTGATAACTCCTCCTGTATGCATATGAATACTGCCTAATTACCAGAATGAGAAATCTAGTTGAGTAACATTTGGTGTGGCATTAACATAGAAAGAATATATATGGGGTTGAGAAATAAAATACGTGTTTCCCCCACTGCAAACACAAAGAAAAATCAAATGACAGCTTTCTCTGTTTTTAATATATATATTTTAAAACCTTTAAGAAGTGGCTTTTGCTCAGCTGCAGAGATGAACCCAGAAATGGGCTCTGGCTTGTAGGTGGTGGCATTTCTATGGGCGTTATGGCTGGTGACGCGGTTGTCCTGCCAGCTAATGGAGGAGGGCGGTTTGTAGACACAATCTGATTGAGAAAAGTAAGGGAATGTGAACGTTCTTACACACTAGTGTTTGGGGCTGAGGATCAGATGAGCTAAAAATGGCATCAGAGCTCAGAAGAGGCCACTTTTGTCTCTCTAGCATCAGAGTGTGAACACTTCCTTAAGGAAGTAACGTAAGTGCAGCATATTGTTCATCAAAGGCAGAAGGACAAAGGAGAGGAGAAACCCCATTCCAGGAACAGCATACGTCAAATTTAGCATCACCATGACACACCCAGGTATCATTAAGAATAAACAGATATGGAATCATCTTGTGGAGAATTGGTTTCTCCTTCCCTCTGGAGCTAATGGGGATTTGCTGATACGATTTTAGGCATGATAGTGCCTCATTCAGATTTTCTATGTAAAAGATTACTTGAGAAACAATGTACTACTAAATGACTCATCAATATCAAAAGGTACAATGACCACTTTTGTTTTAACCTTTATTTCCTTAGTACGTTAATTCAGCATTCCTGGAAATTTCTTTCCTCTTTTCACATCTATTTGTTCTGTTGACATTCAATTAAATTCGTATTGATTTGGATCATTTTTGCAAAATATTTCCTACCCCTAAAATATGTTGCTGTAAGAATATGGCATGCCATGTAAATAATCTAACATAGAAATTCTACTCACAGAAAATAATTGTATATGATTCAGAAGGAAACTAAAAATCATGAACTAAAGCCACTTAAGTATCACACATCACAGTTTCTATCATTATTTGTCCTTAAAATTCATGACATAGATCTTTATCAAACTTTCTGGAATTTTCAGGCATTTGCCTAGCAACCCATAGGCAACAACTATCTCTACTCAAAAGTTAAAAGGTAATTATTTCTACATAACATTTTTATTTATTTTTATTTTTAAAATCCTTATTTATCTTGGGGGTGGGGTAGGGCAGAAAGAGAGAATCCCAAAACCATTCTGTGCCATCAGCAGAGAGCCCAGTGTGGAGCTTGATCTCATAAACTATGAGATCATAACCTGAGCTGAAATCAAGAGTCAGAAACTTAACCAACTGAGCCACCTAGACAACCCTCTACATAAACTTTTTAAATCTTCATTTAATGCAATATATAGACTGAGTATTTATTTAGCATCTACCGTGTGCCAGTTGCTATAGCAGGTGTTCTACTAAAAGTGTGAATAATATAAGACTGGTCTCTGATCTCCCAGGATTCATGTAGACATTCATGTTAAATGGGCAGTTGTTACATGGGCTTTCATTCTATGAGAGAAGTACAGACATCCTGGGAAGAATGTGGCTGGTCCCCAAAAGTGGGCCACAGAGTAAAGGAAGGTTTGGCATATAGACTATCTGGCTGGCTATCTTGCCTAGGTCTTGAGAGGTGGGTGAACTGAGGGAAGGATGGATAGGGGACAGCAGCAGACCCTAAGCTGAGGAAATCAATTAACGGTTTATTCCCGGATTGCACCAACATATTTTTTCCAGTTTCATTTTTCTTGTTATTTATTTTTAATATATTCACAAATCAGTATAAGGTTGTCAGAGCAAGAACTCTTAAAACCAGGTAATGCATCTTCCAGAAGATTCCAAGGGCAATTCCTCAGTATTTGCCAAATGATTGAAAGGATGGGTGGATTATTACTTAGACAATCGCAGGTGACTCTAGGACCACAGTGTATTTAATACACGGCCATTCAAGACACATGGAGAGAAGGGCAAAGGCTCGGTGATGGAATGATGGACAGACACGAACAGAGGAAATGGTAACCAGACCTGACCTCCTACAGTGTCCAGCATCTAGTCCACAAACTTCACGCTGGTGTTTGTTCTTATTTCTTAGATCTCTGCACTTTAATTTGTTGTAAGTTTTAAATGCCCTTACATATGACAGAGGTCAACGTAATGATTAAATGCATGGACTGAAATGGAAATAAGACTTGTTTTCTTAGAATTCTAGAAGAAAGTCTTGCTCTCTCAGAAAAAGTCTTCATGAGAATTTTGAACGAGCATGTGTGCATGTGCATGTGTGTGCCAGTCTGTACACTTTTATGTGTATGTGAATGCATTGCAGATATATACATGTGTGCGAGTGTATGTGCACATGTGCGTGTGTGTGCTCAGCGACCATCACAGGGAATGGTGAATTTACACACCTGCCACGCTTTGAATAATCCATGCCGTATATATATTTCAAATGTAGCATAACCTTTATCGAAACATAACATATAAGCATATTTTCAAGAAAAACTATTACCATCAGGCTCAAATTGCATTTTCTCAAAATGTCTTTTTTTAGGTTTTACAACTTATTTTCTTTTCGGGCTGCTTGTCATTAACACAAATGAACACACTTCACACGAGACGCGGATATAGGACCCACTCTGTCAGGATTAGTGAGAAAGTCAAGCGCGATTCTGTTTCAGTTTTAACGAGGTCTTCCGAGCTGGCTCGGAGAAAGCCACGGAGCCAGCAGAATAACAGTACTTCTATTTCTCGCACGTGAATAGGCCTCAGTTCTCAGGGTGCCAACCTCAGGATACGCAGAGCATCCCAAACCGGTGTCAACAGGGACCCTGTGTCAGAGCTCAGGGGCTCCACCCGCCGCCACCCCTAGGTGGCGCCCGTTCTCAGGAATTTGCTTTCCTCCATTCAAAGCCTAAACCCGAACTTTCAAGAACACCCTCCCCCACTCTGCTCTATCACCAAAAATTTACATCTGGCTTTCAAATGTCCACAGCTGGTGCTTTTCTTGAAACTCTGTAGTTAATACATGGACAATTTATGCAGGCAAAAGTACATGTCTGATTCCATACTACCAGCAGTCAATGTTTCTTGAATATTCTATACTGAGGAAAGGATATGAGGGCTCCTGAGTAACCATGGATACATAGAGAGCTTGCCCTTCAAGGAACTCAAGATCCTCTATAACGTCCCGGTAAGGAGAGATCAGCGGGTTTTTTCCTCCAAAATTTTACATAGGATATGCAAAAAAGTAGTTGGTACTCACAGAAGTTAGAGTCCTACTGTGACTCAGAAAAGTATATATGTTAAATATATTCCTTTTACAGACTTCTCCGAGTCTTGAATATGCTAACGCACAGTGTGAACCTTCAAGTATGACACTTCCGGTTACTTTTCCTTTATAACTTTTTTCTTTCTTTTCCTTACCTAGTTTCATTCTTTCTTAGGACTGAGGTTTTAAAAAGTATATAGTCTGGAGAAAGACTAGAACAGCTGTAGTTAATACCATAGAATTAAAGTGAGAAAAGCCAGAGAAAATAATTTGAAAGAAGGAAAGGGGTCATAGGCTCATGTAAGGCTGATTCACACAAGCTTCTTGGTTTGGGTTTTGATCCCAGACTTGAGCTTAGACAATGCTGTCCATTTGGCCCATATAAAGCCCCTGGAATACACAGCTGTATGCCATGGTATCCTATAGAAGGGAAGGAATTTCAACCGGCTTTTCTTTGCCATGCAAGGTTCTTCCCAGCCCGCTACCACCTATCCTTTCTTGCATGCTCCCATAGTTTGGGGGGACACACAATGAGTCAAGTCTTTATGGCTCTTTATCTGTGTCTATCAGCTTCCTACTTCTCTGTTTGTGTATGAGCCCCTTCTTCTGCCTGGGATGCTGGTATCCTGCCCTCACTTCCCCACTCTGTCAGGTCCCTCCATCTGTCAAGAAGCACCTTAAATGCTGTACATCCATTGACACCTTATCTGATCTCACTACTTTCAAGACCACACACACAGCTTTAGAATAGCATGGATTTGTTTGCTTATCTATAACCCCCGTGGGACCAAGAGTCTTTCATAGACAAAGAACCATGTCTTGGATTCCCCACAAGTGATGGAAGTCTCCCGCACAGCTTGCAGTGACTACATATCGATGAATGACTGGACGGTGCTCTAGGAGCGCCGTTTTCGACCACAGTTAATGGAGTGAGAAAAAAGCCACTTAATTTTTACTTCTTACGGCCAAGCCCCAGTTGTCTGAGGGTGGTCACTGATTGAAAAGCCTTTAAAACTTTAAAAATTATTATTCTCTTTACAAAAAAGAAAAGCCTTAAGATGAAACTGTGTGTAGAGTTACAATAGAGTCAGACAGGAAAAACAAGCATGAGGTTCTGGAATCATGTCGGTTTGGCAATCTCCTCACATCCATTCTTCCCCCACCCAGCCATGACTGCTGATGACCCTCTCAAAGGCCCAAGGCTTCCAGAACCCTTTTTCAAAGCCACAAATAGAGGAAAACTCTCCACAGTGAAGACTGCTTTAATTGGAACTTATTTCTCTAGAAGGACTACATTCAGCAACTTTACATAAAATCAGGCCACATCATGTACATGTTATACAACATGGAATACAGATCCTAGTGTTCTAGTACCCTGCAATACCAGTCTACAAAATTTTCTGTAGGAAACAAGGAATAAATACTGGACACTTTCTAAGCTCATGTTTGTAAATGAAAATGCATAGGGAACAACTAGCCTTCTTTATTTAAAAAAAAAATCATCTATTTGAATATGAGGTTTAGAATTTTCAAAGGACTTTAGTAAGCACTGTGTACCCATTGAAGAACTGAGCACTGTTCCATGCCAGGTACTACCCTGGACTCTGGAAATCAGTAATATTTCATCTCATCTTAAGGAACATGGTGTCTGACAAAGGAAAGAAGTTACATAAATGCGTGACTGTAATAGAGTGTGACAGGTTTTATAATGAAGGTACGAAAGACTTTATTCTATCGCTCTATCCAACCAGTTAAACACAGGTAATGGAAACATCTTTGCTTTGGCCTCATGAGTAGGACCGGAGTGATGTCTAGGAGGGCCACCAAGGGTCACAAAGGCTTCCCTGAGCAAGTAGGTGAGCTCCACCCAGGAGGGAAATGATCCGGTGAGGGTAAGACATTGTCTCCTCAGAAGGCACCGTGCAAGTAACAGTGATGAAATTGATGAAATTGTTGACTCAGTTTACCTCATCAGAAAAAAAAAAACCTGTAGGAGCTAATTTTCTGGTCTGAACATAAAATTTCAGAAAATGCAGGCTCATGAGTGCCAGGATGCAGTCTCATGGGACAGCAGGAAACAACGAGCAAGATTGGGGGGGAAGGGGAGAGGGACAGCAGCCTGAAGCTTACGGGATGGCATCACTGTCACATGGAAGGTTCAAGGCAGAACAAGACAATGTGGGGAGGGGTCCCAGGAAGGAAGAATCAGAGGAGAAGGACGCAGGGACACCGTGAAAAGATCAAGAAAAGGAGGAAGGAGCAAGGGGAGGGATGGTGAGTGCCAGTGGCAGTTGAAGGGAATCGGTGGAGAAAAGAATGACCAAAAAATGTGCTTCAATTACAGCTTTCTGTCACTGACATATTTGTTAGTCATTGTGGTCATTTCCTACTACATTTTCATTTTATAATGGTTATTTTAATGCTACAGCCATTTCTCTGAATTATATAGGATCATTGGAACATAACCAACTTTAGTTTTAGTTTTCTTACACTGTGAATTCTTAGCCTATTAAATCTGATTATCTAAATCTAGGTTAGGTTTTCTTACTTCTAACAATTTCCTTTGAGTTTTCTCTGTCTCACCTCTAAAATGGCCTTTACATCATACCTATCTCTGTATGCTGTCATGTTTTCTATTTTGCATGAAAGTCTTCTTTTTATAACATCATTTCTCAATAGTTTTTGTTTTATTTCCCTAAACTGACATGTTAATGTGTTTTTTTTTTCTTTATGGTCCAGGAAAGTTGCCTATGATCTTTGTAATCATAATTAATTAGACTCAACATTCAAATTAATAGTAGTTAATTGGAAATATTAACTAATAGAAATAGCACCTAATTCTAACTAATAAACTAAGTCATATGCGATAGAACACTTAAGAGTTAGCCTCAGTTGTCAGATTTGTATCCTTTCATTTAAGAGCATCCATGACAATGATGGTAACAATTTCCACCACTGGTCAGATCAATCCATTTACGATTTTGTTCAGGTGGTAACAATAGTATAGATACTCGGTCCTTTTCTCCTCAGTGTCAACCTTGTACTGTGATAACTGCTACCCCCAAGAATTTTCTGGAGGCTCCACTTCCCTGCTATTACCATAGCAAAACTCAAATATACACTCTTTCCACCTCCAGTCTGAGCCTTGATAATCCTTTAACTGGCAGTGTTTCCACCATGACACAATTACCCACTCAGGTAATTCATATGCACCGCTATCAAACAGATTAGTCTCAAATAATACTGTGTTGTGTAGTTTCCTATTAACCGGCCATAATTCATAGGTGCAGTCTCCAATCCATAACTTTACCCACTTCTATACAACCCAGGGTAAATGATCATATGCAAGGACACCCTTGCTCTGTGCCCCTCCTGCAACATACCAAATCTGCCCCTCTGCTATGAAACTCCCCTTTCACACACTTCTAGCCTCTGAGGCTTCAGTACACTTTTGAAAAATGTACTTCTGTCCCTCAGCTCCAACCTGGGTCTTCTTCAACATTCTTGAGTGATGCACATTTCTTGGTAATTTTCTTCACTTCTAGACATCAGCTAGAATGTGCACTCCCCCCAAACAGCCTAAATTCTCAATGCATAGTTGTAACATTAACAAATCGAAGAAGAACCTCTACAGTAATAGTCTCCTGACATCTTGTTTTCACACCCAACCATCTCTCCTGGTCTGGGTGTATGTTCCCACCAGCTTCTGGGACATTTCTACCAGAATTTATCACAGCACTGAAAATGTTACTTAAATATTTGTGCCAATTAGAAATGTAAATTTAAAAATATTGGTTTTAGTTTCAATGGTTGGCCATAAGCCACAAAACAGTGCACAGTTTTAAGCAATTCCTTATTCATTTGTAAAGAAGGTCACATGGAGAATGTCACTACAAGAGTTTAACAGTTACTCCTTACTGCGACCTTGACAATTTCTCTTGACTGTTTTGGGTGACTTTTCCTCAGGTGAATCTATTATTTTCAATGGCAAGATACTCATTACCTACCAATTACCAATCAAGCTACCAATATTACCAAGTATTTATTGACAGCCATGAATCAGTTACCTTTATTCTAATGAGGGGAAGGTCATTAAAAAGCCATAAAATAAATGTTACGTATAAATGATAGAATGGCCATATGATGAACAACATCACCAAGAGGATTATTTATTTATTAAAAGTTTATTTACTTATTTTGAGAAAGAGAGAGAGAGGGAGAGAGAGAAAGAGAGAGAGAGAGAGAGAGAGAGAGAGAGAGAGAGAGTAGGAGGGGGAGAGAGAGAAAGAATTATAAGTAGGCTCCGCACTATCAGCACAGAGTCCTATGCAGGATCTGAACCCATGAACCATGAGATCATGACCTGAACAGAAATCATGAGTTGGAGGTTTAACTGACTGAGCCACCCAGGCACCCCACGAATGCATATTTTTAAATGTCTCCAACTAGTACAAAAATGGGAACAGAGACAAGTTAGTAAGCAATTCTAGTTTCTGTGAGGAACACTGGCGGCTTTTCCTAGCAACATGAGAAGAGATATGGAAAGGAATAATTGGCAATATATTTTGGAGATGGAATCAACAGGACTTGGAAATTAATTTGGAGAGAAGAAAGGAGAGAATTCATGAAGGGTTCTCAGGTATCCAGCTTGTATAAGTCATTTGCTAGGATGACAGAGTCTGACAGAGGAACGGTTGAAGAATAAAGGGGTCCAGGGCCACCCAGTAGAAGTCCATTCAACACCCAAGAGTAGAGCCACAAAGAGACGAGCAGATGATGAGAATGAGAGGGCTAATGTAGCTTCACGTGGCATGGAAGAGGAGCCAGCCCTGAATCCTGGGGACACTGCAAATACAGAGCATTCTTTAGAGCGGCATGTGATTTCACGAGTCCAACATCATGACCATCTTATCGGTTCTCCCTTACTCCATGCAGGATCTGCTTTGCCAAAACTTGAGTCTGGGAAAGGTCACAAAATTAAACTAAAGAAATGAGGAATATAATTTAGAATGTAGGCAAACTTCAAAGCCAGAGGAATATCACTACAGCTCAGTCCCTGAGTTCAAATTCTAATCAGTCTTTAGCATATTATGTCCCACAAACATTTCAAATACAACATGTCGACTGGAATTTATCAAAACCTGAGAATTTTCTGTCAAACATGGCATATTAAATATATTCCTGTACTTGCCTCTTCTTACTCACTAAACAGTTCAAAAGCACAACAAAGCTCACCTCCACAAGGACCAAGGGAGAAGGAGACACACCGACAGCAAGAAAATCTTAGAAGCCGGTTAACAAACAAGTGGAACTGACTTAGCAGAGTTGATAAAGCTGAAAACTAAATGGGGAACTTGGGAATTCCAGAAGCCAGCCAATTTGCAGGGTAGAGTCCCAGAAGGGAGCGGGAGTGGGACCCCTCGGGTGTCTCTGAAAATGTGTGAAAAGAGGGCCTCACATGGAAGAATGTGTGAGAATACTGGCTAAGATCAATGGACATCCCCAGATATTGTCCCGCCCCTGCCTGGAGAGACTACGTCACACCCGGACGTCATGAGAAGGCTGCAGGCGTCCTCTCCAGAGATGCTGAACTAACCTAGGGACACTGGACAGAGCTAGTGTGGGGAGTAGGGATTAAGAGAAAATCTAGGGGCACCTGGGTGACTCAGTTGATTAACTGTCCAACTTTAGATCAGGTTATGAATTCATGGTTCTGAGTTTGAGCCCTGCATTGGACTCCATGCTGACAGTGTAGAGCCTGCTTGGGATTCTCTCTCTCTCCATGCCCCTCAGCCTCTCTAAACAAACAAATAAATAAATAAAAATAAAAATAAATAAACTTTTAATAAAAAGAGAGGGAAAAGCTATATCCTGAAAAGTGAGCTCCCCCTCCTTTCATTACTTGGCTATGGGAAGTCTCAGTGGAAGTCTTCCACCCAGGAAGGACATCAGAGAGCTGTTGGCTGAGGACGGTCAGC
This sequence comes from Proteles cristata cristata, assembly GCA_017311185.1. Taxonomy (NCBI): domain Eukaryota; kingdom Metazoa; phylum Chordata; class Mammalia; order Carnivora; family Hyaenidae; genus Proteles; species Proteles cristata. The sequence continues at coordinate 481,933 of JAESUZ010000823.1, forward strand.
AAGCCACAGACACTTGCCTACAGACGCGGGTATTCAGGGAGCCCCTAATGAAACTGCCTGGTACAACTTCCTATGGCCAAGCTATCCACTCAACAAGCTGTCCCCACACCAAATAAACACACTAATGCCATTTTAGTCCCCCTCTCTCTTAAATATGAACTGGCATCCAAGCATCATCAATCCATCACAAAAGCCATCAGTCTGAGAAAGACCAAACCAATCAACACACACAGAAGCAAGTAGAAGAGAAGACACACAGACATCATCCATGGTCAGAAACAAACTCCTCGTCTGTTCCCACAAACCAGAAGCCAATTTGATCAGAACCTGCCATCCTGCAGAAAGTAGCCATGGGGCCCCTGTAATCTTTTACCAGGTTATTGAGTTTCACCTGTACTACTTTTAATTTCTAAATAATGTGTAGACTGTGGGGGACACAGATGCTATGTTTGCATGTGTACCCCTCAAAATTCACATGTTGAAATCCTAGCCGCTGTAGTCATGGTCTCTAGAGGTGTGGTTAGGTCATGGGGGGGAGGGAGCCCTTGTAAATGGGAGCGGGGCCCTCACAGAAGACTCCCCAGAGAACTCACTCCCTCCACGATGTGAGGACACAGTGGGGAAAACGCTGTCTCTGAACCACAGGGAGCCCCTCACCAGGCAGGGAGCCTGACAGTGTCTTCCAGGCCCCAGAACCCTGAAAGTACATTTCTGTTGTTCATGAGCACTCCCCCCAACCCCGGACCTGTGGCCAGGGCTCACAAACTGAGACCATGGCTCAGGATCACTCCCACTATTGACGAAGCCACGGTCTTCTTCTGCGTGATGACTTTAGTGCCTGGTCTGGAATAAATTCTCAGTAAAATAACCAATGTTGCTATTACTAACACCTGGGAAAATATTTTTTAAAAATCACAGAAATGCAGAAAGAAGTTAAGGACTGTTACTCAAAATGTGTTTACCCAGTGCCTAGTGATTACTGCTGAAGTAAATCAAAAAGACCTTTCATTTTTAATTCTTAATTGTGACAGCAGATGCCAAATTCAGCCATGGAACTGACTAGTCAGTCGTTGTGTGAGGTTCTGTAGGTGAGCTGATGAAGGCACTCTTTTCTGTGCTGAGGAAGGGTATAATTCCATGCACTGTGTGAGGTATGGCTAGCTGAAATGGCATAATGGTTTTGCCAGGCCGATAGTCCCTGAAAATACCATGAGTCTGCTTGTTTTCCTTTCTCTTAATAGACTTACATAATCAGAGTGTAGACAAGTCAGACTCGCTCAAACAGTTTGTGATTCAAGTGCTAATAGGGTCTTTCTTTTCTCTTTTTATTTCTTTCTCCTTTCTTTTCTTTTCTTCTCCTCTCTTTTTTCCTTCCTTCCTTCCTTCCTTCCTTCCTTCCTTCCTTTTTCTCCTTTCAAAAAACTTTGGGCTTTCATAAGTTGAAGTTAAATGAAGGCAAATAAAGAGACAAAAAAGAAGTGTCAGCAGGCTCAGTACATTGGACATTGAACATGACATAGCCGGTCGCACAGCTGGTCCCCTCCTGCTGCACTGCTGCGTGGGCATTTGAAGTCCTTTGAGGTCTGTGAAGGCACTAAGTGAGGAGGTCACTACCCAATCCAGGGGAGCTTCTGTGAATCAATAAAAGTCATTATTAAGGAAGAATGTTGTATTTTGTCAAATGCTTTTTCTGCATCTATCAACGGGATCATATGATTTTTATCTTTTATTTTGTTAATGTGATGTATTACATTGATTGATTCAGCTAATATCATCCTCAATGGGAAAAAATGGAGAGCTTTCTCCCTGAGATCAGGCACATGACATGGATGTCCACTCTCACCACTGTTGTTGAACACAGTGCTGGAAGTCCTAGCATCAGCCATCAGACAACAAAGGGAAATAAAAGGCATCAGAATTGGCAAAGAAGAAGTCAAACTTTCATTTTTTGCAGATGACATGATGCTCTACATGGAAAACCCAACGGACTCCACCAGAAGCCTATTTGGAACTGATCCATGAATTCAACAAAGTCGCAGGGTATAAAATCAACGTACAGACACTAGTTGCATTTTCATATAATAATGAAGCAACAGGAAGAGAAATCAAGAAATTGATCCGACTCACAACTGCACCAAAAACCATAAAATACCTAGAAATAAGCCTTACCAAAGATAAAAGAGATCTCTATGATGAAAACTATAGAAAACTTATGAAGGAAATTGAAGAAAACACAAAGAAATGGAAAAACATTCCATGCTCATGGATCCGAAGAATAACTATTGTTAAAATGTCATTACTACCCAAAACAATCTACACATTCAATGCAATCCCAATCAAAATTGCACCAGCATTCTTCTCAAAGATAGAACAAACTATCCTAAAATTTGTATGGAACCACAAAAGATCCCGAATAGCCAAAGTAATATTGAAGAAGAAAACCAAAACAGGAAGCATCACCATCCCAGACTTTAGCTTCTATTACAAAGCTGTAATGATCAAGACAGCATGGTATTGACAGAAAAACAGAAACACAGACCAATGGAACAGAATAGAGAACTCAGAATTGGACCCACAAATGTATGGCCAGCTAATCTTTGACAAAGCAGGAAAGAGTATCCAATGGAAAAAAGACAGCCTCTTTAACAGATGGTGCAGGGAGAACTGGACAGCAATGTGCAGAAGAATGAAACTAGACCACTTTCTCACACCACACACAAAACTAAACTCAAAATGGATGAAGGACCTGAATGTGAGACAGGAAACTATCAAAACGCTAGAGGAGAAAGCAGGAAACAACCCCCTTGACCTCAACCGCAGCAATTTCTTACTTGACACATCCCCAAACGCAAGGGAATCAAGAGCAAAAATGAACTATTGGGACCTCATCATGATTAAAAGCTTCTGCACGGCAAAGGAAGCAATCAATAAAACTAATAGGCAACCGACGGAATGGGAAAAGATAGTTGCAAATGCCATATCAGATAAAGGGCTAGTATCCAAAATCTATAAGAAGCTCACCAAACTCCACATCCAAAAAAAAAAAATAATCCAGTGAAGAAATGGGCAGAAAACATGAACAGACACTTCTCCAAAGAGGACATCCAAATGGCCAACAGACACATGAAATGATGCTCAATGTCATTCATCATCACGGAAATATAAATCAAAACCACGCTGAGATACCACCTCACACCATTCAGAGTGGCTAAAGTGAACAAATCAGGAGACTCTAGATGCTGGCAAGGATGTGGAGAAACAAGCACCCTCCTACCCTGTTGGTGGGAATGTAAACGGGTGCAGCCCCTCTGGAAAACAATGTGGAGGGTCCTCAAAAAATTAACAATAGAACTCCCCAGTGACCCAGCAATAGCACCACTGGGAATTTTCCCAAGGGATACAGGAGTGCTGATGCATAGGAGCAGATGCACACCAATGTTCATAGCAGCACTCTCAACAATAGCCAAATCATGGAAAGAGCCTAAGTGTCCATCAACGGAAGAATGGATCAAGAAGATGTGGTTTATCTATACAATGGAATCCTGCATGGCAATGAGAAAGAATGAAATCTGGCCATGTGTAGCAATATGGATGGAACTCAAGGATGTTATGCTGAGTGAAGTAAGTCAGGTAAAGGACAGATACCATATGTTTTCACTTATAAGTGGAAAAGGAGAAACTTAACAGAGGACTGTTGGGGAGGAGAGGGGGAGAAAATAGTTAGGGAGAGGGATGCAGGCAAACCATGAGAGACACTTGAATGCTGAGAACAAACTGAGGGCTGATGGGGGTGGGGGGAGAGTAAGGGGGGTTATGGGCATGGAGGAGGGCACTTGTTGGGATGAGCACTGGATGTTATACAGAAACCGACTTCACAATAAACTACAAAAAAATTTAAAATAAAGAAAATAGCTTCTAAAAATAAATAAATAAAAATAAAAGTCACTTTTTCACCTGGGGGAGGAAATCACATAAATGAAATTTTTGTGTCTGAGACATGTATCTTTCTACTGACAAGCATTCTGGGCGTTCATGATCTTCAACTCAGAAACCACCCACAGGTCGGTGGAAACCCAGAAGTAATTCTACTGCTTTAGAACAACTTAAACTCCTATCCATGGTCTGTCAATAAAGGGATTTCAGGGGCTGTAAAGGTGAATGGGGAAAGGGGTCAGTGCCAAGGAAAGAAGACCACAAAACAGACCAATAACCTAGATCACAAAATTGCTGCAAAAGATGATTGGGGAAAATGCCTGCGGAGGACACATTCTACAACACAAGTGCTGATTAATAACCCACAAGGAGATTGAACCCACTAGGAAGGACCTGTGCCATTTGAACATTCACGAATACTATGACATATTATTGACTGATTATGCGGAAGGACCTTTGATAGGAAGCCAGGGTGCACGGATTGCAACCCCATTCTGTGTGTGCTCTTTGACAAGTCACTTAACTTCTATTGCTCTCATTTTTCTTTATCGGGAAAATGAGAAATTTGGATTTGGTCCACAGAACCCTTCTGGCAAAGGTTACTAGGTCTGATGCAAATGAAAGTTTTCCCTGGCCAACAGACCCAGTGAAAACTGTGTAATTTCTCTCCTTGTTGAGCTTCATAGTGTACACTTAAAGGTCCCTAAAGCCCGCACATGGAAGACAGTTATCACTATTTCGCAAATGGGTATCACTTGCTATTTCCCTTAACACACTTACTAGCACCTAGTGCCCTAGTATGTGACCACACACCTGTCCAGCCACGTCTGAGATCCGTTCTGTAAAATTCTTTGAACCCAATTATAACCCAATTATTTCACAAGTGAATACATAATGAGAACATGTAGACTGCCCTGTACATGTCTTATATTATTATTAAGGTGAAACTCAAACAAGAATCGCCACTCTTACCTGTTGACAAATGTGCATTTCAGTGACATTAAGTGCATGTACATCACTGGATTGCAGCACACGTTTTACTGCCAATTCGGCTTCAGAAATTTGCATTTCAATAAACCCAGTAAATCCCTCACAGGGTGTTCCCCAGTCCTATGGACCTTTCAGGACCTTATAGCTCTGTGTGCCCATGACTGCTGGCTGCACGAAGCCACCGAGCCCAATGCTCAAGGGAAAAGAAGGTCCTCTAGACACTGAAGTGGCACCACCTCTTTGAAAGGTTATTACTTCAGACTGAATTCTCAGCCATAGAGAGCAGGGATATAATTAGATATACCTCCCACCGCTTAATTTCCTATGCATCGGGATGAATTACTAATATCGCTTCTTCTTTCATGAGCTATTTGTGCGTTCTGCCTATAAAAACTATCCCATAAGACTGTCAATCCCTTCCAAGGTTAAAATGCCTGCAAATGGTGTCCCTAATTGTGGGAGCACATATGTGCTGATTTTAAGACTCTGCCGCTAAAGTCATTTACTTGTTCATGCCAGGGAAACTCCATTCTCCTGCTGAATGATCCATATATCTGAGGGTGTGCCGCTGAAAAATGAGTGAGGTAATGTTAGCGAAGAAATCAAAGGCAACCATAATTTTATTTGAAATAGGAACAACTCATTATTTAATCATGTTTTAAACATTTTTCTGAATCATCAACAGATATACACTGATTATGTTTTAAAACTCAACCTAACAGATGTAACTTAATACAGGCTTCCCTGACCACCCACAAGTGGAGCATTTCGATGAAACTTTTTGTGAGTTGAACTGGCATAAAGCACAGAAGCAATTGCCATTCGTTTATATGGAAAAAAATGTTGAGCATACCCAGATTCCCCACATCGCCTCTTAAAAGAGGCTTTTCTGAGACCTTAGGATGTGCTTCACTAACAGGGGTACACAACGCATCGCTATAAAGCCCGGATGCTCACAGAAGCTGGAAGGTCTGGCTGCTGGATGCCAAGGGGCTGAGGGCTATTGTAGGGAAGGGGCTGGCTCTGCCTGCTTGAGACCAATGTCCCCATAAAGTGTCAACTCAATGCAAAACCAACGCTAAAGGCTGGTTTCCCCCGTTCTTTGTAAATTTTTTTTTTAATGTTTTATTTATTTCCAGGAGAGAGAGAGACAGCGTGAGCAGGGGAGGGTCAGAGAGAGAGGGAGTCACAGACTGAAACAGGCTCCAGGCTCCGAGCTGGCAGTCAGCACAGAGCCCGACGCGGGGCTCGAACCCATGAACCGCGAGATCATGACCAAGGCGAAAGTCGGACGCTCAACCGACTAAGCCACCCAGGCGCCCCCACCCCCGTTCTTTGTAAACGTGAAAATCCTCTTGGGATTTCAGGGTTAGCAAACACATGGTTAGCAAAAACATGTACTAATGTAGGTGTAAGTAAAAGCAATGTGGTATAACATAAACTTTCGGAAAGCAAGGGATACCTGTACATACCAGATGACTCAAAACTTTCTGTTTCCCACACTTCTAGATAAGGCTGTTTTTATTGAGACTGCTATATGTCTAAAAGTAATGGTAAAATGCAAAATGCTTACAATCTACATAAAATTTAGACAGTTCAAGTCATCACGGCTTACTTATATTTGCCTTTCCTTCAGCCTAGAGTTCATGACTGTCAAGAACACAAATAAGTCACATTTTCATTTAGGAAAAAATAATAAGTTACTATACGTTGTCCCCTTTCTGTTCTGTGGTATTGTCAAAGAGTTAGAAAGGGGAAGGTACTAAGACCCTGAGAATATGTGTCACAGGGAAAGAATGTTGTCATGACAAACTGCCACAGGATGGCAGTTTCTCAGAAGAAGGTTTAATGAAACAGATGTGAGTCTGACCCATTCAGGGAGAAATTAAGTTTCTATTGGATGCATTCTCGGATGTGAAGTGGTCCAATAAAACCAGCCCAAATCAAAATCCCTGTGCACATACTTGTGCATAACTGCCTGCCCAATGTAGGCATAACTTTTTTAGTAGAGTTTATTTAAAGCTACATTTCATACTGAATTATTTAATGGGTGGAAGCATCAGAGACCTGTTAAAATATATCCACCCATGGATAGTTATTTTCAACCTACTCAAGTAATCCAGAGGTTGACAGCTAAAGGGCACACACATACACATTACACCTCCTCACCCAGCAAGGGTCTTAGCAAAACAAAACAGTGACACAATAAAAAAGGAATGAGGGTGAGTTAACATGGTTAGGTGTTTGGAAGTATTTGAATAAAACAGTCATCAGCATTCAAAAAAGAATCCAAGTCCACTAAATATTCTGCATGAAATATGTCTCTCTCTCAGGGTGCCTGGGTGGCTCAGTCAGTTAAGCCTCTAATTTTTGCTCGGGTCAAGATCTCAAGGTTCATGAGTTCAAGCCTTGCCCTGGGCTCTGTGCTGATAGCTTGGAGCCTGGAGCTGCTTCAGGTTCTGTGTCTCCCTCTCTCTCTCTGCCCCTCCTCTTCTCTCTTTCTCTCAAAAATAAGCAGATAGATGATAGATAGATAGATAGATAGATAGATAGATAGATAGATGATAGATAGATGATAGATATATAGATATGCCATTTTACATATACAATTTGTATTCTTCCTAAAAGATGCCAAAATGAAGTAAAAATATAAAGAATCAATTCAGCCAATGAACACAGAGGAGAACATAAATATTGGTAACATAGAAATTTCACAAAGCTTTGCAGTAACAGAAACTTCAGTGAATCAACATGTATTGGTTCACCGCAGAGCCTATAAAATGGGGAAAAAAACATACATAACTTAGAATAAGGGTTGTATTTTTTTGTATTCATATCCCATAACATCAATTGGTTCATTAAACAAGAGAATAGCACTATAATTATGAAAATCAGAAACTGTGTTCCTTTAAAGTCTTTTGAGTGTCTAATGTGTGACTGACATAGCATGAGGTTTTAATGGAGAATAAGATATTTAATTGGAAAATGTTTGTGCTTTTAGTGCTAACAGTAAAGTTATGACGTTGAAATGGAGAATTCATTTCCCTGTAGTGTTTACCTGCCTCTACTTTGCAGGTAAGATAATAACTATTTGGATTTAAAGGTTTTGTTTCCAATGAGGCTTAAATGGTTTACTTTGGCTTGGAGAAACACAATTCTTCAAATTATAAGATACAGACATATCTGATAAAGGATTAGTATCATATATATATATATATATATATATATGTATATATATATATATATATATAAAGTTTTATAGAAATAAATCAACACACAGAAAACAACCCGATTATAAAATGGACATAAGAAATGAACAGACATTTCTTCAAAGAAGACATGCATATGGACAACAGATGCAGAGAAAATGCTCATCTCACTCATCATTAGGGACCAGAACTACCCAACGATCCAGCAATCACACCACCGGCTATTTACCCAAAGAATAGAAAAACACTAATTTAAAAAGATATATGTACCACTAAATTTACTTCAGCATCAACTACAAAAGCCAAATTATGGAGGCAGCACACATATCCGCTGATGGATGGATAAAGAAGGTAAGGTGTAACTGCACACACACACACACACACACACACACACACACACACACACTGGAATATTATTCACCCATCACGAGTATAACGCTAAAGCTAAATAAATCAGAGAAAGACAAATATAGTATGATTTCACTCATATATGGATTTTAAAATTCAAAGTACATGATCAAAGGAAAAAAAAGGGAGAGAAAGACAAGCCAAAAAACAAATTCTTGACTACTGAGAACAACCTGATGGTAACCAGAGGGGAGGTGGTGGGGGGAAAGGTAAAAGAGGTGATGAGCACTGGGTGATGTACAGAAGTACTGAGTGACTATATTCTACACTTGAACTAATAAAACACTATATGTTAGTTATACTGGAATTAAAATGTTTAAAACTCAATAATAAAAAGTATTAGGGACAGAGAATATCATAGTTCTTGCAGACCAGATGAGCCTCAGTTCACCCTAGAACTGTGTGACACTCTGGGTGAAATCATTAATTATAGGATATGGAGGTCTTTCCTGATTGGAAAATCATCCTGAGAAGAGTGTTTGGTATACAGGGAGGATCCAATCACAGAAAATTGCACAGATTTACCCCTCGGGGCATCTCTGTCCATGCTCATGGTTGTTGAGGGAGGTCCAAGTCCAAGTCAAAATGAAAGAACTGACTGACCTGATACAAATCCTTAACCACATTCATGAAGAAGCTGTGCAAGGAGTTGGAGGTGACTAGTGACTTTCCAGCGGGGCTTTGAGCTGCTGGAAAGCTCTCTGGCCAATGCAGCTCTTCCCACATTCACCTCACTCCCCATACCTCCACTGAGAACCACCTCTGCTGAATCCATCCCTAACGGTTTGAATGTAGGACAGGAGAAGCCACAAAGGGGCTCTGGTCCCTGGAGCCAGGAGGGCTTAAGTAAACCCACCATGAAGGAACTGAATACGGGACGGGAGGGCCGGATGTAGAAGCTACCAGAGGTTGGTGATGTAGGGTTCTGGAGGCATGAGTGAAGAGAAAAGAGGGAAGGAGAGAAGACACAACAGTACTGCAGTGTAAGAGAATCAAGTGATGAATACATTTAAACAGACTTTCTCGAATGAAATGGCAGTCGTAGACAGAACCACCTAAGTCAAAGCAACAAAGACATCAAGGCTGTTGTAATGTAGTCTCCAGGTACCTCAGGACTTCAAGGGACCAAGATGTTGAGTCTCGCTCATCTCAGATACCAAAGTCCTGTAAAGGGACTTCCCCTGCCTCCAGAAAGGAAGCAATCTTGTTTTGGTGGATGGAGGCCTAGCTGGAGAGCCTCCCCTCCCCCATCCCCACCCCAGGCTACACTGGGCAGCGCAGAGCATGTGGGTCCAAAGTGCTGACATTGACAGAAATGATGCTACGGGATCTTACTGAACCCACATGATGGCCTCCCAGATGCGAGGGCCCAGTAAATAGACCTCAGAGAGTCAGAACAGAAGGGGGTGGGCCAGCATATGCCGGGAAGAGCAAGAAATCATGATCTGACCAAAGCTATTGAAGGAAGTTGAGAATCCTTGTTCATTTTCATACTCAACTACATTTTATTCAGTTAAATATTTATTTTCAAATTTATATTCTATTAATATTTAAATTAGTGGAAATTTTATCCTATATTGATTATGCTTCTGTTTCTAGGATATTGTGTATGGAGGAAAAAGCACTAGCCAGCCATCCAGTCAGCCATCTACTCACCCACCCACCCACCCACCCATTCATCCATCCATTTATCTATCTATCTATCTATCTATCTATCTATCTATCTATCTATCTATCCATAGCAAATGTAAATGTTTTCATCTCTACATTGCTGAGATTGCTCTTGATCAGTCTTCAGCCACCTGTCTGCTACTAAACCTAAAAGTGGTCTCTCCTCATCTACAGGGTCTGTAGGCAGCATCTCACACTGGTGATCACTTCCTGCTTCACTATCTCCTTGGCTTGTCTTCCAGTCCACCTGTTCTTTTGGCTTTTCTACAAGTGGATGCCGCTCCTTGTAAGTATCTTGCTGCTTTTCTTTTCCTTGTCCTGGTCCCTCAAGGAGTCCTTGGTTGTCTTTCTCTCTATACACACTTCCTAAGTAATCTTGACCTTCATATTTAAATTTAATCCAACGTTCTGCTCGCCTTGTCCTGGAAAATGTTGTGTACGCCTTGAGAGTTGGTTTGTCTTTTGGGTCATGCAAGTACCCAATGGTGAGCGTTGAGTGCTGAGGGAGCTCCTTGGAAGAGGGCCTTCTGGAATAAGGGCCTTGGGGGCCATTCCTCTCAAAAAAGAGCCAGCAATACACCTCTCTGAGAGAGAGAGGCTTTGTTTTAGACTCCTTGGTTGGTTTCTGCCACTGACCATTTGGCATCTTGATCTTTCTCTCCCTGCACTTTGAATCCCCATTCTTATGTTTTAAATTCCCAAAACCTAGCCCTCCAACCTCAATCCCCAAAAAGGCAGAACCTCAGGTAAATGTGCACCTCTTGTCTAAATGTGTCCCTGCCTTTACAGTGTGGTCCCAGGTGTCCCAGCGAAGTTCCCAGTGTCGTGTAAGTCCCTGATGGTTATTGCTGACGCCATCTTTGCAATCACAGCAAGAGCCACATGGTCTGGTCCGGCCACTCCACTGGTTACCAGCAGGCGTGCCCTGGCCCTGACCCTTCGTCTCCCCTCAAATACGCTTTCCCTCATGCAAACTTTCCAGACTTTCTAGAGCGTAACCCCTTCTTGGGCACCTGGTTGGTTTAGTCAGCAGAGAGTGTGACTCTTGATCTCAGGGTCCTAAGTTCAAATCCCATGTTGGGTGTAGGGTTTACTTAAAAAAGAAAAGAGTAACTAATTCTTTCAGGTTGTACAGGCCAAACTCCAGAACCACAGAATCAATTTTTCCTCCTTTCTTTCTCTCAAAAGCTAAATCCAATACATCAGCAGTTTCTGTTAGTCACATTCAACAGACACTCCAATTCTGACCTTTTCCCCCCACCTGCTCTCTCCTACGGTGTGAGCCACCATCATCTCTCACCTAAATTAATGCACCAGCCTGGCACCAGATCTCCCTATGTGTCCCTTGTGACCTGATGGCTACAATCAACACAACGGCCAGACGATCTTCTTATATTCCAAGCCAGACCACACCTACTAAAAGCCACCCAAATAGTAGGTAGAATAAAAGCCTCCAAATTGTCAACAAGCACCATTATGAAGGAAGACACATTCCTCTGACCTCAGGCCAGCGCCCCACTGCATCTTCCTTAACTAGTTTTTCCCAATGACCTGCACAAATGCTCCATGCTAAGCCTCTCAGACATACTCCCTGTGCTGGGGATCCCGCCCCACACGCTTAAGCAGTTCACTCTGTCACCTCCTATGCTTCTGTCCTTCCATGCCACCTTCCCAGCGAGGTCCCTTCTCACCACCTGCTGTGAGCCATAACACGTCCCCCAACCCATGTCACAGCAAGTGTGACCAACATGTATTCACTCGCTGGTGCTTTTCCATCCATCCCTCAAAATGATGTTAATTCCAAGAGAGTATGACCTAATCTCTGGTCCATGTTTTATCTCCAACAATAGAAACAGTGTGCCTAATGGTGACATTCAATAAATACTTGTTGATTGAATAAGCATCTTATGGTTTAGTAACAAGGACTTTTAACATCCTACAAATTTGGATTGTAATAAAACTGAAATCTATAATTCGTATATATCATTCCCTCCTGTTATTTGGCATTTGATGCATTAGAACAGCATACATGCATGTGTGTGCATGTTTGTGTGTACATGTTGTACAAAAGCTTTATTTTCTTCATCAGAGAATCTTCTCCCTTCTCTAGAAAGGAGTTATAGCATCTAGGACAGTGAGTGCAAATTGTAATGTTTGATATTTCTGAGCTGAAATTCTTCAAATGATTTTAACATGCAAGAGTTCCTTCTAATTTTAATGGATGTTATGGGTACCATACAAGTGATTTATATATATTAATACATGCAACCCTTAAAACCATACTACAAGCTAGGTATAAATATCCCCATTGCGTAGATAAGGAAAATTAAGTATGGTTAATTCTGGTGATTTGCTCAAGTCCAGACAACTAATGAATAAAAGATCTTGCATGTAATCCAGGGTCTTTCTCATTTTGACAGGCATGACTTAAATTCTTTATTTGATTATCTCCTAATACCTGATCATTAAAATTAAAGTATGCTCAAAGTGGTATACTCACTACCAGTGCACTTTAACACATATGATTCATTATGTGTTATATGTGTGTTCAATTATGCTGGACAAGAAAGTCTACACTAAAACAGATCTTTAATATTCATGAGACATGCCCCAAGATGTGTTAAAACCCCAAATTCGTGATTTCCAAAGGGCTCATAAATTTCTCCTTAAATATAATAGAAGTGTTACTGAAAACATTCAGTGGCTTCTGCAGACTTGCGGGGACTCTATGAATATAGAAATGAAGCTGTTTGAAAAGGTCTTGAAATAAATGTTATCATTTCTAAACTTTTACTCAATGTCTGCCTCTACCTGGCACAGCTTTTGCATCGGCACTGTTTTTTTGTAGTTAGGAACAACTGATTATAGTTTCACGATTGGGTGACTTAAGCCACCACCAAATTTAATATTATATTCTCCATGTTCAATTTTCTGCCAGAGAGAATGGCTTAGTTTACTTAATTTTCAGAGTCCCCCCAGCATTCAGCTTTGATCACCCACACAGAGCAGCGCTAATCTGTCTGTTATCTGGAGGGAAGGGGAGGGGAGAAAAGCCTTTTGTAAAGGCCTCTCCTAAATGAAACCTTATGAGGATATAAAATACTCAAGAAAGGCATTATGAAGATGGCAGGGCATCAGCACACTCACTAGTGAAGTGTTTCATGCACATGTGGATGGTGCAGAGTGACTTTTGTCAAATGCACTGTTTTCTCACTCTTGTGGAAATTAATCCAGCCCAGGCTGAGAGAAGCCACTGTCACCAGAGGCAGAGAGACTACGAAACGGTGTGAGGCTCAGAGCAGTGGATCAGCTCACATTTGACGTCAGGGAATCACCTGGCATACATGCCAGATCTGGGAAGGAGTCACACTATCTTACAGACTATCACAGAAGTGATGGACGTGTGGACTCCAACCTCACACCGTGATCCCCGTCCATATCAACTCTCTCCCTCTCTTGCCTTCCGACAGTTGAAACTGGAAGAAAATCCTGCAATTTTTTTTTTGTTTTGTTTTGTTAAAGCCTCGGTAAGCACGACTTTCTGGGCATCATTATTATATTAAGTTTGCCCAAAGCCCCACTGTAAAATGTTGCCCAGCTGCCCCCTAACAGCAGACGCTTTCGGAGAAGAAATCTGCTGACTGAGGGCAGCCTCTGCCGACCACTGCTGGCAGGCAGCCCTGAAAATGAGGTCTGTGGTGACAGGTCATAGCAAAAGGCAGGGACTTGTTAACCCACCCAGAACCTCAGCCCAGACACAGTTGGATCTAATGGAACTGCCTGTCCAAAGAAAACACTCAACACATGGAGAGAAATATTTGATGAGACGTTAAATATCAGCTTCAAATATCTGTGTCCTATGAAAATTGGTGAAAATCATGCATCTCCCTTCCTCTCTTCCCTCCTCCCTCCCTCCCTCCCCCCTTTTTCTCCCTTCCTTCTCCCTTCCTTACTTCTCTCCTTCCCTCCCTCCCTTCCTCTCTTCCTTCCTTCCTTCTAAATGTTCTCTAGATCTGCTTGGTGATTTAGAAGTGATCTAAATTAAAGTAAAACATTATATTGTTTTTTTAATAGATTTTAATTTAATTTTATTAATTTAGAGGGTTTTTTTTAAATGCTGATATTTTTAGAAAGCCAAACCATCCAGAGAAGGCCTTGGTGAAACAGTGTTCTGTGCTGCTGCTGTAAAATACTGGATGAAAAAGAAGAAAGGGAGGGAGTGATCCTTCTAGTATGGTTATCCATGCTTCTGACCCTTTCAAGATTTCCACTCGAGTATTTGACTGTTGTTTTCCTTGATTTTTTTTTTTTACATTTATTTATTTCTGAGAGACAGAGAGAAAGAGCAAAAACAGGAACAGGGTAGGGACAGAGAGAGGAGACACAGAATCTGAAGCAGGCTCCAGTCTCTGAGTAAGCGGTCAGCACAGAGCCCAATGCAGGGCCTGAACCCACGGACTGTGATTTCATGACCTGAGCTGAAGTCAGTCACTCAAACGACTGAGCCACCCAGGTGCCCTTGACTGTTGTTTTAATCTCTGAATTTATTTTTTCTCTGCTACACTTCAAAGGCTAGCGGCAATGAGAAATGTTTGTCTTCTAAATCATACACTACCTGTAAAGAATGATTCACTAGGAATTTCTCTTGAATAGAGTGAACTTCTGGATGACTCCAGTGGCTCATGTGTAGAAGGACAGTCATTAAGTCTTACTTCCTTAGCTGCAACTCCCACTCAAATCTAAAGGAGGCATAGTTTAAAAGTGGGTCCTAAAGTTAGCCACAGACAGATACTATAGGAGACCTCTTCAGGCAACACTCCACCCTAACAAGACCATGTGAACACCCTGTTACCAGGATGAAACCACATGGGAGGCAGTGGTTGGCTTGAATACCAAGTGTCCGCAGATCTAAGAAACAGATATCTTCTTACTCCTTTTCTTTTCTTTTTTCTTTAGGGGACAGATTCTTGGATGAAAGTAAAAGGGGAAGCAGGATATTGAAGTTCACAAGAGTTCTTTATTGCAAGAAGTCTTCTGTAGTCAAGCATAATTTGGTTATTCACAAGAAAGGAGGAAACAGGAAGAGAAGAGAAGTGGTGTGGTGCAGAGACACACCTGCACATCAGAGCCATATGGATGTGTCCTGCTAGGTTTATTAAAGCTCATTGTTCTGTGGACTGGCTCTTAAGGACATAGTCGGAAAATGTCATTGAGAATCCAGAGTTCCAGCCTCGAGAACAATGGCATGCATTTCAATAGCAGAAGTAACAACATTCATATGGAAAACATCATTTTCTAAAGTTTTTTTTCTCTTTCTTTTCGAAGTTGACACTGTTGTGACAGACAGGGAAGCCGGGCCTCCGTGGGGACGAGCTACCAGCTAACCAGGAGACAGATCTTGAGCACAGATTTTAAATGCCTCTGTTCTACCTTTTCTACCTAGTTCAAGGTTTCCCTCAGCGACTAAAAGGATGTGATAAGAGCTCTGGTAAAATGCACAAATAATATCTAAAAGGGAAGAGAGCTCCTTTAGGTTTCCTTGTGAACTTTCATCCCTTTGGGTTTGCTAGCTAATGATGATTGTTCTGTATATAATGAACCTAGTCCTGAAGAATGTCACACCGAAGGTGTATTATGGGGTATCTGCAAGAAAGAGGTCAACTTAGATGTCCTCATCTGTTGTGACTGACACCTTCGGGGCCATAGGAAAGAACTCGGGCAAAACATTTTAAGGTGACGGGCTCAAAGGGAAGAGGCTTTAACGGGCCATGGCAAACATACACTTAGTGTGCTGATGATTTCCAGCAGGACTCAGGTCTAGTGGTGGAGTGGGGGGCCGTATGCCATCTAGTCACAGCCCAGCGTCAGCCAGAGAAACAGATATGTCCATGAGTGACCTAGGAAAGCGAGCACAGGAAGCTAAGAGAAACCAGATTCCTTCCCCAGGGACTGAATGTGGATCCCAAGGACGGGACACCTGACTTGATCAGAAAGGATGAGCAGGAAGGGTGCAAGAGTCAAAGGAGGAGGCAGTGTGGGCATGAGGTGTGAAGGATGGATTGTGGAGGGAGGGGCCGATGGGCTCCACCTGTCCAGGTGGTGCGGGGGGCACAGGCTCCTGGCGGGGGAGGGGGGGTCTGGACAACTCACAGACTGCAATGCAAGCCCGAGGCTCCTGAGTGCCCTTGCTCTCCACCCACACTCTCAGGGAAGTGAGCCAGCTATCAAACCCACCATTCCTCTCCCTGGCTGGCAAAGACCCACTCTTCCCTGAGGTCTAAACTCAGTGTCTTCCCAGATACCACTTCTGAGCCCATGTCATCTCTGTGTGCTCCTCACCAATAATTCTGTACTGGATTTTTATTGAATTGTGTGTTGAGTTGATGGTTTGCATTCTGGATTCTAAAATACAGAAGAGAGGACCTAATGCATAAATACTTGAGTGAACCCTGTCTTGGCATTATGGCCAGCCGGGGTTGGAGGCTGAAGAGTCCAGGGCAGGTTCTGCACTTGTGGGTGAGGCAGGGGGAACCTGGGAAAGCCCCCATCCCTGCTCAGGGGCCGCAGAGGAGGGAGTGGACACTTATTCTTTTCCTGAGTTCATTCCGTGCTTCTGTGTCTGGGTCCCCAGTATAACATCAGAGTTTTTGCTGAAATGCATGAATATTCTCTTTAACCTGCACCTACAAAGCACTAGCACTAGCTGTATTCATGGATGAGTCACAAGTTCAGCCCCTCGACCACATGCTGAGCTGAAAACAGCCTCTATCTCGATGACTGGGACTTCCATAATCAAGTGCCACAGACTGGGTGGCTTGAACAACAGACATTCTCTTCTCACAGTTCTGGAAGCTGGAAGCAAAGTCAAGATCAAGGTGCTGACTAAGCTGGTTGCTGTTGAGAACAATCCTCTTGATCTACCAAGAGGCTCCTTTTTGGTTCTGAACTCTCACAGCCCTTCCTTGACGTGTATGCACAGAAAGGGACAGGAGTCAACTCCTCAACGTCTCTTCTTATTAGGACTCTAATCGCATCATGGGGGCCCCACCCTCACAGGCCTCATGGAGCTCAAATTCCCTTCCAAAGGCCCATCTACAAATGCCATCCCTATGGAGGCTGGAGCATAACATATGCATGTGGAGAGTGCAGAGGCAGAGACTCAGCCGCTGAGAATCTCTATCCACAGAACTTGAAGCACAGGACATTTCTCTCCCCCCCTCCATCCGAGCTCCTTTCACTCTGTCTCTGGCCCCGGTGTGCTTGAATCATCTAATATGCATCTGACGTGCCCCTGTATCTGGGAGGGGTGATTTGGAAAACGAATCCACTTGTTTGTTTTGTAGCAAACATTTTCTAAATACTTTTTCAAAAACAAATCTACTGAAAATGCACAGAGAAACATTGTCATTTTCTTAATAAAAATAAGTCCTTCTAGTTTTGCCCAGAAGCACCAGGGGCACGCGGAGAGATGACCCAAAATGCACAAGCCCTTTAGAACACGGATTGGCCTCTCCGCCTGCTCTCCTCAGAGGCATTTTAAGGACTCCTGTGCTGTTTAAGTTCTCAAATGCAAGTAAGACAGAGAACAAAAGCGCCTCCCTCACCCCGCTCATGGGCGTTTTGCTTTTTTACGAAGCATTGTTTTTTTTTACCCTGGAGAACACTCACAGGGGACAGAGGAAATGCATTCTGTGTCCCTTCCGTTCTGACAACTGGCTGAACACCCTGACAGCCGAGATGCGCAGTGGTGAACGCCATCCAATGAGCCACGTGTGCTTACAGTGGAATTAACCAGGTTGCCAAAATGCAAAGCAAAATGAAGAGCGACCTCGAGACTGATTGGTGATAATGGCTCTGAGCAAGGAGGTTAATGGATACTGTGTTGTTTTTTTTCCCCTATGTGTCCTGTAGACCCAGTGCTGAGCCTTCAACGGGGAGCCTTGATGAGACACACCATATGGTATCAGTAAGCGCTTCCATCAGGAACGTTAACACCGTGGTCAAAACATGATGTACGCGTGTTGGCATGCCTCTTGCTGCCTTTCGTCCATTACCTTTCCTCCTGAGGGGCTTTATTTGTAACTGGCACAGGGCTCTGGATCCTCACAGAAACAGGGATGGAGGGGGAAAGAGTAGAGCTGGTTAGTGCTCAAGTCCGACTAATTTAAGCTCTGTCCTTTCCTTCCCGGGGAAGGGGTGGGTGGATTAGGCTACCTGCCCTCCAGGAAGCCAATAGGGAATATCCCTCCTACATCCCGGGAGTCATGGGGACATCTAAAAACAAAATAAAACTCTCTGTATTTATGAGCTAGAGTTTCTGAGATGCTCTCTTGGAGATAATTTGAGATAATTTGGTGAACAGTGAAAGCGAATGTGTGGTTTGCAAAACTCAACGTGATAGGTAATTGACAAAATGAATGTGCTTACAAATTTAATTTTAGAATCTAAAACTGCTTACCAAAATATTCCAGCCAAAATTCATGCTAAATTAATGAATGAAATGTGCTTATTTAAACTCTTCAAGCCTTCCTTTGTCTCTAAAATGGCAGGAATAGCCGCACCTTCAAAGCCTGTGGATTAAAAGCACTTAACGCAGTACCTACTACAAGTTGGACATTTGCTAAATTTTAGACCAAATTCTTAACTCTGTGTTGCCTCTCAAAATATGTAATTCATGGACTCAAAGGCAAGAGAAACCTTAATTACTTCTCATTGGCAGTGGCATATATTGGAGTTCCAGACTCCTCAGCTAAAATGTTATTCAGAAACCAGCCCAAGTCTTGTTTCCTCAAGAAGGAGTCACACCATAGACCAATTATTTTCTCACACAAAGACTGTCTTAAATTGCTATCCAACTGCTCCCTGGGTCAGCGTGTTGCCCTGGAGAGATTCTAAGCTCCTTAAGATCAAGGATCTGCAGCTCCTAGTTTTCACCCTCCCCCGTCACCAAGCAGCCACCTTGCAGGAAAGCTCCGAAGACATTCCTGCTGCGTGAGTGCTGCCTCTCTCCCTCCTTCCGCACCCCTGCTTCCCACATGCTGCACCTCTGTCCTGCCAACAGCAGAGACTACCTTCCTCCACTGCCCTTCTCGTCTGATTGCACTTCATGAATCCAAAAGTGGAAGACAGGTGCCAGGTTTTGGTCATGGGGTTCTGTTCTCCGACTTTGGCAGGCAATTTTATTTCAAAAGTAGCCACTCAGCACCTGGGGTCCTGAAGAGACTTTGGATGGGGGTGTTTATATTCAAAAGCAATAGGGGTAGAGAAGGCAAATTCCTGAAGTCCTTGTGAACTAATACTTCAAAAGAAAGTATCTGTGAGACTCTATTTTCTTTCATAGGAAATGCGATAGAGACAAGTACCCCGGAGGCTTCCTGGGAAGATGAAATGTGCATGGCCTTTCTAACTGGTAGGCTCTGTGAAGTCAGGATGCTCACCTTAACATTGTTGTATTTTAGCACAAGTCTGGAAAATTAATAATAGCTGGAACTATTAAGAGTTTACTGTAGGACAGGTTTTGCACTAAATGTGGGTTTAATCCTCAAAATAACCCACTGAGAAAAAGGCTATTCTTAGACCTACCTTTCCAAAGAGAGAGGCTTCAAATAATGAAATTAAGGGATCTGCCCTAGGCCAAAGCAGGGACTAAGTGACAGACTAGAAGCTGACCCCGGGCCATCTGGCCTGAGCTCTTCTACTGTGAACCTTACACTATGCTGCTTTGAGTGATAGTTAAAAGGAAGGGAAATGTTATCTCCTGAGGTATCTTTTCGGGGCCATACTTTGAATTTCTTCAGGGGAAGAGTGTATATCTGCATCAATAGGTCCCAGCGTATGGCTCAGGAAGCACTGTGTTGGAGGCCCCCGGGAGTGTCCCCGAGGCTGGCTCAGGGTGACAGAGGGTTCCCTCCTGCACGTCTGATGCACGGCCCCGCCTGCCAAGGCAAGCAGCCCTGAGCCCACACTCTCCTCACTGCGGGTCTACTTCCCGCACGCTGGAAGAACCCACGAGGCTGGAAAGGGTTCCAAATTTAGCCAAAATTTGGCTCTTTTGCTTCTAACCTAAGAAAGCCTGGTAATCCAGACCTGCCACCCCAAGGCTATCCCAGAAGGAGAGCGTGCAGACTCGAACACCGCCATCGGTGAGATGGGCGGGGGTCTTCTCAGCGCTGGGTCCCGTGACTGTTTCTGTGTGGAATACGCAAGGGAAGGAATGTGCTTCCCACTCTCCCGAAGACGTCTTTTCAGAGTGCATGGGCTGGCTTCCCTCAGGGTGTCTGGGCTCAGGAGCCTGTCACAAATACATCAGAGGGCCCTGGCGGGTGGCGCTGCTGGGGCCGCCCGAGTGCACATCTCACCTCCATCATGAGCGCTCACTGCTTACCCTGGCGTTTCTTTCCCCAATTTTTTAAATGTTTACTTATTTATTTTTGAGAAAGACAGAGAGAGAGGCAGAGAGAGAAAATGGGAGAGAGAATCCCAAGTGCGCTCCTCACTATCAGCACAGAACCCCATGAGGGGCTCAAACTCATAAAGAGTGAGATCGTAACCTGAGCCAAAGTCAAGAGTCCAAGGCTTAACTGCTTAGCTGCCTCAGCCACCCAGGCGCCCCACCCTGGGGTTACATACAGATAGCACGGCTTCCATGTGGGCAGAGGTGGGAGAGTGCTCCCTTAGGTAGAGGTGGGAGAGTGCTCCCTTAGGTAAGGGTGGGAGAGTGCTCCCTTAGGTAAGGGTGGGAGAGTGCTCCCTTAGGTAGAGGTGGGAGAGTGCTCCCTTAGGTACAGAGGTGTATTAGGAACTAAGACCATAATCCCTGTTGACCAGATTCAGGGTTGACTCTGGCAGTGATAGTTACTAGGTAACTAATACACCCACATTAGTTAACTTCTCCTTCATGAAGGGGCTCTGCCATCTTTATAGAGAGGATTAACGAATGAAATAGCGCGTATTACGAAGGCTAACAAGACAAATTAAGACTCTGTGTTTTTTGATCTTTTAGTTAAATTCGTCACAAGTCCTAAACATAGTACGTTGTACTTTTTTTCTGCAGCATGTATACAGTTGAGAAGGCCATTCCCTGGCCCTGTCAGCCTGGGTGATATGGGGGATGGGGGGTGATAGTCTACATTGGTAGTTCTAAAATGTGGTTTTCTTACATATTGAAAATCCCCAAATAAAACTAATTAATGTTTAATTAGTTAAAAAGTTTAAGTTTACGTCATGTATTCTTTTTTTTTTTTTTTTAATTTTTAAAATTTCTTTATTTTGAGAGTGACCAACACAGCATGAGTGGGGAAGAGGCAGAGAGAGACGAGAGAAAGAAGGCCAAGTAGTCTCCGTACTGTCAGCGCAGAGCCTGACATGGGGCTGCAACTCCCCACCCATGAGCTCATGACCTGAACTGAAACCCGAGAGTCAGAGTTTAGCCGACTGAGTCCCTGTCACATATTACTTCCTTATGGGAGATTATCTGGATTAAAACAAATTATTTCCCTAAGAAAAGTCATTGAGTTCACTGCAAATTCTGAAGCGCTTTGGTAAAGTAGAGGCAGTATTTCCTGGAGAAATAAAACAACCTACTAATCTAAGAACCCCCTCCCAGTGGGGCTGGTTGGTGTGGTCAGGCTACTTGTAGTATCTGCTCACTTGGCTTTGTGAATGGCCCGGAAGTACCTGAAGGGCCCATTTGTAGCCATTCTGCGTTCCTGGACTTGCCATAAAGGGGTCTCCTCACTGGCTAGGGCTGCGAGCACGCTCCCGTCCTATGCTGCATGGTAGGGGTTCAGCACCTACAGGACACCGCTCCCCGGAGGGCCCCCAGGCCTGACTCCTCAGCCCTCTTGGCATGGAACGCATGGCTGCGATTTCCCTTTGCACCTGCCTCAGTGGAAGCGTGCCTAAGCCCCGACCCTCTCTCCCACTACCCTGCAGCCCGCCCCAGAGCACCGGAACTCATTCTTTCACGTTGGTTTGACATGAGCATTTCTTCACTTGCTTCTGGGAGACAGATTGCTTCAAAGTGGAAGGAGGGTGGTGGTCCCTTAGTAATGGCAACACTGCCTTATTTATATTCATCCCATATTCACAGAAAGGATGATGACATTTATAACATTTCTGCCTGAATGTGTCTATATGATCTTTTGGGAGTTAAAAAGAACAAAATAACATTATCCTTGGGGCACCTTGGTGGCTCAGTAGGTTAAGCGTCCAACTTTGACTCAGGTCATGATCTTGGTGAGTTCCAGCCCTGTGTCGGGCTCTGTGCTGACAGCTCAGAGCCTGGAGCCTGCTTCAGATTCTGTGTCTCCCTCTCTCTCTGCCCCTCCTGTGCTCACGCTCTGTCTCTCAAAAATAAACATTAAAAAAACTTTAAAAAATAACATTATCCTTCCCAGGGTTAGCTGTTTGCCTAAGCAAAATTTGAGTTGAATTAGTAAAGTGCAGCCTTAAAATATACAGTTTTAATTTGGTGCAAACTGTATCAGCAATTTCTTAATAAGAAATACACACAGAGACACACACACACCCCTAATCTAATGGCCTATCTGATTTTAGAAAGGACCAGATATGTCTAAACAATAAGTCCAGCATTTTTAAAATGTCGTGAAGCTTTAAAAAGGCTTTTATTTAAATAAAAGTGAAACTACTGAAGGCAAAAGGTGTCTAATTTTCTCATTAAACAAAAACAGTATTTAAGTCATGATTCCTAACACAGCTGGATCACTTATCCATTACCTGCTATTATTTCTGTTTTTTTAAGTTAATTTTTTTTGCAACAATGCAGAGTTAATTACAACTTAAAGTGTCCACATCAGAGGATTTCCCCAGGTACATGGACCATGCACACCAGTCCCAGGGTCTGCCAGGAGCTTTTTTAAGGGACGTCTCCAATTTTTTTTATTTTAATCCTTGGAATGATTCTTGGACATCTGAACCTCCTGGTGCCCCTGCCTCTTTTCTAAAGGGCACGACCCCCATTCTGGCTCCTACCCACCCAATAAGTGTCACCACTGACCGAACCCCACTCAAAATTCACCTATGAACGTACTTCCACATCCTCTGTAAAAAGCTGAGAGGAGATGTAATGCTTTGGAAACTCACTTCATTCATTGTAGGGGATTCTTGAATGCCTTTCTTTCTTGCCCCTGATTGTCGTTCAGCTCAAAATCAAATCCCATGTTCAGTACCTCTAAGCCAATATTAACCTCACATATTTCTGACTACTATCTAAGTATTCGTGATATACCAAAATCTTTAAAATGAAGCTGACTCCAACTTCATCCTTCCTTTTCTTTTCCACGTCCTCTTTGTATTTCATTTTTTTTTCTTATAAGTAAGAGCCATAACTTAGGTGTTTCCCCACCTTCCGCTTACCTGTTGTGTGTAGGAGGGAGTAGGTGTTTGCTTATATAAACTGATTTTGTCATTCAAATGTGTGGGGCTGGAAAGAAAAGTGATCACTTAAGATCTCTTGATCAGCCGCCGTGTTCCAACAATGACACCTTCCAGGGACCCCTCACGTCAGTTCAGGTCTTTCCCACCAATATCGCGGGGCAAACACATTGGGCTGACTGCCACTCTCTCCTCCAACTGGCCCTCCCCCATTCATCACCTAGAATTCACTGCTGACACTGCGGCCAGTCTTCCTAAACCAACAAAATCCTGAGCTGGACTTTCTATGCAAACTCGATCAGTGAATTTCTACCCACTGAGAACACAGTTCAACACCTTTAAGTTAGTCTACGGCCCCCAAACAATCTCATCTCAAGCCATACCATGAGGGGTTCTCACCTCCTGCAACTTAGGCCTTTCTCCAGCTTTACTGAAGTATAATTGACAAGTAAAAACTATATTAACACATACGCCTCCTCACAGGGTCACCACTTTGTGTGTGTATGGGCACTGTGGGAACACTGGACATCTACTTTCTAAGCAAATTTCAGGTAGACAACACATTATTACTATTATTATTATCATCATTATTATTATTATCAATTGTAGTCACCATGCCATCCAGTAGGTCTCGTATGTGGAAAAGAAGGTATAGAAACAGAGAGTAGACAGTGATCTCCAAGGGCTGGGGGAGGGGGAATGTGGAGATGTTGGTCCAAGGGCATAAACTTCTAGTTACACGATGAATACGTTTTGCCCAACTTATTTTATCTTCATTTCTCATTTGTGAATATTAGGTTTTCAGGGAAAGCCTTAATGCTTTATTCATTCAAATGTGCAGGCACTGTACGTAATCAGTGCCTCCTGTTATACTTGCTCATAACGGCGTACACTTTTTGGGCAGTGGCCCCTCACCAACCCCCCACTGTACATCAAGGGATTTGTCTGATGCTTGGCACAAAGCAGGCCCTAAAGAAATACCTGAAATACAACTGCACAAGATCCTTGAGGAGAAATAACTCAGTGTTCTACTCCCAAAGAGAATGGTGGTATTTCCTCTGTCCAGATCTTTTTTAGAAATGAAATTGGCAGTGCTTTTTAAAAGAGAAACAGAGAAAGAGGAAGATAGAATGCAAGAAATAGAGATGTCATTCATGCTACAAGTTTTCCTAGCCTCCTACCAATTGACTTCATCCAATTTAAGTTGTCAAGGTATCAAAATGCGAAACAACTTTAAACACATGAGACAAGTTCATGTGCCCCTTGTTTCTAAGCCTTCTATCTACCGGAAATGAAAGAGGGTGCCCTGGCTTGCATACCCAGGCAACTTTTGTGCCTTCGTGTGAATTCTCAGAATGCTCTAAGAACCATATAGGTCTTTATTAGCACAAGTCTCCCAAATTAGATTCATTGCTCGAAACGACAGATTAACAAAAATCTTCAATGGAATTCACTATGATTTTTTTTTTGAGAAAATTAGATAAGAAAATTGCCAGTCTTTATAATGCATGAAGGCTTTAGGGTGAAGGGCAGAAGAGAAAATTCATAATAGTGTAATTACAAATGATTAGTAAACATGAAAATCTGCAACCTCCCTGGTAATCAAAGAGCTGTAAATTAAACAAGAAAACACTTTTCCCCTAGCAAATGAGCAATGAATAAAATCTATCATAATACTTCAAGCTGTAATAGGCCAATTGTAGGCAGCATAAATTAGTATAGACTTCTGGAGAGCAATTTTCCAATGTTTATTAAGTACCTTAAAAATGTTTTAAACTAGATTTCTCCTTTTTCTTATCTGCTGTGTTAAAGAAAGTCTCAGAAACAGGAGCAAAGATAAATCGATATTTAAAAAGACAGACGTAGATACAGACCAGGCTGCTGATGGTCTAATGGAATCTTCTTGTGACTAGAAATGGACACTCCTTATCTTAGGTGACAGACACCAAGGCAGGGTGCCCCATCCGGTGAGTGGAGCCCAGGCCACCCCCTTAGAGGATATTCAGCTGCAGAGCCTGATGTGAACAGCTCTGTACGGACATGCACTCTGTTCCTTTACTGGGAGGAGGGTAGATATGTTGTGAAAATAAGGAACACAATTTAAATCTGTCATATGTAACCTATGAGTTTTAAGGAGGATAGATGATTTTTAGCGCAGCCTTCTGGGTGGGAAATCTACAATAGTTGATATTTATGTGGCATTTTTCCCATGAAGCCTGAAAGAAAAGGATTACCCTGATTTCACTTGATAACACTCTTTGCACTATTTTTATAGTATCAAAGTCATATATCCATAACTGTGTTTTGCTTTCTATTTGTCATGAATCTGAAGGCCCGCTTTTCTCCTAACCTCATCCACCTTTATACACTCAACAAAGTCCTTCGTGATTGCTTCCACCTGTTGGAATCTGGGCTCCCTGGGCTCCTGCACCTGTGAGGCACGGTAGCCGTTCTGCTACATTCTGCACAGCACCTTGATCAAAAAGGCACTGTGGTGGCCAAACATTCGTGCCCTGGTTCTCACTCAAACATATAAAATTGAGTGGTTCATGCTGTAATCACCTGGTCTATCTGGGGTAAGCCTGAGTGCTTCTGCCAGAAACTCCCAGAGCCGCATGTAGCACCACGTCCATGGGCGTAGAGTGGGGAGTTCATCCTTACAGCACTTACAAGTCATCTTGGGTGCAGATGCTTGCAGCAGCCTACGCCACAGCCACTTGAACACTAATATGCCTGCAAATAACCTAGGATCTTTCTGAAATGCAGATTCTCACTCTGCAAAGGATAACCTGAAATCCTGCATTTCCAGCAAGTTCTCAAGTGCTGTGGATGATTCATTAGCAGACCATGCTTTCGGTAGCCAATCCTGCATGATCAGTATGTGTTTACAGGAGAAAACTATACCCACAAATCAAAACAGTAACAATAATTCTACCCTGTTCTCTTGTCTATATTTATCGTGTGGATGAGCCTGTTTCGTCTATATTTGTTGCTCTCTTCCCTGGATACTAACCAGAATGATGCCGTGGATGGATAGGTGTTTTTGTTTGTTTCTGGACTCGGCTGTAGGTGTATCATGGCACGAGATGGGAATTGCTTGTGTTGTAATATGACACGCGTGTGCTTTAAGGAGCTCTGATAATTTCCACCATTTTCTGTGGCTAGAGAAGGACTCAAAAAATAACGTAATTTATTTACCCATCTCTTCATTTATGGGTTATCTTTCCTTCTCTTTGTTTTCTCTGGTGACCAAAAATACAAGCTCACCATCTAAAATTGGGGCATTACTTGGTTGCCTGGGTGGCTCAGCTGGTTAAGCATCTGACTTTAGCTCAGGTCATGATCTCACAGCTTGTGAGTTTGAGGCCCACGTTGGGCTCTGTGCTGACAGCTCAGAGCCTGAGACCTGCTTCAGATTCTGTCTCCCTCTCCATGCCCCTTCTCCAGCTCACAGTCTGTCTCTCTCTGTCTCAAAAATAAATAAACATTAAAAATAAATAAGTACATAAAATTGGGACATTGCTATGTCGAGTGGGCAGAACGGATCACGAGTCCCAGTCAGGGAGAGGTATAATGCTTAGGAAGAGGCATGTGGGATACAATGGGTTAGCAGAAGAAGGGTCCTGAGCCCAAATCTGTTTCTTAGGCTCCTGCTTCCGTCAGCATGGGCTTTAAAAGACTCTCACAGCCCTTTCATATTCTATCAATTGCTTTCCCCCCACAGTAATCAGGACTAGTTCATAAGATCAGGTAAGGAAAAGGCCCAAGCCCATCGTCTACACATCCCTGTCCCCCTAACACCCGAAATGACTGCCTTCACTCCTTCAGGCATGAGCAGCAGCCTCCATGAAAACCCTTTGAGGCCTGCCCTGCTCAATCAATCACTCACCTTGTCTGAATCCCCACAGTGAGCATGTTCTGCATCCCAGCCTGAGTCCTCACTGCAAGTCTGACTCTTGCTGAAGAAAAATGCTATTATCACTGTTAAGAAAAGTTATTCAGAGCACTGTGGAAGAATGGTAAAGCCAACTTTAGTTAGGACCAAGGCCACGGGCATGGGATCCACTGTGCTGGGAGTCTTGCAGCGAGACCGAGAGATGGGGCCCAACTCTGACCACAGCAGGCCCAATGGGGACCAGCAGCTAAGGAGAGGGGCGCTCAGTGGATGGAAATCACCCAGACAAGGCATGGGGGCCAAGGAGGGGGCGGGCTCTGGCTAAACTGACCTAACTTGATTCTTGCTGAGGGCAGCCCAGGTGGTCT
Organism: Proteles cristata cristata; assembly: GCA_017311185.1. Classification (NCBI taxonomy): domain Eukaryota; kingdom Metazoa; phylum Chordata; class Mammalia; order Carnivora; family Hyaenidae; genus Proteles; species Proteles cristata. Next base: position 509,802 of record JAESUZ010000823.1, read on the forward strand.
GAAATCACCTGGGGGCAGAGGGGGTCGGGCACCTCATCACCTATCAGGGGGATTCAGATTTTATGGAATTGACAGGATTCTTTCTAAGGTTGGGCAATGCAGATGGGAAGACAGAATCCCAGACACCAGATCTGGTGGAGAAAGAGATCAGGGAGACTGAGTAGAGTCAAAGAGAGAATCATTGCAGGATTTCAGGTTATCCTTTGCAGAGTGAGAATCTGCATTTCAGAAAGATCCTAGGTTATTTGCAGGCATATTAGTGTTCAAGTGGCTGTGGCGTAGGCTGCTGCAAGCATCTGCACCCAAGATGACTTGTAAGTGCTGTAAGGATGAACTCCCCACTCTACGCCCATGGACGTGGTGCTACATGCGGCTCTGGGAATTTCTGGCAGAAGCACTCAGGCTTACCCCGGATAGACCAGGTGATTACAGCATGAACCACTCAATTTTATATGTTTGAGTGAGAACCAGGGCACGAATGTTTGGCCACCACAGTGCCTTTTTGATCAAGGTGCTGTGCAGAATGTAGCAGAACGGCTACCGTGCCTCACAGGTGCAGGAGCCCAGGGAGCCCAGATTCCAACAGGTGGAAGCAATCACGAAGGACTTTGTTGAGTGTATAAAGGTGGATGAGGTTAGGAGAAAAGCGGGCCTTCAGATTCATGACAAATAGAAAGCAAAACACAGTTATGGATATATGACTTTGATACTATAAATATAGTGCAAAGAGTGTTATCAAGTGAAATCAGGGTAATCCTTTTCTTTCAGGCTTCATGGGAAAAATGCCACATAAATATCAACTATTGTAGATTTCCCACCCAGAAGGCTGCGCTAAAAATCATCTATCCTCCTTAAAACTCATAGGTTACATATGACAGATTTAAATTGTGTTCCTTATTTTCACAACGTATTTCTAGAATTTCTATTCCTATTTCAGTTACCACAAGGACATTTTTTAAGACTGGAGAATTCCAGTTAAAAAGGAGAAGGGGACACACATTATTTTCCAGTCATAACTCACGCCTAAAATATGCCAACTAAGCACTTTGCAGAAGAAAGCCTCAACGTTTTTCTTCTGAGGTCCCTGCAGGTATGTATCCTAAGGATGCTAAATGTCTGAATGATAAGATGTTATGTAAGAAAATGTAACACCTCCAATTGATTGCTAATAATGGTCAAGAGCATATAAACTTTAAAATAATCAAAAGCCTACAGTAAAGCAAATTGACAAACTGCAAACAAAATCACATATATATTTAAAATATAAAATCTCCCTTCCTTAAATTAGAAAATGTGTATTATAAGTGTTTTTTCCATCTGTCTGGGATGAATCATAATAATCTGCATTTCAAATGCATACTCCATATAAAGAGACAGAGAGAGAGAGACACAGAGGAGGAAGAGATGGAGAGAGAGAGAGAGAGAGACAGAAACCAACAGAAAGAGTGAGCGAGCTAGGGAGACTGGGGTAGGGCTGAAGAGAGGTTGCATGAGACAGAGATGGGGAGATGCCAAGGGAGATCAAGATAGAGACATAAAGAGGGAGAGAGTTCATAGTCCCCCTCTGCCTACCCATTCCATGAGCGTGACCCACTTGAAGCAGCACAGGATGGGAAAGTCAGTTACAGGCCACGTGCTACAAACACCCGAAGCCCGAGGTAACCAACAAAACTCATTACAAAGAGCTGCTTCCCATTTCCCGGTCTCTCTCGGCCATTATGCCAAATGTGGGGCAGATTGCTACAATGTGCGCTCACAAAGAGCTTATTGCCTCTGGTCAAAAGCTCATTTCCAACCTTTTATTGAAAGTGCCAACCTAAGGAAGACCAGAGACCCAGTCCGTGTCCTCTGAACCACAAGGTATAGTCTTCATGTGAGGCTCTGTCTTTAAGTTCTCTGATAAGAAATGATTTCCTTGGTGATCCTGTCAGTCCCTGTACCTAATTTTGTGGGCTTCAGGTCTCCTCTCAACAAAATAGGGCATACAAAGTATTGACAAATGTGTACAATGAGATAATTATACCTCTACAAGGTACATTTTTCATGCACCAGACTTTAGCTGATGACTTCCCCAATTTATTAAGATATATTTTATTTCTAAAAATTTTTTAGTGTTTATTTTGAGACAGAGGGAGGGAGGGAGAGAGAGAGAGAGAGAGAGAGAGCACAAGCAGGGGAGGGGCAGAGAGAAAGGGAGACAGACAATTGGAAGCAGGCTCCAGACTCTGAGATGTCACACACAGCCCGATGTGGGGCTCAAACTCATAAACCGCGAGATTATGACCTGAGCTGATGTTGGATCCTTAACCAACTGAGCCACCCACGTGCCCCAAGATCCATTTCACTTCTAAACAATATAGCTCATTAGGGCTCCAGAGAGGGATGGCTTTAAGGGGGTGCCACTTGGACCAGTTCTTAAAAGTGCCCCCAGCACAGGGCTTACTGTCTTACTCCTGTTTTGAAATCGTAATAATTTGTGAACAAAGAGGCTTTTCACTGGACCCTGAAAATTATGATGAGGTCCTCATTATGAAGATACTATGTATTTTTTTCTTTTTAAAAAATTTGATTTTGAAATTTGAAATTTTTACTTAAGATGTGTTATAAGAAGTGTCTTTAACATGTTCTTTTAGAACTGCCTTTTAGAACACAATGGATCTAGGTGTGCGTAGCGGGAACAGATTCCTACAAAAGCTGAGACAAGAAAAAGCAACAAAAATTAAATCAATTCATTTTTTTTAAGGAGGGAAAATAGTAGGCAATGCATTAAAGCAAATGCATAGGGATTTTCACATCAAATATTAATGAGCTTACTAATATGTACCATGAGAAACCAGAAGATTAGAGTAGGGTTATTTTCTAACAATATATGATATGTGAAGAAAAAAAGGAAACATTATTGAAAAAATAAAGAAAATAGATTTCAGAGAATAGTTAAGGAAGTTGGCAACGCAAAGGAAAAGCAAAATCAGGCGTTTGAATTGAATGAGCAAATGTTTATAGAGTTTAGAGCTGGACATTCTTAGAAATAGCCAAGAACAGTCATTTTTTAAACACCTTTTAATGCATAAATCTTTCCTCAAAGAGTCTTTATGGGAGGAATATAGATATTACTGAAAAACACAGAAAAGCTATGGAAAAATGAGTAATTAATCAATTTCCTATTCAACAAATATTGGCTGGGGCCAGTTATGTCCCATGTATTATTCCAGTCCTAGGAATGTAAATGTGGACAGGAGGGTCAAGGGCCATATAATATCCCTGTGGACCATGCAGTAAAGAGGGAATATATAAGTCATCTTATCATCAGTGTGACTTTGCCATTTACATCCCTTTATGTCACATAATATAGTTTCTTTAGAAGAATCCTTGTAAAAATGAAGGACTCTCCTATAGCTAATTACCACAACAACCAACACTCAGCGCATAGTTCTCCCTCTGTCACCACCTAGTCATTTTTCATAAGCACTGCTATGCTTCTCTTTGTGTTGATGTAGAACCAGCATACAGTGTTGTATTCATTTCAGGTGGACTGAAACGACTGAACAATTTTATACATTACTCAGTGTTCACCAGGGTAAGTGGATTATTAACCCCCTTTATCTTTTTCACCCATCCTGACCTACTTCCCCTCCACCAACTACCATTCTGTTGTCTGTTTTTGACAGTCTATTTTTTTGTACCTTTTTTCCCTTTATTTATTTTGTTTTTTAAACTTCACATATGACTGAAATCATATGGTATTTGTCTTTTCCAACTGATTCATTTCATCTACATTATACCCTCGTGGTCCTTCTATGGTGTTGCAAATGACATGATTTCACTCTTTTTTATGGCTGAGCAATATTCCGTTTCATATAATCTGCATGTTTATACTGAAAATGAAACACACAAAATGAAATATATACATATATACACATACGCACACATATATACGTGTACAAAACTTAGAATATTACTCAGCCATAAAAAAAAAAGACTGCTACAGTTTTTAAATGTACTTCTGTGGACAATATAGGGTCAATCATAGAACTGGAAACTATTTCCAGATTTTAGGGTTATGCCTTCAGAGCTACCCAGAGCCCACCTAAGAGCTTCCTTGGAAACCATGGTTATCCCAATGATATTTATGCATTCTAACTTTCTCCTTTTGTGTAGACATTTACTTTTTGTTTTAGTGGCCAAAGAAACAAAGACTTTTAAGAATTTCTTACAAAATAACAAATATTCTTAAATAACAGTGTATTATATAATTACCAAAGTAAAAAGTAAGAGCAGATTTTGAATAAATTATTATCCATTTAATATGCAAAAGAATTATTTTATTACAGTTTCCTGTACATTTTTATATTAGTACATTTACCACAAAAATCTTCTGGAAATGTGTAACAACTGTTAAAATTTGGAAGCTCAAAGTCTTAACAAAGAAATTGCAAGGGCGCCTGGGTGGTTCAGTCAGTTGGGTGTCCGACTTTGGCTCAGGTCATGATCTCATGATTTGTTAGTTCAAGCCCTGTGTTGGGCTCTGTGCTCACAGCTCAGAGCCTGGAGCCTGCTTCAGATTCTGTGTCTCCCTCTCTGACCCTCTCCTGCTCATACTCTGTCTCTATCTCTGTCTCTGTCTCTCTCAGAAAAAATAAACATTAAAAAACAATGTTTTAAATTAAAAAAAAAGAAATTGCAGACACTGTAGAAGGTATGAAAGACCATTACATTGCTGCACATATCATTAAAATTATATTACATTATTACACAAAATAGTACACGTTATTTTTTTTCTCTTCTCTTGGGGAAGAAACTTGAAAAAATAGACAAATGAATAGTTACATCCATATATTAGTATTACACATCAATATTAATCAAGGGGAACCTAGGTGGCTCAACTCTGTATTTCGTCCTAGGTCATGATCTCAGTTTGTGGGATTGAGTCCCTTGATGGGTTCTTTGTTGAAAGCGCAGAGCCTGCTTGGGAGTCTCTCTCTCTCTCCCTCTCTCTGCCACTCTCCTGCTCTCACTCTCTCAAAATTAATAAATAATCATTAACAAATAAGCAAATATTAATCAAATATTCATAAAGTTTTTTAAATCATTCTTTGAAAATCACGTCCCCCAATTTCCAGGTTAACTTCACTCTCCCTGATGCCATATAGATGAGTTAGTGATGCTCAGGCAAATTAATAGAAGAGCTTGATTGTGGAATGATAAGCTTTCATGCTTAGAGGCCCCTATATTTATATGCATTCCCAATATTCTGTAGCAAATGGGATATTTTGTGTAGTTATAAATACTGTTCTGAAAACCGATCTCTGTGACCTGTGCAATTTGTTCAGCACACAGACAACAAGACAACTCTGAGGACCTGCATGTCTTGATTCCTACTCTAGTGTCATTTGCACAGAGTCCTCTGAGCTGTGTCCACGGTCTATCACTTATGAGAGTATCTTACGGCAGGGTGCACACTCAGCACCATGCCTGCCCTGTGTGGAAACACCATCCAAGTTACAAACAGAAATGTCAATCTAACTTAATGAATATTTCTCAAGTTTTCACCACTACACCACCCCTCAAACAAGATGGTTTTAGATTTTCATACATATACTTTCTTGTTCCCTTTGACTAAGACCCTCGTTCCCTCAAATCTTTGCCCCCGTATAACTTATGTCCACACCAAACTCTACACGGGGACATTTATAGAAGCTTTATTCATAATTGCCAAGACATAGAAGCAACTATGACACCCTATAGTTGGTGAGTGAATCAACTGTGTCTACCCAGACAATGGAATAGTATTTAGCACTAAAAATAAATCATCAAGCCATGAAAAGACACAGAAAAACCTTAAGTGCATATTACTAAGTGGTCCCAATTATATGACTTTCTGGAAAATGGAAAATCACAGAGACACAAAAAAATTCAGTAATTGCCAGGACTGGGCAGGTCGGGATGAATAGGCAGAGCACAGAGGATTTTTAGGGCAATGAAACTACTCGACGATACTGCAATGATGGATACTTGTAATTATATATTTGTCGAAACCCACAGACTATGCACCACCAAGAGTAAACCCTAAAGTAAATATAGACTTCAGGTAATCATCTTGTGTCACTGTAGGTTAATCAATTGTAATGAACGTATTTCAATGGTGGGGGATGTTGATTTCAGAGAAAACTGTATGTGTGTGGGGACAAAATGTGTCTGAGAAACCCCTGTACCTTCCTCTCTTTTGCTATGAAGCTTAATGTGCTCTAAAATAGCTCTTCATTTAAAAATAAATTTAAAAAAGAAAAGAAATAAACCATAGGGTTGATCTTCAGAAAGAAAGAAAAGAGAGAAAAATAAAGAAGAGTTTCCTACCATGAACCCAGATCTAAAATCTACATGGTGGGAAGATGAATGTGGATTCAAGATGGTAGCCATGGGTGATATACCCAGTTGGGTCACATATACTCATTTGGTTCACAACTGGGCCCATATGGTCCAGAGTTCTGAGTGATGTGATTACTATTTGAGAAAATTACATATATCCCATATGATAGTAATCCTTAAAAGTTTAGACTGGAAAATATTTTTCATTTAATAACCACAAGTTATAATTCATGCATTCATCATAAAACAGTCTCTTCCACTGTCCTAATTATCATTTCTAGTTTCAGTTCTCTGTAAATTTTTCCTTTTCTATATAAGCCCCTTCCTTGAGGAGATCTAAAGAAAGTTGGAAAAGGTAAAACTTACATAAATATGCCAGTAACTCAAAGATTTTTTTTTTTTCTGTTAAAAGGCTTAAATGTACCGGGTGGGAAAAAATTTTCTTCAGAATATGCCAACAATTTGTCGCTATTTACAGGATGTACTCACTGCCCTGATGAAAGAGTGTCTCTCAAACAATAAGGTCTTAATCACCGCTCAGATTTTCTTTAGATGACATCCTCCCCTGAATGGTAGTGGCTGAATTGATGAGACACTGATAGTTCTTAAATCATAGCTAATGACAAGCATATTTTTAGCTCTTGGACACAAATTCAAGCCAGTAACATGCAGGTGCTGGTGACAAGCTGTAGTGACTGTGTTCCTGCCAGTTTTCTGAAGGCTACCTATAAATCAATTTTTAAAAAGAAAAAAGAAAAGAATAATGGTACAAAAGCCTGACCGAGAAGAGAATATATGATCAGAAATCAAAGGTGAATGAGTTTATAATAAATGAAAAATGTAACAGTTAAGAAGGGCTTTTCCCCTGTCGGCTCACAAGGGTATATAGAACATTTCATTTTGTTTGTTTCTTGGTTTGTTTGTTTGTTTAATTCTATTACAAGTATTGGTTGACAAGCATGGTGTAGTACTTACATTATACCATATTTATTCCTGAGAAATAATGGTAGAGAAGACCCAGGGCAATCGGGCCCCTACCCACGCCCACACCCCTCATGCCCAAGGAGTCCATATAGCCACACACAGGATATAGTGGTTCTGTTCAAATAAATATTCTAAATGGTCTCTAGCACATTTAAATAGGAGACTACTCCAAAGATGGCTTTTTATCCTAACCCAAAAGTAAGCAGACAGGTTTCATGTCTTTAGATATCAAACATTGGCAGCTGAATAATAATCTTTTCTCACGTACTGTTCTGGGATTGGCAGGGAGCGTGGACTTTGGATGGTTCCTTTTATATACACTGGGTCCTGCTGGGACTTTGAAGCTGTAAGTGTGAGTGTGGGAGGGCTGGAGGTGGGGAGGGAGAGGGGATGAGGAAGGCAGGAGGGAGATTCAGTGGAGGTGAGAATACGGGAGATCAGGGTGCAGGTATAGAGAACTTACTGATATAGGAGTTGTACTGGAAACGCTTTAAGAGTGAAAGATTGTCATCAGCAATTTAATTGAAACTGATGGATATAGGAACAACCCAGAAGATGGACGGCAACCCAAAACTCCAATTTTGTCCTGGCTCTTCAGCAGAAGGAGACTATAAATGCTTAAAACAAGAGAAAAATGAGCAAACATGGAGTTTGTCCTTTTTTTGTCTTGGTTGGAGCCTCTCCTAGTTTTCCGAGTTGTCTCCCAGAAACATGGAATATGTATAAATGCACGAATATTTATACAACGCCATCTTTGTATAAATAAGGGGCTGTATAAGATGCTGGGCTTTTTATGAAAACTGTTTAAAGTTATATATTTTCATTTCCTAGTTATTGAAACAAGTCTGGAAATTAAGGAAGAAATAAACTTTAGGGGACCTGTGGGAGAATGTATACCAGAGACTAATATTTTCTCATTGCTTTTGTCAAGCCAAAAGCATGTCTTATTTCATCAAATACCATAAAATGTTCCTTAGTGTTTAACCACATGCCAGAAATTGAAAACGAATATACAATCTCAGCAATATTCAGAATATTAATAACAGGATCCGATTATAGTTTCGGGATTCAGTACATAGCTAAAAAACTGAACAGATTCCGATGTGGAGTGAGTTAGCCAATGAGACATTATCAAATATCTCCTTGGTTGGTTTAGAGTCATAAAAACACTTTAAGTGGGACAGTCAAGGCAGATACAATTTGATACCCATACCTTTTCCTCTTTACAATTCCTTAGTGCAAAAGATGTGTCAAATGTGACTAGAGATGCAGAAGCCACTTTGGACTAAGGCATGTTGGTCCAGACCAGCTCGTGTCACAGAACCAATGGCAGCAACTCCCTAAACTGGATCTCACTTTAAATAACAGCCAGAGAATCCCCGTGTATTTAAGCCACAGTCAGATTCGCGGTGCCAGCAACTGAACAAAATGTCCGTGACCGCACGTCTCATAATGACACTGCAGACTCATGGAGGAAAGAGACCCTCATGCGACAACTTAGCAGCATGCCTGACGTGTGTCCCCTTGTCTTCTCTGCACCGAGCACATCCCTGCTCTTCTTCAAGACACAGGTAAGCTGACATTTCTAAAAAGCTTTATGTCCTCAATATCCTGAGACAAAGTTATTCATTCTTTCTTCCTTATTCTTGATGTGTTTCACACTTTTTCTACTATAGGATGTACCATTGTGTGTGTGTGTGTATCCTTCATCAATTCTTTGAGCCATGTATTAGAATTTATATTCCATTATACTCTCACAGCTTATATCCCATACCTAATAAGTGTTTGTTGAATGAATGAATAGCCTTACTATGCACTAAACAACAGGCTAGGCTCTGGAATACAGAGAAAGGAGGGGCAGGATGACATTATTTATTCTTGGAAGACATCCCCTTTGGGATCATTCAAGGCAGTGGGATGAGATAATGAGGAATATCTACAAGGAAATGGGATTTAACTGCAGGGCTTTAGTAAAATTCTGTAAATTTATCTCATCTTATCTGAGAGATAAGATGTTCCAACTGGAGCTGAGTAGAGACAGAACGCAGAACACTACCAGGAGGAGAATCAGAACCACAGTGTGTGACGTGTTGGAAGAAGAAGTGGAGAGGAGGGCCACATCCACAAAGAGGCACACAACTGGTTGAACGTCCATTGATTCCACAATGCAAAATTTGCTCTTGGGTGACTCTTACCCATTTGTGTCAATTTTGTGATTCACAAAACTATATGTTTGAAAGCCAAAAAAGAAAGAGCATATGGAAATTTTGCCTCTGTATGTGTGCTAGAAAAGTCTTCCTCATCGCCACTGCTGTCACCATCACCACCATCACCAGCCTCCCCATACTGGTAAACTGGTGAGAATGGGCTGCTGGCCTCACCTATGAAGGATGTTCAGCGTTACAGTGCCAGCACCACGTTGTTTCGTGATAGACCATCGTCATCTTCCCTTTTCTGGACTAATAAAGTCAGCTTTTCCCTGTGCAAGTTACTTCCCTCAGAGCCTAAAAGCAGGAATTAGACTATTGGTAACATTCATTCAGCCAGACTGCATACTTTTACACCAAAGTAATGGACTCTATGATCATTAACTTCAAGATAACAGCCAGAACTGGGAGGTGATGTGGGTCATTTTAATCCACGCCACAGAGGAGTTGATGAAGACAACTCTTGGCAGGGCTGGGAGAACCATGCTGGGTGTCAACTAATGCCCACAGGCATATTGATTCCCAGTAGATATGAGTTCAGTATTGATTCCAGGAAATGTATTCTTTATCACACCTCTACTTCATCAGGGCCCTGTCATTTGGGTAAGCCTAAGGAGGACAGAGATGTTGGAGTATGTACTCATTGTTCTTCAGCCTTGAGCTCCAATGAAAGAAACAGTAAATAGTGTCCAATATGCAGAAAGTAGAAATTGGTCGTTTCCCACTTAAATGACAGGCTTAATATTAAAATGATTCTATGCAGATTGGCTCATTATAGAAGGTCCTATTTTAAAATTCAACAGTGTGTTGCATAATTAAATCTATCAACCTGCTCTTTTTTTCTAGAGTTTGCACACTATAAATCACATGGCTTCATGTGCAGGTAATTATATTGATTTTATTAACAATCACATTTCATTATTTAGCTTGGACCCTGCAATTACAAATCAATACAGTAAGAGTAAGATACTTCAATTGTCTTAGATACTGTAAATTATTTGTAGAGATAGTTTATAATATATATCTTGAGTATACACATAAACATATTTTTATAATTTACCTATATTTAAGTAAAACCCAAGTGCAGTCCCCTGGATGCCATCCTTCCCTTCCTGTAGATGCTCACTTTGTACATCTCTTTCTATTCTCAACCACAATGAACACACATGGAGAGGGTCAGTACGGACTTCCTTCACCACTTACCCCCACATCTTAGATGGCATTCAGCAAAGCTTTGCAGAGAATATAAATGCATGCAGGGTGGGAAGGGTCAGTGTGTAAATAAAGCAAAGAAAGAATGCCACTTTCTAGGTAAAAAGATTACATACTTCTATGGATTTCAGGAAGCTCATACCACTGATTTCTGGACTACTTTGCTCTTCTACAAAATGCTTTAGAGAAACAATAACAAAGCAACATATAGGCCATTGGCATTTCTGCTGCAGATTTTTCACTTCCTTTATTTCCAATTCGACATGACTCAAATTAAGTGTATAATTGTGAAAGTCAACCTTCACTCTTTGCTTGGAGTCCAATGTTTTTGTTTAGCAACACTGACATCATGGATTGAAACGTGCAATTTTCCAGACAGACCTGCTTCTGAATTTCTAGCTCCCATTATTGGCCTTAATTGTACACTCTTGCTCCAACTGCTTACCCCTTATTGGTCTCCATTTCCTCCTCTGAAAGTAACATGTAATTGTGAGGACTGAAAGATATGACATATAGTAGTGGATTACCACAGTCCTGGCAAACAGCAGGTGCTCAGTGAGTGTGAAAGAAATAGGGGTGAACATGCCAGTTGAACATAAAAACACCATTTATTTTCATCTTAAAGACTGTGTGGGAGGGAATTACCCTCGCTTTAGGGGAATCCACACAGACGTTCAGTAGACCAGTGGACGTGGGCACTCCCTGTCATATGTTGGTGGCGTGACGAGAGGAAATACTGGAGGAGGCCACTGGGTGCTGGGAAGTGTAAGGGGCCCAGCAGGGTGGATACGAAGAGCCTGGACTCTCAGTGCAGCAGAACTCAGAAGTTAGGACCTCAAATACCACATTCTAGCTAGGAAAGAAGAGCTTTGACCATAAAGACCACACTCCTATAAAAGGGAGCAGTCATGGCTGGCTGAAGCAGTTTAGAAAGAGCATGCTGGATTTATCACTCTTTTCCTCCCTCCCTCCCTGGTCCTCGAAGCTCAAATCACAGGCTGTAGGTGCCCCATCTGGAAGAGGTATGTAATTTCAAATGATGCAAGCTACTGGTACCAAGCCATCTGGGGAATTTGCCTGTGTCATCATTTTAAAATTGATTGTCTCCTCTTAGAACTTTTAATGCCATGTTCTCTATAGTATATGTGAGTCATATCCACCCCATTTGTAACTTAGGGCAAATTACTAAAAGTTTGACCTTGAGTTGTAGATTAAGGTACTATGTTTTTAAGCATGAGAAGTTTTATTGAAAGAGACTAATATCATTCTGCCATGTATTTTAATTTTATTATGCTGGTCTTACTATACCCTTTCTGTTATGGCATATTATTTTACAATACAATTTTAAGTGATAACTATTTTTAACCATCTAGTCAAGGGATGAATAATTTTCTGTTTTAGAAAATTAAATATTACCATTTTTCTTCATCTCATATATAATCATGGATTTATACTTCTCCCTCTCTTTAAATTGATTAAGAATTCCTCCCCTAATGGTTTTAAGAATGCATATACTTCTAGGTAATTTTAATATTTCTTAGCCCTTTTTGAATAGTTATGCAGAAAGTATTTTCAATTATGTTTTTCAAATTAGGAATTAGAGAGTTAGAGAGTTTTAAAAACCTGTTCCTGCTGGATAATATACTATATGAAAAGTTTGTCCCATTGTTTGAGGAAGTAGAGCATGTGGTGAGTACACGGAGCAGAGAGCGTAGCCTTGTAAGCCATCAAGCCTGATTTCACTCTTACTCTGCATTCTATGCTGCCTCCTATGCCTTGGTTTTCTCATGTGTCCAACTGAAGATGATAATACTGTCTCCCTCACCGGACTGTCATCCTCATGCACATGGCAAACATGACTATAATTGTTAGGGTTCAGCTGTGGCGTACGAATCACCATGCTTTCTCAAGTCTAGGTTGACAACAAGCACAATCACTCTGAAGATAACAGTTTTCAAAACTGTTGGCGCCTTAGTCCCTTGGGGCTGCAGTAACAAAACATCAGACTGGGGGGCCTAGACAGTGGGAATTCATGTCTCGGAGTTCTGGAGGCTGGAAGTCCAAGATCATGGTGTTGGCTGATTCAAGGCTGGGTGAGAGCTCCCTTCTGCGCCCATAGATGGTGTCACTGTCTTCCCGCTCTGTTCTTACCTGGCCTATCCTGATTGAGCATGGCAGACAGGTAGAATCTCAGAGGAAGTGGAAGCATTCTGATATCTCCTCTTATATGCACAATAATCCAATCTTCAGGGTCACATCCCCATGATGTCATCTAAGCCTAATTACATCCCAAAGACCCCATCTCCAAACACCATCACGTCAGGTAACAGTGTGTGAATGTATGAATAGGGGGAGGGGACACACACCTTCAATCTGCAATAGTAACAAGGCTGACCCAACAAAAAGTGAAGAGAATTCAGAGAGCACGGTGGGCACATACAGAGAGAGAGTCCTGTGAAGTCAGGGACTAGAAAGGTTCTCATTTCCAGCCAGGTCCAACCATGGGCTTTCTACCTTGTTTTCCTCTAGAAGTAAGTTATTAGAAAAAGTTACTTTATATACTTAATATATTAAGGCCTACAAACTTTAATCTCAGAGTTAAAGTGACTTCCTTGGGGAATCCTGTGTTTGTTGACAGGAGAACATATGTAAAGGCTCTGAGCTTCTGGATTGAGCATTCCTACCAAGCAGTTAATCTCAGAAAAGTCACACACAAAATATCTGAGCTCAGCATGGGTACCTGTGCAGTACAACCCCATGAGGCTGGCATCACACTAGCACCACACAGGAGCACAGCAAATGGCCCAGTATGCAGAGGACACCACGTGCCTACTTGTCTGAGCCTCACAGGGAACTCCGGTCCCTCAGGGACATTATTTTTAAAAAATGTTTCATTCATTCATTCATTCAGTTACTATTTTTAATGTTTGTTTATTTTTGAGAAAGAGAGAGAGAGAGAAAGAGAATCCAAAGCCAGCTCCAGGCTCTGAGCTGTCAGCACAGAGCCCGACACAGGGCTTGAACCCACAAACCACAAGATCATGACCTGAGCCAAAGTCAGACACACAACCAACTGAGCCACCCAGATGCCCCTTATTTATTTTCTGAGAGAGAAAGTGTAAGCAGGAGAAAGGGCAGAGAGTGGGGGACAAGGGATCTGAAGTGGGCCCTCCACTGATAGGCTGACAGCGGCAGGCCTGAGGTGGGGCTCGAACCCACAAACTGTGAGATCATGACATGAACTGAACTCCATTGCTTAACTGACTGAGCCACCCAGGCACCCCCCTTGGTGCAATCTTGAATGAACTGTTCCTCAAGAGTGTTTTTCCTCCCTCCTTTTGAGGAAGCAGATGACCTGCATTTGGGGTAGCTTTCTCAGAGAAAGGCTGCATCGGAAGCCCCAGGTAAGCTTTTCCTAGCGGATAATTACACCATGGACCATCCTCATACTGCAGAAGGACATCATTGCCTCAAGCATTTTTACTTACAAATTAACTTCATGTTAATGTTTCCGTCTTCAATAAAGTTCAGATAATAACAACTCTCACTGATTTGTAATGGTGTTTACAAAATAAAACTCTGAGCACCGATCTAGGATTGTTTTATCAAAAATCTTCGAAACCTTTCAAATGCAGTTGCCATCTCGCCCCAAACGATGCCATCCATCCCCAGGCAGTACTTATCCAGAAATCTCTATTCATCACTCACATGTGGGTTTTAATAATTTTATATGACATATACACATGCACACGTGCACTCATACACACAATAATGTGCAGAAAAGCTTATATATTTCTCAAAACTTAACACGGATGGTGCAATTTGTATCTATTATTTGGCATGTTACTCTCCATATGAGTTTTTTGAAATTCATCCACATTAAAGCATAGAGCTCAAATTTGTTCATCTTTCACTATCCCATAGGACTCCTCTGTATAATTCCACAATTTTTTATCTACTCTCCCAACAAACGTGACTGTTTCTATTTTGTCACTATAACAGGGTTACAATGTGCATCTTAAATACATCTTCTTATGTACACTCAAAGGAGATTTGTTTTTTTAGCACATATATTTGAAATGTAACTATCGAGTGATGGATCACAGGTGTTTCCAGCTTTACTAGACATGGCCAGATCGGCCAACCAACGGGATGTATCACTTTAGCAGACCCACAGGGGATAAGACCTCCCACTGGACCCCATCCTCACCATTATTCATCATCATCAGGTGTTTTCATCATCACCTCTCTCACTGCTATTGGACAGTCCACCTCTGGGATTTTAATTTGCATTCCGCTGATCACTAGTGAAATGGGATGTTCTCATTTAGTACTTGTACATTAATTTCCTCTTTTACGATTGTCTGTTTAAATGTCTTGCCCAATCTCAACTGAGTCCTTATTGATTTGTGGATAAGATTTGCTATTTTGTGCTTTTGTTAACAAGGAAAATTATGCTAACTTTTGTTTAGGCACTTTACTGAGTATGGGTTAGGTAAAAGCATTCATTGCAAAGTAGGTATTAGGCAGACATAACATTAAGGCATTTTCGCCAAATGGTAAAGTAGTCTAGCCTCATTACTTGGATTATTATTTAAATAAAGAGAAAAATGGCCTAATTTTTTTTTCCCAACAGATCATATACGTTTCTTTAAATAACAATCAGGAAAAGCAGAACCAAATAAGAAATGTTATAATCAAGGATCATGCAAAACCACAAAAATGTTGGCTATTATAATAGAAAGGAATAATTTAAATATGCTTGAGAACAATACACCAGCAGAGAGAGGTGTATTTTAGGAGGACAAAGGGATATAATTTAGGTAAATGATCAAACTGGGATCATTCTCTTGAATATTATTAAACAAGCAAAATACTATTCTGCCTCACATACAGTAACGTTTCTGATGGGAGGCACCTTGTATTAAAAGTTGGTGCCCTCAGGGTGCCTGGGTAGCACAGTCAGGTGAGCGTCCAACTCGATTTCAGCTCAGATCATGATCCCAGGGTTGTGGGATCCAGCCTAGTGTTGGGCTCTGGGCTAACAGTGGGGAGCCCGCGTGGGATTCTCTCTCCCTCTGTGTGCCCCTGCTTGCTCTCTTTTTCTCTCGCTCTCAAAAATAAAGTTTTTTTAAAAAAAAAATTAACAAAAACATTATAGCTGAAGTCCAAGAGATGACAAAACCCAGCCTCTAATCTCAACGGCTTGCAGTTTAATGGGAAAATATGGAAGACAGCGAATATAATCTAATGGAACAGTCTAGTTTACAAAGAATGGAAATCTCTCTCTAATGTGGAACAAATTATCAAGATCAAGCAACCTTGTTCCAACCAGTTATTACATTATGGTAAAATTTCTAAGGAAATGGAGTCTGAAAAAAAAACAAAGGTAAAGCAAGTAGAAAAAAAGATAAGTTTCTAAAGTATCGTCTTAATCAAATCACTTCCTCCTGTATATTTCTGTTGAGTATCAAAGGTCAACTGCTGAAGTCCTGGATACATTTGCAAACTCAAAGGTTAGATTCATAATCAATGATACACAGGTTTTCCCCTCCCAGATACATGTGCTTCCCTTGAGTTATCGGGAATAAACAGGAGCAGAATAAAAAGAGAGGTTGCTGGTCTTTACTTGTGTCGAATGGAGGCAAACACAACACGGTGTGGAGACCACGTTTAGATTGGTGATACCGTGGGGTCCTCCAAATGAGTTCACCTCCTGAAATTTTTGCTGTGATAGTTTCTCTTCTGACACCTATTATCAGAAATGTTGATGCCTTTATTGAGAATGAATCATCAACAACCTTGAGTCAGTTTTCACGGACTTACAATAAGACCACTTCCAAATGCTCCCCAAAACAGACCCACGGTATCTCCAGATCGCTCAGTATTAGACTGGTTTTTCTTCTCTCTTTCTTGTTTCTCTTTGGAATAATCAAAATAAAAACACTAATGCTATCCCAGAAGCATCTGGCTCACCTGAGCCCTGCATGCTTTGTACGTGAAATTTTCATAGCACTCAAAAACATTAAATTGGTACTATTTTGACCAGGACGATCAGAACAAATACAAATGGAAGGGTTCTCTAGTTTCATAAATGAAATGTATATCCTTTTATGTTACATATATTGGTGAAGTATAAAAACCATAGCCTCAGAGATAAAAAGTGTTGGATCTGAATCCCGATGGTTTTCCACTGAGCAGCTCCATGAATTTGGGCTAATTAATTCTCCTTTCTGATCGTCATCTATAAAATAAATATAATAAAATCAATGGAGTGACTTCTGTAGGGTGAAGAACTCAGTTCCCTGATACTAACATTTTAATTTTTTTAAAGTAGGGTCCACACCCAGCATGGAGCTCAAAGTGGGGCTTGAACCCATGACCCTGAAAATAAGACCTGAGCTGAGACCCTGATACTAGCATTTTGTGCAACAAGCTGAAATTGTTACATGATGGTGATGACTGCTACTAGAATTTCTTTTTATTCTATGAGTAACTGGTTGGAATTGTCTCAAACACTCTTGAGTAATACATTATTGTAATATGTTCAATAGGCATGATATTTGATCTTTGATCAGCAATATTCCTTTGTGATAAGATAGGCCAGTCTTACCACATTTTAAGAAATGGCACAAGAAATATCTCACGGTTATATACGTCTCTAATGACCCAGTAAAATAACTATTGTTTCAAGAATTTGCAGACGATAGATAGTTCCTTCTCATAGGCCTAGTTCATAAACTAGTAAGTAGTATCCTGAGCCTAAGTGGTTCTACTTTTGATGCTTTTAAAGATCTCCAAGCATTTTACTCTGGAAGATTGGTTCCTTCAAGTATGTAGGTAGACATGGTGAAGATTCCATATCCTTCATTTTGTCACCCTAGCATATGGCAGCCATTTTCTCTAAGGCTGGTCATCCCCCAGATGAGGGGGATCTTTAAGCCAGGATCTTAAAACTGATACCAATTAACAGCCTAGGAGTAGAAGACATTCTTAGTAATATTTAGACTTTTCTTTTGCCAAGATTGCCCCATTAACCTGGGAAAGTTCATAATCTTTTTTTATGAGTCTTATCTGAAACTAAAGGTAATACCCACTGTACATAAATAAAATTTATGATATTAAATTTTTATAATTTTTGGTAAACATTTGTATTTATTTTTGAGAGACACAGAGAGAGTGCAAGCAGGGAAGGGGCAGAGAGAGGGGGACAGGAGATCCAAAGCTGGCTTTGTGCTAATAGCAGAGAGCCCAATGCGGGGCCTGAACTCAAGAAGGTGAGCTGAACGCAGTCAGACGCCTAACCCACTGAGTCCCCCAGGCGCCCGTGGTATTACGTTTTTATGTACACGCTGTAGGAATCTGTGACTGTTCATAAAGTGTGGTATTAAAACTCTTCAGCTCCTTTAGTAACCCTGGAGGTTTGGTGCGTGGAGCAGCTTGAATGCAGAAGCACTTGCAGGGGTCTGCTCTGAACGTCAGTCCCCAGGGCTGTGCAGAGCGGCTCCAAGATCGACAGGTGAGGTAGGAGTGGCCGTGGCACACACACAGAGAAGACACACCTCCCAAAGAGTCACCACCACAGCGTCCCATCACCTGACCTGGGAGAGGGCTTATTACTTCAAATTTTACTTTGAATTTGCCTGGGAAACTTTATCTGTAGAGTGGTATGGATGTATATAAATAGCGGACTTTTATGGTACTTAAAGTATATATAAAGGTGATGGATTTAGGAAAGTCAATGTTACATCAGGAAACCTTCTAAGCACTGATGTTCTGTATTTAGAATTATCAGCCAAATTACATGACCCGTTAACTGTTTGCTAACGCTAACATGTCTATCCATAATTTCCAGAAGCGGAGTCAGCCACTCAAATGCTGTTAGATTTGTTTTCTAAAACATTAAGTTTTATCTTATTTCTAATAATTATTGTTTTATGTTACCTATAATATAGAACATATCAATACATATAAATACATAAATGTATATATTTCATAAAGAAATGAATATAATTTTGGAATTTTGCCACAATTTTTAGAACAGACTACATTTTTTTTAAATCAACAATAATGGTGGTTAAGTTAGAGACCATTTTTTTTCATTTGGCACTCGGGGCTCTAACACTCATTCTAGGTGAGTCTGAAAGAATACTTGTGTTCTGTAGTGCACTAAAGTAAACTCATTGACATTGGGTTTGCAGTTCATGCCCCATTTTGTTCTTGACATGTAAGTAGGTGTTCATTATGATAAACTTTGATTTTCATGCACTGTAAATTACAGTTAAGATTTTATGCTGGTTCAGCAGTTTGTTTTTCCCTGTCACAAATTTGTAAATGGGAATATACCCAGTCCTTATATGCATTCTCTGTTCATCATTCTGTATATAATATATAATGCTGAGTTGTGTAAAGATCTTACTCTATTTAAGGGAAAACACCTAGGTCTTAGAAACAATTGGTTTTGGGAAGAAAAGAGCAACTTTTTGGTATACTGAACTACCAATTTGAAATTACTAACATACATTCATTTTAATTTCGTCATAGTATGTAATGCTATACTGATAATGGAGAAGACAAAGGTGAAGTATAGAAATTACTGACCCTGATAGAAATTCCACTAAATTTAAAAATAGATCATTTTCATCCTGATATTTCTCCTTTAGAAATCAGTTTTAAGCAAACATATCATGATTGTAGATATGATCACCCTAGGAGCCTAAAATGACCTGAAGTGCATTTGAATCTTTTTGCTTATCATTTTATGAACTAACATGATGTCATAATCTGAAAAATACATTATCAAAAAATACTTATGAACTATCTTGCAAAGTATATGAAATTTTTAAATCACTTAAACATTAGGATGAAGACTCCAGATAAACTGTAAATAATAATAAATCATGACTTGGTTACATTTATTCCAAAACTAAAAATGTTATTTTCTTTTGGAAGTATTTATTTTCATAATTTTTTTCATATTTGGAAATATTTTAATCCAAAATGTTAACATGGAGAAGGAAAAGAAAATAATATACTACATAGAAATTAAAAAAGAGTAACATTTAATATCCATTCTTGATCATAAAAAATATGGAGATATAAGGAAATAACGTGAATTTTACAAAACAAATCTGATGTTAAACCTAAAGACAAACATTCCAATGAAAGAACTATGAATAAGGTACTTTATGATATTTAACCGTCTTTTTCCTAAAAATATCCTTTCTAATTCAATTAGATAAGATAATGAAATAAAAAGTGCTATTATTTGAAGAAATATCCAAAATATTCCCTAATTACAGGGGTGCCTGTATGGCTCAGTTGTTTAAGCATCTAACTTTTGATTTTGGCTCAGGTCTTGATCTCACGGTTCGTGAGTTCAAGCCCCACAGAGGGCTCTGTGCTGACAGCTCAGGGCCTGGAGCCTGCTTCTGATTCTGTGTCTTCCCCTCTCTCTTCCCTACCCCAGTTTGCCCACTGTCTCTCTCCCTCAAAAATAAATAAACATTTAAAAAAATATTCATTAATTTCAGAAGACCAAAGTACCTGTGAGCAGCAATGACTAACTAGAAGTGAGCTCAATAAAGCTCTGAGTTAGAAAATAAATTATATTTTCACATACATTAGCCATAACCATTTGGAAAATTTAATTTAAAAAACAGTCCCATTCAATAGCACCAGAGTTAGAAGATCACAATCAGGATTTAAAACAATGCCTTTGAAATAAATTTAAGCATTCTGAAAAACTTACATGAAGAAGAAACCTCTACCGAGGAACAAAAAATGTTTAAACAAAGGAGATACAGATAGTAATGGATTTAAAACGTTCCTTATCTTCAGTAGTACAACATGGATTCTCTACAGCCATCGGTGCTTCCAACTGTGACAGAAATAGTGGTTGTGACTGAGCCATGGTCACAGGCAGTGTCCTTGTTAATTTGTGAATATATTTTACATCAAACATTACAATTTAAATACGTATCTGAATGTTCAGTAGTAAGACTTTAGTTCCCACTGTAAAGTCTACTTGCCCTATGCTTGACCTGCCTTATCCAGCACTCTAGACTCTGAAGACTTTGTAGAAAGTTACACATCACTTTCACAATCAGAATGTGCATTTTTAATTAGACTGTGATATAAAAACTTACTGTATACTATAGATATACAAACTATAGCGAATATGCAATTTAACTTCAATTATTAACAATAATCACAAAATGTTTCAATGCTTTTTAAATTTTTTTACACATACACACTATTTGTGGCTATTATATACCTCCAAATTAAATATTAAAATATAAGATTTTTTAAAGATTTTAATGCCTGAATTGAAAAAAAACCATATTTATTCATTCCTGTCTGACATACATTCAAACTACATTTTTAGTTTATTTTCCAGATTGAGTACAGGGCTGAAATGATGGAGAGAAGCAGAAAAAAGCAGGCCAAAGATGTGAGGTCATTCTTGAAATTACGTTTACAATTTCAGAATCTGTCCACCTCTGATACAGAGACACCATTACAAAAAGTTGTAAATCAAAGAACAATGACTCTTCCACTTAGAATGGAAGAGTCCACCCATCAGCTCTTTGTACAAAAATATTTTGGATGCTTTGCCTCTAATCACCTAACAGGAAGTATCACTGTCTGTAAAGAGGAATGGTAAGGTGAGTGTGTGTCAAGAACCTTCTAACTGAGCTTCTAGGTCTGAACAAATTGATGACCGAGCTATGTGCAAAAAACCATTACGACCTCAAGTAAGTGGTAATTAGGTTCTCCCTGGCTAATGCTTTCCTCTTGGATCAATACACTTTGCTAATTCTCTCAAGAGAAAGTAATTATTCTAGTGGTGACTCATGATTGCTTAAAGCCTGCAGTGGGGTCTCAAATACACCATGCTATGCATATTGTTAGCTGTTTTTGTAAATAGTTTATACTATTTACAGAAACATGTTGTCAAAGTAATTTTCAAATTGTACTTCATTTACTTGAAAGACTGACGACAACTCTCATTTCAAGACTATTTTTTTATTAGAGTAGATATGTGAGCACATACCAAGTTCACAGAAAACCTAAAAATATCTCCCAATCCGTAATACATACACAAATATAATTCTGTGTGTGAGGCTGAATTTTTTTTAAAGTAACAGAATCCAATGTCCACTCTTAATTCAATTGCCAAAAAAACAAATGCCTGCCAATTATATGGTATTCCGATAGGAAGACACCGCTAATTGGTGGATAATAGCTTCAGAGTGATTCTAACATGTCAGACTTTCATGAAAATAACCCCTTTCCATACAGAATGCTAATTCCCGAGGCCTCCTAGTTTTCAGCAAGATTCTTGCTGTTCAGAGAATAAGCATTAGCTTCTCATTCTACTGTCCCATCTTATGAATGCATTCAATATATAAAACAAACGTTTCTCAACAAATGCCCCAGTTTCAGAACACAAATTCAGATTAGGTTTAATTTCTCCAGGCATTCTCTTCATAGTAACTCTCCTTTGAACCCCATTCTGTAGGGTGTGCTGCTTCTGATCGAGATTGTAAGTCTGCTCTTTCAGGTTTAATAACATATTTTATCAGAGCTCAGACACACTTTGCTTATCTCTGACCTTTCTTGAATATGAGAAGTGAGTTTTATCTATGTCTTTAAAAAAAGCCCTCAGTATATCTCATTCATCTGGCACTTTTGTTCCTTTCCTTGCAATCTATGTCAAGTAGGTTTCTCCTGTGCTGGTTTGGCTCAGTTTTCCCCATAAACATATTCTATAATTTTTTTTTAATGTTTTATTTATTTCTAGGAGAGAAAGAGAGACAGCATGAGCAGGGGAGGGTCAGAGAGAGAGGGAGTCACAGACTGAAACAGGCTCCAGGCTCCGAGCTGGCAGTCAGCACAGAGCCCGACGCGGGGCTCGATCCCACAAACTGCGAGGTCATGACCTAAGCGAAAGTCGGACGCTCAACCGACTAAGCCACCCAGGCGCCCCTCCATAAACATATTCTAAATAATGCATGTGTCTATCATTTTCCTTGGCAAGGCAGACTGCTTCCTTCTGTGTTTTTTAACCTTATCAATTAAAACTGAGTTTATCACCTCACCAGGAGTTGTTTCACCCTTCATGTTTATGTTCCACTGAAAATACCGTAAAGCCATCTTCATATAAGCAGGTGATATCCACTCACGTAACTAGATTGCAGGTGATGCCAATCCATCCGCACCAGGTAATTCATCAAAATCATTTAATTACTGGAGCGTATGTCATAGAATTTTGTTCTTAAAAAAACCTTATTTACTTTGGGAGAGAGTGAGAGCACGCATGAACAGGAGAGGGGCAGACAGAGAGAGACAGAGAGAAAGAATCCCCAGGAGGCTCCCCACTGTCAGCACAGAGCCCGGTGAGGGGCTTGAATTCATGAACCATGAGATCATGAGTTGAGCCAAGTTCAAGAGTTGGATGCTTAACCGACTGAGCCACACAGGCACCCCTACAATTTATTATAAAGGAAGGTCATTGCAGGAGACGGAAACATGACCTGAGTTGGAGGAAGGAAATGGTGGCCTCCTTGAGAAGCAGCGGGTGGTCTGCAGAGAAGAAAGCGAGACTTGGGGGGGTGATGTGGGGGAGGGCTGTGGAAAGACATGAGGGCCGATTGTTAGACGACCTTGAGTTGCCCCGTGCATTTGGATATTCTCTTACTGTCCACAAAGAACTACTCAAAATGCTGTGAGGTGAGTGACATAATCAGATCAGTATCTCAGGTCAGAGCAAGTCTATTTCTGAGTCTCCGACTGGGGGTGGGGAGGTCCACGTAGGAAGAGAGGACATGACCACCAGAGAGAAAGGTGTGGAAGTGGCAGGTTGCGTGCCTGCCTCACGCTTTCCTCCCGTGACTCCAAGCGAGGTCTCCTGGTTTGATTTTGTTGGGTATAGTCGTCATTTTCAAATTCTTCATACTGGAGCTAAGTTTTATGATCAAACCACAACTTCAGTTTTCATTTGTTTTATCTGTGCAGCTTCCTCTCCCTTAGACCTATCTGCACTCCTTTTCCTACCTCTGGAATGACTCTTCACTTTCTGTAACCCACACTGCTGCTGGGAGGCACCTAAAGTTAGATTCTAGAGCCTTCCCCGGTCCTGGGGCATCTCTCCAGGCTCACCTGAGTGTCCTCTCCCTGACAGACAGCTGTGATCCGTGTGGCTGAAAGCATAACACCTGTCACTCACTGCACATTTTAAAATCTTACTTCCTGTTGAAACTTATTTGGTCTCTGATCGATCCAACGTGTTCCCCAGTTGACAATTGCACGCTTGCCCGATTAGCTGGTTTCCACGGCTTTGCCTTACATTAAAAGCGTCACATTCTTGTTTTTATCCATCATTGGGAAAAAGACAGATTGTGTTTGAGGCCACATCACTCAGAGTCCACATGAGACCTCCTGGGTCATTGTGACTCCCCTCCACCCAGTTCCACCTCCACAGCCCGCCCACCTACTCCCTGGTGCCTGAAACCCCACTCTGGGGGCTCATCCCTTCCATTCAAGGTCTGATCTCTGTGAAAATGGGACTCTCCTGGAGAAAAGGAGCACTCTAAACAGTCACCTGGCATTTCCTCCTCGCTAAGATTGAGTTTTAAACTATTCTGTTGGGGGGTGGGGCCACCTTTGAGAAAAAAGAAAGTGTCCCAGAAATCAAAACAGAAACAGGGTTGAAGGTCAAGAGTGTTAAGAACTCAAAGGCAAGTCATTTTATTATTTGGTAATTCTGCTTAGAGCCGACTGAATGATACTCGCTATCAACATCTGTTGTGTTAAATGTTTTCACTGTGGACAGAAAGACTATGGTTTTGGATTTTTGTTTTGCTTTGCTGTGCCTGTAACCTCAGGGTGTAAGGTGCTTTGTTTTTTTAATTTTTTTAAATTTTTAAAAAAATTATTTTTGAGAGAGAGAGACAGAGATAGAGCATGAGTGGGGGAGGGGCAGAGAAAGAGGGAGACACAATCAGAAGCAGGGTCCAGGCTCTGAGCTGTCAGCACAGAGCCCAATGCGGGGCAAGACCCACAGCCTGTGAGATCATGACCTGAGCCAAAGTCAGAGGCTTAACCCACTGAGCCACCCAGGCGCCCGCGAGATGCGTTTTTGAGAGTCATAAAGCTGCATGTGTTCTCACAGCACTCATCAGCATCAACTTCATGAAGACTGTGAAATAGTTCATTAGTAATAAGGAGTTCATTAGTGATAAACACAAGCTGTGCTTGAAAAATGTAAGAAAAAAAAGAGAAAGAGTGAACACGATTTCCTGGTACAATCTTTGGAATTCTGTAAAAGGCTTTTATAGTTCATTGGAGAAAAATTCACTGTAATTCAGTAAATTTTCTAGAGGAAAAAAATAGAATCAGGGGATTCAAAAAGGAGCCACATGTTACTATTACAAGAGATTCTGAAAAGGGGAGAAAGTAGCAAAATAAATAAACAAACAAGAAAAAAGAAAGAAAACAATGATAAAATTCATGCAGAGAAGTGGCTTTTTTATAGAGAACAAAGAAAAAAATAGTAAAATACCTAGATTTTAAGTTGTAAATTATAACGCACACATATTAATGGTATTGCAGCACTTATTCATAGACCTGCATATTATTAACATAAAGGTTCAGGGAAGCATGGGTGGCTCAGTCAGTTAAGCATCTGACTTCAACTCATGTCATGATCTCCTGGTTTGTGGGTTCAAGCCTTGCAATGAGCTCTGTGCTGACAGCTCAGAGCCTGGAGCTGCTTCGGATTCTGGGTCTCCCTCGGTCTCTGCCCCTCCCCCACTAACACTCTGTCTCTGCCTCTGTCTCTCTCTCTCAAAAATAAATAATAAAAACATTACAAAAATAAAATAATATCCTTAAAGGTTCAGAAATCAGAACAGTATCTTAAAACTTCTCAGGCTTAAATTACCCTGAAACAAGGGAACAATGTTGAAAAGCCATGCGTAGTTGACCTTGGGAGCCCAGACTTCTGAGATGATTCCTCTGGTCCTCCAGATCATTAAAAAGCAACTCCCATCTCTGGGATAAAAGTCCCACCAAACTTCAGTGGCGAGATATTAATCTATTAACTTGTTTTTAATCACTTTTTGAGAGATGGACTGGCCATCTGCCAGTGAGCCTGCCTGTTTGTGTTTGTGTCCCGAGAAGAAGGGGGAAAAAGCCGGACGGGTGTGCTGATTGGCATACTTCCAGGACCGTGTCTCGGAGCACAGACTCTGCACCACTCTGCTTAGCTGAGCCGTACGTGAGTGCAGATCACTGAGAAACGCAGAGGTACGTTACAAGATTACACAAGGAGAGAGTCGCCTAACTTGCATGCAAGGTTTTTTTTTTCCTTGATCAAGAGAAAATGCAGTCTGTCCCGTGTGTGCGGCACCTTCCTTGTGGACACTGATGCAGAAATGCATTACGCATGATATCTGCTCCTTCCTGTGTACATTCTGTGGTTCACAGGCAAATGAAGAAGAATCAAATGTGGACACACAAAAAAAATTACTCAGTTTGATTGTTTTTTAATGTGCAAGGAATACAGAGAGTAAATTTCCATGCTGTGGCTCAGCTGAAACTTAAAACCAGTATTCTTATAAAAACATGAAAATTGATGCTAATTATTATTAATTTTTTAATGTTTATTTATTTTTGATAGAGAAAACACAATGGGGGTGAGAAGCAGACAGAGAGGGAGGCACAGAATCTGAAGCAGGTTCCAGGCTCTGAGCTGTCAGTACAGAGCCTGCCGCGGGGCTCCAATCCACAGACCATGAGATCGTGACCTGAGCTGAAGTTGGGCACCCAACTGACCAAGCCACCCAGGTGTCCCTATTATTATTGTTGTCTTTGTTGTTATTATTATTACCCTCTAGCTTTAACCTGACACGTGAGTCCCAGGTACTGGCAGTGTGATTCTGAGCACGTGGACAGCTGCACAGCTCTGACACAGAAGCCCACCCCCTCTGTGAGTCTCTGCACGACAATGTACACGTTGGCCCCCTGAGCCCACCCCAGATAACACTGTATGCCTTAGATATATGAGGAAAAAAAAACAAAACAAACAGGGCACCTGGGTGGCTCAGTCAGTTAAGGTCCAACTTCGGCTCAGGTCATGATCTTGATTAGGGCTCATGGGTTCAAGTTCTGCATCTGGCTCTGTGCTGACAGCTCAGAGCCTGGAATCTGCTTTGGATTCTGTGGCTACCTCTCTCTCTCTGCCTTTCTCTCTCTCTCTCTCTCTCTCTCAAAAATAAGCTTTAAGAAAATATTATTTTTTTTAATTTAATAAAAGGAAAAGAAATGAACAAAGTAAAACTGGGCCTCCGTGAATACATAAGCAAATATATAATCCAAATAATACAGAACTATAATGGTTGTAAAAAGGATACACAAAAATCATATGCATCTTAAATAATCAGTTTCAAATTAGTAACATCCTTTATTCACTTACAGCATACCTTTACCGAGACAGGATACTCTATCACGTTTTAACTAAATTAGGTCAGAAATAACCACACTCTTTACAACACTTCACAATTATTGTAGAGTCATGTAAAATGTATCTGAGTGAAATTAAACGTTTAATCTGCAATTCTTCCAACAAACTCTCAGTCTGTGAGAGTTTACTACAAGATGGGCCATAACTCCAACTCAATATTGCTTCCTTCCGTTTAGAATTCTTTTTTTTCAAATAATTTTTAATGTTTTATTTATGTTTGAGAGAGAGAGAGACAGAGTGATCAGGAGAGGGACAGAAAGAGAGACATAGGATCCGAAGACCGGCCACAGGCTCTGAGCTATCAGCAGAGAGCCTGACACAGGGCTCAAACCCACAAATTGCGAGATCATGACCTGAGCCGAAGCTAGACGCTTAACTGACTGAGCCCCCCAGGCCCTCCATCTACAATTCTTAGTGATGAATTAGTCTCTTACTAAACAATTACAATTTTTGGCTTCCGCTTCTTTAAATTTTTTTTTATTGTTTTATTTATTTCTGAGAGAGAGAGACAGTGTGAGCAGGGGAAGATCAGAGAGAGAGGGAGATACAGAATCCGAAGCAGCTCCAGGCTCTGAGCTGTCAGCACAGAGCCTGACACGGGGCTCAAACCCACAACCGTGAGATCATGACCTGAGCCGAGTCGGACACTCAGCCGACTGGGCCACCCAGGCGCCCCAACTTCTGCTTCTTAAATAGTAGAATTATAAAACTTGTCTGATGGCTTTGTTTTGAGAGTTAAATAGTAAATAGGAATAGAGGATACTCAATTAAATTTAATTTTCAGGTAAACATGGATGCATTCTTAGGATAAGTATTTCCCATTCACAGTTTACCTGAAATTGGAATTTAACTGGGATTCCTGTGTTTTACATGCCAGCCCTACTAACAAGTCATGGTGATTTGTGAGCTCTGGCTTTTTGGATAAGAGATGGGGGCTGGGCGTGACCGTCGGGATCCACATTCTGACACCTTGGCCATGCGGACAGATCTCTCTAAGCTTCAGTTTGCTCAGGTCTTGGATCACCCTAGTTTAAGTGCCTTCTCCAAACAGTGTGGTGAGGACAGACTGAGGAAATACACAGAGTCCTTGGCAAAGTCCAAGGGCTCAGTGAGTGTGGATATTGCCATTATGGTCATTTTGCTTTTCTATAAGGGTCCTTCAGTCGCACTCGGGATGCCAGGGACAGCACTTACACCACAATCAGAGATCACAGAACATGTTTCCATGATACTCTCCATATGTCACTTTAAAAACAATTGTAGGTTGGAAGAATAAAACCGTGACTTCATTCTAGTGTGCCCTTCATACCGGACGTATTAAAGAGTACCTCCTACACCCCTCTATTGGAACCTACTGGGATACTGATTCATGCATTTTCTGCAGTTAAATGAGATCCTCAAATAGGAACAGAGGAGAAAATATTTTAGAGGAATGTCCAGAGCCCTGAAATCATCAGCACAATCTTGGTGTTATACTAGCACTTCTTGTGGGTGCTTCCATGAGACACCTTTCAAGGAAGATCACCTAACTGGTGCATGTGGGAATGGCAGGCATATTTTTTTTTTCATATTTTTCAGTTTTCTGAACAGTGGGGTAAAGTCAGGAGGTTAAGCATTCTTAGTGCACTCAAAGTCGTTCTGGTGTCCAAGAGCTCAAACCCATTATCGATCAACTCTAAGCGTGGTCTTAATGGCAGTAGCAGACCCATCCAAGCCAGTAACTGTTCTTTGCACATTTTCCTGTTTAGTTAACAGAGTCTGTAACAGGTCCCTGTTTGTAGAGAAGGTCTTCTGTCCTGGTCAGCTCTCTCTTTAATATGCAAGAGGAGTCGATATGTCTTCCTCTTCTGAGCTTATGCGAAATGTGATTTAGCGTCTCTTGGAGGTACATCAAGTGTAAAATTAACATGTTATATTTTGTTGCTTCTGTCTCTAAATTGCCTCATTGGCAGGACATTGGAGGTTAGAATTTTCTATATCTTGAAGAAACTTTGCTACCCACACCAAGCTCTTTCCCTTGCTTTGGAAACTATCTTACTGCTACTGTTTTTCCCTGATGAAAGTTTCCAAAAGGTTTGCTCTCAGATCTCCCAGAACCTTCCCTATGTGTTGTTCACACACATATTTTCTCAATGATAGCATCAGCAGGCATGCTTGTAGCTGAGCAAAGGGTGGATAGTGTGGAATTTGGTCATAAATAGTCACTTAATAGGTTTGCCATCGGGTTCTATAAAACTTCCCGATCTGAATACTCACCCCAATAGTGATATTAGTGGTATAAGGCATAAACAAATAAAGTCTTGGCCTTATAAAGAAAACAGATGATATTCAATAAAATAGTAGGTTTCATGGCACAGCTATATTCTCTTAGATTTATTCCTGTGAGTTTTTTAAATTAAATTTTTCTCTAGTTTATTCCTTTATGATGGTGTTGATAAGTAAATATAAAAGGAATTAAAATGATAAAGCCTCTATTTTATAACTTATATAAAAGAGAAAGAAGATCAGAAGATACAGTCTTGTGTGTTGTGTTTTCTCTGAAAGAAAGTCTACGCCAAGATGAAAGGAATAATCTTTCCACTTTTAAATGAAGGACAGAAGAGCATAAATATATTGACTTATGCAGTCAATAGAATGTCCTTTATTTAACATTTCAAACAACGATCACAGACAGATCATGTTGTAGAAGCGATGATAAAAACAAACACATTCAGATGACAATGATTTCATGTTAGTTAATCATTAGAACTGCTGAACTTTCATAATCCCTGCCTAAATGACAAGGTGATAGTGCATTTCTAACCTCAGTGTGCAAAAATATCATATGTAAAACTTTCTACAAGTGCAAAGTCAAGCAAAAATGATAAACATTTTGGTCGACTTCAAAAAGCCATTTCTAGTGGTAACATTGAGCACACTTTTATTCACTGCTGGTAAAAGTATGAATCTGTACATACTCTGTATGGGGCGCCTGGGTGGCTTAGTCTGTTAAGCGTCCGACTTTCGCTTAGGTCATGATCTCGCGGTTCGTGGGTTCGAGCCCCGCGTCGGGCTCTGTGCTGACTGCCAGCTCAGAGCCTGGAGCCTGTTTCAGTCTGTGATTCCCTCTCTGACCCTCCCCTGCTCACACTGTCTCTCTCTCTCTCCTAGAAATAAATAAAAATATTTTAAAAAAAATAGTACTTTGGCCACAAAACCAAGAACACTGACATCTTTGCTATTCTTTAAGGATATTCACTAATAAAACCAGATCTCATTATATTTTACCTATTTTGCCCTACAAAGCATCAGATATAATTCAGTAGATACAAATGGACTCACTACACAAAAATAGGGGATTATTTGAATGTCAATTCAAATAAAAATGGAATGTTAAATGGTTAAAATGATTTTGAAAAGTTATAATAAAATAGGGGAAGTTTCTTCATATAAATTCAAGTAAAAATAGTGGAAGTCTTTACATACAATGTGATAGCAATATTAAAATACAAATGGGGGGCGCCTGGTTGGCTCAGTTGGTAAAGCGTCCAACTTCGGCTCAGGTCATGATCTCAAGGTCTGTGGGTTTGAGCCCCACATTGGGCTCTGTGCTGACAGCTCAGAGCCTAGAGCCTGCTTCAGATTCTGTATGTCCCTCTCTCTCTGACCCTCCCCTGCTCGCTCGCTCTTTTTCTCTCTCCCTCTCTCTCTCAAAAATAGATAAAACATTAAAAAATAAAAAAAAGACAAATGGGTGTGCATGTATTTCGTGTCCCTGTGTACCAGGAATAAAAGTTCTAAACAAAATAAGCATTTGAAACAAAACACAGTGGTTTTTCCTGGGTGCTAAAACTCAGTTCGGGGATGATATAAGTAAGTTTTACTTTCCTAATCTGAAAAACGCTTAGAAACATTAACACCTATGGTTAACTTAAAATAGGTAATAGAGTCAGTGTTAGATATCATTTCGACATGCCCTGTATTTTCAGATAATGACACATGAAAGTAAAACCTAGTTGCAAAATAAAAACATAAATTCTAGATCCCTTTAAGGGTTGAAGTTCAAAACATTACCATGATACCACGAGACTATCTATTTTATATGATGGTATTTGGTGTTTGGTAGTACTGATTAAAAGACTGTTCCCCGTATAAGCACTTACTACACAGAGCACGGCTTAGTTTAAACAGTATCTGTGTCTACATCTCTCTCTGTCTCTACCTCCAAAATGTTATTTCACTATATTCTGAATAAGTAAGTTTAAAAATCCGTGGAGAAGAATGTGATTATGAGGAAGAACAGACAATGAGGATAATTACTTCATCTTTTAAAGAGTGTAGACCTCCCTTGGGTTTTTTAAGCTTTTATTCCCCTTTTCCCCACCCCAAAGCTTTTCCATGATTTTCGATGACTCTCTTCATCACTAACTCAAGTGTTCTGTTTTCAGTGAGCATTTTTCACTTTTTCCTTGTTCCATATTTTCCATTTATATACAGATGATTCACTTGAAATTACAGACATAGAGCCTCACATTACTACTCATTAAGACATAAAATTTAGTAGGTGATCATACCTTTTTATTCACCTTATTGCAAGAATCTGCAGAATGAGCTTATTTGTAACATGTATTTATTTAATCATGAGTGACAGTCCAAGGAACCTTATATTTAAGGTGCTAACGTAATTAATTATAACTCTGCCATTATTAACTTTAAGTGTAATAATTAAAATCCTGCCTTTATATAACCCTTGATGGTTCTCTTTCTTTTTATGTCCGTACAGTTTCCTCAAATGATATAATCTATTCTAAAATCTCAGACTGCATTTCATAATGTATATATCACCCATGTGCTTAATGGGCTCTAAGTTCAGTAAATGTTCAGTGATGTATGGTGATTAAAATTCAGTTTTATTTTCAACGAATGAAGTTTAAGTTTTCAAGACTGTTAAGACGATGGTGACTTTGTCTTACAATGTACAACATGACCAAAAAGTGACTCAATATTAATAAGTAAACAGACCTATACAATGACACACCACAGAAAACATAAATACTTATTGACTCACACAGTAGAAGTAATGTGGGGCAAACATATACCTATATATATACATACATACATACATATATATATGTATACATATATATATATATGTATGTAACATTTTGGTGGGACATATACAATAAGAAGTAATATCAGATATTATATGGTTATTTTCAGAAAAAGATTAAACACATTCAGGAATGAGGAATCAAAAAGTGATTTATACATTTAACGTGAAGAGGGTGACTTTTTATTAACTGATCGTACGGTCTGCTACCCAGGAGGCTAATACAAAACCATGTGGTCACTTCATGCCATTGCTAACTTAACTTGTGATTTGACACCGGACAAAGGAAGGAAGCGTCGTGATCTTGTAACAGATTTTCTTTTGCATTTGTAACAAGCTCTTGGGGCATTTATAGGATAAAGGACGTTAAGTCACATTTTCAATTTCAGTATAATAGGAATAAAGAGAGTCCCCAGACATAACTACTCTGAAAGTGACAACATTCATTTGATAACACATGTTCTGCTCCAGATGAAAGCTGTCAATATCCGATGCAAGATTAATACACTGATATCATCATTTACAGATAGTTGTTGAAGCTAAGGTATGGCATATTCCTTCCTTAGCTGCCTGTCTACTGTTTTCATGTTTAAACATTTTCCTAAGAAATTCTTTATAGAATAGCAACCATACCAGTCAACTTCTAAGGGCCTCAGTTCAGGCACAGTAAGGAGATTCCTCTACGTGACTAAGATTACTCTTTCTGTCTCTCTCTCCAGAGCACACAACACAGACAAGTAGACATGCACATACTCTCCCATGTGTACGTAAACACACACACAAGTGCGATGTCACAAATGCACAGACCACACTTTTAATTGTTCCCCTAAACTTAATGTAAAAAAGACAATTGCTTGAAACATATCAAAGAAACACATAGGATGAAACATATACAAATGGCAAACATATTTTTTAACAGAACGTTAGATTTCGTCCTCGGTTTTTAATCATTATTAACTGAGGGATTCTGGAATTCTTGGCAATACTGTCCTTTACAGCTGCAAGGCTTAGTGGTCCATTTCACATATTTCCTCATAAGCAGGAATGCTGAGTTCTTATTGCGGTAAATATGAAAGTACTAAACACAACTTTGTATAACCATAGAATGTACTGATTCTACCCAGAGGTGCCACCATCTTCCACAAATATACCAACTATAAGGTGAAATGCAGAAATCTGGTCATGGTAAGGGTGCCAGAGTGGCTCAGCTGGTTAAACCTCCAACTCCACTTTGGCTCAGGTCATCGTCTCATGGTTTGGGAGTTGAGGCTCACATCCTGCTCTGTGCTGACAGTGTGGACCCTACTTGGGATTGTTTCTCTCCCTCTCTCTCTGCCTCCTTCCTGCTTTCTCTCACTCTCTCAAAAAATAAATACACGTTAAAAAAAGAAAATAAATTTGGACATGGCAAATCATTCAAGTATATAAATGCTGTTCAAATGATATTTAGGAAACTTTGAATATACATGTTATTCTATTTGTCATTCACAGCAGATTTCAATGCAGTGTTTCTAAAAAAAAAAAAAAAAAAATTCTAGTGTAAGACACAGAAGGAGGCCAGAGTGTGTCAGGCTGTGTATTTTGATGATAGAAAGACTGAGTGTTTGCCAACAGCAGCTTGCTGTCAGTAAAAATCTATCCGAAACAGATGCCAACTGCGTCAACAGCTTGAGTCCTATACAGTTTTTATTAAGCAAAGATACAAATCACGAGAAAAGTAGATAGATGCAGAACCCATCAAAGATGCCACTCTTTCACCACCGCCCACCCAGGCCCATCAGGGCCCATCTCCCCCTCTAGAACACAGGGACCTGGACACCAGGAAAGCCAACGGTAGGTTGCTCTGAAAACCAATTCCCTTCTTCTGTCCGCTCTCCTCTACCAACAACAAAAACGTCAATATCCTTCTCTACTTAGAAATATGCTTCAATGTAAGAAAAAAAAAAGAAATATGCTTCAATGTACAACCCTCAACTAACGTTAGATAGTCCAGGGTTACTTTAGCTTGTTTTGACATATATTGAGTCTTGTACATGACCACTTTTGATTTCATCACACTTTTTTCATGGCTTAATATGTAACAACATGCTTCCTGAGACACTGAGTATGTCAGTACATTCTACAAAGAATATCTTCCAGTAATACTCCTTTAATACATGTGGCACATGTAATTTTTCTGTAGCGCCCCAGCATCCGAAGATGGCGTTAAACTTGAATGTGGAAATATAAGCAAGAATAGAAACCCATCTGAACACCTGCACTGCTTACCCATCAATGTTTGACTGATTGCACTCCGCACGTTGTAGAGGGAGAAAATAGAAATATACAAGCAAATAACTGACAGTGGTTAAACTTGCAAATAAATACAATGAAAGCTTCAGAATGGAGCTAGGCTGGAAAAGTGGGTTCTACACAGCTTTGCTGGATAAGCACTAAGACATCCCATTAAACAGTTCACAAGTGGCTGAAGTGGACTAAACCAGCATGTGGCATAGCACGCTAGTGTGAGCCATCAATGCAATTCAATGATTTTAGTAGCCACGTTTAAAAAACTAAAAAGAAACAGTTGAACTAATGTTAATAACACTTATTTCAACACAGTTTACAGTGTTGTGGCTTCAAATTATAATTGGTATGAAAATATTAAATACGTGTTTGTTTTACATTCATTATTTTTCTAAGTGTGCACTTAGAGAGCATCTCATTTTTCATTAGAAATACTTTCATGGGCAGAGGGCACCTGGGTGGCTCATTCGGGTAAGAATCAGACTCTTGGTTTCAGCTCAGGTCATGATCTCATGGTTCATGAGATAGATTCTCTTCCTTCCTCTACCTCTACCCCTCCCCTGCTTGCTCGCTCTCTCTCCTCTCTCTCTCTCTCAGAAAATAAAATTTAAAAAAGAAAAAAGAAATTCCTTTATGGTACTTAAACTGCATATAGTTGACAATTGAAAAAGTAGATATACACACCCAAATTTTCCAAACATTTTTAAAATTTTATAATCATGGAATTGAGCATTGGCTTCTAAAAACTTTAAATCAATTAAAATGGAATTAAACTAAATATCCAGTCCTAAACTTGCCTGAGCTGCATTTCAAACACTCGATATAGCCTGAAGTTGGTGGCCCCCTTGAGGGTGGTGTAAGGGTGGCATGAGTCCTTTACTGGCCCCTAGGTGGCGCTAGGGCCCAGGAGAGCTCCAGAGCAACCAATCAAAATGTTTTGGATATAGGTGAAAAAAAGGACTCAGAACCTTAAGTGTGGCCAAGACCTGACTATTCAGTTGTGACTCTGGGTAGCTAATCTCTCAGCAGCAATATGGAAAATAAAAGGAAGAGGTGGAGAACCTATGTCTTTGAAAGAAGAGGTAGGCTGAAGGCTTCAGAATCAAAGGAGTCCAAAGGGGATTTGATAAGCCAGTAGTCCTATACCAAAGACAATATACGAGTACCCTAACTTCTCATGTCCAAGGTTATGGAATTACAGCTCAGTAGGGAAGTGAATTTAACAATACTATGTCCTATTGCTAGCTTTTGAATTTGTTAGGGCTTAGTACATATTACATGAAAATACTTTTCACAGTTAAAGCTCATATGGTTTTTGAAATGTTTTATTTGACCAATGTGAGCATTTATTTCCTATCTCATTTTTTTAATCTAAAAATATATATATTAAGCAAGAAGGTTGAGCTTAAATTTTACATACGGGACTCTCTTACTCGACTTATAATTCTGCATAACAACTATACACAATAAAATACACAATGTGTGTACATATATATGTAATCTCTATGCAATGTCATCAAATATTGATGTTATTAATGTCCTTACTTTGTCTTTAAAACACATCATGAGAAAAATGAAGTGAGAATCTCATTAAAAATCCACTCTTATCGGGGCACCTGGGTGGCTCCATTGGTTGAGCGTCCGACTTCGGCTCAGGTCATGGTCTCACAGTTCATGAGTTTGAGCCCCACATTAGGCTCTGTGCTGACAGCTTGGAGCCTAAAGCCTGGAGCCTGCTTCAGATTCTGTGTCTCCCTCTTTCTCTGGCCCTCCTCTGCTCACACTCTGTCTCTCTTTCTCAAAAATAAATAACATTAAAAAATTGTAATCTTATCAAATTATAGAATGTGAATTTGCTACCGCTGCCTCATGAACACATAATGTGCCTACCTCTGTGTTCTGTGAGTTGATAAAGCAAAGGCTTAGAAAGGAAAGGCTAAGTGACGTGGTGACGCTACAGGAGCCCGTCGGTAGGACTGCACGCACGTGTCCCTACTGAATGATTCACCAACCACAGCAAGGGGTCTGTTCTCTTGTAATGTGAGAAGCCTTCACTGTAAACACTCTTTCCAGTGGCAATCAAGGGAAATTCTCTTTTATTAATCCAAGAGAACTGAAACTACTGTAAACATTAGGAAAAACTGCTCAAATAACATCTCAAGATATGGTGGATACTTTCTTCTAACTCGTGAACTGTGATCAATAGGGCCCTAAAAATGACTTCCTTCTGAGATTTTAAAAAAGGGGGAAGATCTTAGAATTGTGTAGAAATGTAAGTATTATTTATTTTGGACATACTGCATGAGACTCAGGGCTACCTGGCCGTGGCCAACAGCCAGAGGAGAATGTCACTCTTTTGGCAGCCATAGTTCCTACTTTTCTTGGACTGGATAGCCCACTGATGTCCCAAGAATGTCTTCTTTTCTAGTAAGATCCTAATGCCACAGGGGAATATACTGCAATTTTTGTTATTGCATTTAGTTTGACACAGTCATCTCCCTACATTGAGTTTGTGCCAGTAAAGAAACCGATGTGTTTTCCCCCCTAGGTAGGAGCATAAAAATGATATTGAATGTGTTGATCTTAGCTGGTGATAATCAGAGAGAGACTAGCCAGCTTACTGTAGGCATTCAGGTTGCAATTTCAGTTATTTGAATACCATGTAAGAACGGAGCCCAGCAGCGCCGTAACAAGTAATTGATGATCTGCGTAAAAGAGGCACTTTTAATTACTTGTGGAGATAATTTGTTTAAATGGCAATATTTTGAGAGCTTTTTGTAGCAATTACACTTCATTATGGAGTCAGGTATGTATCGGATTCAATGAAACATCACTCAGAACCTGACAAGCATTTTCATTTTCTAAAGATCGTGATTATGTTTTATATTAGTGTTTGAACTTACTACCACCCATTGTTTGCTGTCTGAACATTTTCATTTCAAATATGGACCTGCCGTGTTCAGACTCCTGCATCCAGACCATCTCTCCTGCAGTGTAATCATTCTCCTCTTATAGCATCCCTTTCACTGAATTTCAAAATGCTAGATAGCTTGAAGCGGAGTACTTTTTAATGGAAACACCCTGTTTGTAGCAGACTTTACAAACTGCTACCAGTAATTACGGATGAAAACGCTAAATTGCTGGTTGAGTATAATTATGTTGAGAGTCTTTTAAAAACATTATATTTAAATTATTTCTAAAAATGATTTTTTTTCTAAATTTACATTCAAGGTATCCAGTATCCTTCAGCAAAAAGATTACATGGAGAATTTGAATACAAATTCTCTATCTCTGACCTGCCTCTGATTTCATTGATTTCTTTGCAGCTCGAATTCTTTATCCTTCTCATGAACAAATGCAAACATCTTGGCCATTGAAGCAATATGGATAGACTGTAAACTGAATTAATTATAAGAACAGATTCTTTTCCTTTGGGTACAGGTTTTCCAAATGCAAATTGTGTTACATTTTTCCTCCGACTGTATAAATACATCTTCCTGGTTTTCTGCCCAATGTTCATATCTAGGGGGAATCATCTCATAGGACAACAGGTACCTTATTGAGGTCAAAATCTTCAGCAGATAGATTGGGAAACTGAGGCATATGGAGGGCAAGGGACTTCCCCAAACACGCACAGCAAGTCAATGACAAACCCACAGAGGCACACCTCAGTTTCTGTGCATTTATTTGAGGTTATGGAGAAGATCACTGTAAATTTTCTAATTACCCAAGGTGTATTTTATCAGCTTAAAATTCTAGACAAGAATAGGAAAGGGGAATTAGGAGAAAGCATCTGTTTTTGTTCACCGATAAAGTCCTTGTCTTCCCCAGAAACACTGCCAACAGTTTGATGGACTGACTTTTAGACTTTTCTCAATGGATTTGCGTGTATTTTCATCCTAGACCTTTTGCAAATCTCGATACATCATTGTTAAAACGGATGTTATCTGTAATGAGATACGCGTGCGTTCCCAGGAGTGTTACATACTTGTCACCACGCTGTCACTTGTCACATGTTGATTTTGTACATTGTGTCCATCCATAACGAGAACAGGGCTTCTAGTTAAACACACTTTTAATTATATGCTAAGCCCCACATCTCCTAGGCAGCCAGAACACTTGGCATCTCCGAGTTAGCTGAGGATGGTAAGCCTTGGTGTGGTAAGCAGTTCTCAGACCTTGGACCTTAGAGGATTGCCAAGGTACTTAAAGCAATATTGAAGGTCAAGGTTATTTTTATAATGACATTAACACATTATTTTGTTTTCTCATTGTGTTGGCATTGACATTGATGTTTCAAAAGCAATTATGGGTAACTGGGTGGTGCCTGCACCGAATTAAGAGAGGAGAACCAAAGTGTGGTAGCATTCATTCCCTCCTTCAACACATGCCCTCGATCTGACGGTGCCCCTGTGTACACATCCTTTTTGTCTTCGGTGTGAACTAAGGGATGCACGTCTGCTGTAAACTGAATGAGGAGTGAGGCTTATTTAAAGGACAGGGATTTGCACAGTTGTTTGAGTTGTGAGCTCAACTCACCACTTTGTCAAGGAATACTATTTTTATTTGAAGGAAGAACTAACAAAATATGGGTATTTAGATTTGGGTATTTGGCACACGTCTTCCTGAAAATGAACCTGTTCTTTCAAGGAAAACAAATGAGAGTAATTGCAGGTCAGTGAAAAAACTGATCAATCCAGGGGAAAGCTAGGATTTTGTTAACCTTGTGAACATTTTGTTAGCCTGCTCATTATGAGGAAACTGACAGACTCGCATACGGCAGGGCTTTAAGGCTTTTTGAGGAGTGTGGATGGTACAGAATGTGATTTTGTGGATACTGAATAATAAAATGTGGTAACAGTTGAAAGAACTGTACATTTTAGTGAACCGGTATGTTTTATAATTTTTGAATTTTTTTTAATGTTTATTTACTTTTGAGAGAGAGAGTGCAAGCAGAGGAGGAGCAGAGAGAGAGAGAGGAGGACACAGAATCCATAGCAGGCTCCAGGCTCTGAGCTGTCAGCACAGAACCCATCATGGGGCTCAAACTCATGGACCTTGCAAACGTGACCTGAGCCGAAGTCAGATGCTTAACCTACTGAGCCACCCAGGTGCCCATGAACCAGCATGTTTTCAATGACCAAGGCACATTGTAGGAAAGTTATGCATGGAGAAAAGACCAATTCAAAGTGTGAAAGAGATCAACAACTTTTAATGCACCAGAGTATGAAATGTTTTTTGATACCCTTTCTTAGAGCACAACAAATTGAACATAGGGGCAGGTTTATTCTTTTCAGCCAGATGTTAGAGATTTGAAAAAATACAAATAGTGGCATTCTTACCATTAGTTATTTTTGTTTGTTTTAGAAAATATGATTTTGTTTTTTAAGGAAACTCTTTGCTCAACATGGGGCTTGAATTGATGATCCTGAGATCAAGAGCCACATGCTCTGCTGACTGAACTAGCCAGGTACCCCCAAATATGGTTATTTTCAATAAAAATATGTTATTTATATTAATATGTAATTAATTTATAATTATATTTTTAAATTAATACATGTCTTAAAGCTTTTTTAGCTTTAATTTCTAGTATGATAAATATTGATAGAGCTTCCCCAAGATAAAAGCTCTCCAGAATCACCAACACGTTCAAAAATAAACTTTTTACTGTGGAATAGTTTTAAATGTACAGAGAAGTTGCCAGAAACTAGAGTGAGCCAGACATCTCTTACCCGGGTTTCCCTAAAGGTAGCTTTTAACATTACTGTGGCGCTTTTGTCAAACCTAACAATCCACCATTGACAGATTACTAGTCACTCTAGATTTTATTTGGATTTTATCTATTTTCACGTAATGTCCTTTTTCTGTCCTGAGATTGAGTCCTGGATACCACATTGCACATAGTCATCAATATTGTTTAAAATTATTAAAAGGTCCTGAGACTAAAATATGGAGAACCACTGTCCAAGAAAATATCTCTAACACTCATAATACCCTCCCTCTGGCCACTGCCTAACTCTTGCCTAAACCTTCCCTTTTTACCCACTTCCATGTATTACTTCCATGTAATCTAGCAGATGTAAGCTAAATATAAGCTAGATTTCAATATACTCCTATGTGCCCAGGTTTTCCAAGTTTTATTTCCAGATTCAGCACCTTACGGGCTGTATGACCTCTGGCAAGTTACCCAGGCTGCCGCAAACACTTCTTTCACCTGTGAAGTGGAACTGATAATAATAGTGTCTCCCAGTGTTTCTGTAAGAGTTACACAGTAGTTGAGCAATGCCTGGGGTGTAGTGTATATTAGCTGTCATTATTGTTGCTTATGAGGTCGGTGCCTTTTACTTGTAAATATTTAGGTTGTGTAGAATGTTTTACTCTGTGGATTTCAGGCCCTTCTGGTATATCAAGGAGTGACCATGTTGAAATTCAGAACACTTTCATCCAGTCCAGTTCCATTACACAGCAGATCAACTCTGGTTTTGAATGGCATTTCATTCTTATTTAAATAATCAAATTGCTCTTTGACGCAATATGCGTTCCTTTACTTTATCCCTCAAATGTAACACCCATCAGAAACTGCAGCTTCATACCATTCTGGGGGGAAATGGATATGCGGCCACAGTTCTTGAACCAAATTCATCACCAGAACTACCCGGATAAGAGTATTAGCTCAGAGTGATGGGGTGATCTGGGAAAAATGAGCTTTCCAAATACGTGGAGAATGAAGGCAGAATTATTGTTCAGGGCTCTCCACACACAGACCAGGCTTTTTCCTGTTGAGGAGGATGCCTTGCTGATACCGATTTTGGATCAAGCAAATAGAGAAAACAGATTCACCAACACTGCCTTACACAGAATAGCACAGATGGCACATGTGTACTTTGCCTGAATGGCAGTGGTGTGGGAAAAATTGCTCTTTCCAGATCTGGCCAGTCAGGGGCTGTTGGCTTTTGCTTGACCTGGTGATTAAAGTAGGTTTTCTGAGACCAGCCACCTCTGCTTCTGTGGGGTGTGTCCCTCGTGCTCTATGTAAGTGCACACATCCTTGATGACCGTTTTCAGGAATGTCCTGACTTGTCTCTTACTCCTCATAAGGTGACCCAACTGAACTCTTTTCAAATACCATCTACATGAAGAATTCTACGTGGTTGTCTCTTTGGACTGAGCATGTCACGCCCATGTCACTGGGACTCCATGTTTATCATGAGGTCCCTTGACCTTTGACACGAAACAGGTAATTTTCCCCTTCTTGGCATGGGGGAATGCACTTGTGCACCTTAGTCCAAAATACTGCTGGCCAAATAATGAATATTTTTATATGATTCTGACATTAATTAAGTACATATATTAGTTCTTAAGTCCTTCCAGGTGCCATAAACAAAAATCAGTAGGAACCTGATTTTTTTGTCTGCTTTCATACTGTGTGGTTCCCTGTTGTGGACTCCACGTATGTGTCTCCTCAGAATTCGTATGTGAAACCCTGCTCACCTCATGTGATGATATTGGAGAGGTACACGGGATTAGACTAGGTCACAGGGGCAGAACCCTCCTTAACAGGATTCACGCACGTCCTCAGGCAGTCAGGAGACAGCTTGCTTCCCCTCTCTGCTCCCTGCTCTCTGAGTTCACAGTGAGAAGTTCTCAGTCGGCCAAAGGACGAGGGGCCTCACCCCTACCCTGCTTACACCCTGAGCTTGGAATCCCAGCCTCCACGTCTGTAAGAAGTGAATTTCTGTTGTTTTACGTCACCTCGTCTAAGGCGCTGTTGTGACAGCGGGCCATGGTAAGACGTTCTTCCTCTTGCCAAACTCCATGCCACATATCCATCTGCCATTTGTGTCATTTCTGGGTCACTGTCATTTAGGGAGCCTGTCTTTCTGGACCAGAGTCTTCATGACTTTGGCATGGCATCTTATGGAATTATATGTTATATGATGAAATATATTTATATTATAAATATATAATTATAAATACTATAATCATTTATGGAATATTATGGTATTTTATGGAATTATATCTTTACCTTTGAATTAGTTCCACACTGTAGTCCTCTATTAACGACTTTAGTAAATGTGTGACAGAGAAGCATTGCAAATTCCACATTTATTTGGTAGCAATATTAGCCACAGATGTCATCTCTTTGTTAGACTAGGACAAGTGTGACACAGGAGAAAGGTCACTCTTCCAAGATACTGTGTTACAACAATTAAGAACACTGGCTTCCTCATGGGGACACTTGTGATTGGGCCTTGACTACGTCCCCTTGAGGACATCTGACCTCTCTGGGACTGTGACATGGAAGAGCAACAAAGCCTGCTTTGTAGGAGTGGGAAGAGACCCAAAGGAGAGAATTCACATAATGCCTGCAGCTCAGTCGCTGGTGTAGAATATATGACAAACATTAGTCTTCATTCCCAAAGTCTATTTGGCCGGAAATGTCTCTAGAAAAATAATCTCTTATCTTTCTGTTCCCAGTGCTATTTCTTCTTAGAAAATACATGCTGGTTACACTCAGGCCCCACTTCATTCAGTCATGGAGACGGAGGAGAGCAGAATAGTCAGCTTTGGGGTTTGCTAAGAACCCCGTCCCAAAATCAGCAGTATGAGGTTGATGCTCCTTCTAAGTAAATGGCCAGATTTCACTTGAAAGATGGAAAAATTGATTAAGAGAATGGTTGCACACTAAGGCTTAATAATTTGAGAAAAAGAGTTTCAATCTACTTTAACATCTAAATTAAGAGGAAAAGAGTTATTCAATACCTGGTTTGTTAATGTGGAATTCTTTGGACTGAATCTGTGGAATTTAGAACA
The DNA here is from genome assembly GCA_017311185.1 of Proteles cristata cristata. Classification (NCBI taxonomy): domain Eukaryota; kingdom Metazoa; phylum Chordata; class Mammalia; order Carnivora; family Hyaenidae; genus Proteles; species Proteles cristata. Next base: position 553,288 of record JAESUZ010000823.1, read on the forward strand.
GATTAATTTTACTCACGTTGCTAATTAGATGTCTTGACTCTGTTTCTTGGAAAGTCCTAAAATTCTTCCCTCACATTCCCTGAATATAATTAGTGCTTCTGTGTATGTCTTTGTTGTCAGATAAATCCAGAACATTTGGAGAAGTTACTTTTCTGATGCTAGTTAAGGAAACACAAATAATCTGAGAAAATCTAATGGAAAAATCATAGTATATGCCATGACAGCAAAGTATTCCTTTTGTAAAAAACCCTTTATGGTCTTATTATTTTTAATGTTTTTAAAATTTATTTAAAAAGAGTGATAGAGAGGGGAAGGGGACAGCAAGAAAGGGAGAGAGAGAGAATCCCAGGCAGGCTGTGCACTGTCAGCCTAGAGCCTGACATGGGACTCAAACTCACAAACCATGAGATCCTGCCCTAAGCCAAAATTAAGTCTAACACTTACCCAACTGAGCCAACCAGGTGCTCCAAATGAGGTATTTCTAACTGTCCTTTCTTACCCTCCATATTGAAAGTAATTCAAGAGTGGTGTGCCTGGGTGGCTCAGTCCCTTGAGCATCCAACTCTCAGTTTCTGCTCAAGTCATAATCTCACAGTTTTGTGAGTTCGAGCCCCCCATGCTGTCGGCACAGAGCCTCCTTGGGATTCTCCCTCTCTTCCTCTCTCTCTGCCCCTCCCCTGCTCATGCTGTTTCTGTCTCTCTCAAAATAAATAAATAAATGTAAAAATTATTTGAAAGTAATGCGAGAAATGACGAGCCTACAACGCTTACTTGACTACAGAACCTAAGACTGACTGCTTGGACCACACGTACACAGCTTCCTGTCACTGTGGAGCTGGCCCAGATGAGAGGAGTCTGCTGCTAAGCTCCTACTGCATTCTAGGGCTCAGGTGAAATACTGTACGTGAACTTACATGTACACCTGCAGCCTGTGACCAGTATCATTAGGTGCCTTTTGCCAGTGAGGTGTCTGAAAGTCAGTGAGGTTAAGTGAGTCACACACACAGTCACCGAGAGAGTAGTCAGCGGAGCAGGCGTGACACGTAGCCTCTGCCCTCTGACCTACCCTGGCCACTACACGCGGCCCCGGAGCCGGCCCAGGCCCCGCCCCTGGGTGAGATGAGGGCAGCCCCCACCCACCTCAGCTTCTTCTGAAGCAGCAAAATGCACCGTGGCTCTTTCCAGCTGTAAATCCTGTCTTTCTCCAGATTGTGAATGTCCAGTCCATATAAGAATCAAGTGCAGGACTTGACTTAAAGTTATTTTTTTTCCTCGTGTTTTCCTGGGGTCATCAGAACAAAGCCAGCTGGAACATGAAGGAGATGGCCCTTTGCTTTCATGGTGCCTTGATTTCATGCACTTTTCCACTGTGACTTCTGTGCCCCAGTAATGAGGTGGGGCGAGCAAAGGAGAGTTTGGAGTAGAAATGGTTTCTTTTCATGGGTACTGTCATCTGCTGGTTCTGTCCATTCTGGGCTGCAGGGTTTTGGATGCTTCTGTGAGCTTTTGAGAGGGAATGCTGGGAACATTCAATTCTCTTTTCTCAGGCATGGATCATGTACTTTCCTTGGCTGGCAACTCCTAGCCCCAGTCCTGACCAAGTATCCATTGGTCACCAGCATGTCCATAATTCCCTTGAGCAAACCTAAATGATTCCAGGCAGGTGGTCTTTCAGAAGGTCACCCTACAAAATCCCAACTCAATCCACACATAGCCGGTAACATCCAGATGAAAGAAGACAATCATGTCTCCTATGGTGCTGATGCAGGGGCCCCAAGCTCATGTGAGCCTGCCTCTAGATTTTTCCAGCCTGGAGCAGATGCCTCGGCAGTTAACTGTAGGGAGCAGGCATGTGTGAGGTGGGGATGCCTACAGTGAGCCATGCAGTGAAGGGTATTGACACCAACTTCCTCTCACCAAGCTCCCCAAACATCTCACATCCCTGATGGTGCTCAGCCCGATCTGCTGTTGCAAGGTCTCCCCCGATGGTCCATCTCAAACCCACTTCCAGATCTGCCACGTGCTGCTTACGTATGTCCACCAACATAGGGCACAGTCAACCTCCCTTATATTGGGAAGGGCTGGGCTGTGACACCAGCAGATGGGTCATCAGAATGTAAATGTTAGCTCCTCCACCACCACCTTCAGGTCCCCTCTCCATCTGCCCCATGAAATCACCCAGCTTGGTGGCCACTGTAAAAATGGTGATAAATGCACAAGTACACATCAAAAAATACAGGCCATCTTTCAAGTTCTCTGTTCAAGAAACAGTTACACTGGGGATAAAAATGCACACATTTGGATAAATATAAAACCTAGCATATCTGGTATAACAGTAAAAGAAAAGCTCTTCAAAGCGAATTGAATAAATTAGTTCCAAATGCAAATCCCATTCTAGGGAAATTGAGGCTGTCATACACTGGTTTGAGGGACGAACGTCCCTCCTTCCCAGCTTCTGCACAATTCCCACCCCCTCTCCAGATGTCACATAACTGTCATATTCCTCAGGAAGCCTAATCAGATCAATTTGCCGACCTCACTGCACCCATCCCTGTGCTAACATTATCCGGGAACTTTCACAAATTTTAAATCTGTTGCTCTCTCATAAATATGAGATATGTTGACACAGTCGATCAGTCAAAGAAGACAAGCAATGGCTTGCTGACTTTCCCTTTCCACAAATGCCCGAGGCGGTGCCTCCCACCACCTAGCAGTTGGGTTGCGGCCAGGTAACAAGGACTGGCCTTCGCGACGCTACAAGTGAGAGGTGAGCTTCCAGACCTGACGTCCAGGTTCCCCATGTGGCATCCTCTGCCCTTTGCTCTGTCAGGCAGCTACGATGGACGTGGTCCATCCGTGACTCAGTCAGGGCGACAGATGCATGAAAGAGCGCCTGGGCACTTTGAGTGACGCTTCCGTGGCAGACAACTCCTAGGTGAACACCCACAGGAGGGGACAGAGAGACCAGGACAGCGCGGCGGGGGGCGGGGGGTCCTCATGACAGCAAGTGCGGCTGAGCTGATCTTGGAATGACTAATGATGCATTATTCATCTCGTGATGGTCAAGCAAAATGTGTGCACGTATGTAAAATCACACACGGTTTGTGCCCCGTGGCGACATTTGCGAGAAGAGGAGCAAGACTTCAGTTGTCAGGGGCCCCCTGCCGAGGGTCGCTGCACAGCGATGCTCTCAGACTTCACAGGTCTGAAGATGTACAACGTGGCCACGTTGGAAAGGTCTCTAAGTGGAAATTCAAGCCTGGCTGTTATACTGCTGGGGTGAGGTGGGGCGGGGAGGAGTCAAATAGGTTTCTGAGCCCTGGAAATGGCACTCTTTGTGGCACATGAAAAAGAGGGACAAAAATGTGTCTCTAGTTCCAGAAAAAATGGAAAGATTAAAGAAGGTCGTTCGCAACTATTCCGCCTCCCACATTTAGACAGTTTGCCAAGAGCACAGGTGGAGGCCGCATTCAGGCCGCTGTCTTTGGCCGAATGACATTCACAGTTACATCTCAGGCTCCAGCAGCAGCTTCGATTACAGAATCAGGGGCACATGATGTACGTGACCCTCATTAGCTTTCTCTACGTATCTGTGGTATCATCTAGGGTTTCTGTCCTGTGAATTCAATTTTCCTCATCACAGAAAATCGTAATTTTGTATGTTTTTAAAGAAGATTTTACAGCAAAGTGAAAATACCCCTCTGTCCCTCACGACTCCCAGTCTGCATCTTTCTGTCCTCTAGAATTCTAGAAGCTCACAACTTCAATTAAACTGCTATTAATTCACTCATTTCTGAAACTGGTGTGAATAGAACTTCATCTGGTGACAACTTTTATCCAATGTATCTGTCATGTCAATGTAAGAGCTTATTTGTATCTTGGTCTAAAACATGGTGATCAGAATTGAATTTCATATTTCATTTTGAATAATAGTAATGCAATTTCTAAATGCCTCTGTATGAAGAATCTATTCCTAGTTTAATTAATAAATTTGGAGGATTATCCAATTTCTCTTTAGCGATATTCTAGAACATGTTATTATGATTTATATTAAAACACTTTCGAATGATAATATACATGACTGGATATTTAGCTAAGTAGTGAAAAAATGACTAATTAAAGGGATAAATCTAGATTAAGTCAAAAAAATTTAAAACAGGAGAATGAGCATACTTTCCTTTGATTCAATAATGTTAGGTATAAAAGCAGGATACAATTTATTCTTATAAACATGTTTTAAAAATGCCATGATATGGGGCGCCTGGGTGGCTTAGTCGGTTAAGCATCCGACTTTCGCTTAGGTCATGATCTCGTGGTTCGTGGGTTCGAGCCCTGCATCTGGCTCTGTGCTGACTGCCAGCTCAGAGCCTGGAGCCTGTTTCAGTCTGTGACTCCCTCTCTCTCTCTGACCCTCCCCTGCTCACGCTGTCTCTCTCTCTCTCTCCTAGTGATAAATAAAACATTTAAAAAATGCCATGATAAAAAGAGATTCTCTAAAACATGGCAGACTTTGGACTGGCAGGGCTAAAAGATATCTTTATTATACTAATTTCCACAGGTTTTATTTTGACTCTACTCTTTTTTTGATAGTACATTTTCATTTACAAATGAAAATAGTTCCAACGTAGAAATGCAATGGTATAATACAACATCTTATTTGTGCACTCATTTTTCACATGATGTTTCTGGTTTTTGTTTGTTTTATTTATCCTGAAATTTAACCTCAAAATGGAGAATCTATTTAAAAGGTGAAGAATTTTTCATGGGGTGCCTGGGTGGCTCAGTTGGTTGAGCATCTGACTCTTGAATTTGGCTCGGGTCAAGATCTCATGGTGATGAGATCAATCCCTGCTTCAAGCTCTGTGCTGACAGCATGGGCCCTGCTTGGGATATACTCTCTTTCTCTCTCTCTCTTTCTCTCTGTCTCTCTCTCCTTGCCTCTCTCCCTGCCCCTCCCCTGCTCATGCTCTCTCTCAAAATAAATAAATAAATTTTAAAAAATAGAATTTTCAATTTATTTGGTGGTAAAATCCACAAACACAGGCAAATGAATTATATGGGAAGACAAGTTAAGCACTATGAGACGAACTATGTTTAAGTTCTATATCAGAATAAATGCCTATATTTTCCATGAAGGCATACGTCCCTTGCAAAATAGTTTTTATATTATTTGCAATTCTGAAATTATTTCAAAACAAGTGTGAAATTAAAAGGTTCACATGAATTTAACTTTGCCCTTCTGGTGGGCAATTATTTCATATCAAACAGAAATAGAACTTTCTGTCTTTGAATGAAAGCAGGGCAGCAAGCCAGTTTCCAGAAAGAACTTCTTCCACCAAACACAGTGGGAAATCCATCATTCCTTTGTGCTGGTGGTGTGATTCCATTGTTACCTGGTTAGTGTGCAAGTTTGGAAACTTGATCAGATAATGAAACACCAGAGGGCTATAGGAGAGAAAGGGACCATTTATTTTCCTGGCCATACTGCCTTTTCTGTTTTTTTTCTTTTTCTTTTTCTTTTTCAATTTACAAACTTTGCCAGGTCACAGCTTTTAGAAAAGATAGGCTTATTTATTTATATGGGTTTCTTTCCCCTTGCTTTTTAAAGACTTTTCAATAGAGTGGAATTTGTAATAAGCCACTTTGAGACAAATATCTCTAGAGGGAAATGTGAGGGAAAAATATGTTTTAGTATGTTTTCCCTCCCATATGATAGTCTTAAAACCATGCCTCCAAGTATCCACATTGTAATTAAAGTTGAGTTTTATTCTTTTTTTAATTTCATTTTTATTTATTTTGAGAAAGACACAGAGAGTGAGCATGGGAGAAGCAGAGAAACAAAGAGAGAGAATTCCTAACAGAGTCCATGCTGTGAGCGCAGAGCCCAACCTGGGGTTCGATCCCACCAACCGCAAGATCATGACCTAAGTGGAGATTAAGAATAAGATGCTCAACCGACCTGAGGCATGCAGATATCCCTCAAATTGAGTTTTAAATGCTATGTCCAGCAGTTCCAATAATGACCTCTTAATATAAAAACGAAAAACTGGTCAAAGTCAATCCAAATGCTAGGGCATATCAGCTTATTTTAGTATAAAATCCTTTACAATGCTTAGAGAAGCAATGACACTGGTGAGACTCACTAAAATAACACTCTGTGTAAGATACTGGTAAATTAAAGGAAAATTCTTATGAGTCCGGGTCTCTGAAGCAAGCACGTGGATACTGACTCAAGTGGGTTCACTGAAGAGGATTTCAACAAATTAAGATGTTATTTCTTTATAGTCACTTTTGGTTCACAGCAAAATGAAGCAGAAAATATAGAGATTTCCCATATTCTCCCACCCTCACACACACAGAAGCCTCCCCCTTCATCAACACCCCTATCAGAGAGTACACTGATTATGCCTGAACCTACTGTGATGTATCACCATCACCCAAAGTTGACAGCTTACACTACGGTTCACTCCTAATGTTCTACATTCCTTGGGTTAGGGCAAATATATGATTATAGTATCACACACTGTAGTTTTACTGCCCTAAAAGTCCTCTGTGCTCCATCCATTTATCCTTCCCTCCCCATGACCCTTGACTATTTCTGGTCTTTTTACTGTCTCAATAATTTTGCCTTTTCCAGAACATGGTAGCGTTCGAATCATACATTTAGTGGTCTTTTCAGATTGGCTTCTTTCACTTCCTAATATGCATTTAAGTGTCCTCCACAGCTCTTCATGGCTTGAGCGCTCACTTCCCTCTAGTCCTGAACGATACTCTAAGGTCTGGATGGCTCAGTTTATCTATCCTTCCATCTAAGTCAAGGACATCCTTCTTGGGGAATTTTCTGAAACAGAATTAGTCTATTAGCTCTGCAAGTGTCTGGGCAGGGTTGATGGAAATCAACAAGGAACCAGGAAGTACACCAGAGCCAGAAGAGGTGGGAACTCTACTGCCCGTAGGTCTAGAGGGGCCTTCACGGGAGAGATCACCAACCCCCACAGAAGTCATTTACTGAGCAGGAGCTGTGTCTGCAATAAAAGCAAGCACTGGAAATTCAGAAACAGGAGGGCAGGTCCTGGGCACCTTCAGTTTCCTCTCCTGTACTCTTCTTTGTCCAGTATTCCCCACTGACTGGCTCAGGCTGGTAGCCAGAGAGTGAGGGCGCTCATGATGCCATCCTGAAAGCCAAGTGCCAAGGGCACAGAGACGGAGAGACAGACTTTGACGCAGCAAGTGAAACCCAGCCAACTTGATGGCAAAATACCATGATGAAACTATTATTTTCTTATTCAAATGGCAAAGCTAAACATATTGAGCAACTTCTAAGTTCTTGCACTATTTTTTTTTTGTTTTATTAATTTTTGAGACAGAGAGAGACAGAGAATGAGTGGGGGAGGGGCAGAGAGAAAGGGAGACACAGAATCAGAAGCAGGCTCCAGCACAGAACCCGATGTGGGGCTTGAACCCACGAACTGTGAGACCACGACCTGAGCCAAAGTCAGACACTTAGCCGACTGAGCCACCCAGGCACCCCAGTTCTTACACTATTAACCAAAGCTAGGATCAAATAATATTTAAGATGAATAAATTATACAAAAAGGTGGAAATGATTATTTACATGTGTGACTCATCATTTTTTCCTACTCTGATGTAAAATAACACAAACCAAAATGAATACATGAAATAATATGAACCATGCCAATGTCGTTCCTTTGCCATTTTCCCCAAATTAGAAAGGATTAAAAACATGTCAAGAACTATGTAATGACATGATACTGCATTTTGATTATAAGACATGTTATTTTTGTACACCACACACAAATAAATTGTAACACAATTATTTACTATTCAGAATTTTGTTTTATAATGTAAAAGAAGCCTTTTATACATGTTTAGATAAAGAGATTCATTAAATACCTGTTTTGTGTAGAGAAAACATAAGCAAAATAAACATGTATTCGTAAGCCATTCTTATGTTCAGTTTCCTCATCTTTCCTACCACTTTTTGACTTGGTCTTATTGTTGATATGGAGACCTTTGAAGATTTAACATCTGGTAAAGGATTATTCTATTTGTGTCTTCTGGATAGTTTTCCCCATACTTTGTACAAGTGTTGATGCCTGTGCCTTTTGAACTTAACAAGCAGCGTGTACAAAAAGTTCTCAGAAAACTCTAAGGATGCACATCCTTCAACAACTGTTGCCAGATGGATTTCCTGGCAATGACATTGAGAAGCTGTGGTTGCATGGTCCTGCCACCAGGGAGCATGGCCTGACTGCCATTGGGCCAACTATGCCTTGGAGATGCCACCAATGGCCAGCGCTCCCACCCACGGTCTCAGAGATGTTTAAAGGGAGCAGAACTCGACATCTGAAAATGGATGAAGGAATCTTAATCACACCTGGCAAACAGATCAATGACAAACAAGGCTGTGGCACACCAATCTTTGGGCCACTCCATTCTTTCCTAACTCCCTGGGGCTTCAGACCCTGGCTCACCCCCCACCAGATCCCACGTAGAACCATCATCAGTAGTCAGAGCTGGAGGATTTATGCTACCCAAGCCTGAAGCTACCGAGGCATGAAGAAGTCTGTAGCCCAAATAGTTACAGATTACAGAGTTCAGCCATTTCATCATGTAAACTTACTATTTTGGGAATCCTGCATATTTTCTTCCTAAACATAATAATGATTAAAAATAAAAGGTCCTCACATGCGTAGGAAATAGCATGGCATGTATATTCACGGCCAAAGGTACTTAAATATTTTAGATAATTCATCACCTTTTTTAAAGAGATCTGCTTGTTTCTGCTGCTAAATATCATTCACTAGTCATAATCCAGAGGGTGGATGCATTACGATATAGAAAAGGCAAGCAAATTTAATTTCTATTTTATTATGTTTCATTTATTACGGAAATACTGCTCAATTAATTAGTATGGCAAGACTCCATGCTAGGCGCCACGGAAACAAAGACAAGGTCAGGTCCTATTTTAAGGCCTATCCGAGTGGACATGTTTTACTGCTATAAAAATTTCCAAATCATAGCAGGAGGAAAGAGGAAGATAAAATATTGCTAACGTAGCCATTCAAAAATGTTTAAGGAGTGCCTACCATGGAGCAGATCTATTCTAGACGCTTAGTTTAAAAAAATGTTCATCAGCTATAGCCCATAGTCTATGAAAATGGAAGTGATCAGCAAACAAATAATGAAAAGATCAAGTCTGGTAAGGCCAGTAATTGCGACTGTGCAGAGAAGAGATAAAGGAAGAGATTCATAGGTACAGTAGTTGTGCATTTAAATGGGGTAGACAAAGGGGCTTGGAGGATGTTCTAGGTATCACAGGCCACAGTAAAGAGCTGGGCTTTTATTGTGAGTGTAACAAATATAAGGAAAAATATATAAAATAGCTATTCAAGTGTTCTAAAACTGTAGGAATCATTAAAGACATAGTTCAGAAGGTACCAAGGTTACATGAAGGAAAAGTTCTACAGCCAAATTCGATGTCCAGAGGGTCTTGAGTAGAAAGCTTCTGGTAACCCAAATCTCAGAAAAAGACATGAGCTATGCAAGTATGTACCCCTGGTGTGTATACTTCATATTATTGACCAACAAGTGAAAGCCAATGTCACTGAGTGAAAAACGATTCAGTCGCTAGACATTTACAAACTGATACTTTTCTTCATAGTGAATGAAAGTTACATTCAGACCCTTCTTATTTCTTTAGCTATAAGCCTCTCACAGATAATAAGCTCATAACGTTAAGGCATAATGGTGGAAGTCCTTTAATTCTCAGTCACTCAATTTCTGGAGGAGCGGAGAATGAATTTTTCCTATCACCAGTCCACAGGAAGGTTTGGTTTTGACCACTTTCTGCTATTGTTTTAGCATCAAACTTTAAATGTAAAACACTGCTCATCCTCTCTCAGGACCATCATTCAGTTACAATAGGACTAATTAAGAAAAAACTAGCTGTAAGAGTTATGTCTTAGAAGGACTGTGAATTAATTTTATGATTAAGTTCAAGTTGACATCTGAGTAGTTTACTGCATACAGTGTTCATAGTCTTGTGCTTTCTTATGAGTGAAGAAAGTTTGCTATTAAAAAGATACATCTAATCAGAAAGACTTTGTTAGGAGAAGAAAGAAGTCACATGAGTGGGCACCCAAGGAATTTCTTGCCTGTGTCATTCATGGTGCTGTGTAACATAAACGTCAGATCGAAGAGCTCGTCAGGGCTCTAAAGCACTCATACCTCCCCAGGGGCTCGTGTGTGTCCGGGGATTACATTTCTTGTCCTGCTCTAAAATCACCTACTGAATACCAAATGTGATCCCACTGATTCCACACAGAGTTGACACCATCAGCTTACCTATAAGCTAGACTATGAATCAGTGAGTCATAGAGATCCACTGTTTGTCGGGGCAGAGTGACAAACCCAGCATTGAAATGGTTGGTCTCCATGCCGATTCACCATTCGAACTAACAGACAGATTTTTTTTTTCTGGAAAAATGGCACTAGTCTTTGTGTATATGAATGTGTCCAGAACCTCACCACTGTGTATGTCAAATTAATCCAAAATTCAACATAAACAAATAAAAAACCCCAAAAACCTTATATGGTGATTTTTTACAACATAAAATAAAATAAAATAAAACAAAATAAAATAAAATAAAATGAAAGTATCTATGAAAGATTATTCAATATTAAAAATTTTTGAGTGACTTAAAGAGAATTAAAGTCTCTTTAACTCTCTCTAGAAGTTTCTCTCAAAATTGCATGCGACATAAATATTGCAGGCTCACTAATGAGTATAACCTCTACTGACAGAGAAACCATCTGTTCCTGATTTCTGTTTTCTGCTCTTAGTAAATATAATGGCAGAGATCCGACAATATGTGTTACATTTACTTATTTGTAGTTAGCTACAGAGCAAAAAGTTTTGAAAAAATCAGCAAGAATTAGCATCTTACCACCTTATCACTGAGCTCCAAAATCTTAAACACACGCGCGCGTGCACACACACACACACACACACACACACACTCAATTCCTTCATGTATACAGTAAGCAAGAAGCCGTTTGTTTCCTTATGCTGGCCCTGTACTGGTTTCCAGGATCTTTACCACCCCTGTATTTCAAGAAAGATACCATAAAAAGAAAATTCTTTCTGAGCCTTTTTTGTAATGAGGCGGATCCTTGGACACGTTCTGGACAGTGTGAGACAAAGACAATCCTACGGACGGGACAGGGAGACTCTGAGTTTTCTAATCAAAGCGGGGCCCCAGCGGGCACTGATAGCTCCCCTTTCCTGTTCTTCCTTCCCAGACACTGAACTTGATGCCTATGGCCATGTTTGTGGAGGACCAGGGGAGGCTCAGGGGACAGAAGAAGCCAGTGAATGGTAAGACACCCTTCAAGCGTCTGAACCACAACATTCCCATGTCGGAGGGGCGAGCCACTATCACATGAGCTGTGATGTGAATTTTCTGGTGGGTGCAAACAGGACAAAAACCACTTCAAGTTTGGGTGAGTGATCTCATTGGGGTGGCAATCAGATCTGAAACTGGTCTCTTCTAATTATGCACAGCCCTGCATGCCAAGGTAATGATTTGTCTTTATTAATGGGTGTCAGGTTCTCTATAGATCATAACATATTATACATGATACTGATTTTACATGTTAAACTGATTACTTAGACTCATCCAATGTGTTTATCACAATGAGCATATGAAGGACATCGAGAAGTTTTCATCGCTCAAGTTGTATAGCAGATGGATGGAAGCTCTGGACTGTGAAGCTGTCTACATTCCCTGGCCAGTCGGGGGTCAAGGCCTGATTCCAGCTGGGGTCTCACTCCTCTAGTTTCCAGCCTTTGGCATGAATGCCAGTTTCTCTTTCTATAACATGTCCTGACTACAAATACAATTAGGTTTCTCTACTTATTCTTCATACTCTAATGGTACATCTGTCAGCTACGAAATATCCCCTATCCGGAATTAGTGCACCTCCCTACACGGAGAATCAATTAACCCATTTGACAGTTAGCCCATCAATGAATAAATACGCATTTAATTAGTATATTTACCCACATCTTAGCTCTGATTATCATTCAGGAAATCATGTAATTCTTTGTCTTTAGACACTATTTCACCTTACCTCCTCAATCATCTAACAGCAACAACAAAAGCCTCTTAATCCATCCAGAGTCCACATGACACTAATGTTTAATAATGAAATGATGGGAGGCCAACCCCTATAGCAGACTATAGGTTTGTTGTTTTTAAACTAATTCCTGGGGCACCTGGGTGGTTTATTCGGTTAAGCATCCGACTTTTGCTCAGGTCATGATCTCACAGTTCATGGGTTCGAGCCCCGCGTCGGGCTCTGTGCTGACAGCCAGCTCAGAGCCTGTAGCCCACTTCAGATTCTGTGTCTCCCTCTCTCTCTGACCTTCCCCTGCTCACACTGTCTCTCTCTCAGAAATAAACATTAAAAATAAAATAAAATAAAACTAATTCCTGAGTGATCATCCCAGTTGTCCTTTGGGGTACAGGACACAGTCACACTGTCCTGAATTGGGTTCACTTTTCACCAAAACATATTAGTTTTAGAGAATGGAGGGACACAATAGGTTCTGTGGCACCTGGATAAAATAATAATAATAATGATAATAACAATAACAATAAATTGATGTCCTACAAGTGTACACTAGAATATTTTTTGAGATTTTTTTTAAACCCAAGTATAGCAAGCACTTTTATAAACTTCCAAAAATGAGGGAACAAAGTTCATGTGAACTTGTGGACTTAGGAAGATTGGCCATTGCCAGTACCTGGGAACAGAGCTGAAACAATTACCCACAGTGGACACGTTAGGCAAACAAAGCACGGCAGGGACGGAGGTGTGACTGGGTCTTGATTCTACAGACTCCACAGCGATCACAGCGTGAGATCAGCATACTCCTTCGTCAGTTTACCTGAGAGGCGTAACTGATGAAACCTGACGTAAGGTAAGCCACTGGGCAGCCATGATCGCTGGAAAATTAACGTGCTGTTATGAGCAGTGGTTTCCCTGAGGATCACAAGGTTTTGAAGAACACTTTATAGTATTGGTGTTCTTTCTATAAGGAAGGGATAAACAGGCAAGAGCAGAAACTAACCTTTCAGTACAGAATCCACTTAAGACTTTATTACTTGAATGAATGGTGAAGACATGAAGTGACTTCCTAAAACCGCAGAGTACATGCATGCTTCTGGATGAAGCAATCTCCTTATTCATATATCAATGTCATGCAAGCCTTAAAAACTGATAATGATATCAACCTATATTTTAAGTTTGGCATCATGAAAATAATATACAGAAATTTTTTATTGTTTTTTTTTTTGTTTTTTTTTTTTTTCGGAGAGAGAGAGGCAGCATGAGCAGGGGAGGGTCAGAGAGAGAGAGAGAGAGAGATACAGAATCCGAAACAGGCTCCAGGCTCTGAGCTAGCTGTCAGCACAGAGCTCGATGCGGGACTCGAACCCACGAACTGTGAGATCATGACCTGGGTCAAAGTCAGTCACTTAATCAACTGAGCCACCCAGGCGCCCCTATACAGAATTCTTAAACATAAAAAACTAGTGCCCAAAACTGTAATGTGACCATTAGATTATGTGTACCCTCTTCAATTGTTCTCTTATGGTCATATTTGTATATGCCTTCATATGTTATCAGAATGCTTGCCATTTATTTTATAGTCTTTTTTTTTTATAGTACTAAATGGTACTGCAGAATTTTGTTCATACTGCTACATAATATTCACAGATATTCCCTTAATGGATATTGCATTCAGTAGATTTGCCATAATTATCTTAACAATTTCCATTACTGGACATTTAGAATGCTCACATTCCTTCGTGATTGTGAATAGTGATATAACGAACATTGCTTTTGATTTTAAAATATTTAAAACATGTGTAAATATGTTTTTTTATTTTAAGATATGATTTAGTTAGGGTAAATTCCTAGGAGAAAGATTTCTGGATTACATTTCAGAACGTCCTAAGTTGTCTGGAATGAAAGGCTAACGTGCTCTCCAAAACAATTCATGCAACTTACCTACCACTGACTGCAGACGGCAGCCAGGTTACTGACCTCCCTAATTGCAGATCTTTGATAACATACCGGAAGGGAAAAAGTCAACTCTATTCTTTTATTGTCGCCAGTCATGCAGTCTTAACTTCTCTGTTTGGTTAGTCCCTTATCCTAGCATTCCTGAAATGCCAAATCAAGATAAATACTGAATGGAATGGAAATATATATAGTCTCACTATGACACCTCAGTCAATCAAGAGTATTTTATCACCCTCATGCTGTGAATGTCTCAGCATGGGAAGATCTTGTCCCTCCAAACATCAGGATCCAGTGGTCACCCTGAAAATGAAATTTGTCACTTTTACATAAAATAAAAAGCCCCTTTCCTGTCCCATTGTATGTAAATGGTTCTATCCTTTCCTCCTTGGCCCTATTTCAGATCCCTGCGGTCTCATGCAGGCACCTGGGGGAATCCAGGTATTGACCGCACACAGGTGATAGCACACCTGAAATGGCCCTGTCTTCGCAAGTCTTTCCTCTGGTAAGGGGTACAGCTTCAGTGAACCCCTGACCACGTGCTTGGTGCTGCTGGAGGACTATCCGGGTCAGCCCCTCCTTCTTCCACTCTCCATAACCCTGTCAATACCAAACGTCTCCAGATGAAAAATAAATCAACTAATCCTTTCTTACTCCCCATTGGCAAACGTTGGAGGGACCCCTTCAAACCTCAAAAACTAGACTTCAAACTCTGCAGTGGTGATTCAGTCTGCCGGTTCCACTGTGCGTGACTCTCAGAGCTGCTTTCCCACGTCCTTGCCTTGTTCATCTGCCATTATTTCTACCTGCACTACAATAGCCACGTGGTCTGCATGCCATCACCTGTGTGACCCTGCACCAGCTGCTGCCTACAGGAATTGCTCATCAACTCGAGGCCAGGGTCCTCATTTCCCCTCATGAGCCTTCATTTCTAGTGCTGATCTTTATGGTGTCCAGTCTTCCTCACGCATCATGCTCCTCCCACATAAGTGTCATTGTTAACGAACCAGCTCATTCATCGGGACGAACTAATCGGACACACGGTGTGCCACATGGCCCTACCACATACCACACTCCTATGAAGGGAGGAATGCATGTCTACATTGGGGTAGAAAGGTGCTCACCTCAATGGGAGATGGAACGGGACTCAGCTGGCATGGGGGCAGGTACCAAACCGCCTGCTTCTTGCAACTCTTCCCTGCCACACTCCTCATATCACATCAAGTTGAGAAGCTGTAACCACTGTCTGAAACCACCTGCATTAGGATGTGTATTAGGATGAACAACAACTAAGTCTTCTACAGGTCTGGCTATTTAAAAACAGTGCCTCTCCTAATTTGGGCTTGGAGCCCATGTACACAACTGACTTGTGCAATAAGCAACTCTGTATACTTCTGAGCCCCGTGAAAGGAGACATGGTAGAATAAGGATTGGGGGCCACTTTGCAAATACACCAGGATACTTTTGGTAATGAGTGGGAATGAAAGCCTATGGAAGCAGCTAGAGATTTCAGTCAGAGTGGAATAAGACCCAGTTGACTTATCTACTTAAACTACACTCTGGGAGATCATACGATGATTTAACTGCTTTGAAATTCAAGAGAAAGCCTCACTGAGGAGCAGTAGGAGTTCACTGGGAAGAGGAGCCACAGGAAGACAAATATTTTAAGAAGAAAACCCTGAAGATGCCCAGCCCCTTGGTGGAGGAGGCAGGGGCGCATTTGAAGAGCCTGAAGAAAGGTATTACGATGGGAGCCTAAATAGAAAGGGCAGGTGCAAACAAAAGACCCCAGAGAAATGGAACCATCTTCTCTATTGTGGTCTTTATGGTGAGAACAGTGATAGAAGACAAAGAAGGCAGATAAGGTCAATGAATAGGATTTACACAAATATGTGATATTTAGAGCATTGTCATTTCTCTGTGATTTAGGAAATGGGGTCATTTCAGATAGTATGTGTGTGGTGCATTGTGTACGTGTGTAGTTTATAGTGTGTGTGTTTGTGGTGGGGTATGGTATGGTATGTGTTTGGTGTGTAGTTTGTGACATGTGCCTGCATGCATTCCAATGTATACATGTTGGGTGAAATGTCTGGTGACAGTGAAGAAGGTTTGAAAAACATCCTATTCTCAGCAAGGGCCAGTGTGAAAAATGGAGAAATGTGGGGTCAGTACATCTGAGATCTTCCTGTACTTAGCAGAGATAACTCTCTCTTTGAAATATTTTCCTATGCTCTTCTAGGAAATGTTCCTTGGAGTAATGAAGACAATTTGCTAGAAAGGTTTTTGAAAGTTAAGAACTTTGTGTTCAAAAAACAATCTATAATAGGTGTTACAAAACTGGCCAAAGCTTTTGGAGTTTGCCTTTGTGGTTGCATGTGTTAGAATAACTTATTTGGACATGGCCCCAGACAAAACAAGGTGGCATCTGAGATCAGTTGTCTGAATATGACTGAAGAATATTCACAAAACTGGAATTGACATATAATTATTTAAACAATTAAGTTTCCCATGTCGAAAGCAATGATATTACACAGCAAATGTGTGTTGTAATTATAACAGCTAGAAAAAAGCTGGTGGCAAAAAGCAATAAAAAAATGTCAAAGGTTATTTCTTCCTTCTTTCTGTTTTTTTTTTAAATATTTTTTAAGTTTTATTTACTTATTTTTGAGAGAGACAGAGGGCAGGGGAGAGACAGAGAGAGAGGGAGACAGAGAATCCCAAACATGCTCTGCACTATCAACATAGAGCTCAATGTGGGGCTTAAACCCATAAACCATGAGACCATGAGCTGAGCCGAAATTAAGAGTTGGATGCTTAACCAACTGAGCCACCCAGGTGCCTTCTTTATGTTTTGTTTTAAAAGAATGTCATATATATTCGCATGGAGTCACATAATCTAAAACTCTCGCATAGTCTTGAAGGAAATTCTAAAAGTAAAAAAAAAATAAATGCATAACAGCCAACGTTTATATACTGGATGCCCTTCTTCACACCTGTATTATTTTTATCAGTGTCATGTTAATAACGACTAGTCCTATCCTATTTATTTTAATCTATGCCAGAGACGACTTCACACATAGGTTGACTGAAAGTCTTTCTGACTTTTTGCAGGAGTATGAACAGTTAAGTTCAGTTCTTAAGGTCAGTTCAACATTCTGGTTAAGTGCAAGGCTTAAAAGTTTAATTAATTCATCAAAATACAAATTATTTGGCTCCTTGGGAAACAATAATGGCATTATTTAGCACATTATTTTATCAGGTGAGACGTGAAATCCCTTAGAAAAAGCATACTGTTATTTTGGTGTTTTTGTTGTTTAGAGAAAAAAGGCTCTCAAATGGCTTGGAAATATAAACAGGAAGTTAATCTGAGGCTTGTATGATGATGTTAAAATATGGACCACTATTATTATAATGGAAACATCATTTTAATATTGGATTTAATATCTAAATTCAAATTTACAGATGAGAAAAACACAAATACTATATTTTTCTGCTATCGAATTCCTAAGATAAAATATACATCACATGTTTACACACACAAAGTATAAATGACATGTTCACATTGAAAAGTCAAGTTCTCGGGGCACCTACGTGGCTCAGTCAGTTGAGGGCCCACCTTCAGCTGACGTCATGATCTCCCGGTCAATGAGTTCAAGCCCCATGTCGGGCTCTGTGCCAACAGTTCAGAGCCTGGAGCCTGCTTTGGATTCTGTGCCTCCCTCTCTCTCTCTGTTCCTCCCCCATTCATGCTCTGTCTCTCTGTCCCTCAAAAAAAAATTAAAAAAGAAAAGTCAATCTCTCAGGTGCTATGAAATTTCCTGGTACTGGTCCCCTGTTAGCTCAGAGATCCCGACAGGCCTACCTCGGCTGAAATAAAACTCTTTTTGAATACATCCTCTGTGTAGTTTTTAAAGTGATTTCTCCAGAATTACCACATATATAATATATACAATATAATTCATCACAGCCTATTGAAATCAGGGTTTTGCCACTTTAACCGCACTGCAGAAACCTTATTTCCATATTTTAAATATAATTGTCTTAAGTATTTCTTCTGCATACAGAGTGCCACAGAGGATGATCTAAAATGTGCTTCAACAATAAAATGTGATTTAAGAAACTTATGAGAAGTATGATAGGCTATTACATTTATGCCAATTTTCATCTATTCCGATGTTCTTTTTTCTTCCTGAAGAGTCAAGCCTTTTTCTGTTATACATAGCTTTCTCTTTACAGAACTTGCTTCAGTTGACTCAAAAGAGAGGTTTGCTTACAACAAATCCTCTTTGTTACCTCTGGATGAGAATTTACTTACTTCTCCTCATTCCTGAACCTACTACCCTAGCCAGGTAGAGACTTGGCTGATGGTGGTTTTCCCTCAGCATCTGATCAATATGGTACCATTTCCTCCCGAGCTCCATGGTTTATGAGAAGAAATCTGCTGTCAAGAGGTAATACATCATTTTGTCCTGGCTGCTTTCACAACTGTTTGTCTCATTGTCATGTGGCTAATTATAGCTTTTGAGTGTCATGGTTTTGTTGGTTTATCCCTTTTGGGGTTGACTCAATTTCTTGAATCTGTAGGTTTGGGCTTTTCAACAAATTTGAGAATATTTGTAGTCATTTCTTAGAGCACTTTCTCAATCTCTCTATCCCTCTCTCTTTCTGTGTCTCCTCTGTCTCTGTCTGTCTGTCTGTCTGTCAGTTCTCTCACAAATCATGTCTCTGAGATTCTGTGGATGGTGTAGAATTTTAACAGAACACTGTGGGCCTAAAAATAGTGTGTGGGGGGGTGTTAACTACTCCTGTCACCTCTATTGTGCCTGAAAACAGCTTATAGCAAAGAACCACCCCTACCTACATGATCTAGATAAGACACACCATCTATTTTTGTTTGCCAGCGACCAGACCAGATATAAATCCTTCAAATTCTCATTCTTTGTCTCCAAAATGGTTAGTTGAGCTGCTTGTTCTTACTGATGAGTCAGAACAAAATGCATGTTAACCAAATACTGGTCTCTCCTTCCACCAGATACATGTCCCTCGGCGCCCTCTGTCTGAGTCAGCAGACAGTGCTACTGCAAGCAGGCTGGCCTCAGGATAAGAGTTTTTCTTTCCTACTGCCCACCACAGATTCTTCTGCTCACCCCACTCACTGGCCCTGACTCTCCCCACCTCATTCTACCTAACTGGCTAGAGTAGAGACTTAGCACCTCATGGGTGTCATTTGCTGAAAAAGTGAGGTGAGTGACCACCCGATTTTATGGGCTAGGGGATGTAGGGTCACTCCATCTTGGTCCCGATTAAATGGCTGAGAGGTGGGAAGCTTTCCTGCCAGTGTTTGGCTGGAGATGAGTCAGTATTGCCAAAAAGTGAAAAGCTTTTATTCTAATCTTCTTAAAAAATGTTTAAGATAAAGAGGATTTAAAGCCTGGGTAAGATAACTGTGTCATGTATTCATTTAACATCTTATTAGCTCTTTTAAACCCTCTTGCTGTCTTACTTTCTCAAATTTTTGCCCAAGTAATGCCCCACCCATAAAATGACAACAAACTCAGTACGATCTATATTGGGTTCATTTTTCGTACCATGTAGTTTACCGATGTCATGTACAGAAACATTTCTTAGTATTCTCCACTTAACCATCACCCACTTGAGAAACTGAATTAACAGACAAGGGTCAGGCTAAATATAAAAGTAGAAATCTGACCTAGGGCCTGCCCCAACCTGTCCAGGTAACCAATGCATTGTCTGTAGAAATCATCCAAGGGAGTCAACTTCTGGAAGTCAGACTAGTAGGAAACCATTCTGCCACCTCTGATGACAATCAGGAAAGCCACTAGTAACCTCTGCAGCAATGGCCCAAATTGGCAGGAACTTGAAAAATAACTGACAGCTTTCTTTTGTTCTTCCATCCAAGTTAACACTAACCAAAGAAAGCAAAATACACATCCTTAACCAAACACATAGGAACATAGGATGTTTTCCTTCTAGCTGTCCCCCTATAGCTTCCACAGGCCAACAGCCTCCAATCAGGGCATCTCTGAACCTGCTCCCTCTTATACTATGTCAAACACAGATGATAGTGGCCCTTTTGACAGCAAGTTTTGAGTAAACAGCCTGTGCTTTTCTCATTTGGTGGATCTTCATTTATTTCTACACACTGATCGTTTCCTGTCTTTTCATTGCTCTTTTGTGGTCCTGTTTCAAAGAGTCTTCAAATTCATATCTGTACATAATTCCCACACTCCTTTAATCATCTATTAAGCAACTAGAGAGCAAGGAAGCAGCGATTACCCTTAAAATGTTTCTCAAAACCCTATTTGTACAAGCCTTTCAAAATTAGTCAGTGTCTACTAACAAAGCTTTCTAAATTACACTCAGCATAATTTTAAAAAATCAGTGCTTTACTGTTTGAAGACAATGCTAAGATTTTGAGGGACACAGATTTTTTTTTAACTGAAACTCTTTTTCTTAGACTCACAAATAGTGAAAGAAAGACTTTTTTTTTTCATTTCCTTCATCCATTCCATTCTTTGTATAAATATATATAAGGCATTATCAATTTTCCAGGGTGTGTTTTATGCACATAGGGCAAAGCAAAACACAATGCAAGTGAACAAATGAACAAAAACATCTGCTCTCTAAAATTTAGAGACTGTAGGAGAAAAAAATATATATAGTTACAGAACATGTAGAATACATTCAACTGACAGAACTCATCAAATGATTTGGGTGCATGATGGAGGTCTGGGTGCAGGTAAGGAGTCTCCCCAGGTTACAATGTCCCAGTTGGTGGCAGAAAGTGGGGAGGGGAGGGCATTCCAGGAAAGAGGGACATAAGTCAAACAGTTATGCCAATGTCAAGAACACTTTCTATCAGAGTCCATATCCCGAAGTGTCTTATTTTTATACCAAACTAAGGAGTTTACAAGATGCTATAAATGGTATGAGAAGATCTAGAAGGTGAAATGGGATGGAAGGACAAGGTAATCACAACTGGTGAGATCTGTGGTGATTCCTCTCAGACATAAGATTCCTTCTTTCTTTCATTCATTAATCCATGCATCCATACATACATCCATCATTCATTCCTGCTGCTCATATGTGTTCTATGTTTATTCCATTCTATACATTGTGTTAGACCACAGGGACACAGTAACGATCAACAGTGTTCTGTCTAGCTGAGGATGCTGGCATTACCAATCAAGTTGTCATCCAGAAAAGAATGAAATTAGAACTATGATTACTTCCTCTGGAGCTAAAACTTTTCATGGTGGGCAGAGAAGGGGAAATGCCCCTCTGTACTAGTATGGAACGGACTGTCCTCATAATAGGCTTCTCACATGGAAGTCATCATGAGTAAACTATGTCATGCCCAATAATATTTTGGTATTTGGGAAAGCTATAAAAAATTGCATACAGATGTTTGAAGGATGAATGACATATGTTCATCTTATCGTACATTCATCAACTTGAGACTTTTTTCTTCTATCTCACCTAACTTTTTGACACTTTTCATAATTCTCGGTGATATTAGCTCAACATTATGTATTTGGAAAAAATATATAGCTCTAGGAGACCCTTCGTTAAATCTACAAAATTTAGGCAAAGAGAAGCATAACAAACATAGAACATGACACAAAGATGAACAATTATACCATGACAAAGTAGGTGAGTCACAGCAAAAAGACATTCCATCTATTTACCACCTTTTCACCACCTAGAGAAAGGAATAAATTAGTATCAAATCTTACCTTTGCTTATTTCAATCAAAAGATTACTTTGAAAGAAATGCATTTTTGTGAAATATTTAGAGAATATTAAAATTTCTGTCATTCTGACTACTAAAAATAAGTTTTGTAGAAAATTTTCGAATGATTTCTAGGAGCTTAAATAGAGTTATCAATTGTCTACTTAAAGCATCGTATTTTTAAATGTTTTCTTACCATTTTTACAAATGTTTTCTGCGTGTGCATATTAAGAAACAACTGTAGTAGAAATGTAGAGAATATACAAATTTTTATCTCTATATATGTAGGAAATATAAAGATACTTTCTAAGATGTTAATATATCCTAATTTGTAGCTATAGATGCAGTTCACATTTAGTGAGTACAAAGTAATTGGTAATTGATGTTATTGGTAATGATAGTTGTTATACGCCAAATCTTAGGAAAGGCGTGGGGGGGACCTTCCACCTCCAGGAAATAAAAGCAAAAACAAAATCAAAATATTAAAGCCTGCATGTGGAATAAAAGTAAAATGTCTATCAAATTAATTCTAAAACTTCTATTAACACAGGTTTCTATTAGGTGAATTCAAAGAAAAATCATTGATTTACCTTCACATGAGCACTTTTAACACACATGCCTACACCTCATGCCTAATTTTTTGAATGATGTACATGTTAGAGAGCAAAGTACATTTAATTAAACAAACATATTTAGAGCTTTTTTATGGATCAAATTTTATATAAAATGCTAGGGCAAAAAGATGATGAAAGTCAGGAGGTCACAGCTATGCCACAAGGCAACAGATGTGATAAAACAGTCTGCAAGATGGGCGAGTGTAGAGAAACAAGTGGTGTGGATAATGACCTGACCTGAAGGCAAGGTGTGCCAAGAATGTGTGGTGGACGATGGAAATCAGAGAATAAGAATGCTTTTATATAAATTTCTGGAGCAGAAACTACACATTAATCTAGTCCCAAGATAGCCATGGAGCTAATGGAGAAAAGCAACATCCTCATGGTCCCTTAGACAGTGAGAAAGCTGTAAGTGGCTATTAATTTCTAGCCGACTGGATGGGCACTTTTCTTCACCTAGGGAATAATAACAGGAAAAGGTTAACAACCTTGAAAAACTACTTTGCCAAATGTTCAACCACTTTCCTCTGGTGCCCTAGGATAGGACAGAGAGCAAGTCACTTACTACATTCAAGGGACTGCCTCAAAGATGTAGCAATCCAATATGTCAGCACCAAACGCTGTCACGGAACATCACTTAGATTCTGCTTCAGGGAAGTGCATCTGGTGTGACGATGACCGATAAAACCCAGATGTTATTTAAATCTACTCTATGAAAATGTTGGCAATGCAGGACCCTAGTGAGCTCAACAATAGAATAAGACAACAGAATAAGGCATAGGTTGCATCACAGCATATTTATTCCAGGAGGAAGAGAAGAATTTTGGAAGTATCTTGTTTGCGGACATTTGCTCTGGGCTCGCAGACACTTTCTACACTTAATCCTCCCAAGCCCAGATGAGATGAGATAAAGTTCATTTTAGAGCGGAGAACTAGGAGTTCTGAAAATGTTAGAAACCTAACTCAAGGTTATATAACTTAAGAGGTAGAGGTGAAACTTCCAGTGGTTTTGTCTGCGCCAAAGTCAGTGTGTACTTTCTGTCTTGCAAGCTGTGGTTTTTGTGTGTGTGTGTGTGTAAGAATAGAAACTAATAGATCCTTTCACTGAGAAACTTAGCTTTCCTTGGGTAGATGAACTCCATGTAGAAAAAAAATGTAATAGACTATACGTTCAAGTACTAACCAGTTTGATAGCTCACGACGGCCACAGTAATGAGCCTTCACAGGAGAGCTCTTGAAGTGCATCTTTGAGTACTAATTGCACCTCAGTTGAAAAAGATGAGAGTTCCTCTCCTGTTCTTACTGCCCCGCCAAGTTGGAAAGATCCCTACCACCACATGCATTGTGGCAGGAGTGAAGCCAGGTCCTTACGGCCCTTCTGAGACATTCTGTCCCATGATCAGGAGAGACTCCCTTTTCCTTTCCATCCCCCAAATTAATGAATACATCTCGTTTATTCATTAGTAAAGAAAAGATTGAGAACATTAGGAAAACAGCATTTCTTGCCGAAGGGACCTTCGACAAATTAAAGTTTCTGCTTAAGGCAAAATTAAGGAATAATTGGGTTTTCTTGCACGAAGCTGTCAGCATTCTGTGGTCTTTCTCCCTGACTATTTAACCACTGTAATGTGAATTCAGACCCTTGTCCGTCTCCACAGAGGAAATCAAGGTTGTGGCCACTAAGGAGCTCAAGGACATCAGATGGTCCTTGCTTCCTCCACACAATGCTACAGC
This sequence comes from Proteles cristata cristata, assembly GCA_017311185.1. Classification (NCBI taxonomy): domain Eukaryota; kingdom Metazoa; phylum Chordata; class Mammalia; order Carnivora; family Hyaenidae; genus Proteles; species Proteles cristata. The sequence continues at coordinate 577,501 of JAESUZ010000823.1, forward strand.
TCCACATGGAGAAGAGGAGAAGACAATAGACAGTAAAGGTATCCAGTTAAAACTGTGTTTGTTCATGGGGCGCGTGGGTGGCGTAGTCGGTTAAGCGTCCGACTTTCGCTTGGGTCATGATCTCGCGGTTCGTGGGTTTGAGCCCCGCGTCGGGCTCTGTGCTGACTGCCAGCTCAGAGTCTGGAGCCTGTTTCAGTCTGTGACTCCTCTCTCTCTGACCCTCCCCTGCTCATGCTGTCTCTCTCTCTCTCTCCTAGAAATAAATAAAAAAATATTAAAAAAAAAACTGTATTTGTTCATGGGGCACTGAGATGGGGATTCAACACTGACATTACAGTGCACTAAGCACGTAGACAGTCCCAACGTTGACAAGCTCTAAAAGCTAAAGCACATCTCATCTTTTGGTTCTCCAGTCACTATTTTTTATAATTTAACTCACAGTAGAGTAAAATCATAATATAACAGGGTATAATGTACTATAATTCCTGCAGTGACAATTTACCAAGTCTATTGAGTAACTGGCAAAAGAAACACTGTCATTGGCAAATGGCGACTGCCCTAGCCTCCTATACAAGACTGTCTAACACGCTCCTGGCACAGCTGGCGTTTGGGGGCAAACTGAACAGAAATACAAGTTTCGTGTTAGGAAGAGGTAGAAGATATCTATCTCCTTTTCTTTGCATGTTTATTTGACTTTGAGAGAGACAGTGCAGGTGTGGGAGGGGCAGAGAGAGAGGAAAGAGAGAATCCCAAGCAGGCTCTGCACTACCAGTAGAGAGCCCGACACAGGGCTCGAACTCATGAACTGTGAGATCATGACCTGAGTGAAAATCAAGAGGTGGACGCTTCACCAACTGAGCCCCCCAGGCGCTCTGAAGATATCTTAAAATATATGCTAATCATCAATTCCTTGGATACCTGTCTAAGGCATGATTGGCTAATGTCTTGGTTATCCCTCCAAGAAATTAGAACTGATTTTACCCCTAAGGACACTACCAGTTTCACATGTGTACTTATTAAAATATGCAACTTAATTACACCATTTGTGGGTTATGGATTATGGCAAAATCCCTTAAGGAGGCCACACGTACACACATGTGACTACGAGTTATTTTTCGCATTTATGTATATCCCACCCACATCTTCTAATGCTCTAAAGTCAGAAAAGATTCAGTGCATAACACAAGAATGAAAGATGGACAAAAGAGTGAACCAATAAATTAGAAAGCCAGGTGTCCAGAAATCAGCTAACAATCACACAGTATATACCTAGAACTCTGCTCAGATATTAAGAAATATAAAAGATGATCTTGGTGTCCAAATATAAAACCATTTAGCTGAACAGTTAAAGTTAACATCAGTACAATGACTTTCATCAAATGGCCACTGAAGGCATGTTTGTAGGTATAATTAGATGGAGCTATAAAAAATTTAAAGAGAGAAAGAAAGAACTAGAACAATTAATTATTTCAGGTCAAAATATAGTTTGCATAGAGTACATACAATCTTTTTTTTTTTTAATTCTAGAGGAACTGTTTCAACAATTAATTTCACATTATATTCTTAAGTAGTCTGCAGCAGTAAAAAAATAAATAAAACTACAGATCATAATGTGAAAGACACGCAAGAATAAACACAATAAAATATGACCTATTCATTCACAAATAACACAGACTGGGAAATGTCATGGTTGTCTTCTTTGCTTCAGATTTCGTCTTTTGTGAAAATTCAAGCATTGTTGAAATTTGGAAAAATCAGTCTGAGAAGTATATTAATCTTGGAGTTGAAAGAAAAAAAATGGTTTTTAAAAGGCAAATAGTTATTGCTGTTAACCTTTTGAATACCCAGTCAAAAACCTGAAGCAGTCTAGATGTTCTCTCTAAACTATCAAGGTTCCTTAGACCCCAAGACAACAGGAGCACAGATTCTGAAATGTTAATTTCTCGTGTGGTCTTCCGCTCACACTGTGTTTTCTGCCTCTGAGTGTGCTTTTGTCACCATGTGTAGACATCTCGCACAAATAAATCTGCGTACTTCACTCCAAGTGTTTTCTTATGTAAAGACCATACATTCTGAGATAAGACAGATCTGCATTCATTCTCAGCTTTCCCAACTACTTCCTCATCTGTAGAGATTACCTCTGCGCTAGATTTTTGGTTGAGTCATAAGCGATATAAAAACAGTAAGTCTCCAATAACATTTCAGGGAGCCCTAAAATTTCACAGAGATGCCCAGAGATGGTATAACAGAGGGGGGCGGAAAGGGTGGCCTGTGCCTGGAGGCAGAACCCTGCCACAGACTGACCCTGAAAGAGAACCCGTTTTTATGTGTTTAAAATTAAGGCTATCTGAGGAGAAGGATAGTCAAAAGTTTTAAGAGGGGCACCATATGTAGAAAGCATCTTTCAAACGATGAAATAAACGTATAGAATAACTTCCAAAGCATCAATGCTTAGCGAGTGTGACATAACTGGTGGCTGCTGCCACTGCTGTGGTGTTCACACCACACCTCGGGGAGGGGAGGAACCTTCCTCCTCAGGAAAATAAGGGCAAAATCCGGGTGTGAAATCCTGGTGATGAAATTAAAGCACAATGCACACAAAGTCATTCTAAATGTATATTAACACAAATTTTTCTTAGATGGATTCAAAAGAGAAATCCTTAACAAGAGTAAGTAACATTGGCTCTTGTTTATTCTGCTGATATGCTTCTATGGCGAGAAACTGTGTGTACAATTGCTTTGAGGACGTACAAGTTCATGGCACTGGTCAGCTGGAACTGATCACTTACAGAAGCTTCCCAAGGGGCCAAGCACACTGCAGCAATGTAATGGTACAGAGGAATCCCGAAATCCCTTGGGGTTATTTAACCTTGTAGTTCATAAGGCATTCGCAATACATTGTATTTATTTTCACACCAATCTACCACAAGAGGCAGAACAGTATTTTTCTACTATACAGAGTTTTAAAAAGGCAGCTGAAGGGGTCTGTATGGCCTGTCTGACTTGTCCAGGGGGGCGTGGTGAGCAGAGGTAAGGAGACGTGTATTCTCCAACCTCCTGCCTTTCCCATTCTGCCATGCAGGATAACTCAGAAGATACCAAGAACATCAGGAAGTATCTCCCTGCCACCCTATAACAGCACATCATTTCCACAAGCCGTCGAAATACTCTATGCAGAACCATCACACATGCTGAGATAAAGGACTTTCCCTGGCTGCGTCTGTTTCTACATTGCCCTAAGGTAGAATCAAAGCATCCAAGCTAGGTGTCAGTCACTTAAAATGAGACAGACAGACAAAAAGATAGAGACAGAGACATGGAAGGGGTGGGGAAGAGGGAGAGAAAGAGTGGGGTGAGGGTCTGCTTTATGTAGTGGTGAGCTGTGAGTTTAGATCAGTGGTTCTTGATAGAGGCTTGGAGGGGTACACTAGCAGGCTTGGGGACAGGTGCTTTGCCAGAGGAGACATTTCTCTGTCACTTAGGAGGCTTGCAAGCCTTCAAATTCTCACTCTTTTTTCCATCTACTTCCCCCAGAAATGTTCATTTATATAGCAAAGTAGTTGATGTATTTTAGGCATTCAGTAAACATTGATTAATGTAGTTTTCAGCAAATCAAACTACTCGGGGGAAGATGACCATACGTTCTATCCTTCGAGCGTGTTGCAGAGAAAATACAGGTTGATGCTGGCACAGGGCACCATTCAGGATTTATGTTGGGTACACTTTAGTGTTTATTTGATAAATATGTGGACACGTAACTGGAAGTCAAAATGAATTCCTTTATCAACACATAAAATAGTAGGTTAATTTTTCTCCTGTGAGTTTGCAACTTTGTCATGCCTGTCTGTGAGAAGCACCAATTCCAAACTTTTATCCAATTACACAGCAAGTGACATTGTATAACATCTATACTTACTAATAACTAAGAAGTTAGTATACTTCCACAAGTCTGAATGTCAATGATGATTATCACGACTATTGGAATAAACTTTGTTTCAATTGAGAAGGAAATGTTTGATAATTAAGATTTTTCTTAAATAAGTAAAAATTTCACTCTTTTCTTCATAAAAGCCAAGATCTTTGCCGTTACATTGACAGCTCCTCTCTCATTTTCTGTTTACATGCTCTCTCACATGTCTGCTTTCCATCTTTAAAGTCTCCAACTTTAGTGTGTTTGTGTGTGCGTGTGCGTGTGTGTGTGTAACAGGTCATTTGCAAGTAATGGAACAAATCTTGCATTCGGGACCTCAAGTCGGGAGGGAATACCGGTAAGTACTCATTAATGAACAAAATCATTTAACAAGAGCTTTAGGGTAAAGTGTAAGGGTACAAACAGCTTAACTGAGACACCTCTCCTTGAATCAGTAAGTAATTAAAAATGATACACCTTTTAAACTCCAACCTTTTACCAACTCTGTTTCTGATATCACTGATCTTCGAATGCAAGTTTAATATTTATTGAAATCTCAAATCGTGCATATCACTGTATTGGTTGTGACTGTCAGTCAATAGTTAACATATTGATACAGTCCTTACAAACAAGTTAACTGTAAACTATTTGAAAACCTAACTTCGACCCATAAGTCATAGTGCAACTGAGACATGTTAGAGTTCTGTTCTAAAGGAAGGTACATTCTGGAACTTTCTCAACTGCAGATTTTTAACTGTGTTCTTTCTGCTAAAAACAAAAGAAGATCACAATCATGATCTCAATGCCTGTGTTACCCACTCCATGAATATCTTGAGGACTTAAGCTTATCAGAGCATCTTGCTTATGCAGACTGTTCCTTGCTTGACCAGGTAAATGTCTTCTAGTTTGGCTAGGTGCTCCTCATGTAGGGTTGCACATCATAAGAAAATGAGGGATATATTAATAACTACTGAGGCACAGACTACACTCCAGCTCAACTAATTCAGAATCTGTCGGGAAGGGGCCTAGACATTGGCATTTTTTGCAAAGATCTCCAAATGATTCCAATGATAGAGTTGGATGAAAAGTTATTTAAGCCATGACAGTAATAATTCCATTTTGCCTTTTTTCAATTGCTTTCAATAAAGTTCCCATCTTGCTTTTAAACACTAATTTCTTCTAAGTGCCTAAAAAAGTCCCAGTGTAAAGTGATGTTTGCTTTTCCCTTTCTATAAATCTGTTTCATGGAAATATGTTGCCTCTGGCTTCCATCATCTGCATGTAAGCCTCAGCCAACATATCTTCTTTCAAAAGCTGAAATAACAGATATCTAATTTTTAAATAACATATTCATTTTTTTTTGAGAAAGAGAGAAAGAGAGCAAGCCAGGAAGGTGCAGAGAGAGGGAGAGAGAGGATCCCAAGCAGGTTTCCTGCTGTCAGTGCAGAGCCTGACATGGGGCTCAAATTCACGAACTGTGAGATCAGGACCTTGGCTGAACCCAAGAGTCAGACACTTAACTGACTTAGAGCCACCCAGGTGCCTGCAAATAATAGATATTTTTAACTGTGGCTTTGATAGGGAAGTAGGGTCCAGACTTACCCTCCAACCTGAAACAACTAAAAAAAGAAAAGAAAAATTATAGGAAAAAAATGTTTGGGTACTGAATATTCAGTAGTATGGGACAGTGGTTCCCGAGGGAAGAAACATGAGCGAGTCTACCACTGCCCTGTGGATTGCCCAGCAGGAGTTTGCAGAGGGCAGGGAGGGGCCGGGGACCCACACAGGGTCTGGTCGTCTCCATGACTAGGGGAGACAGGGTTTACATGGTATGGAGCAGGGTGTGGGGTTACACTACAGGGCAAAGTAAGAGAAGGGAGCTGCATGGAGAGATGCAGCGAAGAGTTCCTGGAGTCTCCAGGTAAGAGGCATCGGCAAAGCCATGGACATAATGACCCAAGGCACGACAGAGGGTGAGATGAAGCACGAGAAAGAGTAACAAGGGACTGTGGGGATCACCCATGGAGTTCACGCCAAGCCAGGTGTTTGTGTTCTGATGGCGAGAGCCAGACAATCCTCTAATACTGGAGCACTGCATAAAGTACTCAGAAGGCTACTGCCTCAGTAACTCGGAAAAATGAGTTCTAGACTAGAGATTTCTTTGGCCTCACTTAACAAAGTTTAAAAACAATTTCGAAAGGATCCAACTGTTTGCAAGTAACTTAATGGTGTACTAGAACAGAACATGAAGCTTGAACTATTTAAAGAAATCCAAAAATAAACAGCACCTGAAAACTTAAAATGCACAATGTCTGGCATCTAAGCAAAAATTAGCAGGTATGCAAAAAAGCAAGAAAATATGACTCATATGGGGAGGAAAATAAAACCAATATAATAATCTTTGTCCCCTGATAAAGTTACACTGTGTTTTCCTTCAATGGGTCATTTACACCGATAAACAAACATATCTTTCTCTTCTCATCCACTTCCTCCTGATGCAAGGTACTGCTACTCCTGATGGTCTAGTTTAAGCATTACCTCCACATAGATGTTCCTCTGTAAATAATCTTCTCATGTGTGTTTACATTTTATCTTACATACACCTCCATTATTAATACTTGTTGTACTCCCTTAATGTTATACCTAAATTTTGCCTGTATTTGCTTTGAACCAGTCAAAGGCAGGAATAGTGTCATACACATGTGTCCTGACACTTAGTACATTAATTGGGGCATAGTGTCCAAAATGTTTGGCAAATGCATAAACAAATCAGTGAAGGATGTTTCCATTTCCCATTGTTTTTTTATTCATACTCTATGTATCAATGTGTTCATTGAGCTTACCAAGTCTCTTTTCTATTATTTCCTCCAAAAATGGCTGGACAATTTCTCTCCTATCTCACTTCACTACTAAAACACATAGATTTAGCAATTAGAAAGTTATTTTTATAATAATCTGGTATTGATAACTTGAGTTTCTCTTACTTCTCCATGTATATGATCTAGATAAAAAATCCAAAGGCTAGGGATGCTGTAAAGACTAAAGGAGAGGATGTGTGTGTCTGGTATGGAATAAATGATTTCCCCTTGGTGCTCTTCATCTGCATAGTTTAGTGCTGATGAACATGAAAAGGTGATTCTGTATTTCTTGTTAAAACAGTGATAGAAATCAGTGGCTTTGTTGATAAACATTTCCATTGCGTAATTCTATTTTTTCACATACATACATTAAGAAGTAGTGAATAAATGATATCAGGTCCTGACAATTTTTTTGGACATTTGCCTTTTCCACATTATTGCTATGTAGTTCTCACATTTTCCCACATTATAACTACAAAAGTACCACTGAAAGAGACATTCCTTATCAACCTCAGAAGGCAGAATTAATCCTATTCATGCAGTTCATATTTTTTGAAATGCCTAGTTCACAGACGATTTTCACCATACACTGAAATGAACTGTCTACATTACATAGATACGGATGTAATATACTTTTCTAATCCATCCATTTTATCTGATTTGCATTCTTAATAATTTAGCTGAAAGTTTATTCTTTTCTGACTGAATTTCTTTTTACTATATAGCTCCATATAAATAGTGCATTTCTATATTATTTTATTTTAAAGCGTACTGTACTTAAAACATTTTAAATACATGTTTAAAACCAAAATTCAATTTCATGTCATACATGTGAACTGAATGTCTATTTTGCAGCAAGTGCTATGGAAAGCTGAAAAAGGAATTAGAATCCCCCAGCTACCAATGAACTTATAATCTATTAGCAATGATCGTATGTGGCCCTATACTGTAAGTGTCATGGTAGTTAATGAACACATCTAGTTTTGGAAATTAGATAAGGGGAAAGTGTGTGAAGGTGTCGGTTCAAAGTAGGTTATATACAAATGCAGCATATGAATTAGGCCCTAAAAAATGAGTAGGATGATGATGGTCAAAAACTCAACATAAAGAAACGTACAGAAGCAGGAAAATGCCAGATGCCAGATGTAGTCAAAGAAAATCTATGAATCCTCACTGTCTATAGAATATTTCTTATTTCAGAGAGTTGGCAACAAGTTTGGGAGAAAGTGACAGATACTGTCCAGCCCCAGTGTATATATGTACACACACAGAAACAGGAAAAGTCAGGAAGTTTAGGTAGTTATTCTGACGATGTTCCTTTTTGCAATGAAAAGGGGTTATTTTAACCCTGACTGTCCCTTTCTAGGTCTAAAGCTTTTGGCCACCTGTGTAAATTCTTTTGGCCACAAGAGAATTTGGGTAACATTTTAAAACAAATCTGCTTTAAAGAGCCTGTAGCAAGGAGAAAATTATTGTCTTACGGTCTTAGCCTATAGAGTAATTAACTCTCCTAAAAATTGTGAAATGTGAAAAATAGAAATTCTTCCTGAATAGCGAGGTACTCTATGTCTCAGCCATATCCTTGTCTTCTTGACAGGAAGGTGTCCTACACAGAGGTCAGAACGTTTTGCTCCAAGTGAGCATCCAGAAAGACCACGGATGGCAGTCCAGGGAACCCCATTCCCCAAACAAACATGGATGCGAGAGTCCCATCCAGGGAGATGATTGGATGGGGCCACACATCTGTGCCCCAGGGGTCTGGGCGGCTGGTCCAGTCAGCCGTGCAGCAGAAGGTGGAAGATGGAAGAGAAAGGACAGTGAACAGAAGCTAAGAGGCAACAGAATCCATGCAAAAGGAAAAGAAAAACACAAAATAGAGTGAGGTAGAGAGATAATGAGAGGGATCAGATGTTGAGAATGGTTCCCTTATATTCTCCTTCCCCATCCCCATGCCGCCCCCTTCTAGCTTGACTTCCTGTGCAATGACAGGTAGAAAGCTCGAGACCTTGTGTCGAGAAGCTGCATGCAGGACAGTTCTACCAGGAAGGTGCCCTGTTGGAGTCTTGAAGGAAGGAAGCAGGCCACGCCCCCGGGGAGGGCACGTCCCCTGGCCCCAGGCACTGGGACTGCACAGCCAATGGCATAGCTTCTCACTGCAAGGACTGCCATGGTTGCACAGGCCACTCCCTGGACAGCCGAGTACACTGCAGTTCTACAGCCTCCGAGAGGCTGAGGGTAGACTGGACAGCTTAACCCTCCCAACTGTGCCTTTTCAGAAATATTCTGTTTACACTGTTCCCATGCAGCTAGGACGCTGCACAATGTCCTGGACAAGTGAAGAGAGGAGAAAGCCAATCACAACAGGGGAGTCTCTGATGCACAAGGAGAATATTTCCCTTAAAAAGGGACCTGTGACTGGAGAGAATGCCTTCTATTTTCTCCCAATGATATGCATCTCATCAAGGAATATGCACCATCACAGAGGTCAGTAATAGAGAGGGCTGTGAAAAGCACCCATTGCATCAGTGAGAGCCACGGAAGACAGTAAAGAGACCCTTCACCGCAGCAGGGAAGCTAAAAGCCCAGCAATTAAGAGTATAAAGCAGCGAATCAAGCACCGGTCCTGAAGTCTCTTTAGAAACAGATGAAGTGCCCTTAATCCCTCAAGTCCCCTACTCCAGGAACTGTATCCTGGTGGCCTCTGTTGGGAGTAGTTTCAGAGGCTGGAAGAGTAAAGGAGGAGTGAAATGGGTTAGTTAGTTCCCTCTTACAGCCTTAGGACCACACAGAAGACACCAGAACAACAGTGTGCCTGAAGACCCAGCTCGGAGGATGTAGGACAATTTAATCCATCCTGCCATCCAGAAGACGTGACAGTATGTGAGCAAAGTTTTTGGTTAATTTTGGTTTTATTGCCTGAAATGAAAATGGAAGCATTGATGCTAAGAGTCTACTGCACAGCTTAACATAGAAGGGTGTGTAGACCTCTCAGACCCACATGATACAGAATCCTGGGTCCCCAGGAATGTTCAGTCCTGAGTTAATTAGACATAGGGCTTCTGAAGCGAAAGGTGGGCAATCGCATTGCGGCAAGATGTCACTGCTTCACCCCTTGAATGCTGCCTCATCGCTGCCTCATCGCTCTCTGGAAGGGCTATGGGTATGTACGTAGGGAGGGCAGAGGTGGATAAGCTGATGCTGGACCTGAGGTAACCCGGGAAACATGCCTCCAAACACCACCATGACCTGTCCCGGAAGAAACGCGATGGAGGCCAGGTAGTAAATGGAGGTTGCTTATTGTGAGAACAGTCAGTACTCACATTTCCCCTGCACTTACCATCTTTCTATTGACTCTCAAGTGCTTATGTGGGATGAATACCTTTGCCAACCGAATGAAAACATCTAACTGTGAAGAAAGAATTATTACAGAAGGGAGGAACATATGAAAGCATCGGAATATTTTTGCCACCCACCCATTTTATGAAACAATAACCATCTGTAGTCCCAGGGAGCAATGTGTAGGCAGACCTCCTGATTATGGGCAGAATTCAACACCAGGAAGATGTGAATGGCCTTCTCCACTCCTCTGAACTTCCACTTCTGGCCATTTTAAGATGCTGAGGAAATTGAAAATGTGCAGAAGCACACACTTACTCCAAATGGTGGGTATGTTTGAGAGAGCTGGGGCTCCTGGGTGGCTTAGTTGGTTGAGTGTCCAACTCTTGATTTTGGCTCAAGTCATGATCCCAGGGTTGTGGCATCGATCCCTGCATCGGGCTCTGTGCTGGGAATGAAGCCTGCTTAAAATTCTCATTATCTCTCCTCTCTCTCTCTGTCTCTCTATCTCCTTCTGCCAGGCTCCCTGCTCACTCTCTCTCTCTCTCTCTCTCTCTCTCTGTCTCTTTCTCTCTCTCTCAAAATAACAATAAAAATTAAAAATTAAATAATTGAGAGTGCTATTCTATGTATGAATTTAGTGAGGATATAATGGAACAGAGTTATTTACAGGTTTTTACCAGCCAAAACAACTTTTTCTGTTTATGATCACCCGACCCCACCACGGAGAGATGGCCTTCACCTGATGTGACCAACACCATAGCTGCTGGCCCTCTACGCTTACAACAAAGCTTGGTGGGACCCGTGTGTTACCAGAAAGATGTGTTAACACAGAGTGGGTCCAACCTTAAGAGTTTCGAAATAGGGAGTTAGGAGTTAGCCAGAGAATTTGGATTTCCAGCAAATTCTCTGAGGATGTAGAGGCCACTGGCATGAGGGCATCGCTCTGAGATGCACTGGGTTTGGAATACGGAGAACTGTGAGTGATGTGTATGTATCAGATGAGACCTAGATTTAGCAAGAAGTGCGACATGATGAGAGTGGTGCGTGAAGCTGTGAGGAGGTGATCATAGGAGCACACAGAGGGGAGAGGCCAACGGGAAAGCTGGTGAATGGAAGAACACATGGGTGTCTGACATGGGGAAGCAGGGAAGTGCCAGTGGAGAGAGGGAGGGCGACCCACTATGAGAGATGGGACGTAACATGGGGAAAGGTGAAAGCTAGGCATATCTGTAACATTCTCAGTCTTCCTATGGGGAAAAAAAAAGGAGAGAAAAGAAAGAAAAAGGAAAAACAGGAAACCACAGGAAAAAAAAGAAACAGGATAAAAGTCAGTGGTAAATACTGCTCAATGACAGGAGCCGTGAGCAGGTGAACAGGTCTGGACCCAGGAAGTGGGAACCTTCACTTTGGGTAATATGAGATGGGTCAACACAGGAATGTCTACCGGGAGCATTTAGTGGAAGGTGAGGCATGGGGTGGTGGAATTCAGAAAATAAATCACACACAGAAGTGTGGCTTTGAGAGTCCTCTACAAAAAGGTCATAGTTGAAACTTCAGAAAATATTTTGTCTATAAAAGGACAGTCTATTATGGGAAGAAAGAGAGTTCTGAGCCCTAACCTTAACGAGTGTCTACTTTTGAAGTGCAGGCAGAGAAAAAGAGTCCGTAAAGGAAGCGGAGAAGGAAAGTGAGAGCGAGCCAGAGAAGGTCGATGCTTTGGGCTCTGACAAGGGAGAAAATCTCAAATAAGAGACACAATAGAACAGAAGCGGGGGGGGGGGGGGTCCGATGGCAACATCCTTCATGATTGACAACCAGCCCTCTCAGAAGACAGAACGCTCTACGTCATTACATGTAACCTAGAAATGATGCTTCACTTGTCTTTAAAAATGGTATAAAACGTTGTCCCCTGTGGTCTTCAGTGCAAACTCTCATTTTATATTCATTTGTTTTCCCAATGGTTTTTCTTACATTTCTGTCTCCAGCCTTTGAGAGAACAATTCTAACAGAGAAGAAAAGTAGGCAGGAAGCTAAAGGGGAGGTGAATGCAACGCAAACACTCTGATGACAAGGGTTCATCGCGCCTCCCAAAACCTCCCCCAATCAGTTACATTGTTTGCCCCTCGCAGGTTGCTGCCGGGAACTATCCTCTGTGCTTGCTTCATTCATCCCCGTGTGATGCGTGTGATGCGTTCCTTTTCCAGCTTCAGCTCTCCTGCTGAGAGCTCATCACTGTCATTCACAGCAAGGAAGCCAGGACATCACAAGGGGGAGGGAATGACGCAAAACCTGCTCCTAGCACGTGTTTTTAGTCTAGACACACATAATAAAAGTATAAAATAAAGGATAGCAAGACATCTAGAGCTGAGAAAATTTAGTTGAATGCATTACGCTTCCGAATTGAAAGGCAAAATTCGACTCTCCTCTCTTGCTACATCTTCAAGAAGTATAAAAGAAGGCAAGATTTGGTTGGAAAATCAAAACATGTGGCAAAGAACATAACATCTTCCCTTTGCATTTCGCCCTCCACGTGACCTGAATATCCCCCCCCCCCCCAGCTGTTGAACAAAACTCTTGTTGTAACACTTACTGGTAAATTGTATCCTCTTCAGAAAGAAAAGCAGTCACAGAACAGCAGTAACTGGGAATCCGCTAGGCACCAGGCACTCTGCTGGTGATCTGTGGGTTTGATTTGCAACATGTAATAGTCACTAAAGCAGATAGTCCCATGTCCATTTGCACCCAAAGGAATAAATGATCAGCAATGTTGAAGTCTTACTCAAGGTCTCCCTATAAGACAGTAACTACCCAGGTTTTCAAATTCTATGCATTTTCTTTTATGCCGCATCTATTTACTACAAACATTCCTTGTCACGTGGAACAGCGCTCTTCCTAGCTAAGAAATACAGCTTCCCATCCCTCACTGAAACTGAAGAGCCTACGGAAGGTCATCTTGAGATGAAGGCCTCCCCTGAGAGCGCCCTCGGGCTGCACGGAGCCCCCGGGCCTCGGACCGCCCTCGGGTCAGCTCGTCAGAGCACATCCCTGTGGTCTGGGTCAGGGCTGGGAGCTGCGACAGGTGCTCCGTGCACACTGGCCAGTGTCTCACCGCTTGCCTGAAGCCCGTGCGCCCTCTGAGCTCACCTCATAATTGGTCATTTTCAAAGGATTCTCAAAAGTCATGACTGGGTCCCACCAAAAGGAATGAACATCTCACAGATACTGAATGGTCAAAGCTATTACCAAGGCTGCTGTACAATTATGACTGGTGCTTACGTGATGATGCCACACGTGCAACGTGTGCGCGGTAACACCCCGTCCCTGACCCCTTAAAAACCCTGCTCACTAGTGTTCCGGGCTTCACCTTGCTGCCACTTCAGCGGTAGGCGGGTGAGCCCCTGCTCCAGCTTGTAATAAAGACCCTTTTGTACTTGCATCGGCGTCGGCCCCTTGGGGGTCCCAGGGGACTTGCGAATCGGGCACAACAAAACCAAATGCGAGGTCTCAGGCTTCTCTCTTTCTCAGCACGAATAACCTTTCGACCCATAATTTCTCTTCATCCCTTCTACGTTCTGAATGATTCTGACTCCTTACTCTTCATAAACTTCCATGGTCCTACATAAGGTGAAAGTTGACGGAACCACAAAAAATGTAAAGTGTTGTTCCTTCCTCTTTATTCTAAGCAAAGTGAGTCTGTTTACAAATATCTACAGCCAGGGGTGTCTGGGTAGCTCAGGTGATTAAGTGCCATGATCTCACAGTTTGTGGGTTCGAGCCCCGTGTCGGGCTCTGTGCTGACAGCTCAGAGCCTGGAGCTGCTTCAGATTCTGTGTCTCCCTCTCTCTCTGCCCCTCCCCTGATCATGCTGTCTCGCTCTCTCAAAAATAAACATTAAAAAATACAAAAAAAGAAATATCTGTAGGTCATTAATGAAAACTGACCTTTCTTCAGCAAGTGGCAAATTCAGCCATCCCTCCTACCAGAGAGTGGTTTCAAAGCTACACCAAGGCCTGAAATCCACTGTTTCATCAGGATTATCGAGTTTTTTTTAAATATTTTTTTTAATGTTTTATTTCTAGGAGAGAGAGAGAGAGAGACAGCGTGAGCAGGGGAGGGCCAGAGAGAGAGGGAGTCACAGACTGAAACAGGCTCCAGGCTCTGAGCTGGCAGTCAGCACACAGCCCGACGCGGGGCTCGAACCCACGAACAGCGAGACCATGACCTAAGTGAGAGTCGGAGGCTTAACTGACTAAGCCACCCAGGCGCCCCTAGAGTTTTTTATTAAGTTGGAACTCTGACAAAGCATTCCATTTTAAAGAAACTGAAAAATAACACCATGGTTTTAGAAGTTTTAGCAACTTTTGCTAGAATAATTGTTTTATTTACTTGGTTGATTGATTTAGAGAAGGGGAGGGGCAGAGAGAGACTGTTGAGAGCAGGTTCCACGTTCAACAGGGGATCATGACTTGAGCCAAAATCAAGAGTTTGAGGCTCAACTGACTGAGTCACCCAGGCATACAAAATTTTTTCTAGAATCATTGCAATAAAGCTCATAAAATGCCTTTATCACTTCGACTTTGTGTGTATTCAGGAGTGTTGAGTCTGCAGTGGCATTTTTGATAATGACTTCCCAAATTTGCCAGAATCTCACTATAATATTTATGTGTATAGTCTTTATTCCTCTTAGGCTTCAGATATCAGTTTTCCTTAATATGGAAGACTGGGGATCCAGCCTCTGGAGAATGATGGTGTAATAATGTATACAGACCACAGAGCAGGTGGGCCCAGGACAGAGGCCAGGTATGCACACTGCAAGGCTTCTCATACCTCATGCTGAACGCATTGTTTCCATCAAGCCCTTAACAGTGACTCAGTGTACAGATTCTGAAGTATAAATTATTTTGGTCCTGTTAGTTGAAAGATACCCACAACACAAACAAATGTGTATCGCTCCATCACAGCCGAAAGAAAATGCTTGTTTTCTTCATGTTCTGTTTATATGTAAAACTTTCAGCCAATTCCTCCTCAGTCCACAGTGAAACAACTTCACAAAGTAACCCTGTGTGGGAATCATTTCGCAACACGCACATGGACCAAATGGTCACGCCTTACACCTTAAACTGATACAATGTCATGCATGAAGTTCCTCCAGAGAACTGCAAGATTCCTGAGGCATCAGTGACTCCCTGTGGTCACCAACCCGAGGAGAGCGAGCTCCAGGAATGAGCCCAAGGGGCCCACAGGCTTCACGCCAAGTGCTGGCACATCACCGGTTCCATTTTCTACGTGTCCTTTCCAGGGAGGAGTCAGTCTTTGAAATCAATAATTAAAGATGCTGTCCGAATATACTGTTTTGAAGAGTACAATTTTTCTCCAGGGGCAAATCTACTCTGTTTTAGTTGCAAGGTCCCTCAAACGTCAGCCAGTTGTTGCTGGCTTTCAGACTCTTGAAAAGGCGCCCCCACTTCTGGTGAGAAGCTTGCTAAGCTTCTTAAGGGCTTCATGTTCTGTTTCTCAAACATGTTTCAGTCCCCCTCCCCAACCCCCCCCGTGGGAGTTGGGCAGAGCTGGGAGTCGGGTGCGATGCATCTCTTGGGCCCGGCAGAGAGCAAGGCCAAGTCTGTGATGGCTCCTGTGGCTTCCTCTTGTCACTGAAGAGTCTCAGCCATTATCAGTAAAGCTAACAGAGAGCTGTCCCAGGTCCCCCCCGGTTAGGTGACTTCAATGTTCCTGATTTTCCCAGAGGTTTCAAAATGACCTTTCTCAATATTAATCAGCTCCTGTCATGTGTCACATCTTCCCAGGAGAGTCCTGTACATTTGACTCAGTATTCTTCTTCTAAGCAAAGAATTATTACTCACTGCTAATAACGCAGGAAATTTGCTCAAAAGATACATAACCCGTATGTTAAGAGTTTAACTATTTACCAACCCACATACCGACTATCTTTGAAAGTCTTCCTTGTCCTGGGCACTGAAATGTACTGCCTTTCATTATGCAGAGTGCATTTGAAATAAAAAATTTAAGTGATTTACTCGAACACACAAACAGTTATTGATACTTGAGGCTTTATCTCAGCAATCAGGTTCAACCAAATTGCCTATTTGTGTTTTTGCCATAATACGTGAATACGCCTACCCCCAAGTTGTCACGAGAATGTCAGGTTGCTCTGGTAACCGTGCGTCAGTGGATAGAAATAATCAGGAGGCTTGAGTGAACAGGTGTGGTGGCCTCTGAACACTGCTGCTGGCCACCGCCACCAGACCCCAGTACCAATGAGCCAGAGGGCTGCTCTCCAAGGCGCTCTGGGGCATGATTGCAATCCTCTTCAATATTCAGATAGCCAAATGGCTAAAAAAAGATAATAGCATTGCACTCAAATTAACTATAAACCCCCCCCCATGCTGCAGGTGGGTATTATGGGTTCGTTTCAGGCACCAGTGAGTAAAGACCAGTGAAATTTCTTTTCCGTTTTCTGGCAAAAAACAGAGCATTTACCATCATCACCACTGAGCTCAGGAAAATGTGTGTCCTTCTCCTGTTTTCTGCTCTAGTCCCTCTGAGCATTCCCCTTTCTCACCACACAACACACACACTGACACCCATGACACACAGAGACGTGGAGATAGACAGGCGCACATACCGTTTCTCATTAGTTCTGGTATTTATTAAACAGGAAGAACATTAGTCTCTGTGCACATGAAGAAGTAGTATCTACTATTCCAGTGTGAGATATCACTTTTAGACATACATCTGATTGTATGTAGTGAGTTTTCAGGTTCAAAATTATGTGTGTAGAGGGGCGCCTGGGTGGCTCAGTCGGTTAAGTGGCCGACTTCGGCTCAGGTCATGATCTCACAGCTTGTGGGTTCGAGCCCCGCGTCGGGCTCTGTGCTGACAGCTTGGAGCCTGGAGCCTGCTTCAGATTCTGTGTCTCCCTCTCTCTCTATGTACCTACCCCGCTCACACTCTCTCTCTCTCAAAAAATACATAAGCACTAAAAAAAATTATGTGTGTAGAAAGTTGAAGATTTCAGGAAACCCTTATTTATAGGATCTAATGGCTTTTCTCCAATCACCTACTATTTTGCACAAAATATGTTTAATTAAGACAGTGGCATGAGTTGGAGAAAGTACTATACTATCGTAGGTTTCTTTATAAGAATGTACAAATTGCTATAGATTTAGTGCCTATGACTGCAAGGTGAAGGCACCATGGAAGAGTCTAGTGACATCAATGCACGTCTCATCCCACGAGGAGCGCCCACTGTCAATGTCAAGATTGCTTCATAAAAATAGTGCTTTATTTTTTCAGGCCAGCACTATGTTTAGAAGATTGGAAAATAGCAGGTGAAATCCAAAAACACATGACTGGAAATAAGTCCACCTCCTGAAAACCCTTTGCTAGGCGGGATGCTGCTTCACGTGTGATTCTGAGCCCAACACAAGTTGTGCCCTCCCTTGGGACATCGGCCACACTTCTGTCAAAGCCCAGCAGAAAGCTAAGTCCCCAAATGCTAGGAGCGTCTCCGATTTTGTTGAATATATAGTTCTAGGAGAGACAATACACACGCATTTAGTGGGAAGTTGCCAGCACAGGCTCCAGGAGCACATTTCCTGGGGTTGAACTTCCGCCTCCCCACACTCCTGCCGCATAAAGCTTGAATGATTTAATTAAACCCTCTGAGTCTCCGTTTCCTTACCTGGGAAATCAGGACAGCACTACTCTGCGAAAGACACTACTCTCCTTGTGTAAAGTCCCCCGAGCAGAGATATGAGGAGAAAAGCCCCATACGTATACATATAATTATACATAATATACAAAAATATTATATATTCTATATAATGAACTTGTAACATATGTCATAATACACACACACAATTTCTCAGAAGAACCTAGACTACTACACGTCTTTATACTTCCTTCGGTCAGGGATGTTGTAAGCCCCTAAACTCTATCCCAGCCAATTCCCACCATGAAAAATATATTTCACTTGCATAGATGCATCAGTAATGCAGAAGATTCTACTAGAGTTCCATCTGAGTACAGTCTTCTGATTATACAAGGATGGCACCGTGTTTATCAAAAAATTAGCACAAACTACGTAATGGTACCACTTTTGGAAATCAACAAATTTACTGGGAATCTGGAATTCAAAAATCCCCAAAACCTTAAAATGTCCCAGCCATGTAAGACCACCAATAGCAAGCACCTGAATTAGCTTAAAAATCCTATCCCCACCCAGCCTGAGCTGTCACTCTCAGACCTAACTTTCCTAGGAATTCTTCTCTAGTTGTAGTTACTTCATGTGTTTATTCAGACGTTTAATAAAAATTTTTTAAAAAATGCCTGGAGCATACAATGAATCGTATACAGTGACACATGTGAGTCTCAAGTCACAAAAACTATAAATTCTCTGCCCTAGCGGAATCCCAGGTATCGCGAGAGTCAGCTCCTAAAGATAACAGTACCACACGGTGTCGGCGTGCCACGTGGGAAGTGTGACACTAACCAGCCCAGTGGCATGCTGGAGTGTCTAGGGCAAGGAAAATTGGGGAATAAGGAAGGGCAGAGGCCACACGGCTTCCTAGAAGACCAGGGAAAGTGGCAGAGGAGCCCCATACACAAAAGCAAGACCACAGAGGTGATCACCACCAGAAAAAAAAAATCCCATGAGCAACAGGATTGAGTTGAGGAAAAGAATGTAAAGTACAGGGAAGGGGACTGAGGCAAGGAGCGAGTGGAGCAGGCTAACATGGGCGTGGTCTTGTTGAAGGCCGCGAGCCTACTCAGCCTTGCATTGGCTTAGGTTCTAATTCGAAAGACTTGTTCTTGTTTTTCCAAACCTCCTCCATGTCCTCATTTAAATAGATTAGCAAATCTTAGTAATGCCGCAGAATAGGTCCCGACAGGTCTGAACCCATGAGAAATGATGTGAAAATCTCTCTTGTTCAGTTTTAACTTCTCATCTTAAAATCTTTCCTGGATAATCACACTCCTGATGTTCAGTCTGCCCTGGTTAACTCAGCTAGTGCAAACTAGATGAATCTGTGTGGTTATAGGTCCAAAGTCCTTTAGGGGCTCCTTAAATTCCAAAACTAGAGGATGTTTATGCAGACAGCCTTTGTAAAAAGGTCCATTGCTCATCAGAACAATGAGGAACTGAGAAATAAGAATAAAACTGCCCAAAGCATGACCATGACCATGACCACACCTGATGAAGCAGCTCCGAAGTGGCCCGATAGTCAATGGTACCATGCCCAACATATGCACGTGTTTGCACATCAGGCTGTGAAGATTCGGATACATTTAGATAGTGCCTCACACATGGTCTGGCAGACACTCAATGAGTGTGCCCAGTGAACTTGTCAATATATCCCTTGATCTAGAATACACTGGGTGACATGGCAAAAACTGCATTCATTTTAGATTGGAAGAACACACACACACACACACACACACACACAGCGTATGTCAGCTATGTTGCGCACATAAGTAGGTGTATGTGTACACGTTATTGCACGCCTCTTGTTTCTATGGTAGGTGCCATCGCTATCACAAAATACGGGATGAAGCCATTTATTCTCTCTAGGGGCCAGTTACTCATGACTGGAATCCCAGTGGGCAGGGCTGTGCCAGGATGAGCATATTCACCAGTTAAAAGGCAGGTCCTGCAAAGCACATAACGGGAGGCAGGGATAAGCTTATGCTTGAGGCTTATTTGCAGTAACAAACTCTATATTAAAAATATGGGGAAAAAAGAAGCTGTAGGACTCAAACTTTTTGGTTTCAAAACTTACGACAAAGCTACAGGAATCAAAGGAGCATACTACGGACATAAAGGCAGACATACAAACCAATGGAACAGAATAGAGAGTCCAGAGATGAACCTTCATATATAAGGTCAAATTATTTGGGGGTATCAGGGTACCAAGCTCATTCAGTGGGAAAGGATAGTCTTTTCAAAGGATAGTGCTAGGAAGATTGGATCTCCAACATGTGAAAAGAAGGAGGAAAGGAAGGAAGGAAAAGAAAGGAAGGAAAATAAGGGAAAGGAAAGGAAAGGAAAGGAAAGGAAAGGAAAAAGAAAGGAGTGAGGAAGGGAGACACAGAAATAAAGACAAATTCAGCCCTTACATGCAGCAAAATTAACTAAAAATGGATCAAAGCTCTAAAAGCCCTAAATGTGAGACATGAAAGTATAAAGCTCTCAGAAGAAAACACAGAACAAAAGCTTCACCGCATTGGATTTGGCAATGATTTCTTGGATACAACAGCACAGGCACAGGCAAAGCAAAGGAAAAACAGGCAATTTGAACTTCACAGAAATTTTTTTTGAAATGTGCACCCAAAGAAAATATTAACACAGTAAACAGGCAATCCACAAAATGGGGAAAGCTGCAAATCATATATGTGACAAAGAATTAATATCCAGAATATAGGTTAAAAAATTCAATAACAACGAAAAATTAATAAGCAGGCCAAGTATTTGGGTATTCTCCAAGTAAGACAGAGAAATGACCAATAAGTGCACAAAAATATGCTCCTCATCACTCATCATCAGGGAAAGACAAATCAAAAGCATAATGCGATGCCACCTCTTACCAATTAGGATGACAGCTCTCAAAAAAAACCAGAAAGTGGTAAGTGCTGGTGAGAATGCGCTACAACTGGGGTCCTGGGTGCTGCTGGTGGAGCAGTTGTAGCGAAAACAGCATGGCAGCTCCCGCCAAAATTAAAAGTAAAATCACCATGTGATCCAGCAACTCCACTTGTAGATATACAATCAAAGGAATCAAAGGTGGGACATCGAGGAGGTATTTGCACACCCCTCTTCACAGCAGTAGTATTCACAAGAGCCGAAACGTCAAAGCAACCTAAGTGTTCATGGCTGGTCAAGGAAATGCGGTCCATGCATACAGTGGAGTATAATTCAGCTTCAAGGAGGAACTACGTGCTGACATACAGACGCTGGAGCACGGATGAACCTGAGGGGCGCCAAACTGCGTGAAGCAAGCCCGTCACAATAAAGGTGACTTCTGTGTGATCCCACTTCCAGGAGGAACTGAGTGGAGTCAGAACCCTAGACACAGAGGTGGTGGAGGGCAGAGGCTGGGGAAGGGGCCATGAGGAATGTCCGTGTAAAGGAAATGGAGGTCTAGTTTTGCAAGATGGGAAGTGTTCTAGAGATGGAGAGAGGGGACGCTTGCACACTATAAATATAATTTAATACCACTGACTAGATGCCTAAAAATGGTCGAGATGGCAGACTTTATATTATGTATGTATGTATATATACATTTACAGATATATATTATATATAAGCATACACATATTTTACACAATCAAAACGGGAAATATTAAAAATATCAAAAGTAGAAAAAACATGGGAATGTTATTAATTTCCATAGTAAATAATAGTGATATTGAAATATGTTCATAATATGAATATAATGTTTAAACTGAACAAAATCCCTGCAACTTGGTGTGTTTTGTTGCAAGAACCATGGATTATCCATCCTCATTGATGAATCTGCAGGGATCAACATAATTTTGTCAACAAATTGCGTCCCAGGTCTGATTCCCACCCCAGAGGGCGGTGGGGCTCAGGACCTGGGGCTGTACACTTGGGCACTTCCCCGACAACTTTCTCTGTACCCCTGTGTCGTGCAGTTTTCCCTCAAAAGAGGTGACTTACTTTGTTTACCCAGAAGGCAGAAAACCCCCGTGCCTGAAAAAAAACCTAAAAATCGCTGCGACTAAATGCTTATTTTCTCCTTGACGTTTTTCTCTGCCATCAAGATCAAAGTTTATCTCCGTTACCACAGCAACTGGCAACTGTCGTCTGCTTCCAGCTAACTCATTTTTGGCCCCTCTCCTCAGATCAATAGACCATTTAGTTTCAAAACGCTTTCCCTATTTGAGCCTCCTGTTTCACATCCTGAGACTTTTGCTGACGGGAACGGTAAGGGTCTGTGTTTTCCTTTTTCTTCGCTTGCATACATTCCAAAGAAAATTCACGCTCAGACCTTAACATCATTTTTAAACAATGAACATAGATACGAGGTACACATGAGGCCTATCAATTCCTCAAGATCAGAATCTTTATAAGAGGGAAACAAAGTATTTTAGGCATGTGTCATTCTGAACCACCCATCTCACTTAAGAGCAAATCATTTTTACTTTTTTCCCTGCCCATTTTTTTTTGTTTGTTTATTTAAGTGGCACACTCTGCTATTTCACCTCAAAAGGCAGAATGGGTGAGAGGCACAGCGTTCACACTGGGGTTGTGGTTCTTATAGGCCACACACAACTGATGCATTTCCAGTCAATAACATCCATAAGGTCATCACAAAACTTCTTGATCCTCAGTAAATTCCTTGAAGGTCAAAATGGGCAGCTTCCATTCTCTAATCTTAAATAAAGTGAATCCCTAACTACCCAAATGCTTTACTGTTGAGTAATATGTCTCCTATGTCTCCATTTTCCCAATCATAAATTGTCATGCTTTTCACCAAACAAAACTCTTCTTCGTATTAAATGGGAAGATGTAAGTCAATCATAGGCTCCAATAAGGAATTATTATATTATTTTCTTCAATATATCCTGTACCATAATTTTGGCCTATGATTAATTTGAGACTTACTGTGATTCTTATTCCAAATGGAGGCACTATTGATAGAGGTCACAACAGGAACTGTGTGTACATATGTAAGTATGACCCTTGCAGGTTTCTAAGACTGAATCGGAACAATCACAATATTCCACAGTTGGGTAAATGCAATTTTTGAATGGGATAATTGCATAAAGTTATTTACACATTTACTTTACATATGGTATATTCGGCCACCCTCCTAAAGATCAAGAATGCAAATCATCTTCTGTTTGCAAATTATACCAGAGCACATGGCTCTCTGGACGTGATGTCTCCCACGGCCATGCCTCCATACTTCTCAAGTTTCTTCCAGTTTATTCTATTCTCCCAACAAATATTTCAGGGTGTGATGAGGCCTCTGACAAACGTATAGTGTGAACAACAGCAGTGTTTAAATTAGGTGAATCGGGGTGCCTGGTGGCTCAGTCAGTTGAGCATCCATCTTCAGCTCAGGTCATGATCTCATGGTTTGTGAGTTCAAGCCCCACGTCAGGCTCTGTGCTGACAGCTCAGAGCCTGGAGCCTGCATCGGATTCTGTGTCTCCTTCTCCCTGACCCTATCTTGCTCCTTCTCTGTCTCTCAAAAATAAAACGTTAAAAAAATTAAATTAGGCTCATCAATTTGACAGCAGGAAAATGTATTCACAGTACAGCCAGAAACAGAAATGGTGATTCTTGGATGCCAGGTCCAGGCAGATTTCTTAACAGGGATTTCTACCTCCTGATCTATAACCAAATACAAAAATCTCTGAAAAGCAAGTTAAATTATATTTGTCTTCTTTTATATGCCATAGCAGCTCTTACAATGTTCTCGATGTTCATGTTTGTGGAAGGAAAGATGTTGGAAGGCTTAGAGGGCTTCTTGCTCTGAAAGCTGAGGTGTAACAGGAAACATATATCCGAAAACAGGTCTGATTCCACAGAACATGCTCAAAATTGCTTTGAGATAGTATGAAAGAGAAAATCAGATCAATTAACATAGAGTCTCAAAGCTCCAAATCTATCAGGTATCACTCATCGGTATTGGTGACCCAGGTGCTTAATTCTCAGCAAAGAGCTCATCTCGGAGAAGGAGAAGCTTTCCAACTGCAAATGGCCTCAGCTACAGGAAGATTCCCGAGCCGAGCCAGGCTTTATCTCCTTCAAGTGAGATCTGCGAGAATACCACGGGCAATAATCTATAAAGGGAAAATGTACTTACGGTCTTGACTGGAGACAAAAGTAGAGGGTTGATAAGTACTTTAAACCCTTTCAAATCTTACCATTTTGTGATTTAAATTCACGAGCTCTACTGGCAGGCCCATCAGCTGGTCAAATAATGAATCTATTTTTTATCTTGTCATGCCCTGTGCTAATCTGAGCCCAGGCTCTGTCTCATGTAAATGAGAGCCCGGTGTTTGACTCAGCTGTATGAAGCAGCAGCAGAATGAGCGACTGGAGCGGAGTGACAACAAGTTTAAATTTCTAAAACTTCACTTGTAGTCTAAAGACTAAAAAATATTTCCCAAATGCCCTTTGCATGTTTAGGGCTGAGAACAGGTGGGGAATCCTGGCCAGTGACCACCTGCTCAGGTAAGGAAATGTTTATCAAATATTCAATATGTTATGGGTCAATTCATCATTGTTCAGATTCATCAATATGTTATAGATGGATGGCAAACTGGTTCCCAGGCTTGAGTCGGTGAAAGAACAGAGTGACAGCCAAAAGTGCCTAACATGGAGGTTGTGAGGAACAGGGAGAGAATTAACATGAGAATACACTCAAATAATTGTTTTACTGTTTACTTTTTTAAATTTTTGCATTATTTTTTATTTATTTCTGAGGGAGAGAGACAGCATGAGCAGGGGAGGCAGAGAGAGAGAGAGAGAGAAAGAGAGAGAGAGAGAGAGAGAGAGAGAGACTGGGAAATAGAATTTGAAGCAGGCTCCAGGCTCCGAGCAGTCAGCAGAGTCTGGCACAGAGCTTCAACTAACAAACCATGAGATCATGAGATCATGACTTGAACAAAAGTCGGACACTTAATCAACTAGCCACCCAGGTGCCCAGGTACAACTTAAGTATTTTAATCAGGGCAATCTCTGATTCTTTCAAAACAAATATGACCTGAGCTTCAAGATGGCCAAAATAAAATGAGAAAAATGATCAGTTATATGATTTCTATGACCCCAGAAGAGAAAAATGCACCAGTTACACACATGAAACAAAGACTTTGAGTTCTCAGCAAGGATAAAAATTTCTCTAGATGCCTTTCATTTACGAATCCCAAGAAGCTGTCATAGTACCATCTTTTCTAGCTTCTTAGTAACACCCTGATGGTTTCTTTGGGATGGTCAGTTTTGAAAATACATTCTTACTTTGTCACCTCATGCTAATATTTTTTGTTTCTAATGTACATCATACTATACACCCAGTACACTTTTGAAATTAATATAATTCTTATTAGAGTTCACCCAGCTCAACAGCGGCCAAGCAAGAGCAGTTTGAAGAACTCAGCATGACTGGTTCAGCCTCAGAATTGTTTGTAGACAAACTCTCCATTGATTCAGTCAACACATACCAAACAATGGTCAACTGTGACACCGGGGACATAATCATAGACAGTTCGTAATCTGCGGAAACTCAGAGATTACTTTCCTCAAGGAACGCATAGCCCAGCTGGGGAGTTCATAGTTCAGACAATGGCCCAAAGCAAACTCACAGCAAGTCTTCGTTCCCACATCTGTTCTATGATACACTGGAGCCCTAAAATGTCATCCCAGCCAGGTTAGAGTTTGGATGCAGGTGCCTTGAAACACAGAGAGAGTAGGGCAAGCTTTTAGAAGAAAAGGGGAGAGAGTAGAACAAGCTTTTTTTTTTTTTGGCAAGAGTGTCATTGGTTCTACTGTTTTAGTTTTGTTGTTGTTCTTTGTATGTGAATCAGAAAGGCGACATGAAGGAAATGTAATATAAGGTGAGAACCCCAAAAGGGGACGTTCTGTGTGTGTCTAAATTTATGTTTCTATTATCTCAATCCCATTACCACTCTACACACAATATAATATCAGTTTCCGGTGTACGATATAGTGATTCAGCACTTCCAGACGTCACCCGGTGCTCAGCACAGCCAAGTGCATCCTTCACCCCATCCCCTGTGTCACCACCCCTACTGCGTCCTCTCTGGTGACCATCAGTTTGTTCTCTAGAGTTTCTTGGTTTGCCTCCCCTTTTTTCTTTGTTCATTTGTTTTCTTTCTTAAATCCACACGAGTGAAATGACAGTGTAGTTGTCTTTATTCAATTGACTTATTTTACTCAGCAGTACATTCTTCAGCTCCATCCATGTTGTTGCAAATGGCGTCTTCCATTCTTTTTCATGGCTGCCAATATTCTAGTCTGTGCGTGCATGTGCGTGTGTGTGCGGGTGTGTGCGTATGCCACTTTTTAAAAGTTTATTTCTCAGAGAGAGAGGGAGAGAGAAAGAGAGGGGGTGCAAGTGGGGTAGAGGCAGAGAGAGAAGAGAGAAAGAATCCCAAGCAGGCTCCGTAAGGTTAGCGCATAGCCTGATGCAGGGCTTGAACCCACAGACCATGAGATCATGACATGAGCCAAAACCAAGAGTTGTTTGCTTAACCCACAGAGCCACCAGGGAAACCACACAGCACATCATCTTTATCCATTCACCTATCAATGGACACTTGGGTTGCTTCCATAATTTGGTTACTATAAATAATAGTGCTATAAACATACTGGTACATGTAACTTTTTGAATTAGTGTTTTTGTATTCTTTGGATAAACAATTAGTAGAACAATAGCTAGGTGATAGGGTATTTCTATTTTAAAATTTTTGAAGAATCTTCACGTTGTTTTCCACAGCGGCTGCAACCAGTCTGCATTCCCACCAACAGTGCAGAAAGGTTCCTTCTTCACCATTTCTTACTGGAACTTGTTGTTTCTTGCTTTTGATTTGAGCTATTCTGACAAGTGTGAGGTGATATCTCATTTTGGGTTTGATTTGCATTTCCCTGAAGATAAGTGATGTTGAGCACCTTCTCACTTGCCTGTTGGCCATCTGGACGTCCTCTGAAGAAATGTCTGCCATGTCTTCTGCTCATTTTTAACCGGATTATTTATGGGGTTTTGCTGAGTTTTATAAGTTCTTTACATATTTTGTATACTAATATTTTATTGGATATATCATTTACATATATCTTCTCTCATTTTTAGTTTTGTTGATGATTTCTTTTCCTGCGTAGAGCTTTTAATTTTTATGTAGTCCCAATCCTTTAAAGGAGGAAGTTTTGGTTTTTGTTATGAGGTAGTCCCAATAGTCTGAGGGGGGAAGTTTTAACAAAGTCTCTGCAATAAGCTTTACCTACTCTTTGCCTGTTGTTACTCAACCTAAGGCAGTTACTTATAGAAAGAAACCTCACTATTCTACTTACTCACTTCTCAGTGATTTGGTTTCTACTTACACTACTCAGCTTCCTCTTTAACAAACACCATCTACCATTTAAAGAGAAACTCAAATGGAAACATTTCTAGATTTTATATCTTGGGTTTATTTCAAGCTGGTGGATGTCAAGATTGTCATAAGCATCCAATTTTTCAGAAAATTATATATTCAACCTTAAAATCCATGCTCTAAATCTATGTAAAAGGTAAAATTTGGGAAACAAATTTGAGAGAATGCAGATATCTCATTTCCAATACACTGTTGCCTAGGTAACAAGGCCCATCTAAGCATTTTGAATGGGTGGGCGTTGATCATCTATATTTGGGGATTCAAATCTGCGATAAAGGCAAGTTTCCATGGTACTAGCAATTGCATGGCTGTTTTTCCAGTATCTTTTAGAACAAAGTTGTATTTCATCCAGGCATATTTCAGGTACAAATATATTAGCCAATCAATCCTATTACTAGTGAAAGTCTTTCACATTCAATTTAGAGGTGAATGTTCACTACTAGAGAAACACATTTAGTGCCAAAGTCCTTGAACTGAAAATGTAGCAGGAAACTACTGGATGAAAGGATAGATCATTAAGGTTGAGAACCTATATCTTATGTTATCAAAGCACAGACTAAGAGACATATTAGGAATGCAATGCTTTGTAAGAAGCCAAGTCAGGAATAAGGTTGTTCCCCCTATGGTGTGCCTTTGAGAAGAAATGCTGATATTCCATGGGGTTTTATTTGCCCAACAAGTATTTAACTTGTGGGAAAATATTTGGGAATTCACAATGTGTTCTGGAAGTATCTTTCAACAGAACAAGGCAATGTTGTCATGACAACTGGAAACAGATAAAGATAAGTCAACATGATATATAAACAAGTTCGAATTAGATATTGGGGTGGATTACTAAGGGTCAATAATATTCTGGAGACTGCAGATGCACCCACACATCTCTTCAGTTGACTTAATAAATACATCTGCACAAGTCAAAAGATTTTTTTAAATCTAGCAGCCATAGTTGTTCACCTTATGATTTTCCAATTTCCAATGTTCTGATTATTCATTTCTGGAAACTTGGTATTAGAACAGAGCACTGTCCTGATGAACACTGCACCATAGCTTATCAGACAGTATTGGCTCAATTTCCACCATGGATATTTAATGAATGGGTCTCAAATATATAAATATTTTGAGCATCCTAGAGATCTTGAGAGACTGAGTAGTATGAGCCCATCTATCTGCGTTCCTGCTGTAACCCCACTCACATAACAGGCAGAGGGGTCAGAACTAACCTAGTCTACTATGTCTACATTGTTACTTCCTCTGTGAAAAACTTGGAGGTAAAGGGGTGTGTGTGTGTGTGTGTGTGTGTGTGTGTGTGTGTGTGTGTGTGTGTGTGTGTGTAGGGGGAGGGGTATTTTTAACTGCAAGCCAAGCTTCAGGAAAGGGTGTGCATTACAGACACAATATGTGTACATATACACAGAAAACCATGTGTATACATTCTATCCCTATCACACACATATGATGATAAAAAAGAGGTAATGACTTTACCAAATGTTGAAACCTATTTCAGCTTTCTCCTTGGCAGATAATAAACTGGTAGAAAGCTACACATGTCAGAAAAAGTAATAGATTAAATCAGAAGATATAAGTTCAAGAATGAGCTCAGAGGTTTTCCTGATGTTTGATATTTTGCAAATCACTCTTCTTTTCTTGAATGTCCACAGAAAGCTACTAAGAAAAAAATGACAAAAGACTACACATGCAGACACCCTCCCCTTGCATTGCATATGAACTGTATAAATAAACTAGCCAGCCAGGAATAAAGAAATAGCCTTCCACAGGTAAAGGGAGCTCCATGAGGAAGTAAGCGTCACATATATTGAGGCTGGAGGATTTCTAGAAAGAATCTCAAAGGAAATGCAAGAAGGCCATCTTTCCCCACCAACACATCTCCAGAGCAGCAGGAAAATAAGCTCCCCCCACATACTGAAGATCATCTATCTGGTGCAGAGACACAGACAGAAAAACAAAGGATCAGTCTACACTTTTTGTTTAAGTTCAGTTCAGGGCACCTTGCTTGTGATCTGTAAGTTTCCTGAAAGACAGATGGCAGCTGGGGATGTCCAAGGGATAGAGTAGAGTGGAGCGCCCGGCTTCCCCTGACCACTTAAGAATATTTGGGGTGCCTGGGTGGCTCAGTCAGTCAGGCAGCTGACTTTGGCTCAGGTCATGATCTCAAAGTTTGTGGGTTCGAGCCCCGCTGTCAGCTGTGCTGACAGCTCAAAGCCTGGAGCCTGCTTCGGATTCTGTGTCTCCCTCTCTCTCTGACCCTCCCCTGCTCACGCTGTCTCTCTCTCAGAAGTAAAAGAAAAAAAAAAAAAGAATATTTAACATTTTAAGTTGCTTCCAGCAATACAATGGATTCCAGAGTCCACTGAGAGGTGACCAGTATTTTGTCATTCTCCAGCACATGACAGAATGTGAAACCAGATGTCACAGGAAATAAGCCATATATATTGTGAAACACAAATGGTTTTGCTTTGTTTCAGTTCGCTGTCTCAGAGCATAAATACATATTTTTATCAGATAGAAACTAAAATGGAAAGCCAACGAAATGCACCGGTGTATTTAACGACCCACAGAGAAAACATCATATGTTCCCCCTTCCTACACACCTCCACTCCACTTGGGGCATTTTGCCAGAACCTTCCTCTGTGGATGCCAGGTGGCCTGAGAGTGGGGTCTCACGTGAGCCCTGATAAGACCTGGTGAAGGAGAGCACCAACGCCGTTAGAGACACACAGGGAGAGTGGGGCCTGACCAGCCTGGCTGGCCGGGAGCCATGGGGAAGGTGCGAGGTACATGGGGTCCATATGCGTGAAGAGAAGGGCCTGCTTTATCTTACTCCTGCTGGCAACTAAGTTTGTTGCACATGACTTTCAGTTAATGTAACTAAGTTCTCAGAGTGCTTTCGAATTGCATGGCTGAAGGACTCCCCTGTCTGTCACCCTGTGCTCCTTTCTGTAAGGAATTGGAGCCAACAGATCCATAGTCAGAGGGGAGCTCATGAAATGCACAGTACTTTTTAATGGGTGACCTTCAGTCTTCTGGTTTGTAGATGGACACCGCCATTGTTATAATTCTCTCTCACGTATGCTCTGTGGCTCAAAAACATTAACTTCTGTAAGCAGGGATTTTAAATGGACAGATATTAATGAAAAAATAAGCCTGTGTTATTTTCTCTATAGTATTGCTAGTACCGTTTTGGCACAAAATTACACTCTGTCTAAAGACTACAGTGTTGATGATGTTAGTTGAGAAAATGGCAGAATAGGAAGCCTGTGAAATAATGTAGTGAAATAATTACTTATTTATTCCAAGCTCTCAAATAGGAGCACCGAGGTCGGGTGAACTCTTTTCTAAGACAACTTGGGTATTTCTTTCTTGCTCTGCTCAGGAATGTGCAATACGATGCAGGTACCATGTTTGGGCCTTGAGATTTCTGCTAGGTTCACACACGTCCTCTGAGTTTAAAAAGTAGCCAAACGTTGATAACTTGTGGTTAGTATCCTAGGTAGACAAGCATCAGCAATATCCAAAGAGTGATTCAGGAAATGGAAAAACAATGCTAAGAGGAAATCTCTCCTCTGTGAAGGAAGAACACATGTGTGCACATATCAATGTTTTTTATTTTTATGGGTTTTACCTTTTAAGGAATGCTGTTATAATGATTTTTTAAAAACAAAGAAAACAGGGGCACCTGGGTGGCTCAGTCGGTTAAGTGTCCGGCTTTTGCTCAGGGCATGATTTCACAGTTTGTGACTTTGAGCCCTGCATTGGGCTTTGTACGGACAACTCAGAGCCTGGAGTCCCCTTCAGATGGTGCATCTCCCCTTCTCTCTGTCCCTCTCATGCTCTCTGTCTCTCTCAATAATAAAAACGTTAAAAATTTTTAAAAAGAAACAAAGAAAACAAAGTTATGGAAAGGCTTAGCAAAGGACTATGCCATAAAGCAAAAGAAAAACTGGATTTCTTTGAGACCAGAGGACTCACTTTCCATGTCTGTGGGACAGTGAGATGGGCCTAGCGTCCAGGCCATGCTCATATCTGAAAGTCAAGTGAAATTCAACCATTTTTCTATTCTCCTCATCTTTGCAGTAAATGGTTGTTGAATATCTCCCCTACACATAAAATGAATTATAATCTATGAAGAGAATAATAGCAAATAGCAAAAACAGAGTGCATACTGTGCTCCAAGCACCACATGGTTCCCATTTAAGGGATGAGAATGTGGGGTCCTACCTCTCAGCTCCCAAAGGCTAATAGCCAGCAGTGTGTCCAACAGCTCAGCTTGGTACTTACAGGTGTGTGTGCACGCTGCAGTAATGCAGACGGAAGTGTTGCCTCAACAGATTATTTCAAAGATGGTTATGAGACATATCACTGATCTCTCTTCGATGATATGTGTGTGGTTTTCACTCACGCTATACATTCTTTGAAATGTCCTTCTGTTCCAATGAGCAGCGCAAGGATTCTCCATCACTTATGTGAACATGATGTGTGGTGTATAAAGAAAACAACAAATTACCCCTTCTCGGAAAAATACAGGAAGAGGGTTGAGCCGCCATTATGTATGGAAGGCATACCGTGATGCCCCTTGATGAAGTGATTATCCTCCAGTTAGCATATGAAATAAGTAAGGGGAAAATGATTGTTTTTCAAACCCTTTATCAAAACCATTGAAAAACAACAGGTGTGAAACAGAAAATAAAAGTTTAAGAGGGCCTGCCCTTTAGCCTGCATTATAAAAGAGAAAGAAGCAGTTTTGCTAATAGTTGTTTCCTTTCTTTTACAGTTTGTTTATTTATTTGTTTGTTTATTTTGAGAGACATGGAGATGGCATGAGCAGGGGAGGGGCAGAGAGAGGGAGAGACAGAGAGAGAGAATCCCAAGCAGGCTCCTCACAGTCAGCACAGAGCCTGATGTGGGGCTCAAACCCACGAACCTTGAGATCACGACCTGAGCTGAAATCAAGAGTTGGATGCTTAACCACCTGAACCCCCCGGGCTCCCCTGATATTTTTTCCCTTAAATTAAATAGTACTTGCAGCATCTGAAGAGATGAGAATTATTTTCAGCTCCGTATGAACTTTAATAAATCATAGTTCCACTGCTCTGGGGAAAAAAGAAAGTTGACCTTCCTAATTTACTCTCAAAGTCTTCATCAAATTCTGTGTTTTAAAACTTCTCACACAGATGACATGTAATTGTGTAGTAAACGGGGGTCAGGCTTAGGTGTGGGTCCAGCCTACTCCTTGTCATTCGCTGCATCACTGTGGTGTATTTTCCACTGGGATATGCCTTCCAATGCACCAAGTGAACCCCTCTAAGACCTCACTGGATGCCAAGAGACAATGCGTCTGAGGGTTCTGCCAGTCTGGGCAGGGCTGCTATCAGCGTGGCATCTCTGGCTTTCCTGGGCTTTCCAGATGTGCTCCCTCAAACCCCTCCCGAGTTGCTGCATACTGTCAGCATCCAAGTACCGATGGATGACGCAGTAAAACAAGCCTCAGGTCTGCTAACGAGAAGGCAGCAGAGAGCAGAGAAGTGCGATATTCTCTGCATACGTGTCCCTTCTCCAGGATTCTCAGGAGAAGCGTCTGACTGACCATTTGCTGCTCACTTTCCAAGGAAAGTGGGCCAGTTCATCTCCCAGCAGAGGGAAGGTCACAGTAAATGTCTGCCTTCCTGCCGGTAGGAAGTCACAACGATGCCCTGCATTTCAAGGAAGTAGTTGAACACAATTAGATGAAAACACACACCTGATGAACCAGGGCCTTAGACGATAAGCCACGCCCTCTATTTAGGGGCACGTATCACCCTTCGGGTCACTGACCAGGTCTTTACTGCTAATTTTCATTGTTCTACTTGCTACAGGTGAGTGGTTGGTTAACAAATAAAATCACCTGCGGCAAGCGCCTCTTTCAGGGGGAAAGATGTTCTCCATTTCGATTTGTTTTGTTCTCCTACATTTTTGCATGTGTCTCTGGTTAAGTACAATAATTAATTTTGCGGGTTTATTTAGGTTTTAACACTGCCAAGAAAAATATCATAAAAATTC
Organism: Proteles cristata cristata; assembly: GCA_017311185.1. Lineage (NCBI taxonomy): Eukaryota > Metazoa > Chordata > Mammalia > Carnivora > Hyaenidae > Proteles > Proteles cristata. The sequence continues at coordinate 610,819 of JAESUZ010000823.1, forward strand.
ACAAGTGCTTTTCATATTCAAAATCAACCCTACTGCGAACACCAGAAACACTGGGACTGTGAGATCACAAACATACACACGTTCTAGACAGCTGAACGCAAGCACACTGTGAAGACATGTTTTGGTCTATTAAGAACCACACTCAGGGGCGCCTAGGTGGCCCAGTCTGTTGAGTGTCTTGATTTCCGCTCAGGTCGATCTCACGGTTCGTGGGTTCAAGCCCCATGTCAGACTCTGGGCTGAAAAAGCAGAGCTTGTGTGAGATTCTCTCTTTCTCCCTCTCTCTCTGCCCTTCTCCCATGTTCTGTCTCAAAATAAACAAACTTAAAAAAAACTACTCATAGATCATTTGAGAAATATTGTTTCAATCTGGTTTTCATACCTATGTTTTTATATTTCTCTTGAACTCTCTTTGCAGAGATTCCCTCTCCTCTTATCTTCCCAAAGGTACCTGTGACACAATCATTTGTTAGCTGTGTTCACTCATTCGATTGCTCTGTCTTATGTCCACTTGAAGCACATGTTTAAGATGTGGCCATCAGATCAGTTTCACGCCTCCCAGATTTGCTGCCTTGTTTCTTTTTTTCTTTTTTAAGTTTATTTATTTCTTTGGAAAGAAAGCAGATCATGAGCAGGAGAGGGGCAGAGAGAGAAAGGGAGAGATAATCCCAAGCAGGCTTTGTACTGTCAGCACAGAGCCTGACACGGGGTTTGAACTCACGAACCATGAGATCATGACCTGAGCCAAAATCAAGAGTCGGAATTTTCAGTTGACAGAGCCACCCAGGGGCCCCTGTTTCCTGGTTTCTCAATATTCCCAGAAGCTCCAACCGCAAGACTGATTACTATCTTCTCTTGGACTAAGGAAGGAATTTAGTCTAAAACTGATTTTTTCTCAAAGACTTTTCTACTCTCACTTTTGATCTCTTTCTGTGTATTATTTCCGTCAAAATGGTTCTTCGAAGTATACGTATATAAGAATGACTTGCTGAGGCATGGGTTACACGATGTCCCTTAGGACAGATATAGTAATGAAACAAGCGAGAATCAAAGTAATGAAGGCCAAGGTATTACAAATATGTTTTCAAAAAAAAATGTGTTTCCTTCATCTTACAAAAATAATGATACAAAAATTACTCATCATTTGCATTCAACGTGTATAGAAATAATGATCTTATTAGCCAGAAATACAGTAGTGTTTGCTCCATGATTACGGTCTCTACATTGTAAGCCATTTTTGAGAATCTCTTTAAAGTATTTCCCAAGGGATCAGGACAATCTGTGACCTTCGTGGGGAAGAAGAGACGCGATAGGGTAGATGTGGTCCATTAGAACCTGTATGAATGTCCATAGAGAGAGTGCTGTGCAGACTATAAACAAACAAACAAACAAACAAAAACCCCAAAACACCCAGTGGATAGCAATCCTGTATTGGCTGTTAAGGCAGTACGTGCACAGCATGTCACACTCAGCGCTCGGTGATCAAACACAGCCGGGCGCTTTGCTGACACACAGAAGAGAATGGCTCATAGCCTCGAGGGACCAAGCTGGACCGTGAACCAGGCTGAGGAATGGGGAAAGGGCAGAGCCACCCCACTGCTTACCCAAAACACCACACTGATGACTACTTGGGAAATACGTTAACAGTCCCGGCTGTCTGGACGTGACATGGGAAACGAACATCAGCCTTGAGCCTCTGCTTTTCCAGGAGCTTTCGAGGATTTTCTGAACATCCTAGCAGGTCACAGAGGACAGGTCATCTGCAAAACTGGTGTCTGTTGTCTCAGAGAGGTGAGGCCTCAGCAGCATCTGACCTCAGAGCGTCCCTTGGTTAGCTGTGTCGAGGGGTGGGAGGCAAATGCATTCAGGAAAGGGGTAGAAGAAATGGGCTTTCTTCCTCAGTAGTATGAAACCGTGCACCTTCATGGCGGTGAGGCCTCACAGACAAGTCGCAGAATCCATATCAGTGTAAAGCAATAGAATTCCCCACCGTGTGGCCATCACACCCAGCTTATTATTTTCTCTGAAAGCCTCTATCATTCCCGAATGCTCTGTTGTGGGAAGACCTTCCAGCCATGACAATGGGAGCTCTTCAGGGTCAGAAAGACCACAAAGGCCTTCCCGCCCACTTGTGCCCATGACGGGACCCCAGGACTAGTCATCTCCTGCCCAGAGCTTAAAGCTGACCTATCTTCTCTGCATAGCTCAGAAACTTTTTTTCTTATATTTTTAAATGACTAAGTAAATTTAAAAAATGACGTCTTGTGACAGATGAAACACCTATGCAAAATGTGAACAAGGTTCAAATACGGTTCTGCTGCACCCGCCCCCTGCCCAAGCTGTCATCGGGAGGTGTTGGTGACTGCGCTCCTGCGTCCCCAGCCGAGCAGGGTGCACGTGACAGAGACAGAGCAGCCCAGAAGGTCACCAGGCTCGTAGAAAAGTCTGCCGACTCCAGCCACTGCCTCTCTCTCTCTTACAACAGGCCCGCGGGATCATGACCTGAACCTCGTTAAAATCCAGGGACAGGGAGCTTGCTGCTCTTTGGGCCCATGCGGGTTTCTGTTTGATGGATTTTACCTGGATCTCCAGGAAGAATGAGGTTTCGGAGGGTTTGGGAGAAGACAGATGAGATACCAAACCTCCCCGGCAGCTGGCACCGTTTCCAATTCGCATCCCAAAAGTGTTCCGGTGGCTCAGGCCATATTCCTTGTAATGATGTCGTGGGCTCGGAAACATGCCGAGAGAGACGGAATCCTGCCGCACGCACGCAGCCCCGGTCCCCGGGAGGGGCCGGAACACCGGGTCCCGCGGTGAAAACCAGTGAGCGTCCAGTCCGGGCTCTTCCCCGTGTCTCCGGAGGCTCTACTGCATCATGAAATCGCTGGACCCGAGTGCGGCTCAGAGGCTACCCTCCAAGCACTATCATGAGAAGCCACGCACGGCAGAAAGACCCCAGAGACGAGCCTGGGGGGGCCCGCTCTCCCCCCAAAGGAGGACGCCTGAGGCACGGAGCTGCACCTCACTCTCTCGCCGGCCCGCACGATGTTGGCGTTTCTCTGCCTCGCTGGACTGGAGGATACTGTAGACTTTTTTGTCTTATTATTCACTGAGTTCTAATATGTGGCTCTATCCCCAAGGCAAGAAAGACGAACGATCCCTGCATTTGGACTGAGAGAGGAGATGTGTGTTCAAGCACGGTTTTAGGGAGCTAGCCTGTCCTTGGACCTCTCCCAACACCAGACAAAAAAAATATGAAGTTTCTCAGTGTGGAATAAAGGGCATAACTAACATGTTACCAGCCTTCTTTACTCTTCGGCGCTTCGGTAGAGCTCTCCAAATCTTCCGTTTTTGAAATCCTTGACATAATTTAAACATGGCCAGCCAGACACAGACACAAGGCCATACCTAGCATCTGTGTGAAAACAATACAAGTACGACCACAAGGCTAAGAAAGACTATATTCTAATCTCCTGAGATGTTGGAAGAGCCAGTTCTGACACAGAACAAAGAGAAATCCTTTGCCATCACCCATCATGACAGCTGACCAAAGACAAGGTAGCGTCGGCGATCTGGTCTTGACAATTTGGTGGAAAGGCAGTCCTCGCTTGGGTATAATTTCCTGTCAGTATGCAACTGCAGTGTCTGCTGGATTAATACAAACTCTATGTCTCCTGCAGCACGGAACTCAATTCGGAGTGCCAGGTAGATGTCTACTGCCAAGGACTGAATTGTAGCAACTTCAAAAGAAATCAAATCACATCAAAAGATGCTACGCCTTTATTGCTCAAAACACAGATTTAAGGCAAGTTTCAGAGGACACCCATGGCAAGAAGGTAAATTAAAACAAGAAAATAAAGGCTGATCAAACAGGGACATAAAAGTAAAGTGAGGCACTCATTAACTTCTACACAGGAATCGCTGCCCACAGTGGTAAAAGTGGACCACCTACTTTGTCTACACACTGACTGGGGGTGGGGGTGGGGAATGCTCAGTTACAAGCTGCTCCAAAATCCACCAGGCAAAAACAAGCCAGGTGGCTCCAGAAATAATGGCTTTATAGAAAGTATTAAAGGGAGAGAATCTTTATATTTATTTAACAGATAATTAGCGAACATGACCTCTGTACGAGGCACTCTGCCAGGTATAATGCAACCCAAAAAGATGAAAAACCACCAAAAATGCCCTTGGTGATCTAGCTCCGAACATCTGCGGGAGACGCGGACAGGCATGGATGCAAAGCACTGTGACTTACACGCACATGATAAGGCAGGACCGGGAGAGGAGAGGATCGGACCCATATACAGAGGTCCAGAGTGCTGGCCATCACCAACACTGGAGCTGGGCCTTGCAAGATGAGTCCAAGGTCACCAAAATCCACAACTCAACATCAAGTGCAACAGCATACGCAGCCCTGTACTTCAAGTACAGTTACTCCCATACTGACCACCTTAATATTATCACTCCATTCATTCGACTCAATAGATGGTGTACTTCACATCTGGCTATTGGTCACATATGTCATAATATTTCTAATCCTGCATTTTATTGTTTCAATTTTTTTAATGTTTGTTTATTCTTGGGAGAGAGAGAGAGAGACTGAGTACGAGCAGGGGAGAGGCAGAGAGGGGGGAGACAGAATCTGAAGCATGTTCCAGGCTCTGAGCTGTCAGCACAGAGCCTGATGTGGGGCTTGAACCCATGAACCGTGAGATCATGACCTGAGCCGAAGTTGGATGCTCAACCGACTGAACCACCCAGGTGCCCCTAGTCCTGGTTTTAAAGTTCATTTATTTATTTTGAGAGAGACAGAGACAGTGCAAATGGGGGAGGGGCAGAGAGAAGGAGAGAGAGAGTCCCAAGCAGGGCCCCAGCTGTCAGCACAGGGACTGACGTGGGGCTGGAACCATTACATCATGACCTGAGCCAAACCAAGAGTCAGAGGCTTAACTGACGGGGCCACCCAGACATCCCTCTAATCCTGGTTTTTCAAACGAGGAACTGAATCCAGAAGTATCTGAGCAACATTGAGGTGACAGAAATCGAAAGGAGAATATAGTAAAACAGACAAACGAATTGAGAGCATAAAGTGAGTCCTTTTTGATCATTTGCTACATGAATATCTTCATGGTGTCTCTTTCCACAAAAGGGTAACTAATTATGTCTAGAGAATGATTTGACCTTTATTTTTTTAAGTTCATTTATTAACTCTTTGAAGATGAGGGGTGTGGGGTTAGGGAGAGAATGTGGCAGAGGAACAGAGAGAGAGGGAGAGAGAATCCCAAGCAGGCCCTGTACTGTCAATGCAGAGCCCAGGTAGGGCTCTAACTAAAAGACGGTGGGATGATGGCCTGAGCCAATATCAAGAGTCCCAGCTTAGCCGACTAAGCCACCCAGGTGCCCCTATTTGACCTTTATTTTAACAAAAATGGTGACTTGCCCTGATTGTAAGTCTACTACTAATCTGACTTTCAAACACAACCCGTTACTCTTCCAGCCCACGGTCCCATCAACAACATGTTTGATGAGTAAACACAGTCCCTTCCTTAGCCCCTCAGTGTGCCTTTCTCTGTCACAGACCTTCTTCCGTCTGGCAGGACAGGCACTGGGCTTTGGCGAGGATGCACCTGGGAGGTCACTGGGCCCACACCCCACACACAGGATGGGACTATGTGAAACAGCAAGAATCGAGCGGTCCATAGAAGCCAAAGTCTTACATTCTTGCTAATTCATGTAGGGATTATTAACATCACTCACGAAATGCTCATCTTTTACATAAATGGAGAAATTAGCTGAACGTTGAGGAGCAGTAGGATTCAGTTTGGATCCAAAAGAAGAGACTGTAAATGTACCATGTTGGAGTCATTTCTGCAGATAACCCGACTTTCCCTAGAGAACCAATTGAAGACTTTAATCAGAATGCCTATATAAAGGGTTTGTTTACTGACTAATCGTCTTTGTGATGTTGGATATACATCAGTGGTTTTCTAAAGCAAGTTTTGAAGCCATGGAAAGCTGTTTTTCTAAGCCTTAGGCAGAAGCCTAAGAACACCATAGAATAGAGTCTAAAATAGGTCACTATAATTTAAATTTTCCTTACAGTTTCCTTTTGTGGGGAGCAGAGAGAATATTGCCACCCTCATTTTTAAAAATTTTTTAATGTTTATTTATTTTCGAAGGAGAGAGAGACAGAGTGTGAGCAGGGAAGGAGGCAGAGAGAGGGAAGTAGGCTCCTGGTTCTGAGCTGTCAGCACAGAGCCTGATGTAGGGCTCAAACCCACGAGTCGTGACATGAGCCGAAGTCGGACACTTAACTGACTGAGCCACTCAGAAGCCCTATGCCACCCTCATTTTAATGATAAGAAGTCAGACTCAGAAACAGTGGTCCAAGATCAGATGGTTAGAAAATGCAGGGCTACCAGGAACCTTCTTCATTTTTCCTTTTCAACAGGCTTTCTGTTATTTCAGTGTTTTCTTCTAATAAAAATGATGATGGAAGCTTCAACATTGAGCAATCAAATAATCTTAGCAAAGTACCATTTCTCCCTGAAATTTCACAGTTTTGTGGGCTAAACTGATTTACAAGAATGATTAATTTTGAAACGGAGCCAAGTTTTATCATATTTCTAAATAAGATGTTTAGGTGCAAGTTTTATTTTACATTTCTAAAATAACTTAAAGTACTTTTCATGCATGACAATGCTCTTTTCTCTAAAGTTACAACATTTTTTAGCCTCATATTTTATTTTTGTATTTCGGTTACTTTTAACTATGGGGGGGTTCCCTTTAAGGGAAGGCAGGGCATCAAAATTCTCGTGCTAGAGAAAAGGTTGAAAGATGACCTTTATAACACCAAAATTTAACAAAACAAATGTGTGCTGTAGATTTAAGGGGTACAAAGTAATAGCTTTGGTCCCTTAGCTCTGGAATCTTGACTTTTCCTGGACTACGGAGGCTTACTTTAAGTGTGGGGGATGGGCATTAAGGAGGGCACTTGTTGTGATGAGCACTGGGTGTTGGATGTAAGTGATGAATCACTGGATCCTACTTCTGAGACCAATATTACACTCTACCTTAACTAATTAAAATATTTTTAAAAGAATCTCTGAAAGTCAAAAGCAGTGACATATGAGCAGCTATCCGGTGCTAATTTTGAGGCATCACAGATTTTAGTCTGTATCATGAAATACTGATGCTTACCATCATGTTACCATCTTACCGTGACCCCCCTTCATCATTCCAGTGTTACTGCAGAGCTCTGTTAGTCAGAAATACTGGACTGGACCTGTCAGGAGCCCTCCTGAAGCACACACCTGTTTATCACCAGCCTGGAAGTCCTGCCCAAAGGGACACCATGCCTGCCTTGGGTGAGAGCCATTAATTTAGGTCCGATACTCAAGCAGCTGATGGACACATGGACTTTGAAACCAAGCAATTGAAAGGAATCAAAATAGCATCATGAAAGAAATGTAAAGCTTCGAATACATTCAGATTCACTTCATCTACATCACCCCAATTCAATAACTCCTTCACACTCATTGCCTGTGATATGCCAACATTGTACCAGAACCACAAAGGCCACCTGGGTCCAGCAGTGAACTCACAGCCTGGTGGGAGGAAGCCACCATAAGTCTTCACTCCACATTTATCCACCTGATACTTCAGTACTTATGAGGTGGAAAAAACACGCAGGCACTGGCCAAGGCAGTTGAGAGGTGAAGGAAGCAATTAAACTCCAAGGAATGCAGAGTCTAGTGGCATTTATAAAATAGTTAGGCTGGTGATTAATTACTAAGTGCTATCACAAAGGTGATACTCTAATTTATGAGCAATGGTGTCTGTCATCTGTGTCTCCGGAAACTTCTCCTTCTGTCCTAGTCTTATCTGTTTTCTCAAAGTCCAATGATAGTTCACTGATGTCTTATATTCCCTATTGTTTTGCACCTGATCGTTTTGGCAGAAGGACTTTGCTTTCCCCAGACTAGGAAACGCTGTCCATTTGTCAGTTCCTATCTGTGCAGGTGCAAAGGCAAGCATCTCAGACTGTCTAATGCTGTGAAGAGTGTCCACTCAGACCGGGGCTTCTTTTGCCCAAAGCAGTTGCTCTTTCATAATGTACTTTTTGCCTATCTGGTCAACAGGGATTAAAGTTCTGCTTTGGCTACTCTTCCCAAGGAAAAAGACAATTTCTAGAATAAGTGAATAAAACTTACCATGGTCGATCCTCATTTCTGGTTCACCTGGCTCACCCTCCCAACATTTGCAAGAAGGGACTGTTATGAAATATTTCTCCTTCTTAATAAGAGATTGTTGTGTTCTCAGCTAGAGCAAAACGCTAAATGGAAAATTTGTGCATGTCCTCCTTCCCCTTGCCCTCCTCTCCTTCAGTCCCTCATAGCTCATGTTTAATCTGTAACAGAAGCCAGCTATTACAGTGAATGTGTTAAATGTGTGAAGAAGAGTGTCTAGTGGCACCTGTGTGGCTCACTTGGTTGACTCTGAATACTGGCTCAGTTCATGAGCTCGGGGTCATGGGATCAAGCCCCATATCCAGCTTTATGCTGAGCCAAGAGTCTGCTTGGGACTGATTTCTCTCTCTCTCTCTCTCTCTCTCTCTCTCTCTCTCCCTCCCTCCCTCCCTTCCTCTGCTTCTCTCCATTGCTCACTCTCTCTGTAAAATAAAAAAAATAAAAAAGAAGGAGAAAGAGAAGAGCATCTAAACTTTTCAGTAATACACCCCCATGGATAGAATTGTGCCCAATGTCTATATTAGGAAATACATTCAAAGAAACTAAATAAATTGTGAAATTCATAAAATTAGAATTGGCAGGTCAGTTTGTCTTTCAATTCAAGTATTGTGTGAAAATCCTAAAGGACCCTGAATTCTGGAGTGGGGGGAGGTTTGCAGGAAAGATTTCCTAGGGTGGATGTCTTCTTCAGTCTTTAGGAGGAAGTAGCCTTATATGGAGAAGAAAACGGCATCTAGTCAAATAGGACCCACTTGATATCACGACTGTCACTCCCTTATGCACCAGGAATCCAGGGTCTGACGAAGGGCAGAGCAGATGTGAGGTAAAATGATAAACCATGCACACCACAAACTAGCATATAAAAACACTAACATTCAGGGGCGCCTGGGTGGCTTAGTCGGTTAAGCGTCCGACTTTTGCTTAGGCCATGATCTTGTGGTTCATGGGTTCAAGCCCCGCGTCAGGCTCTGTGCTGACTGCCAGCTCAGAGCCTGGAGCCTGTTTCAGTCTGTGACTCCTCTCTCTCTGACCCTCCCCTGCTCACACTGTCTCTCTCTCTCTCTCCTAGAAATAAATAAAACATTAAAAAAAAAAAACACTAACATTCAAAGTAACTGTGATTTTGTGTGGAAAAGATGAGTTAAATAAAGTAATAAGTCAATGACTTCAAACATGAACAAAGAGTGGATACTAGTCAAGACGCTATAAGTTCAATCCTTATATTGCTGTGACTGTAACTTCTCAGCGCCCCCTCCCCTCTTGCCCACTCCCTAGTAGCTGGTACTGTCCGGCAGAGTGGGGTGCTGTCTGGCCATCACTAGGATCAAGGCATCGTTTTCACACTGGGCCCAGCTCGGTTCATACAGTGAGAAACAAACAGCCCGTCCTTAGCTGGAGCTAATGGGGTTGTGGGGGTAGGGGATCCAGTGGCCTCACAGGTTGTGTGGGGTTTCCAGGTGGTGTAGCGAACTACAAAATTAGTTTTTAGACTCTCATCAAAATTAAATTTCACATTAAATATCTCAGATAATTCACAAAACACCAATATGTCTCTAGATTCACAGAGCATGAGGAAAACCACTACAAGTTCTTTTATTTCTGAATTCTAAAAGTATTACAAAATAGGAAATATTTACAAAAACATATTCGTGATCACTTGGAGTCTCAAGAAACATAATATTTGCTTCCTGGAGAAGAATATAAAAGTCATCTATGTAATCCCCTAACTTTGCATACATCTAACAAAGATCTAAAAATGTTTGCCCAGAATGACACAGAGAGAAAGGTATTAATGTTACAGTGTTTCTATAAAAGCAATTAATAGTAGTGTCTCAATTCCACGTTTTACAGTCAAGAATAAAAATATAACACCTGGGTTCAGAGATTTCTCTCGCAGCATTTGGTAGATCCACACTACTGAGATGTAAATATGGCCGACGTGATCATAATAAAAATGATTAAAATGAGCTTGTGTAAAATTTCTCTTTAGATTTCTCTACCTGTTTCTTTTTGCTTCGTGTAGCCTGACAGTCATAGAAATAGTCTTAGAAATAGTTCAAGAAAGAATTAAGCAGGAGATTTTATAAAATATGTGATGAGTTATAGAGTAAGTTACAGTGATATTAGGAAGTATCGAGACGAAATTAAAGAGATAGTAATTAATTTCTTGAGGACATTTATTTCCAAAGTCAGATTAGATAGTGGTAGCAATAAAAGAACAGATATCAACTCCAGTTAAGTTTTATTAGAAGTAATTTAGATTCTCTAATTGACAAAGGTCAAATACATCCATTGTCTATGAGATCCTAATATAAAATCTCACCTTCCCAAAGAAACCTGTCAGATCATGGGTGAAATCTGCGGAAGAATGCTTTGAAACGCATGAATCAGTCAACTAGAAGAAAAACAGGCGCAGTATGAAGTTTACTAACATGGATGTGTTTTTAACAATTTAAGACGCTCTTTCCTTTATTCGGAAACATCGTGGTTTGAGATCCATAGCCTATAAGTTGAAACCTGTTCTGAATTCTAGAAGCAAACACCAGAAGAAGAGGAAAACATGAGCTAAATAAGCCAAAAGGAAAAAAACAAAACATGAATGTTCTCCAAAGTATGAGTCCTGAGGAAGAGCAGCAAAGGCCAGAAGGAGACTTGCTGCGCCCTGATGTGCGATAAGCAGCTAAAATGGACTTGAAATGACTCAGATTTGTTCCACCCCCCAATCAAAATCAGGGATATCAAAGCATTTTCTTAGTGAGCCGTGATGTTTGTGGGGACTCCCAGAGTTGTCTTCTGCCCTTCGTACCGCACATCTGACTTACTTATTTGCTAGCATATAAATGGTTCTGTCATTAACACCACGATTTCTCTCCTCAGTGACCCGCACTTAATTATCGCTCATGTGGTTACAGCAACAGTGCCAGGGAAAAGGGCATGTTCAGTGAGCTGTTTTTACACAATGTTCATTTGAAGGTATTAGGGACCTTCATCAGCCCTCTATGAGGATACATTGTTTCACTTTTTCCCAACACATGGACAGTTGTTCAGCTCACACCTTAGGCTTTTTTTTTTTTTCATGATGCCAATATCTATGCACCTGTATATTGACACATGGTAACACTGCTTCCATATCGTTATTAACTCACCTATAAACTTGCCTGAAGGTGATTTTTCATGTAAGTAATATAAATATAAACATAAACATAAATATAAATATAATAGCAAAGTTCCAGGCAGCATAGCTATAAACACATCTACAAAGCTTACCACCGATAAGCTTGAAGCCACCGATGTTGCTATGTTGCCCACATTCTTCTAGAGCAGGTTTTTATATGCGTAAATACCCACCTATTGAGTGTTAAGGCCAAGCAACATTTCAGTGGTTTAATCTCTCTTTTGGAGTTGGAAAATCCATTCCAATGTTCACTAAGCCGCTCCTTTCATAACCATTAAAGTGTACCATCTCCCAATCACACAAGTGAAATGGCATGCTACACGAGAAATCAAACATCTGCTTGAGCTAAAATTATAATCTGTGGCTTTGAATGTCAGAGAGGAAATCAGCGTCATGAATGTTTAATCACTGAATGCTGGAGAGTGAGGCTGGCGGCTGCATTAGCAGTAGTATAGATGCTGGGCTTTATCATGACTCACTCTCACACCTTCTTGAACATGAGAGGAACCGTGTCTACTCAGAAAGAAAGTGATGTTTATTTATAGTTTTCACTTGTGGAACCACTTTTGGATCTTGTCCTTACAACAGCCCCATGACATACGTGGGGCAGATGTTTGAATTCCTGCTATAGACCCAGAATGAGAGCACGCAGGTTACCTGACTGTACTTGCAGCAGGTCACCAGCTAGGGGAGCTTGGACTGGAAGCCAGGTCATCGGGGACCACAAAGCAGGAGAAATTCATCCTCTTAGTTGAGGGCACCAAATATACGTGACACAAAAATTGCCCCCAAATCTGCAGTTACTGCTTTTGGAGACCCCATAACGAACACATGTTCACAGATATAAACATAGTGTGCACAGGACCACACATGCATGATGCTCTGACCGAAAGGTGGTAAAGTCAATGTATGTCTTTCATATGCTTACGTACGGGAAAGCATAAAAAGAGCTGCAACCCATTTTCATTACAGGCAAATTAAATGAGGGGCCATTCAATAACTTGGAAATATAGTTGCTCAATACAAATAATTAAAGAAGAAAAAACTGAGATCCAGAAGTGTTTAAAGAGAAAATAAGTGACGGCATCATTCCATATAGAAATTGCCTGATAGGAGTGATCTTCATGAAAGGAAGGGTAATGCATGTCTTATGATTTTTTAAGTTTATTTATTTATTTTGAGAAAGAGAGAGAGAGAGAGAGAGGCAGAGAGAGACAGGCAGGGAATCCCAAGCAGGCTCCATGCTGTCAGGAGAGAGCCTGATGTGGGACTCGATCCCACAAATCATGAGATCTTGATCTGAACCAAACTGAGATGCTTGGCCGACTGAGCCCCCAGGGGCTCCCCCCAAATTATTTGAAAAAGCAGATAGGAATTCTTGATATGGAAATTTAAGAGTGCTTTTGAAGAAACCCAAGCTGCTTCTCTTCGCCCACCACTCCCACAACATGAAGTGGCTTTCTCTAAAGCCGTTCTGCACTGTTAGTTTTAAATAAAGTGAAAATGTGCAGCTGGAAAAGGAAATCTGGAATCCAGTGTGGTATGCAGAATATAAGGCTCTATGGATTCTTTTTGAGGAAGTGCATTCAAATAAATATCAGATGTACTGATTAAATATAACAATGTTTTCCTCGTTGTAAGATTTCAATAGTTTTACATGTGGTCAGAATCAAGAGAAGGTCCAGAGATCATCACGTTCCATTTTTTAGGTTATATTAAAAAAAAAAAAAAAGAACAGGAGAGAAAAAGAGGGTGGGTAAAGAGAGGAAAAGGAATAACAAAATGGTGTTTTCAAAGAGAAAGGCATGATGATGTAGCTTAGGTATTTATCATATCTTAATACAAAATGCTAGTTATGTAATTGTGATATTCATAAAAATTAGAGAATATATTTAAGAATTGAGTTACTAGTGATATAATGTGTGGATGGGACACAATTTTAAGATGTATAACAAATATGTTCCACTTTCCCTTCCCATGGGATTACTGTCCCAATAAATACATTCTAACTGCTGTTTCACGTATATGAATGCACACACATGCATATGCATAGTATCTGTTGCACACACATAAAATAACCTAGTTTCACACATATACATTATAGAAATAGAACATATTCTATTCTATTTATAACATAAATTTATAACACAAATAGAGTATATTCTATCATAGAATATCAACCTAGAAATTGAATGCATATGTAAATCAAATTCAATATCTAGCTAACCCTTAAACAACATGGGTTGAACTACAGGCATCCACTTACATGTGGATTTTTATCAATACAATTGATGTCAATAGGTACTATAAATGTATTTTCTCCCTCATGAATTTCTTAATAACATGTTATTTTTCTATTGTAAGAATACAATATAAATACATATAACATACAAAACGTGTGTTAATAGTCAATGCTTAGGTTATCAATAATACTTCTGCTCAACAGGAGGCTTTGAGTAGTTAAGTTGGAGGGAAGTCAAAGATTACATGGGGATTTCCAGCTGTGCGGGTACAGGAGCCCTGATCACCGAGTAGTTCGGGGGTCAAATGTGTTCTCTAATTTCCTATGCATATAAAATCGAGCACTTTCCTGAATTCAGGGATGAATGTCTTCTGGAGAATTATCATATAAGTTTAAGTATCAAATGAATCTCACTGTGGGTCCTATTGAACTTGTGCTTCAATCACAGGTCGCAGGTGCAGCTATGGGCCAGATCTAGCCGACATCATCTGGTTGCCACCTAATTTTGTAAGGCTGGTGAGCTACACATGATTTTCTATTCCTAAATGTTTGAAAAAAAAGGTGGCAATTACATGACACATGAAAAATACATGAAATTCAACTTACTGTGCACACAGTGCAACAATGCTGGACTGGAGCATTTATGTATTATTGTGGCTGCATGTTTTTTTTTTTAATGCTTATTTATTTTTGAGAGAGAGACAGACAGAGTGTGATAACAGGGGGGCAGAGAGAGAGGAACACACAGAATCTGAGCTGTCAGCACAGAGCCCGACGCGAGGGCTCGAACCCATGAACTGTGAGATCATGACCTGAGCTGAAGTCAGACACTTCACCAACTGAGCCACCCAGGTGCTCCCTGTGGCTGTGTGTGTCGAGCATATGCAACAGAGCCTATACAGCCCATGACATCTAAAGTATTTCTTATCTGGCCCTTTAAAGAAAATGTTTGGTGGAAAGAATGGACTAATAAGGCATATAAATGCACTATGCAATAATTTATGAACTCCTTTTATTGCTGACTTGTTTTCTTTTACATACTCTCTAGCTTTGAAGAGTCAGATATTTGTAGTATAATCATTAAAATAATTCTCCAGGTAAGTGTATGTGACTTCAAGAAGCAATTAAGTTGCAATACAGCTCTGTTAGCCAAGGAGAAGATAAACAGGTTATAAATCAAATCAGAGTACCTCTATTTCAATGCTGTGAGGACTTCTAAACATAATTATTGTTTTGTTCTTTTTTTAACCAATGATCACAATAAACCAAAAGATACAAAATACTAAATTTTTAAATATATTTATTAATGGGGGAGCCTGGGTGGCTAAATCCATTAAGTGTCTGACTCTTGATTTCGGCTCAGGTCATGATCTCATGGTTCATGAGTTTGAGCCCCGTGTTGGAATTCTCTCTCTCCCTTCTTCTCTCTTTGCCCCTCCTCCACTTGCGTTCAGCTCTCTCTCTAAAAATAAATCCATAAATTTTAAAAAATAATAACCTGAAAAATATATGCAAATATTAATGTATTTAGCACAACTGTTCCATAATTTTAATAGATACATGTGCACACACACACACACACACACTCATTTATTTACACAAACATATTGACTTAAATATGTATTGCAAAGTTAATGCAAACGGAATAGAATGTCAATGAAATACTCAACAGTAAACGTGGGATACTGACTGGTGAGTGCAGGGATATTGGGCTGGATTTCAAAAAATCGGAGTTCAAGGCACAGTTCAGTACAAACAGAGGCCCCTACGGACCAACCACAGTGTTACCAGAGCTTCATGTGAGCCTCATCACTGGGAGGAAGAAGGAAGCCCAACCTTCTGAGGTTCCCTTGCTCTTAAAGATGCCTAGTAACTGCGTGATTGTTTCAATAAACCCACTACCTCTGCTATTGTATAAAGCAACATTCCCTGTGGCTGTAGTTCAAAGCCCACAGCCCCAAACCCTAACCATTCTGGAATTTTAAAGGTGGGCCAAAACACCAACTTTGGACGTAGAGAACTCCCCTACGAGACCCCACATACGGTTGGGAGGTTTTATTAGGCAAATCCCACAGCCAGCCCTCAAAGTCCCATATCACTTACATATTAGCTTCTTTAGGTCAGTTCTAGTTCCTGAGTGGGATCTGAGGCAAATTACTAAACTTTTCTGCAAGCCTGCTTTCCTCTTCTGTAAACTGCATATACTATGCAGTTTCATGTGTGAGGACTGTCTAAGAGAACACACCATGGAGCCTTGTGAAAGCCAGCTAGGAAATCAACGTCATCGTCGTATTTCAAAACTGGCCTTTCTCCTCTAATGCTGTTTGCCTGATAAAGTAGACAGGAGCCTCGCTGAATCTGCTTTTTGTACAGCAATTTCCGATGATGTCCAAGAGAGAAAGTGCAAATTAGCCTATACTCATTTGGCCTTTTGTGTTATCAAGACTACTTCTCTACCCTCCTGGTAAATTAAGGTAAAGCTCTTCTATTACAAAAATATCTTTAAAATTAAATAATTATACTTTATTAAATTCAGGAATATCTCACTGTCACAAGCTCTTTTTTTTATTGCTCTTACTTCCTGCTCCAATCTCCTGGTCCTTAATCACACACTTACTTGCAAAATTGATTGCCAAGTTTATGGTCTCTTTTATTTTTAATACTGCTGAAGTATTGACAGGTTTCTTCAAATTAGAATTAGGTTTCTGAGGGTAGATGATGATGATGATGATGATTCTTCTTCTTCTTCTTCTTCTTCTTCTTCTTCTTCTTCTTCTTCTTATCATTCTGTATCTCTCCTGGGATTTGAAAAGTCCTCAGCTGACAGTGGGTGTTTGATGAATATTTATTGAATGCATTTCTTATAAAAATAAAATACGTCTTGGAATTAGTGCCATCAAGAGAAGAAAGCATGGATTGTTGGTGTTTGACAGATGTCCTCACACCCCAGCCCTCCTCCCCCCAACTATGTGGGAGATGAACTAGCTACTGACCCTGAACACCACCTTGATCATGTGTACAGTGGGCAAAATCGCCTTACATTATCGAACTGTGAGGATTAAGTTATAAAATACATTTTCAGTGAAATATCTGTTACCCCAAAAGTCAGGGGGGAAAAGGCATAATTGGCAAAGAACTATTACTACATGTTCAGAAATAATACAAGATAAGCGTATTTCTTAAAACTTTGGTAATGACTTTATCTTGTGGCTGTGGTCATTTGCAATCGACCTATTAACCTGACTTGATATATTATACATTGCTTATTATGTGCTGCGCACTGTTTCTAAGCACTTTAAAATGCAAACTCACTTTATTTTTAGGACACCCTGATGAGATTGATACTATGCTCATGTTCATTTTACAGATGAGAAGGCTAAGATCCAGAATGTTAGAGGCCTTGCCCCTGGTCATATAAACTAAAACAGGAATGGAATGCAAGTTGAAACCTTGGGTTCTTTATTCTGTGTCCCTAAGTCTATGCTCTGCTGTCTCTTTTCTGTTTTTTTCCCTTTAGAACGTTTTCCTGTAGAAGACTAAGAAGGAGCCAGCCAAGGATCTGAAATATAGTACTTAAGGAACCCATGAAGAAAATCTGAGATAATTTAATTGGTATCAAAAATGAGAAGTAGATTAAAATTCCAGGCAGTGCTTTATAAAAACAGAATTATGACAGAAGATAATTCAATTTAAATGAGCAGTGAAGAACAAGTCCATTTAGTCTGTATTTTTCAAAGGATATTAGGGGATTTAATAAATAGTTTCACTGGGGCCAAGCAGGTGAAGTCTGGATTGCAGGGTTTCAAAAGGGGAATTAAGCAGAAATTGAAGAAGCCATGGCTGGATCATTTCCTTAAGGAAATGGGCCATACTATCAATGAAGACTTGCCTTTGAAAAGAGATGGGCACTTTAATCAGAAAGAGGCAGGAGAGTTCTTTTTCTGAGTGGACTAGCTGGTCCTGGATGTTTGGACATTCAGCCCTCAGTTCTCATGCATCCACGTGCTAGCCCTGTGCTTTGCTTTGGATTTGCTCGGCAGAGTTGGGGTCTGCAGCCACTAACATCCAAGGGTTAGGCTGGGCTTCAGAGAGGAAGAATCATTGTGAAGGAATCTAACCACTAGCACTACTGTTTATTTCAGAGTACACTTTATAGGTGTTTGCTTTTCCATTTGTAAAATAAAGAGCTCACGATCTTGAATGTGTTGTGGAAAGTAGATAGACCTGTGTACAGGGCAGCACAGAAAACGGGCTCAGTCAATTTCCTTTCCTTTTATCATGGGCTTGCTATTCTCTCCAGACACTAAAAGATAAAGGGAGGGGAGTGGAGGGAAGAGTTACAAAATGGCTGATGGGCTGGTAAGATTTTCAAATGCAAAACCACTTTGTTACATAATGTTGTAGCCCGTTTTTCTTTATTGAGTAGTTTAGTCTTTTCATCCGAATGAAAGCCATCAAGCATGTATTTTCAGTTGAAATAAATAAAATAAATGTGTATTGGCTTTTTGGTTGACTTAAAAAAATGAAAGGAAATTGCTCTGTAATTTGATTTCCCAACATTGGCTATTTCTCCCCAGGCCAATATATTGGCATCAGGGTCACTTAAATCCATGGCTCACGATGGTTTCAAGACTAATTTTTAAATGCTCAAATATAAACAGTTATTTCTGAAAACTGTTAGAAGGGATGAGATCATATAATTTAACCCAAGCATCTAAAACGTAAACAGCTAACATCTCAGTAACAAACTTTAAAGAAGAATTGTAATTTTAAACGCTTGTTTCCCCTTTTACAGGAAGGGCAGAGCGCCAGCCTCCAGGGGACCACCGCATCCTTCTTCAGTGAGCTCTTCCTACTGAACAGCTATCAAACACACCAGAGGCAGACACGGAAAATGCTCTGATTTGTTACCTGGTAGATCTTCAGAATGGCCCACATCAACATTTCTCAATCTTTTAAAATCCATCATCACCCCCCAAAGGAACCCTTTTAGACTGTTTTCTCCCGATAGCCCTCCCCACAGACACCAGAAATGTTAATAACACAGGTGCACAGAATAACTGCTTACATATTGTGTGTGTGTGTTTGTGTGTGTGTGTGTGTGTGTGTGTGTGTGTGTATACTTTAAAGATTTTTCATAGCTTCATTGAGATCTCATTGATCTATCACGTTGAGGAAGTTCAAGGTGTACAACCTGTTGATTGACTACATTTACATGTTGTGAAATGCTCACCACCATAGCTGGCTAACGCCTCCACCTTGCCACATAGTTACCATTTCTTTTCTGTTGTGAGAACATTTAAGATCGACTCCCTTAACTTTAAAGGATATAGTACAGTTGTCACTAATTATAATATACAATACAGTTGTCGTTAACATAGACACCATGCTATACAGTCGATCTTCAAAATGTATCACCTTGTAACTGGAATTGTTCAGCCTTTGGCCAATATCTCTGCATCTTCCCACCTCCAGCCCCCGGTAATGTCCATCCTAATCCCTGTGGCTGTGAGTTCAGCTTTTTAAGATTCCACAGATAAGTGAGATCATACAGTATTTATCCATCTCTGACTTTTCTCACTTAGCATATTACCCTCCGAGTGCATCCGTGCAGTTGCAAATGACAGGATTTTCTTTCTCTTTTTTCTTTCTGAAGATTTTCTTCTTTCTCATAACTGACTTACATACTATGTGATTGTGTGTGTACATGCACCACACCTTTATCCATTTATCCTCTGAATAACAACTTACACTGTTTCTGTACCCTGGCTAATGTGAATAATGCAGAGATGGGAATGTAGATATACCTCCTTGATCTCCTTCCTGTTTCCACTGCCTTTGGATCTACACCCAGACGGAGGTGGGCTGGCTCCTAGGATAGTTTCAGTTTTAACGTTTTGGGATCCCTTATATTTTCCATAGTGGCTGCACCAATTTATCTTCCCACCAACACTGCACATGACTTGGGAATCCTTTTATAATTGTGCTTCATATATTACAAAAGGCTTTTCTCCTGCCCTCTAATATTCCACTGCCACAACATGAAGGTCTTATAACCCCACTGTCTCCCTCCCTTCTTCCCTCTAAGGGAGGTGAAGGACACTTCTGCTGTTTGCAAAGCCAATAAAGTAGAGAAATAGCCCCCTCCCTGCCTCCTCCCCTTCCAGACAGACTGGGCCAGGGACCCCTTCCCCACTTATGGTCACATTTCAAAATGATGCCTCTCAAGTTCTTCAGAAAGACATTCCTGAGCTGTAAAAGGCCACAGGGCTTCTAAGAAAATTTACATCTCCAAGGGGCAGAGAAATGATTCACAATTACAAGTTTGTTCAAGATGAGGAGAACATTAAGACTCTCTTGGTCCTATCCATTCCCTTAAAATAACCAGAAATCTTACCCTAGAAAGTAATGTTTCCCTTTTTAGCTCCTGCTTACTCCCATTATCATTACCCTAATTGATATATTATTTGCTTTTCAATTTTTTTCTAAAGTCATGCATTTTTAGTAATGTCATTTCCTATCTTGCTTTCAAGAAGAATCTGAATTTTCTCAGCTTAAAAAAATCATGATAATAATTCAGGGTAATGGAATGTCTCTAACTTAAAGGATTACTAACATGGAAACCATTTCAAGGCACCCAAGTAAAACATGTGAGGGGATTTAAAATGCTTAAATTTTACTTGAAAACACCTATGCTCTGATAGAACTACCATGAAATGTTCCTAAATATATTTTCTTTCCATTGAGAGGACATTTTCCACTTTAATCAGTGGCTGTGATAAGCGAAAGAGCTCAAATATTTTTAATGGTTTTAGAAAATGAACTTATACATAGAATATCCATATGTTTATTTTTGATTTTGCAATTTTGCTCAAAACCAAACCTTGCCCCTTGTATGTAGATGACAAATACACTGTCAACTCCAGTCCCACGCGTGTTAACTCGACTTCCTTTAAGAAAAGCTGTCAGTGCAAATACACTCAGCATTAATGCAATGCCTGGCAATTACACAGCTAATTCCAATGCCAAGGTCATCAGACTAGTACATCAGCTGTTTTCACGTTTCTCCACTTCTGGTTTTCTTTTAGATTTTTTAACTCTTCCTGCATAGGGTCTGGAGGAGGGAGAGAAAAGAGGAAAATTCGCCTCTAGTGGACCTAATAGTTTCTTTCTAGCCAAAGCTGCTGGCCTCAGGGGAAGTCTTCCCAGCCTGGAACTGTAATAAATTTCCCCACGAAGCATCTTGCCTCTTATGTGGAAGATACCAGGTAGATACATAAGTCTGTCTGTCTCTCTCTCTCCCTCCATTCCTCTCCCTTCATCTCTCCCTCCCTCTCTCTTTTATTTGTTTACTTTGAATACCTATGAAGGGCCTGGACCATTGCTTGCTTCCCACAGACATGGTTAAAACCTACCAGAAATGCCAGTCCGGCTGGTCCCCTCCCTTCTGCCGCAATGCTTCTGCATGAATCTGTCAGATTTGAATTGCTGACTCCAGCTGTCAAGACTGACACGTTAGTCCTGATTGTTCTTGGAGTGACCACCGGATACTTTCCCCCCTAGATTCCATTAAGGACATAGTTCTAAAAATCTATAGCTATGGGAGTTTTTATTCGACACGTAAATCTTTTTTCTACTGGGTTTGAAATGTACGGTTTTGAGATCATCTTTTTGTTATATTTTGTTTTAAATATGTTTTCTATTCTGTTGAATGAAATTAAGCATTGGATTTTTATGGAGCAAGCTGTAAAGACACAGAGGGGGAGTATCTCAATAAACATAAGGCTCAAATATTTAGATAGGAAATAATGTCCTTCAGCAAGAAACAGCATCCGTGCAAATAGCTTAAAGCAATGCACCCTTGTTTCATTCAAGGACTGGAAATATGAATTTCCCACTAAAAGAAGCATCCTATCACTCAAATGAGTTTGTTTTCTTTCTTATATCATAAAGTTAATAGAATGGCCATTGGATGATCTTCAACATCACTCAGGTGTGTGTGTGTATGTGCACGCCTGCGTATTTTTCAAAGGTCTGAGATCACTGTGGTCACACATGAGGGCAAACACTGGTTCCTGACTCATGCTGGTGGCCGGCAGAAGGTGATAGCAGAGGAGGTTAAGTAGGGGAGGGAGGACTTCAGAAGAGTAAGACCAATGAGATACAAATAAACTGCAGTGGCAGAGACTCTGTGAGCATAGATCTTACTCAGAGCTGGCGTTTGAGCCCCGGTGTGGGACGCACCACAGGCACAGGTCCCCGCAAAGTCTGGGGGTGAGTGTGGAAGGGGTGGTTGCAGTATAGCATGAAAACCAGCTCTGCCTTCATGCAAAGCTCCCTTGCTGGAAATTAGCATTTCATGAACTGAATGTCTCTAATCTTCTATAAATCTATAGAGATAATTATGTTTCAGTATTAGCCATAAGGTATAATCTTAAGCGAAAAAGTAAAACCGTCTTTAAAGTAAAAATATGTAACATCTGCTTTCCATTTCACTTAACTGATTCCACGGAATAAAGGATATCAGGAGAACGGTCTCCAATGGCAATAAAAGTGAAGTTAGAATGTTTAATGCTTTGCATTCAATAAACTGTTTCCCATTGTTAATCTCAAACAGTCATCGCTACATCTGCCTTTAACATTTATATCCTTGTGCGATGAATTAGTAAACTCAATTTATTAACAATGGATAAAGCCAGTTAAAAAGAAATCTAATAGCACACTTCATGGCCAGTTGTGGGTTTCATTCTCCAGCAAAAGGAGCCAGCGATGCTCAGAGGACCAGCTGATTGTAGGAGTGGGGAAGAGCACGGACAAGATGAGTCTGAGGTGTCTGCGGTGCCAGAAAGAAAGGAAGTGTCCAAGGCAACCAGACCCAACACCCACATTCAGGGGGCATGCCGCCCAACACAAGGACCACCTGAAAAGTTTCCAGAGGCCCAAGCTGGCAAAAATTATAGCAAAAATTAAATAGTGATACTTTAGCCTGAAGTATAACACAAATAGCCTTGATTCCATATTGACTCCAATAAATAAAGTAGAGGAAATACAAACCTGCAGGGTAGAAGAACACTCAATGCTGTATGTGGACACTCTACCCTCTGGGTGGTGGGGCCTAACTCCTCCCCCAGAGCTTTGGGGCTTGCTTCCAAAAAGTGCCCTACGGAAGGGGACACACCGGAGGGAATGTGCACTAGAGGAACATGACAAACAGGGCCCCAGTCCCGTGCTCCAGGTCAACATCAACAGACTGATAGGGAGACCGCATAATGTAATGAAGACAGCACATTACTTCCAAGACTTTCCTCCCCAAACCCCCTACTCCATACTGATTACAAGACAGACAAATCCCAATTGAGCATTGTTCTTCAAGATTCTGACGATCTTCAAAGCTGCCCTCAAAACCCTGAAGATCATCAAAAACAAGGAAAGTCTAAAAAACAGTGACAGCCAAGAGTTGCCCAAGGAGACATGATGAGTAAATGTACTGTGGTGTCCTGGACGGGCTCCTGGGACAGAAAGACGACATCAGAGAGGAAGTGAGGAATGTATGAAATTTAGTTAATAATAGTGTCTTCATGGGGCGCCTGGGTGGCTTAGTCGGTTGCGCGTTTGACTTTCGCTTAGGTCATGATCTCGCGGTTCGTGGGTTCGAGCCCCGCGTCAGGCTCTGTGCTGACTGCCAGCTCAGGACCTGGAGCCTATTTCACAGTCTGTATCTCCCTCTCTCTCCGACCCTCCCCTGCTCACGCTGTCTCTCTATCTCCTAGAAATAAATAAAAATATTTAAAAAAAAAAATAGGGTCTTGATGCTGATTTATGAATTGCTAGTGGAAGATCGAAATAACACAGGAAAATGAACATGGAGTATATCAGAAGTCCAAACTAAATCTCTCTATAAATCTAAAACTGTTCTAAAAGTAAGTTTAATTTTAAAAAAATGAGACCTACTGCATAGCTTGTCACTTTCTTAAGTACTCAACTATTATCATTTCATTTCATCTTATTTAATTTTCCTATGTGCAGGAGTGATTCATGAACATAGGAAAAATTTCTAAAAATATTAAGGAGCTATGATAGTTCAATAAAAGATTTCACTTTAATTAAATTAGAAGGAAACCCTTCTATCCTCTATTTCCCTCCAGGGAGGGGGAAGTTGTGTCATCTTATTACAGGATTTCCCTTAAGGCCTTTTCCCTCTTTGATACATTTTTTGTAGTAAATGAGCCCCTGAAGATAGGGCTAGCCAAGGATATTCCATTTATGTATATTTTTTGCATACACACACAGACACACACACTTTTTTTTTTTTAAATCATAAGCTATTAATGAGGCATTAGGAAGGAAACTCTCACTTTCTATGTTTATTTAGAAGACTTTGGTGTCTTTTCTGACTAGACTTGATAAATTATATTAAGGGAAAACCAACATACTATGATAAGATCCCAAAGAACATTCTCAGTGAAATGATATGACCAAACTGAATTGATAATACAATCATCAGCACATATATGATAGAAACATAACATTAGCATCCATCACATTTTTTTGAGAGTGAGATCACAAGGGGAGAGGAGCAGAGAGAGAATCTTAAGCAGACTCCATGCTCAGCATGGAGTCCAATGCAGGGCTTGATCACATGATCCTGGGATCATGATCTGAGCCAAAAACAAGAGTCAGACACTCAAACAACTGAGTCACCCAGGTGACCCATCATCTGTCACTTTCTTGACCCACTTGCTAGACAAGTATCCCCTCAGCCCTCTCCTTTTGGGTCCCCCACCCGTGAGCTACATATGAGGCTAGACATGACAGAGGACTGGTGCTGGTAGCCCAACGTCACCACTGCTACAACACAGAAATTCACAGTCTTCTAGTCAAGACAGGAAAAAGCAAACCCAAATGAGTGAGATACGAAAATATTAGAGTCAGAAATAAGTACTGCAGTGTAAAGCTCTGTTAGATTACAGGTATCGAAGGATATCAGGAAAAACAAAAAAGTCACCCAAGGCCCAGTAACCTGAAAACCCTTGGGAGAGGCAATGGGGATTCATCTCTCTTGGGGAGCCAAGAGGACCAGGTTTGCCAGCTGGCATGTCCAAAGTGACAATGAGCACAGAAAGTCTAGAAAAAGTGGGCTCATCAGCCTGATTGAGGTGACTCATGCTGCCGGGAAATGAGAATAAACACCAAAGACATAAACAGAACCAGGTGAGAGAGAGTCTTGAAAGCCAAGTGAGGGAAGCTGGTTTTCACCCTGATGTTTGTTGAGTAGGGATAGGTGACAAGGCAGCGGTGAGTGGAAACGATCACTCTCCAGTGTCTGGGATGGAACAAGAGTGTGTGGGGAAGACTTTGGAGCGGATCTTCTGTAAGTACCGGGGCCTGGCGGGGACGCCCACAGCGGGAACTAAAGGTGGGGGCCTTTCTCAGGGTGATTTCGAGACCAAGGGGGGACAGAGGGAATGAAGCAAGAATGAAGAGGGAGGGAAAGAAGAGTCAAGCGTGCATCCCAGTTTTCAGCCTGAGGAGCTTGGAGAACCATCACAAAACTAAAAAAGAAACAGGGGCACCTCTGGACTTAATTGCTTAAGTACCCCACTCCTGGTTTCAGTCAGGTCATGATCTCACAGTTTGTGAATATGAGCCCCATTTTGGGCTCCATGATGACACCACAGAGCCTACTTGGGATTCTCTCTCTCTCTCTCTCTCTCTCTCTCTGTCTCTTTCTGTCTCTTTCTGTCTCTTTCTGTCTCTCTCTGCCCTTCCCAAGTGTGCACGTTCTCACTCTCTCTCTCAATATAAATAAATGTTAGAAGAAAACTAAGAAAGAAAGATTTAGGTGAATCCTCAGCCTGCTATGGATAGATTGGAGTGGTGAACATTTTGAGGCATGTCCATGGGTAGGTAAGATCATCACGTTCAGAAATAATGGTCATGGACAGGTAAAAATGGAGTAATAAGATCTAAGATTCTTGAGTTGCCATAAAACCGTAAGTGTGCCTAACATATAATTATACAACGTTAGGTCAAATAACGAAGAAGAGGAATATTTGGAGTTTCCAAGAACAAGTACATGAGATAAGTAGCTCAGCTGGTCTTCTGAAGATATAGGCCATGTAATGGCCTATTGCAGCATATGAGGAAGAGATAGCGTCATCTCTCCAAAAGTGCAGGACTCACTGGTCTGGGGTGTGGGTGCTCATGCCATTCATCCTCCAAACAGGGACACTTCTGAAAAGAAAAGGGCCACCATTTTCAGGTGTTTGAAGTCATAGTGGGCATAAACGTGTACTGTTCCGGAGAAGCCAGGCAGAACCAGCGCGTCATCTACACACCTACAGGCCACCTCACACTGTTTCCTTGACTGGAAAATCCCTGTTGCCATAAGAATAAAGGTTTTTATACTGAAATATTGTAGCCAACACCCTAGTGCGACTAGCCTCCAAATGGTGGCCTCCCTAGAGGCTGAAGGGTCACTGGCTAAACCGGGTAGAGTGGCTGCCGTGGGGCAGGGCAGATGGAAGCATGGGAAGGAAGTACAGCAGAAGCCAGGGGTGCAGGGAAAGGTGATGGTCAGGGCCCTAAGGACATGCTGTCTGCATTGTAGCCATCTGGGCACCCCTCCCTGGGCACTAATGTGGTGGCTAATTTTATGTGTCAGCTGGATTGGCTAAGGGGAGCCTAGGGAGGGTGTCACCGGAGGGTGCTCTGAAGGGCCTCAGCATGCAAACCAGTACACTCAGAAAAGAAGACCCTCGCCAGTGCCGTGGGCATCACCCAGTCCACGGAGGGCCTGAATAGAACAGAAAGGTGCGGGAAAATGAATTCACTCTTTCTGCTTGAGCTGAACCCTCTCTCTTCTGCCCCAGACATTGGAGCGCATGGTTCTCACGCCTTCATATTTGGACTGGAGCTGCACCCCCACGGTCCCCCTGGCTTTTAGCCTGCAGATCGGATCATGGGACTTCTTGGACTCCATAATCCTGTGAGGCAACTCATCATAATAAACCCTCTCTGTGCACGTCTACACAGGTGCAGTGGATACAGGCGCAGTGGGCTCAGATTCTCTAGAGAGGCCTGGCTGAACAGCTAATTTACAGATTGGATCCCCTCCCCCCATCACTTTCTTGCATTTTTAATTAATTCATGTTTTTTTTTTTAATCAAAATAGCGTTCCCAGGAGCGCCTGGTGGGTCAGTTGGTTTTAAATGTCCCAACTGCTGATTTTGGCTCCGGTCTTGATCTCAACTGTTCTGGAGATGGAGCCCCACATCAGAAGCCAAGCTGACAGCACAGGGCCTGCTTGGGGTTCTCTCTCTCCTTCTCTCTCTCCTTCTCTCTCTCTCTTCCCCTCTCCCACTCATTCTCTCTCTCTCTCAAAATAAAGAAATAAACATTCATGAAAGAGCATTCACCACTACGTGAAGACAAGACAGGTGGACTCGACTGCACACCTCAATACAGATGAAATGCCGTCTGGATACAGGGCCGTGTTCCCGCCCTTGACTTTGGAAACCTGTCAGGCAGCGGGTGCCGCCGCTGTTTACTCCACTGTGGAGAGCGGCAAAGGCAGAAACGCCTGCCCTCAAGTCTTCCTGTCTGTTCTGAAGCCGGAGAAGAACGTTTCCATAATGTAATGCACCATCACCATGTACAGCTTCCCTTTATCAGAAGAAATGGAAATATGCTGTAGAACCGACCCTATCACATAAAGGCCACATAATACTCCTATCAGAAGAATTTATTTCCGGTGGCCTCTTTTTGCCAACAGCCTATTCTGTCACCTTTTCGCATCTGACAACGAATGTACGGATATCATTTTCTCTGAGGGAAACAAAACAAAAGACCCATGGTCATTACAGAACAATTAGGAAGTCAGAGAACTTTCAAGAAGGAACTAAAAATTAATTGCAATCCTATTTCTTTGAAATACTTCCTGTTATAGTCATTTATAATCCCTCCATCAATATATTTTCGGCCAACTCTGTGGAAACATTAAAAAAAAGTTCTGTATGTGAATGTGCCACCATTTGCCACATTATATATTTCATAATTATTATGCTCCATTCCGTTATGTTCCTATCTGTCTGTGTTGCTATTGTCTTGTGTTAAATAGTCTGGTACTTTTGAGGGCACACTGAATAATGCCCTCTTCTGTTCAAAAATGCTGCAACCATTTATATGCCCACCCCTGACAGTGTCTAACAGCGTGGGTATCTTCACACCCTCCGAGCATACGGAATTTGAAATCTTTGCAAACCTGATTGCATTTTATCCTGCATTGTTATTCAGGGAGTGGGGACATTTTCAATAAGTCTGATAAGCAGCTACATTTTCTCCCATTCGATCTGAATGCTGATGTCCTTTGCCATCTACATCATTTCCCATTTGTAAGAATTTCTATGTCACACACTTCTAAGGCTACTTGACTTCCAGATCGCTAAGGGTCTGCTGTAGTGGAGTTTTATACAACTGATTGAGCGATCATCCCTTTGTTTGACAAATGGTTACTGGGCACCCACAAAGGAGGAAGAGCTACATGCAGTTACGGGGTCCCGCAGTGAATGGGGAGGACACAATTCATCTCAGAGCTCTCTCCCACACCACTGGTTCCGTTGCTTTTAAGCATTCATCTCTTTTATTTTGCATTTTGTGAGTTGTAAACGGTGGGTTTTAATGGATGGGATTGCTTACACGTCTTCTGGAAGAGCAGAGAGAGCAAAATGAGCAGAGAATGATCAGAGAGTAGTCACTCTGGAAATCTTCTCCGACCTCTGGGGCTGCGTGAGGGGAGGAGGTAGTGCTTGGGGAGCTGGTGAAGTAGGCAGGGGTGCCGGGCAGGGGCTGGATGCAGGGAGGGGGAAGCGTCATGTGGGATCCCTTCTTTTTCTCCAATTTCAAGGACTGTATCTAAACTACTTTGGATTTATTTTTTATTTTATCTTATTTTATTTTTTGCCACGTGAAGGGAGGGTCACCCGCACCCATCTCTAACAGAGCCACTTGAGTTTATTCTTTTTTTTAATGTTTTATTTATTTTTGGGCAAGAGAGAGAGAAAGAGAGAGAGAGAGCACCTGCGTGAGCTGGGGAGGGTCAGAGAAAGAGGGAGACACAGAATCCACAGACAGGCTCCAGACTCTGAGCTGTCAGCAGAGTCCGATGTAGGGCTTGACCCCATGAAATGTGAGATCATGACCTGAGCTAAAGTCTGATGCTCAACCGACTAAGCCACCCAGGCGCTCCACTTGGGTTTATTCTCAAAGTACTTGAAGATCACACTGGACACAGGAAACCTGACATAGTCAGAGCTGATTCAGGAACAGAGCAGCGACTTTAGGGACAGGCAGGGTAAATTCTCAGTGCCCCTGCTTTAACTTCTATAAAACCAGCAGCTTGATGAGATTAGTTAGAAGGGTTACTGTTTAGATATACAAATATATTTTTACTAAGCTTTAGAAATTTCATCTCTTACATAATTTGGATTTATAATATCTCTCAGGCTGCTCCCAATACTATTACACCATACACGCCAGTGACTTTTAAAACCTAAGCTCTGCAAAATTATTTATCTGTGTGAATGAATACATTTACCCTAATTAGTACACCTCTCTTAAGTGTGGCCGCTGCCTAAATGAAGCAAGCAAACTATCATGAGCTACTTTACAGAACGGTACTTAGGTATGACTCCTTCAATGCTGATCATGGCCAGTTATGGTAGAATTGTAGTGCTGTCAATAATATTCAAATACATTTATAATTCCCTTCTTTTCATTCTCACTAAAGTACAGGCCACTGTAACTCCTACTACACATCCAATTCCAAGTCTTGCAGGTGACGTAGATGTAAACTCCAGAAGCCCAGTTTTACTGGTGGCAAAGAGTGTGCATTACGTTTTCAATGATCATGTATACTCTCATACTATGTGAGTCTAGTGGGTTCCAACAGATTAACACTGTTACATATCAACTAGTGAGATTAAAAAAAAATTCCCTGTGTTCTCTATTAACATTTGAAAATAAATCCTTCTAAAACCTCTATGTTACATAAGCCATGTAAAGTCACTCTTTAGTTGCTACAAGTTACTAAGTGCTGAATTAAGTATTCGACATTTATTTAGCATAGGTATACTATAACCTTGAGAAATTAGGTTCATCATTTGCATACAGGCGGATCTGAAACATAAGCATAAACACGGTGTCATTTAGAAAAATGCTGAGAGAATATTCCCTTTGCTTCCCTCCCTCCCTCTCATTCTATCTCACTGATACACACATATTCTTTCTCTTCTAATACTCATCAAGAGCTACAATGTAACCATTCTTTTTTTTAGCTTTATACTTTCCTTCAATAAGTTTTAAATACCTTTGGTTAAAAGAAAACGCTAAGAAAAAGTTGGAGAACAAATAGGCTGTGTGGATGGGAATAAAGTCCCTCAAGATGCTCATGAATTTTAAAGAGAAAAAAAAAAAGGTAACTTTACAGTGGAGACACTCACCCTACCCCACCTGAACCCAGCCATTTGTGTTAGCTTCCAAACTGAAAGCCCATCTGGACACCATGTGCCTGTGCAGAGTATTAATCACTTCTGGCTAAAAATGCATAATTTGACTAAATCATGAGAAAACATCAGACAGATCCAAGTTGAGAGACCTTCGATAAAGTAAGTGATCAACAATTTTCAAAACTGTAGGGGTCATAATGGAAAATAAGTGATGATTTCCTATCACACTAGAGTCCTGGGTGGAATCCTGGAATGGAAAAATGGGAGAAGCTCAGTATTTAGTTAATAATATTGTGTCATTGTGAAAATTTTAATAATTGGACTCTGGGCATGTAAGGTGGTAATGTTGGAAAGAATCTGGGTGTAGTTTTTATGGGAAGTTTCAAAATAAAGATGAAAAACAACATATATGTACCAAGTCCTAAGGTGTATGAAGCCCTTAGTAGAAAAAAAAAAGAAAAGAAAAAAAAAAGAGTGTGCTGGATGTTTTGTGAAGTCAGTGCTCAAGGGAAAGAGGGTGAGGAAGCAGAGGTGTCAGGAGACGGGTGAGGGAGCTGATTAAGGAGTAAAAACCTATGACTGGGCAAGCAGATGGCAGATGTGGGTCCTCGACACAAAATGCCGACCGTTCAGAGGTAAGCACCAATTGCTGAGAAAGTCCTTTCTGCCAAGATAGAGTGACGTGTGACCGCGTCCATGCCTAGTGACCAATGTCGCACACCGCAGGGCACCCCACAAAGCCAGGAGGGCATACGTACTGCTGATGAAGGACAGGCGTCACTACTTGGTGGGAGACAATCAGAATAACACCAGTATTGCAAACAGGAGAGGTCAAAGTGGGTCTGGGTGACCCCAAGTATAAAGTAAATATCCATGAACCCTAAATGAGATGAATAAGTGACTGAAAAGTAAGTAAGTACATAGGAAAGAAAAGAGGGATATCCTGAAGAGAAACATACCCAATAATTGAGAGGTACTCTGTCCCAGAGGCGGAGCACAGCTCCCCTCTCTCGAGATGCGCATTGTAACTTCCTTCCCAAGACTATGGTTTGAAAGGCAGAAAAGCTGTGGCTCTACGTGGTGGAAAAGTCTGGCAAATCCCGGGTGGCCAAGTCCACACTCCCTTGCCGTGATGTGCACTGAGACATTCTCTCCACAACTGATAAACTATGGTTGGTCAGAAACGGCACATGAGCTTTCTGCACTATACAGTTTCAATGAGTTAAAATGTTTATTGATTTTTAATATTTCTTCCAGATTTCTCGGCAT
The DNA here is from genome assembly GCA_017311185.1 of Proteles cristata cristata. Classification (NCBI taxonomy): domain Eukaryota; kingdom Metazoa; phylum Chordata; class Mammalia; order Carnivora; family Hyaenidae; genus Proteles; species Proteles cristata. Next base: position 642,259 of record JAESUZ010000823.1, read on the forward strand.
TGATAAAATTTGCAGCAGAGATTTAAAATGCTGTTTGCGTGAGGCTTCTGGAGGGTGTCGGTGAGGAGGAGAGACACCTAGACAGCCTTGCAGGGATCCCAGAAGTAAACCACATGCAGAGCGCCAGCGCGGTAAAGTGCCTGGTCTCCCTAACGGCCGGACGGACCAGGAGGCCTCTTGTGACTCTAACAGAGGCCGGGACAGGTGGGGGCACACAACCCGAGACTATTTCTGTCAATAGACGTCACTACACAGCAGGGGGAGGGGGGTTGTGCTGAGTGTGAGGTAGCTCACTGCCCTTCAGCTGTGAAGTCCATGAGATGAGCAGGACAGTATCAAGGCTGGAGAAGAGGAAGGCGCCTGGGTGGCTCAGTCGGTTAAGCATCTGACTTCCACTCAGGTCATGATCTTGTGGTTCGAGCCCCACATCGGGCTCTGTGCTGACAGCTCTGAGCCTGGAGTCTGCTTCGGATTCCACGTCTCCCTCCCTCTCTCTACCCCTCCCCCGTTCGATCTCTGTCTGTCTCTCTCTCTCTCTCTCAAAAGTGAATAAACATTAAAAAAAATTGTTTAAAGGCTGGAGAAGAGATGATATTTATGGAGATGCAGCTGCAATCCTTCTGCCTAAAAAGAACCATTACGCACCTTAGCATCCACACCTCTAACCACACCTGGACCCCTCACGATCTCTTTGTGTCTGGGGTCCCAGCCCACAGTTCGGTGCCAGGGGAGCAAAACGTGATGACATTCCCGAAGCTGACTCCACCACGCATGGACTGAAGGCTCAAACGTGATGGTTTTGCTGGGTGGTCTCCCTCTGGGGGCCACGAAGCTCATGTTTTCCATCTCCTGCTCCATCAACACCCAGCTGTGTCCTGGCTCTCCCTGCTAGATCCCAACGGATCTCATTGCTTCTTTATTACATAGTACACAAGACTGGTGGTCAGGATGCCAAAGGAAAAGATTTAAATATGTGTAGAAGCATTCCACTCGGCGAGACTACAGAAAACAAAGCGGCTCATCAAAGGTCGCTCAAAAAGGAAGTGGCATAGATGGGATGTAAATTCCTGTATGAAAACCAGTACCTCAGCCGCTACTTACATTCTCACAGACAGACGGCAGTAGAATTAGTATACAAGAAACTTCACTACACTAAGGATGCATTGGACAAAGGAAAGTATGTGCTCTTTGTGTGGTAGTGTTATGTCATGGGGCCGATGAAAGATTTCCCTTCAAACAGAAACGCAATTCCATTAAACAAACATTACCAAAGACATAAAGGTTCCTGACCGAATAGCACTAGTGCACAGGCTGAGATCTGTCTCCAGAAAGCAGAGCGAGGCTACACAGACCTACCGTGGGCCTGACCTCATTACCATACAGAGCAGACCCTTAACTTTCCACTCACACCTATGCTCTCTGCTCACGGCTCACTGTCTAAACTCTCTTATAACAGCTATAATAAATGCCACTTTGAGCACAAACATTCCTTGATAGAAGAGGTAGTAGACCTAGATATCTATTAGATCCAAAGAAAGATATATACAATTGTTTTCAAGTATAGAAAAAAATACATTTCCACATCATCTTTTAGCATGCATGATGTAAGTGAAAATGATTTGAATTACTCTAAGTATTACCTATGCTTTCCCACTGTGGGGTCTGCTAGCTCTCTGAGTCTAACAGAAAGAAGAAAATAAGGACTTCTAAGTGTTCAATGCTTCAAAAAGATCTAAGGACTCCTCAAGACCACCTCCCACATTTTGTCGAGGAGGGATTCAAGGCTCAGGACCATTCAACTGTTCAAGATTACATTGTTTACAAGTGGACAGGGAGCACTTAGCGTATCATCCTTATGGCATACACAGAGGCTTATAATATTCTGGACCCCATTTAAGCAGTGGGAGTCTGGAGTAAATAATGTTATCATCTTCTTCTGCATTTCCATGTGCATTAATGTTGACAAGCTGACCATGTCTTTGTTCCATAATATTTCAGCTTAATTCCAGATGACTTGTGAGGCCATATAATTGGAATTGCAATTGACCCTTGAACAACACAGGTTTGAGCTGCATGGATCTACTTATGTGAAGAATTTTTTTATACATACAGTACAGCACTGTAAATACATTTTCTCTTTGTTTTGATTTTCTTAATGACGGTTTCTTTTCTCTAGCTTCCTTACTGTGACAATACAGTATGTAACATATACTCTAGACAACAGACAAAATATGTGTTAACTGTTTATGTTATTAGTAAGGCTTCTGGTCAACAGATTATTAGTATATTGTGATGAAGTGTTTTGAGTCTAAAAAATCAAATGTGAATTTTAAACCACATAGGGTATCAGTGCCTCCAATCCCCACATGGTTCAAGGGTCAACTATACAGATGTGGCATGTTAACAGAGGACACGGAACAAGATTCTAGGCACCACAGTCTACTAAGCCCACCCCCCTTTCTTTTTTTTTTAATTTTTTTATTGTTTGATTTATTTTTTAGAGAGACAAAGAGAGAAAATGAGTGGGTGAGGGACAGAGAGAGAGGGCAACACAGAATCCAAAGCAGGTCCCAGGCGCCCAGCTGTCACCAGAGCCTGACGCGGGGCTTCAAGTTCCGAACCATGAGATCATGACTTGAGACGAAGTTGGATGCTTCACTGACTGAGCCACCCAGGCTCCCCAGCCCACACCCATTTCTAAGGGGAATAAAAGAATGGGTGGTAGGTGTGGGGAATCTCTGAGTCAATAAAGAATAGTTTAAGTTGAAAGAATTCTTTTTAGTTACTTATGGAACATGTGCTTCCAAATGTTCATGCTTCAGCTGCATTTAAGATATGTGTGCCCTCATTTTCACCAAGCCTTACTGGATACCATGAATTCAACAGTTATTTCTAACATTATAGAGAGTAATCGATCTTCTCTGATGTTACTCCAGGATTCCTAAATGCCATGACTATGGCAAAAAGAGTGCTCAAACCAGAAACATCTATGAACCTCAGATCCTAACAGATGGCCCCTACACATGGCATGTGTGTTTAACAGATGTTTGCAGGATTGCACTATATGTGAGCCAGCACTGTACTTCCATGTTTATAGAAATATCCCAAATTGAGAAACCAGAACATCATGATGAGGAAAACCTAGTAAAAACCATACCCTATGAGAAGCTGAGCATATGTGGACAGAAAGATTTCCTTTTCAAAGATAAATCACCAACTTCCCCAAAGTCAAATGTTACAACACCAAATATTTAACAAAGAGGAACTTGAAAATTGTCACACTGAAATAACAGCATTTTAATAAGGAAAACTCTTCCGACTATATTGTATATCCACACTTCAATGTCCATTAATATTACACTCTGGGAAAAAAAATCCTTTCCTGTAAACAGTTATCAGTAGGACACTGTTTATATACCGTGGCTAAAAAGAACTCTCGGGAATAATTCAGCTCCTTGGCATATGTTTGCTTAGACTGATTTTCTTGGCCCCATCTTGGATGGAGGGGTGTTCCCATCATCCCTAAATCATCAACATCATCTCCAGCTTCCCCTACACCTGAATGAACTTTTCTAGCCTGCAGAGGACAGAATCATCTCAGGAATGCAAGTTACCCATTTCCCAGCCAGTTTCTGTGACACCTCAGCACAGCCTCCCTCCCGAAATTCAGAGCCCCCACAAGACCACGTCTTCTCTCTTTTTGGCCAGTTTCCTCTGTTCCTTTCTTTGCACCTCTTTGATCTTCTGGTTCTGGTCTCTCTGTTGATTAGCTGTGAATCAGCTCCATCCTGCCCTCATGGTGGCGCCTTATTATGTTGTCTGATCTCTAGCCTCAAGGAGATCTTGATTTTTGCCCAGGAATCTTAAATGTGCCCTTCACTAGCTACTGCTTTCTTTCCACACAAATATCCATCACCAGACCTTCTTTACCTTAAAAAAAAAAAAAAAAATCCATCTTGTGCCCCAAGTCCAAGAGAGAATATTCATCCTATTGGCTGTTTAGCTCTACAGGAGAATTCATACACAAGTCTGAGAGAGCAAGGAGAGCCCAGAACAGAGAGAGAGCCAATATGGCAGGTACATGGTTTACATTTAATCAGAGAGATCATGGCGAATCACACAAAGTATTTATTTAGCCTCAGGAGGATTAGCCTGACAGTTTTTTTGTAAAATATATTGAAGAAAAGGGGTACAGATGGTGAGACGGTTAGGAAGAAAATGTTAATGGAGGCTTTCATTAAGGTAAAAACAGTGGGCTTGAAAGGTTGGAATAAAAAAGAATCTTCTGGGTCCTGGGATTTAAGGGAAAAAGACAGCACCAAATTTTGAAGCCCAGATGGTATCATTAATGGTAAAAATAATCTCCCAGGCATGTGGTATCACTAAAAGAAAAAATCATGAAGAGTAATGTGTGATGATTTATATTATTTATACGAGTGGAATGGCAGTAATAGGCTTCATTTGAAATAGACTATTTAAGATGTTGATGGTATATCAAGATAAAAAAAAACTAATATGTTTGAAAAAAATTGAAAAGGCAATTGCTAGGTTTAGAATAAACTGGAGCTTTTCATAAAACAGACTGAAGGGGAAGTTCTTAATTTAGAATGTGAGCTAACAGAATGCCATCTGGTGGATAGGAGGTATCAGGGTGCTAATCACTTTGTCTAAACAAATTTAAATAATGTACATTTCAACTCTTAATTACTCAAACTATGTAAATTTTTTAAAATTTACTAACTATAATGTTTGAAATTCTTTTAAAAATGTGTAATAAGGGGTACTCGAGTGGCTCAGTCGGTCAAGTATCTGACTTCAGCTCAGGTCATGATCTCAGGGTTCATGGGTTCAAGCCCCGCAACAGATTCTGCACTGACAGTGTAGAGCCTGGCTGGGATTCTCTCTCTCAAGCTCTCTCTGCCCCTCCCCATTCCTGCTCTCTCTCTGCCCTTCCCCTGCTTGAGTGCATGTGCACACACACAAACAGACATACACACACACACACACTCTCTCTCATAATGAATAAACTTAAAAAATGTGTAATAAATGCTAATGTTCAGTAGTGTAAAATTTTTTATGTTTATTAAATGATAGTTCAAATAGTCAAGTCATAAAAAATGAATAAATAAAATAAAACAGTCAAGTCATCATTCAAAGCCAAATGTTAAGGTGTGTTTGATTTGTATAATCAGGAAACTGCCTACTTCACCTTCACAGGTGAACAATTGTTCACTGAACATCTTTTCCATGTGAGCTTCTCTTCTACAACATGCAGAAGAGACTTACAAACCTAAGGTGGTTAAAAATATTAAATGTTTAGTAATATTATTTAAGGATTTAATCTAAACATAGTTATAATAAATACAATGAAAATCTACAGCAACGGTGGAATTTCCCCCAAGAGTCAGCCTTGTGGTGGTAATACTTTATTTCATTGAAAATGGACATATTTATTCAACTTACTTCAAAAAATCCAAGAGATTATGAGAATTGAAAAGAAGAGTTTGGACATGAACTTTAGAGGTTGTAGGTTTATGGTACCATCATGAATGACGGCTATCAACAATTATTCCTTAATGTCTTCATGCCAAAGCACAGCTTCCCCGGTTACACAGAGCACAAAACATGACTACCAGGTAATCACTGTGGATTTTATGTCTGGTAAATTAAGGTTTGAAATCTGAGAAGAGAAGGTCATGTCAACGATCCCACGTCCAAGTCAGTACACACCAAGCCTCCAAGGTCTACACACAACTAAATCATTGAAAAGTTCTTCTTATTTTTTTCATGTTTATTTATTTTTGAGAAAGAGAAAGAGAGAGAGATACAGTGCAAGTAAAGGAGGGGCAGAGAGAGAGGGAGACACAGAATCTGAAGCAGCTCCAAGCTCTGAGCTGTCAGCACAGAGCCCGATGCGGAGTTTGAACACACAAACCGTGAGATCATGACCTGAGCTGAAATCAGAGGCTCAACCAATTGAGCCACCCAGGCGCCCATGAAGAACTCTTCTTCTAATGAATTAAAAATCTGCCTTTGTGTATATTTATTCCTTGGTCCTTCCTTTACATACTGAACCAGCACCGCACAAGCCTGACTTCTCCTTGGAGTAAGAACCACGTGAACGTTGGAAGGCAGTTGGGATGCCTCCTTTCCCATCTTCTCCTCCATCTTAGTTGGTTTCAAGTTAGCACAGTTTCTAAGGCCCACTGACATTCTAGAATCCTTCATCTCACATCCTTTTCATATATCCACGTTCTTTGCCATGGAACATGCAGATTGATTGGTCAGATGTAAGAAAACCACTCTTGGCTTGTATGGTCCTATTTTATCTTCTCTTTTTTTCCCTCATCAGAATTGTCAGAAACATCATCAGAATATTTCCAGCAAAAGCCCGTACAGGGTGATAAACACTAACACACATGTATTTGTTATAAAAATTTTCATTGATCAAAGATACAAAATAACACCATCAACTGGCCACCTTCTTTTTCAGAGAGACTGGCCTATCTCTGCCAACACATTCTGTCCTTGTTTCCATATCATATATTGAGCATAAACAAAGAATATATAACTGCAAGAATCAGAAACCCCAATCATATACCACTATTTTATCCTTATCATCATCTGGTAGAGCTCCCTGGGCTCTTATCTGGAGAAAGTACTTGAAAATTACAATCAATAAGATCCCTGGAATTAGAACAAAGAAGGCACTGTAAAATGGTACCAAGATAACAAGAAAAAGTTATTTGCATAGTTATTTTCCTCTTAGGAATTTCATGGAAAAATGCGAAGGACATTATGTCACTCATGTACTTGAAAGTAGAAACTTGAAATGTTAACCCTTTATCCAAAGAGCATTAGATGTCTTTCCAGAAATAATTATTTTAAGTCAACTCAGAGCAACTTATATTTTCTTCCCTCCCACAAACAATAAAGATGGACTCACATCGCTATTGTTAATTTGTTGTAAACACATTCTAAGTGTTTATAATTTTCTTTATGAAATTTATAATTTAAATTTGGGAAAACAGTCACATATGTCTTATTCTGCTGCCTTCTCTTTTGTTTTTTGAAATGGACTCAAAATTGAAAGCCATACACCTACTTTGTTTTAGCTGCTCTAAAGTATCATGTGTATGTATTATAGAATTTATATACCTATCACGCTACTGACAGACACGTGGGTTGTTTCCAATTCCCCACTATTACAGAGAGTTCTGGAACGAGCAGTCTTGTACATGTCTTATGATCTGCATGAATAATAACTGGTTCAGAAGGCACAAACATTTTTAATTGTAAGAGTGCCAATTTGCTTTTTCAAAATTGCTGTGCTAGTTTATACCTCCATCAGCAGTTGGGAAGTTACCACTTCTACATATTGTCCTACACATTTGGGCTTCCATATTTTAGACAGTTAGAAAATACTTGCCAATTTGATGTCAATCAAATGTTATCTCATTGCTTTTTAATTTGAATTTCCTGACTCTGACAAGGCTAGCCATATTTTCTACTAGTCAGGCTTCCTGTCCATGACTTATTCCTTACAATTTTAATTAGATTGTTTTCTCTTTTTCTCACTGACTTGCAGTTATTTACATTATATATACATGTATATGTATGTGTGTACCTCTATATGTATACATACATAAATGTTATTTAATGTTATATGTATATGTCTGTATGCATATATAATTGACTACATGTTGTAAATAGAGCCTCCAGACTATTGTTTATATTCATCATACTATCTGTTTCATATAAACTTCTGGATTGTTTTTTAAATTTTGATGTACTAGTCAAATTTTTCAATCTTTCTATGATTTGTATTTTTATAATTTAACTCAATAATAGTCTACTATTTTCCATTTCCCCCCAATTTTTCCCTAAGTCTAAATATATGTATACTATATGTGTTATATATATGTATATGTATATATACATTATATGTGTTATATATATGTTAATATATTTTATCTTATAATTATTACAATAACTACATAATTATTTAAAATGTATTATTCATATTTGGGATTTCAATCCATCTGGAATTTATTTGATGGTAACATGAAATGAGAATCTAATGTTCTTAACATTCAACTGTATGGAATTGCTTTTGGGTCTTTTGGTGTATTTTTAATGATTTATAATTTAACAACAATATCAGAGGCTATGTTATATCAATTTCAATATCAGTGTTGACCTTTCCTTTGCAAGAGCACTTTTTATTTTATTTAAAAAAATTTTTATATTTATTTATTTTTGAGAGAGAGGCAAAGTGAGGCAGAGCATGATCAGGGGAAGAGGAGAAAGAGAAAGAGACACAGACTCTGAAGCAGACTCCAGGCTCCAAGCTGTCAGTGCTGAGCCTGATGTGGGGCCTGAACTCACAAACTGCAAGATCATGACCTGAGCCGAAGTCAGATGATTAACTGACTGAGCCACCCACGTGCCCCTAACTTTTAAAACAGTCTAATTTTTCAAAAATAATGTATATTGTTTATATATTAAGTAAAACATTCATTAAAGCAAGACAGGGGATGTGGTTTATCTATACAATGGAATACTACGTGGCAATGAGAAAGAATGACATCTGGCCTGTGTAGCAACATGGATGGACCTTGAGGGTGTTATGCTGAGCGAAATAAGTCAGGCAGAAAAGGACAAATATCATATGTTTGCACGTACAGGAGGATTAAGAGGAACTTAACTGAGAAACAAGGGGGAGAAGAGGGGGGAAATGGTGGAAGAAAGAGAGAGAAGCAAACCATGAGAGACTCTTGAATGCTGACAAAACTGAGGACTGATGGATGTGGGGGGGAGGGGTGATGGGCATGGAGGAGGACACTTGTGGGGATGAGCACTGGGTGTTATATGGAAACCAACCTGACAATAAACTATTTGTAAAAACAAAAATTTTTTTAAGAAATTAAAAAAAAAAAAAAAAAGCAAGACAAGGGGCACCTGGGTGGCTCAGGTGGTTAAGCGTCTGACTCTTGATTTTGGCTCAGGTCATGATGTCGCAGTTCTTGGGATTAGACCCCACATCAGTCTCTGCCCTGACAGAGCACCCACCTCCCCCTGCAAATAAATAAACTTAAACCAAATTCAAAGCTAAGATCAAGACGGTTAATTGTTACTCAGGACTTCTAACTTGAAAAAGCTTTGTTCTATTTATTTATAAGTTTCTGATAATAGATATTTTAAAATCTCAGATTAGAATTGTCAGTTTCTCCTTATAATTCTGCCAGTTTACACTTTATATATTTTATCTACTTCAAAGCCCGGCTGTTAGGTGAATACAAGTTTACGAATTTTATATAATTTAGTAGATTGATCTTTTCATCATGGTGTATAACTTCTGTATCTCTACTAATGCCTTGTGCATAAAGTACTGTGATATCTTGTCAAGATGTTGCTGAATCAACTTGCTTTGAGCTGGTAAATTTTCCTGGGTTTTAATTGTAATTCTTATCTTGCCAGTATCTTTACCCTTACTCTTTTATTAAAGAGTAGTTGCATTTTTTCAATCCAGTGGGGTTAATCTAGTAACATTTATTTTGATTTAAATTAAAAATGGCTCAGGGCACCTGGGTGGCTCAGTCGGTTAAGTGTCCGACTTTGGCTCAGGTCATGACTCACGGTTTGTGGTTTCGAGTCCTGCACTGGGCTTCACGCTGACAGCTCAGAGCCTGGAGCTGCTTTGGATTGTGTGTCTGTCTCTCTCTGCCCCTCCCTTGCTTGTGCTCTCTCTTTCCCTCTCTCTCCCAAAAATAAATAAAAGTTAATATTTTTTTAATAAATAAATAACATAAAAATGGCATGTGAATCAGCATCTTGCTCTCTGTTTATTATTATTATTATTATTATTATTATTATTATTATTATTATTTTACTTTCTCAAGTCTTTCTTCCATAGAAACCACATTTTGTTACTCTGTATACACTTAACTTGTGCAGAAGTCATGGACAGTGTTTCTATTAATGCAACAATTATCTTCATGTTCTTAACACAAGACTTTCTTTTTTTTAAATTTTTAATGCCTATTTATTTTTGAAAGACAGAGAGACAGAGCATGAGAGGGGCAGAGAGAGAGGGAGACACAGAATCTGAAGTAGCTCCAGGCTCTGAGGTGTCAGCAAAGAGCCCGATGTAGGTCTCAAACTAACGAACCATAAGATCATGATCAGAGCCGAAATTGGCCACTTAACTGACTGAGCCACCCAGGCGCCCCCTACGCAAGACTTTCTAACAAAGCTAGTAGGTATTCAGTATCTCTATCCTAATAAGATTTTAGAACAGTTACAACTTCTACATATCGTTTATTACTCAAACAATTCTGTCTCTCCTGCAGTGCATATATTAAACAGAAAATAACAAGTGATTTATTTGTGTATGTACATGATAAATAAGGTGTGATATGATATTGACACATAGCACATAATATAAAACCAAAGGAAAGGAAAGGTATAATGAGATGGCTTATCCAGAGAATAGTATGGACTGTAGAGATATCCAAACATGCTAGAAGTCAATGTGTGGTGTGTCTAAAGATTATGCCATAAATTATTTATTTCCACAAATTCTAAGCAGGTGAGAAAGAGAAGGTCAAACATCTGCAAAGGCCAAAACTCCAGAATAACATTAGTAGCTGTGAACACAACTTTTCCGTGCAGCTTGGGTTAAGAGCACTGGTCATAAGCCATATGACCTTGGTGCTCTCCGAGGAAAAACAAGATAGCATTCCGATTTGCTGTTCTTGCCGTTGCACATCAGGGTCTGAAGAAGAGTCATGCGTTATTAAATGAATCTGGACAAAATCACCGAATGTGAAGAACTGACAGTTTTGAGGGGAAGGAGGAGCTAATGTTCTAGAGGCTAGAAACACTGATTCCCTGAGGGTTTGACTTTCATGTTGCCAATGTGGTGTCAACACAGAGGGGAACTCAGTAAATAATTGTTGCTTAAATATGAAGAGACAGCGATTAGAATAACTATGTCTCATTTCAGACCTGGATTCATGAAGCACTGACGGAAAATGGTAAAAGGGAAAACCAGATATAAACAAGGGAAAGATCATCAAGTCATCCGTTACTGAGGTTCATTAAAAACACAAGAAAAAGAGAAGCAACAGTCAATACGAACTCGCATTCCCAAGCCTGTAAGACCCAGAACATTGTTATGATCACAGTAAGAAGCAAAAACCCACCATTCTTCTTACAGTGACATGGGAAGGACAGGCTTTGCCCTCCAGTCTGTGCACATGCCTTTGTGATCAACTGGAACCCACCTTCCGGTGAGAAGGTGTCTGTTCCCGTCCGTTCCCTTCAACCGAGCTGACCTGCTGACTTGCTTTCCCAATGCATGCAAAGTAAGTGACATCATGGGGCTCTGAGATTAGGCTCCAGAGCCTTGAAATTTGAGAGAGAGAACACAGAAATGGACAGTTACCAGAACACACAAGACAACAGGACACTGACCCACAACCGTCATCTCTGCAGCATTTGGCCCTGAGAGATTAGGATCTGGGAAATGGCTCTCAGTTTTACCATTCTCTTGCTCCAGTGCACACCCCATGATCAGACAGAGCAAGCCAAGTACACCCCCACACCAGCCACAGAGGACGCCTCTCTCCTAGACAGCGTGACTCCGCCTCCAACGACCCCAAGCCAAGGACCTATGCTTAGGACTCACCTGGTGCTTTTCCTTCTTCCCTGCATAGCTCTCTGCCATCCTTACAGTCCCCAAGGGTCTGCCAAATACAATGCGGGAGGCGGGCTCCCCTGCGGTTGTAAACTCTGAGTAAAGAGCCTCTGTTTATTGTCATTTGACTGGTATTCTTTATCTCTACCTGCTTCTATTCAGGGCTCTGGGAACCCTGAGGCTACCATAAAGACGATCAAGATGTACAACTTGTGTCAAGATCAGCATAAAGACAGAGAGACTGAGTTAAGGGTCAGCACCAACTCCTACACACACAAGCGAGGTCACTTGAGACAACTCAGCCCCAGCTGAGCCACCACATACCTGGAGCTGCGTGAGTGATACCAAAAAGACCACAGAAGAACCTGCAGCCAAATGGAGTCCACATTAGTGACCTGTGTAGTGTAACAGAACTTGGCTTTTTTTTTTTTTTTTTTTTTGCGTTTGTTTGTTTTGCTTTTGTTTTTCTTGTAAGGAATGTAGTCAAGCTCATTTGCTACACAGCAACAACTAGCTGTGACACAAGGCAGTGTAGTTTGGGGGATATAAATGCAGAGGTAATTCACACACAGGTGATAATCGATATTTGAAGAAAAGGTTGAGATTCTTGCTTTTGCCCCGGGAGCTGTCTACCCTTCAGGAAAGGTAATGTAAACAGAAGCCAGCCAAAAATGAAAAGAAGTAATAATCACAGACATACAGTGATACTCCAATTCCTTCCAATAAAAGGAAGCTAGAGACTATGAACTTTTTAAAAGAGTGTGTGTTCAAGGATATCAAACACTGCCGAGACAAAGGAACATTGAGAGGCCGGTCAACGTAAAGGTGAAATTTTGTGTGAATTGCGTCCAAGAATGTTGGAATACATTTTGCTATGAAAAGAACAGGTGACAAGAAAAAGAGAAGGCAGCTTTTAATTAGTTTCTTTAGAAGTGAAAGGAAGATGAAGAATGTAGGGTGATAGAAAAAAATCAAAATTACCTGTCACTAAAATGAAAGCCTAAAGAATTAAAATAGAAATTCATGAATGCTTATGAAATCATTCATTTTAAAGGAAAATATGTAGAATCAGCAATGCAGCTTTATAAATATTCCATATATGGTTATATTGTGATCATAGCAATGGCAAAATACATGTAAGCTAACTCCATCAACCCAAGAGGCCAATTTGACTTGGATATGGCTCTGTAGGCACACATACAAGAAACACCCTTCTGGTCAGCTTCTTTAACTGCCTAGGTTGGTAGACCGGCACAGTTTGGGTATACAGGACATTAACATCAACTCAGCCTTCCCCATATATAATTAGCCAGGAGGTTGGAACTCAAGGTCTAACCTCGGACACAATCCCCAGCCCAGTTTCCCCAATAGCATCCATCACCTTACAAAGCCAATGAGCTTCTGATCTTAAGTGGGCATGGATGAATGCCTTATTTTCCTAAGATATTCATATAATAACCTTTGTAGGATTACAGACCTGTTCAGCAATCCATCCAGATACACCACATAAGACAACTACGAAGCATATGAAACACAACTTTTCATTTTAAATCTCTTAACAAGATTTTAATATACTGACGGTATATAAGATTTTAATAAAAGCACGGGATATGCAAGCGCCAGTCTGGTAGGTAATGAAGCTACAAAATAGGATGGGTGTCCTCAAGAAACTCACCAATGAAGGACTAATGTCATACAGTTGCTTAGATCCAAAACGAATGTCCCAACCTCCTCAGAAAACACTGGAGATATAACATCCAAAGGATGCTGCACGTATTATGTTGAGACACACTCAGGGTACTATTAGATCCACAACTATGTACTATGTACTTATCAGAAAAGGTACTTGTTCCAAAAAGAAGCCACAGACTAATTTCTTTTTTTAGTAAGTGAAAACGTAATTTAAAAACTATGATATATAACGATGTTAACATTGAATTATGCAGACAATGTAGTTTTTTTTTTTTTTTTTTTTGGATGTTAAGTGTCTTCTGCATGAGCCCAACTACCACTCAGGAAACAAACATGCGTTCCATTCCATCCTGTCATTTATAAAGGACCTTGCAGGTTCAGGTGGAGGAAAATTGCTCAGATTCTCTTTCGTCTGAGGGTGCATCCTGGTAGAGCTGAGGGAGGTTTCAGGTGCTCATTCAGCTTGCACTTGCCGCCTGGGTCCACTCACAGCATTTGGACCCTCCCTAGCGTAGCTGTGTGTGCATGTGTGAAGCTACGAAATCCTGCCATAGCAGCAGGGTTTCTCCTTTGCCTTACTTGTCCCTCGGGCCTTGGCTGGCATCCATGGTTGCTATCAGCTCTGGAGAACAGCCAGCCCTCAGTTCTGTATTTTTCTCTGCTAAGCTGAGGTCCATTACCGTCTCCCTGCTGACTCAGCTTCACCTTGGCTTCTGAATGGATTTTACAACACTGGGAATTTCCAGCAGGTCGTTCGTGCTTCGCTGGACCTCAGGGGCCACCCTCCCTTTGTTGTGGGGTCATTCCAGCTCAATCGGTGTTTCTAGGGCAGAGGTGCTGAACCTGAACTCACAGTGCAACAGTTCAAGATGGGGAGGATTTGGCGGAGAAGCCAGACTCCTTCCCTCCCCATGGGCATATTCTCCTTACCGGCGCCAGACAGCGTTTTCTGTTAAGATTGCTTAATGAAACCCCTCGTCACCTGCCAGAGACCAGAGTGAGTCACACACCTGGCTGAATATCTTCTTCAGACCATTTCAGTCTCCTTTTCACTTCTCTCCTCCCCCAAGACTACCCCACAGAAAGACCTTTCTCCAGCTTCTTCATTTCAGTCCTTCGGCTGCCCTTAGTGTCTGGAAGTCACTACGTGTCATCATGAGGACTAGGAGGGAAATCCCAGGATCCAGTCCACCAAGCCAGGCTCCTGAAATGTTCAGCAACAACGGAAGGGAAGTAAAACATCCTCTCTCCGGCTCAAGAATGATGCCGAGAATATCTTGCCGAGCTCTGATACACTAACGTCTTATGTCTCACTCCTACCTCTCTACTCATCCCCCGACCTCACATTTCTTCCTGCTCAGAGCTCTAAGCATCAGAAATAAAATCTCAGAGGAGCTAAGATTTCAAGAGAAATTTAAAGATGTTGTCTCTGTTCCACTAATACTTTTATCTGAATGTTTGATGAGGAGCCCATTCTCCGGAACAGGAATTGATGCTAAGTGTGAAAAAGATACAAACAACACTGAAATATGTCTCAATAAAGACTCTTGGTACAAAGAAAATTAGGCATGTGCTGTAGAAGACTTTGTGAAAAGCAAAATGCTAAGTAGGAGAAGAAAACACAATTCAATTATGCATGTGTGCATGCGATGTGTGTATCAAAGTAGGTGACTATGTTAACTTAGAAATTGTAGCCTTTAAGGAGGTAGCAGATCTAGAAAAGCATTAAAAGGAGCTGTTTAAAATGAACCCAGATCAAAAACAAGTATAAGTGAAGGGAATTCCTTTGTCATCCTGTCAGTTGGAAAGTGGTGAAATATAATCGTTATGTCACCAATTTACAGATAAATATTTTTGGTTACCTTCTGGAAATTTAAAAGTGAACCTGTTTAGATTCATTCATGTTGCTGCTAATTGTTCAGAGGTGGTACTGACCTGTTATGTTCTCCTCTATCGCCCATTTCTGTTTTAAACTATCTCCATTTGTGTTAAATATTTTTAATGTCTACTCTGACACTGACAATATATTCTGAATTTAAAGTAAATGAGGGCTGTAAGAATAACATTTGTGTGGTGTTGACTCTGCAATCAAATTATCACAAAATTGAGCAAGAATTACTTAAGCACTAAATTAGTGGTTTTGAATCATGAATATGTAAGCATATTCCACTGCAGATTAACTGTCCAGAAAGTCTAAAAATGCATTATCTTAAGGGAAAAGGGAAATTATTAAGTACAGGAAAACATTAAGAACACTGATATAAAGAAAATCCTGCTGGGGCGCTTGGGTGGCTCAGTTTTAAGTGACCAATTATCCGCTCAGGTCGTGATCTCAAAGTTCATTAGTTTGAACCCTGCATCGGGATCTGTGCTGACAGCTGGGAGCCTGGAGCCTGTTTCTGATTCCGTGTCTCCTCCTCTCTCTGCCCCTCCTGTGCTTGTTCTCTCTCTCTCTCTCTCTCCCTCCCTCAAAAATAAATATTTTGAAAATTAAAAAAAAAAAAAAAAGCAAAGAAAATCTTGCCAATCTGGAAGTTAGGACACAATCTGTTACAGATTCTTCACTGACCTTCAGTGTAACCTTGACCAAAGCCACTGCTTGTCTACGACTCACTATTTTTTGCAATAAAGTACAATATATATCACTTGTCCTAAAATTGTGCTAGGAGCTATGTTAATATAAATGAAGGGGGCAGATTCAAATATGATTTCAAATGAATAACTTGATTCAGATATAAAAACACATGTTTTTAGAACACAGGATACATAGATGAGGAAAACCCACTAACAGTGACACCTACCTAGAAATTACATACTAATTACATAGATTTGTAACCACAAAATAAAATAGCATCAGGACACTTTTTTTCTAATTAAACACTTACCTTCCCGTATTATAATTGCTTTGAGTGTTATAAATTGCCACTATTTTAAGCTTACTCTTTAAAACATTCTGTAGTGGGAAGAAAGGGTTGTCATACATCTACTTAAAAGTCTTTGATGGTTTTTATATACCTTCACAGCCTTTGGCTAGGTTACACACAGGCTGTTAGTCATTTCCCACTTGGCATCTCTCTAGAAATTTCAAATAGCTAGTAATCGTGTCAGTATCAATCAATTGCGGGATCCACGGTCCTTCGTGCTCCTAATGCCACATCTGGCAATGTGATGTTAGCAGGTGCAGCTACAATTACCCATTTCCCAACACCAGTCTCCAGGCAGGTCTGACGCAGGGGGCTGGCCTGCACTGCCGCGAACCCCACCGCAGCAACGCACGAGGGGACGGTGGTCCCCGGAGATCCCTGCTTCCTAGAGACAAGAGGTGTCTCCAGTCGAAGCAGTAGCACTGGTGGCATTTAGTGGTTTAAGCATCCTTACGCACTCTCCTTTAATTCCTTGCTGCAACATTCAGCCATCATTTTCAAAATGAATCCTAGCAGATTATTCAAGCTCTCATTTATCAAATATGTCCGTCAGCACAGATCCTCATTACCTATCACTCTTCCTGGTACCGGCTTTTCTTTGTTTTGACAGTCTCTATACGTGAAATTTGGGACCTTTAAACCATCAGAGCTGGCATTTTTATCCAAACGGGGCCTCCCGGGATGCCTGGGTGGCTCAGTGGGTTAAGGGTCCCACTTCTGCTCAGGTCATGATCTCATGGCTCGTGAGTTCAAGCCCCGCATTGGACTCTGTGCTGACAGCTCAGAGCCTGAAGCCTGCTTCAGATTCTGTGTCTCCCTCTTTCTCTGCCCTTCTGCAGCTCATGTTCTCTCACTCTCAAAAATAAGTAAACATTACTTTTTTTAAATAAAAGGAGCCTTTACAAATTTATTTGCAATGCTACAAAGTATATTCTGGCAGGTGGGAGATTTTTGGGATAGCTTCTATTAGGTATGAGTCAAAATTATCTACTGAGCACCTAGTATGTACACACCTAAAAAGTTTTGCCAAAGAGAGCTCATTTCTAACACTAGCCAGCTTCTGACTTCTTGTTAGCTGTGTCGATTTCTAGAGCTTGAGAAGCCCCACATTTAAAGTGAAGAGACGGCCAAAATTTGATGATACTATTAAAGACATTGACCAAAAATTGGCTGTAAGGAACTGGCGTGAAACAGTAAGATGTTCAAAAACATTACAAATCATCTGTTTGTCCTGTGTGTAACCCTTCCCCACAAAAACAACAATGGGCGGACCACCACCACCAACCGGGGATCTTCAGCCCTGCCCTGGGAAGACAAAGACAAGTTCCATCCCGACGGAGCAAAGCACTCATTAGGGAAAATCTATGCAAAGTGCCGGACGGACTTCCAAAGTGGACGACGTCTAAAGCAGCTGAGGCTGTGACGTAAGAGACGGCTGTGAAGTTTAGAGAACAGGAATGACATAGGTGGATTTGTCTGGGCTTCAAGCTGAAGTCCAGTTTCCTGGGGCACGACGTACGGGATTGTCTACACTCCAAGCCCAGCCGGCCAGCCTTCCCCGTGTTCTCCCGCCCCGAGACCTCGCTGTACTTGCTGTCATGTCCACGTGCTACACTTTGTCAGTTTGAATTTTAATCTGAACATAGTGTGGTCTGAAGCTAAGTTTATTGTCACAGAAGTTCATTTGGAAGGAGTTCTGGAGTTGAAGCTCAGGGTTGTTCCTTGTATCGGTCACTTTGAGACCCCGGGAGATGCCTGGCCATGGAATGCCATGGCCACTGATGACCACTCTGTCTTTTTACCTCAGTTTACCTCTGCCTCAGTGACCCTCCTTTCCTGTCGGTGGCCCAGGCCAGGTGATTTTGAGACCCAGTGAGGAAGAAGCTCTTGGTAACTGAATGCCATTGAGCTAGATTTTGGCGGATAGGTTTATGTGGTTGGCAATCATTTCCCTGTGGTGTTAATTTCTCCCAAGTCCCCCACACTCAGGGAAACCTTTCAGAATTACTCCCTGCCTGGGTCTGACTTCCTTACTCTGTCGCCATAAACGGTGAAGGTCTGGGCTTGTATGGGCATACAGGCAGCTAGGGTCTAGAAGTATGCGCATGGCCAAGGAGAAACAATTTTGAAATAAATGATGTAAAAAGTTAGTTTGTAGAAAATTGTTCCTCACATCAAGTGTGTAAAACTTATGCTGATGATCCTGGTTCTCACGGATGTCTTGTGAAAATGGAATGTTTCTCTTGTCAAGAGTATCCTTGAGGGGCGCCTGCGTGGCTCAGTCAGATAAGCATCTGACTCTTGATTTTTACTCAGATCATAATCCCAGGGTCATGGGATAGAGGCTGCACTGTGCTCTGTACTGAGCATGGAGTCCGCTTAAGATTCTCTCTCTCCCTAGGGGCACCTGGGTGGCTCAGTCCATTAAGCCTCCGACTTTGCCTCAGGTCGTGATCTCACAGTCTGTGAGTTCGAGACTTGCTCTGGGCTCTGTACTGACAGCTCAGAGCCTGGAGCCTGCTTCCAATTCTGTGTCTCCCTCTCTCTCTGCCCTTCCTCTTTCTCTCAAAAATAAACAAACATTAAAATTGAAAAGAAAGTTTCTCTCTCCCTTTGCCCCTCTCCCCAACTCACACACTTTCTCTAAGAAAAAAAAATATCCTTGATAAGGTAGCATAAACAATACTAATGCACCATGTAACTGTTTCCCTTTTTTGATGACAATCACATATAATAGAATTTGTCAGAATTCCTGTGTTTACTGAGTATCAACCAGTAGAAGCACTAGTATATGCATTATAGCTGTCAATAATAATTATATCTGATAACCCATCCTGGAAAGAAGCACAGTAAAACACTCTGATAACTCTGATTTATCATTCAATCTTAATGAAACTATTAAAATATCCTGTTATGTAAAACTGATCAAAAATTAATGCCCCCTGAAATTTTAGGAAAAAATTCATTATACAGTGAGTCAAGAAATTTTTTAAAATATTGTTTTTTGTTCTGTAGGTGTTTTGCTTTGTGATGTCTGTGTTGTTTGTGTTTAAAATGTTTTAATTTGCTGCAACTTTTCCCAAGTGAAGTACTTGATTTCATGATCATGACTTCATATTCTTTTTCTTTAAAAGACTTCTCCCAGACTACAAAATCTAGGCTCCAGCTTCACACACCTTTGGGTTTAGGGGCATAATCTTGGAACGCGGACCCCAGGTGAGTCATGTCTTGGTCCTGTGGGAATCGGCAAATTACTAAAGCTCCGCAAATCCCAGTTTGCCTGCATGTTTCTCTCCAGACACTGAATAATGACACCCTTGAGGTAACTGTGAGGATTACATCAGACTGCTTATGCTAAGAGCTAAGCCTGGTGACAGATGGTGATAAGGCTCAATAAGTAGAAACCATTGCAGCAATAGTTAGAAACACTGGGCGGAGGAGGACAGTAACAGCAAACAACATTGGATCTTCGCTTTCCGGCTTACTCCGCGGTCCCTGGGTATGTTTCCTCTGGGCACGAGCTCGTGTGTGAAGATTGCTGATATTTCCCCCACTAAGAAAACGTTTTTTTCTCTGGTTTGGTTTATGATGCTTATCTATGTGCTTTTCAACCTCCACTCCATTGGCAATATTATTTTTATATGGTATTCTATTCAATTCTGTGCTCCTCATGCATACACGGTCTTCAGTTTGGCTGCCAAAATGTCACTGATTCCACACCCTTTTCTTCTTTTGAAAAGCCGCTCACTAAATATTTGTTAATGAATCAACTGCATCCCTTCCTGGCCATCTTGTCAAAATGGTAAATCTTTCCCACGTGGGAATGTCCACTAATGTAGGAGAAATGAGTGTTTGAGACTCTGTGACAACTATCTGTCTCATTGTGAGATGACAAATTGGCATGTTGGCTTTCTATATGGGCTTCTGATCTTGTGTAGTGTGAGTCTATCTCCAAAAGATGTGTCTGCTTATAGTAAGGAGTTGAAATAAGTTTGCTAAGTCGTCGAGGTGAGAGAAGTACCCCGGGTTAACAATTCACGAAGATGGCCAATATCACCCTGGTACAGCTTCATGGGAAGCAAAACACATCTCACCTATGGCTCTACAGCAGGATGCAGAGCTTCCGAATTGATTTTCCACACCATCTAGTGGAGACAGATGGACATATACATGAATAACTGATGTACTGTATCACCGTGCCAAATAGAGGCTTCAAACAAGAACAGTGAAGGAGAGCATCTTCTCTGCTCTGTTGTAATTTATATTTGGGAAAAGTAGAACCAGAGGGTTGGAAGTAATTAGAGATTAAATACGAGCCCCAGACAAAGCCGCTTGGGAGGAAGGAAGGAAGTTGCCAATGTGTGAACTTGGAAGAAGTGACGGCTCCCTGGTCCTGTGAATTCAAATGAGCAAGATTCAGTCCACTTGGCTTTCTCATCCCCGGTCCCACTGAAACCTGTTCTGCAACTTGTCGCTGCTTCCCAGCACTGTGCGCCTATGTTCTCATCCTGTGCAGGCAGCTCAAGGGTGTGCGCGCTGGTTCACGGGCACAGGCAGGGGGATCTACCTGTGCCCACTGGTTCCAGTCAGTTCCTGTGTCCCGCAAGATCGTAGGTCCCAAAGAGTCTCGAAAACCTGCCCTGTCCATGCCTTCTGTGCCAGGCTCAGGGCCAGCCACGCAGCGGCCCCTTTCATCAGAGCTGGTGGAGTTGAACACCATGGCCGGGATCCAGACTGACCTGCAGTCTTGAAGTCTTTACATTTAATAGAACCCATAATTTAGGCTGGTTCAGACTAATTTGCCTTTTATTTCAGATTCTTTAATGGACACTTTGTTCCTAAGAGATCTGATAGAGGGTGGTGTGTGTGGTGTTTTTTGGGTTTTTGTTTTTGTTTTTGTTTTTTTAGTAAAAAAAAATGTCTTCATGGGAAAATGCTTTTAAAAGATTCTTAGGTCATTTGAAGTACAAAATTTATTTCACATCAGGGGAATTAGACCCAGTAAGGGTTTACTGGGTACCCAGGTTTTGTGAAGGACATGCTAGCTGTGTAAGACTAACCTCATGGCTTTATTTCCAGTAATATTTTAAGGTTTGCATTCCAAAAAAAAATTTTAACAAGGATGATTCCTACACTGAAATTTACTCTTGTTACCTTAAAATCTGCAAGTCAGTACATCACTGAGTATGCAATACAATATACTTTAAATTAAGGAAATGACTTTTTATAAAGTAAACAAAACAAAAATAAAAACAAAAACAAAAACACCCCAAAAAACAAAAACTTTAAAGACTTCTTTATCAGCTCCACGTAAACATGTAAAACTTTTCTTTGATGAGCTTTCATTTACTGTTTGGTCAAGATATTTCTCAATCTAATTATGAGAAAATCTCTTCAAATGGTTTTGGAAACAGCTTTATGAATTTAGGCATTACATGTTTATTTAAAATCTCACAGCTGGGGTTACCTGAGTGGCTCAATCATGGAGTTACGACTTCTGCTCAGGTCATGATCTCACAGTTCATGGGTTGGAGCCCTGCATCAGGCTCTGTGCTGACAGCTCAGAGGCTGGAGCCTGCTTTGGATTCTGTGTCTCCCTCTCTCTCTGCCGCTCCCCCACTTGTGCTTTGTTTCTCTCTCTCTCAAAAATAAACATTAAAAAAGTAAAAATAAAATAAAATAAAAATCTCGCAGCTACATATGTCTTCATAACCTATGCATGTCTTCAAATATAAAAGGAGATTCAAAGGTACAAATTTCCAGTTCTGAAATCAGTGAGTCATGGAGATAAAAAGTACAGCGTAGGGACTATAGAGAGTAATACTGTAATAACATGGTACGGTGACAGATATTGACATATGTATCGTCATGACCAGTGAGTAATGTATACAATAGTTGGATCACTATGTTGTACATACGAAACTAATATAATATTGTGTTACTTATATGTCAGCTAATTTCCAAAAAAGTCATAAAATATCTATACAAGAATACAAAAATTGTGCTCCAAATAAACCCACAAATGTTCCTACAGTTTGTTCACAACATAACACTTTGAAATGTTAGTATACAAGGTCACAGCATGATTTTAAGCATATGTCTACATTACATTTTTTAAACATACACAGTTTCCAGGTAATGGTGTCCTGACCAGCCCTCTCACTTGTCCCAAAAGTGGACATCTAGATTTCTAGAAACTTCCAAGCCGGACTTCTCCCCTTCTTCTATTCCGGCATTGAGTCCTGTCACTTTTATCAGCCTTGAGTCTAGAATTACCTCCTATGTCCCCCAAGGCTCCTGGTGCTTCCCCAACAGCTCACTATATTCCATCCCAAACCCATGGAAAAGACCCCCTATGCTAAATCCTCCCTCCTGGAATGTGCCCTGCAGCTTCTCACTAGAGCTCGGCTGCCTTCCTTCAGTCACAGCTCCCTCCTGCCCCTCCCAGTGACACCTGTCATCTTGGGTCATCTGGCACACTCGTGGGAGTGGCTCCTGTCATTTCCAGCTGGTTTCCCTAAGTCTTTAGCTCATCTTGCATCTTCAGAGTGTTCCCTTGACCACTCTCCACACTGAATCGATGCATCGGCCTTGCTCCTTGACGATCCTGGCATGTGGTCACTGTCACAGCTCCTCACACTCTTCGCATCCTAATTTTGGTGACCTCGCTAACCTAGTACGTAGTCCTTCCGATCCCCAGGTTCTGGGTCCTCAGCTTCCTGTCCTTGGCAAACCTGCCTTCTCTCCTGCCATCAATTACTCCCACTGTCACTGAACTTGGTCACACCAACTGCAGATACTTCTCCAGAGCTCTCCATCTCAGGCCTCCTATTCGCTCACCTGCAACTGCATTTCTCTCCTGCTTCTCCATGCTCTATACTCAATGGCCCTTCTTATCTCCCTGCTGTCCAAACCCTGGAATGACCATAGATGTCTCGGCCTTCATGGTTTTCTTGTCTTTCTCCTTGTCTTCAAGTCATGCTTTTGTTCCGCACTGATGGCCCCATCGATGACTGACAGCTCCAACATCACCACTTCCACCCTGCTCCTTGCTCTTGAATTCTGATTTGTAGATCCAGTTCCTACGTGACATCAGCCTTCACGGGTATGATTGGCACTTACATTTAACCCGCCTACAAGCGAACTCCTGACACCCACCCCCAACCTGTCAGTGGGAGCCCAATGTCATCCTTTGAACACACTCTCCATCTCTAAAACCTTGGCGTCAGCACTAACTCATTTCTCATTCCTTACATTTATTCAGTTAATAAATTGCATTGATCCCAATGCTAAATTATATCCAAATTAACCAGAAGCACTCTGCCCCAGGACTGGGGCATCTGCTCCTCCTGCTTCTCAGAAGGGCTTTACCCTAGAAGAGCATGCGCTGTCACCTTCGTCTCTTCCCAAGGGAAAAGCTTTCCTAAACACCCTATTTAATCCTGCAACTCAACCCCCTGCACTGACAGTCTGTATTCTCTTTCTCTGATGTACGTTTTTTCATATCACCCGGCATAATGTCATATACTATATATTTCAGTCACACATCTGTTTATGAGATGGCTCCTTCCACTAGAAGTAAGACCCATGAGCCCTAGAGTCAACTTTCCTTTGTTCAGTGTTGTATACCTAAGCCCCAGAAATCGTCTAACAGATAGTGGGTAGTCAATACATATTTGTACAACAAAAGTACCAATTTTATGAAGGGCTCTATACAATAAATACATGTTTCAACTCTGTCAACTTTAATAGTGGCAACCTATGACAGTGTTTTTACATTTTTCTAAAATGAATAAAAATAGGTGCTCATGTGAAAATCCACTTTATATAATCATTAGCAAAAAGGAAATTAAATTTTTGAATGATGGTATAGAAATGGGTGAATAAAGTAGATTTTTAAAAATTCATTAGCCTCTTTTACTTAATATATGTGAATGACATCTTTTACTTATTAGTCCCAATGCTGTAACAATTAAAATTTATTTTCTGATTATTCCTATCATATTTGAACTACTAGTTAGTAGAGTAAGTCGTGCTACTTAGTCTTTATTTATATTGTAGCTTTCCTGAAAGGATCATTTTACAATCTGATGTGCTAAGATCCAATTCACATCTCACTGAGGAATTTTCCTCTCCAAACATCTTAACTGTCTCTCCCATGAAGTGCCCAGAATGCCCATGACCTGGGCCGGGTCTGTCCTGCCAGCGGCCAGAATGCAGCCATAGGCTGGGCTCTGAACCTGCTGGCTCCTTCCGCCCTCACTCCCATAGCCACCCAGTGACTGCACTGCTGAAGGCATTCTCTAGAAAGGGGCTTCTTAAAGGGCACACAGCTTCACTTTTTCTCCACGTGTGGAGCAGAATTCAGGGAAGAAGCGTGTGGATGGGACGTGACCCCACAGTGATGGCCACAGTGTGCACCCCAGAGAGAGCAAGCATGACAGCACCACCCCGCCCCACTTCCCGGACCCACACCATCCTGACTGCACACCGGAGACATCTATCAGAGAGCGCAGAACAGGCCAGCCACGTGGCATGTGTTTGGCTGACATGGGATTTAATAGGGTTGGTTGGGGTAGACCCACAGCAGCAGGGACGAAAATGGGGAGGATTTAGAGCACTTCTTTTTTTTCTCAAACAGGTGTCCCAAGGATCCCAACCTCACGAGATACTCCATGAAAACGAACTTCTATGTCCCATCGCATTTGGGCGACACTGCTCACAAAAGACCCCTCCTGGAAGCCCAGGTGACTATGGGGTATTAAGGATGTTTCTTCACCACCCCCTTCAACTTTAGCTCTACCATTTTGTAAATAAAATTGCCCAGCTGTATTTAATCCCATATTTTCCAATTATTTCACTCATAGTCTAACATTTATTAAAATCCCATGCATGTGTTTTGCACAAAACACATTCATGCAAAAATTGTTCTAGAGCACAGACGTCTGTTTGGTGACTGGATATAAATATAGGGATGGAGAAAGCGGGAGTAGGGAAAACACTGAGAAAGGATATGTTCGCTACCACTAAGTGTAAAGAATGTAAAACTCCATTGAGCTTTAGCTCGTAGGAAGATAGGAATTTATATTAAATTCATGGTTGATAGTTATATTATACTATTTCTGCTACTTGTATTTACATTGTGCCAGTACTGATTTACATTTTATCCCTATTATTCTATTCTTGTTTAAAATTTATTTGGATTTTGTTTCATATTATTATGGTCAATAATGTTCAATATAGGGGCGCCTGGGTGGCTCAGTCGGTTAAGCGACCGACTTCAGCTCAGGTCATGATCTCACAGTTCATGGGTTCGAGCCCTGCATTGGGCTCTGTGCTGACAGCTCAGAGCCTGGAGCCTGTTTCAGACTCTGTGTCTTCCTCTCTCTCTGACCCTCCCCTGCTCACGCTTTCTCTCTCTCTCTCTCTCTCTCTCTCTCTCTCTCAGAAATAAAACATTAATTTTTTTTAAAATATTGTTCAATATAATTTGGATTTGAGTAGATGTAAGCAGGACCTAAACTAAGAACCTTCTGTCGCTACCGGTGAACAGTGCCAGGAAGGACGACGGGCACTCACTCTGGACCAGGCACTTTGCTAAACAGTTGACATTTAATTCACTCACGTAATTCTTCCAAATGGCCCATGAACCAATAAATTTTATCATCATCCCAGTTTTAAAATGTGTACACTCAGAAAGAAAAGGTTCAGTAATTTGCAAAACACACAACAGGAAGTAGTAAAGCGGAAGTTCAAACAGGGGGTCAATTCCAAAGTCCATACACCAGACTGCTGTGCCGGACACTTGTCACATCAATGCTCCACTGGTGGCGGTGTCTTATTCAGAAAAGGGGCTCTAGACTGCTGTGCTCTTCATTTGCCAGGTAACATCTGCAATGTCCTCTCACTTCAGAAAAGACACAGCAACCCAAAGTGTTTTCTTCAAAAGAGGGTGATGATCTATTATTTATTGAAAGTGACGGTTTTGCACCAACTGGGAATGTTAAGCTTGAGGGGGAAAAGTAAAAGGGGAAATAATAATTATCCTAACAGATCGAAGGGCTTGCCATCTCTTTTCAGACTCAGTATCTATTGTGCTTCTTGATCGTCCTGAAGGAGGAAGAGTTTTCAATTCTGGCAGCAGCCCCTTCTAGCTGGTGAGCACAGACACATTTCCCACCCTCAGTTCCTCTCTTACAAAGTGGGGATTTTAATTCCCCTCTGTATTTGTGTGCCTTAAAGAGTAAAATGAGACCATGTAAAACGCCTAGCGGCTCAGTGCCACGAATGAATCGGTCACTCAGGATTCAGAATTATGTTAAGTTTAAGATTGTTGTCGCTGTTATTATGATCAAAACGAAAAACGTCGCTTGGTGCAGCATTGCATTATCCCTGTGCAAGACCAGGAACGCTTCTCGTCGGGAGGCTCCGACACAGAGGATGCGTTTGTCACAGGACCATCCTTAGACTTAGCACAGGCATAACAAACGCTTTAGAGTGTTTGAGTTTGGCGAGCAATTTTCTACAAATACTCTGAACCACAGCAGTCCGTGTCTTGACCGTCACCTTAGAAGGGAGCCACTCAGTGGTTCAGAAACATCCGCGGTTATTTTAATATTCGCTCTGAGGGGCATTTTGCTTCCCTCAATTAGTATTCTGAGTAATGCCTTATGTTCTGATAGCCTGTCCTGTAATGGGCATGAGTGTGGCCAGGGAGAGGGCAATTCATTCAGACTGGCTTCTGTTGGAAGCGGCTGCTGGAAACAATGCCAGCGATTTTATTTTTGGTCTATTAGTAAAATGACAGCACTAATTCATTTCACAGAGGAACAAACAGCTGTCAGATGGCAGTGAGCCTCATAGTACACACATCACAATTTAGTTATGCTGAGTAGGACTTTTCTACTGGCTCCCTTTTATACTGTAATGTGCTCCCAACCCTTTCCAACCAGGGCAAGTGACTTCCATGGTGCGTCTGTCCTCAGCGAGTACAATTCTAAACACAAACCATTCACCAGTGGGTCTCCATGCATTCAATCACCACATTCAAAATGACAAAATGTCAGAAAGGTAAAGGACAAATAGATGTTCTATGAAAATTATTTTTAAAACTTGACTTTTCGCACCCTCTCCCCCCCAAATATCACATCTCATAGCCACCTCTTTCTCATGCATCTTCTGCAAATTGTTCCCTGGGCATTGATGGGTTGGAAATAGGGATGTGATTAGGTGACCTTACGTTTCATGCTAAGATGTTTAAGGAGTGTCTGTGGGTTGAAATCAAAGTGCGACGTCTATGGTCGTAGGAGCCTCTGAGAAGAAAATACACAGAGAAAGGAAACTTGGAAAGCTGAGGCTGGGCGCACAATTGGAAACGTAGACTGTCTTATTGGCCTGGCCTTACACACAAAAGCCCAGAGGTGAAAACTGGAACAAGTTCCGCGGAAAGCAACAGCAGAGAATGTACTGATGGCCAACTTCAAAATGATTCAATTTTCAAAAGCCCTGAGTCTCCAGGTGTTTGAGTCAGGTGATTCACAAGGTTGTCTCGTCAGTTACAGCCTAACTATTAGACTGGTTGTTGCTCGTAGGCCCCCCTGCCAGAGCCACTGACTTTTTCTATTCTGTTTATTTAGCTGGTGGGTTAAATGATGAAGCCAAACTACCCCAGGAGGAATTGATACCAGGCTTCCAGGCAAATGAAAGAGCCCTGCCTTAGGAGCAAGAGTCCCACATGATGGCCGCCTATCTTTGCGAATAAAGTTTTATTGGAACGCGAGCATGCTCATTTGTAAAACCTGGGTGTAGCGCTGCATTCATACTGTAGCACCAAATGTTGTAGTTGAGACGGAGACCAGATATGCTGCGAAGCCAAAAGAAGTTACAATGTGGCCCTTCACAGAACAAGATGGCCAGTTCGTTTCAGAAGGATCACCCCCTGGAATTTGAACTCGTCTCTGACACTGCATAACAATATTATATTAGGGAAATTACCTTATCTGTTGGGGTAATGCTATAGGAATAAAGTAATTACTTACCAAGTTCTAAGGATTAAATGAAAGTGAATGTACCAAAGTCTTCTGTTTTTCCATTTTAAAGTGTGAATGTGATGCTGTGGCATCTTGTACTGAAGATGTTGAAAATGGAAATGATCACGTTGTATGCAGTTAAAATACTGCCTATGGGGCGCCTGGGTGTCTCAGTCAGTTAAGCATCCAACTTCAGCTCAGGTCATGATCTCACGGTTCATGGGTTCACTGTGTTGGACTCTGTGCTGACATCTCAGAGCTTGGAGCCTGTTTTGGATTCTGTATCTCCCTCTCTCTCTGGCCCTCCCCTGCTCATGCTGTCTGTCTGTCTGTCTGTCTGTCTCTCTATCTCTCTCAGAAATAAATAAAACATTTTTTAAAATGTTTAAATACTGCCTAAAGTATATCGTAAAATGTCAATGTTGTACGTTATATTGTATTTCATTGTACTGTTGTATTTTGTTCGTTGTTTAAACTGAAAGTACAAATTGTCTGTGCTTATTTTATAGGGTAGTTTACAAATGAAATGATACTCCACTCACTTTTTCAGGAACTTCAGTAATAAATCAATATGGATTCATTGCAAACACATGCCAGCTAGTTCCTCTGGTTTGGTGAACTCAATGCAAAAATAATTCATTATCAGTGTTCTCATGATTCATGAATATGAACTTTTCTTCCAAAAAAGAGTCAAGTAAATACATAAATTTTGATACACATGTCAAAATTGTGCCATATGGGAAGGTTTTGAGCAAGTGTGAAAGCCTTCAAAAATGAAAAATAAGATGTGGAATGTTAAAATTCCATTTTTATGAGTTTACATGGATAACACATCCAAAGCCGAAATTGTTCAGCATCTTATCCCTGCACAAAATCTCCCATTTGTTACCCTCCTACACTCGGACAGAGCTGCGGGAGGAAATGGCAGTGCCCCCACACACCAGCTGTCAGCTCACCCACCCTCCTCTCTTCCCACATGGAGCTTTCCATTCCATTATTCTAATATTTAAACACATATTTTAGCAAAAAGTACATGCTCAATTTGAAAAATCAAAATGAAAACTTGAGGAGGTACTTGATTAAAACGACTACAGAAGTTTAATGGGATGTATATAAATTAATGTTGCTAGTTGAAAGGCCCCAGGCCACTCTTTTTCTCATTACATTATACATTTTCTCTTGGAGGATATGAAAGAATTATAAAGTTCTATTTTGTAAGAATCAATAGCAAGACAATGTCAACAATATCTGCAAGGAAGTTAGTTAACACAAACATGGAGGCCATCTTGAAAGGCCATTGTATCCTCTACAATCATGAAATGGAGATGCTGACAGCACAGATTTTCCACAACCAGTTTTTAGAGAAAAGATTCGGGAGAACACAAATGAAAAAAGAGATTTTTAGTTTTCTTGACTTATAAGCCTAATTTCGCTTCTGTGTCTTATTCTTTGGCTCAATGCTTGGGTACTATCAGAGATGTTTCTTATTTTGGCTTAGGCAACTCTGATGAGCACCAAGAAATAGAGGTGATGTAAACATTTAAAATAATAAGAGATGGCGATTTTCTATAAATCTAAAACTGTTCTAAACTATAGAAAATGCACAGACTCGTAGTGCAACTCTATATGATGTCTTTCAAGTTCATCGATAAAATAAGTGCTTCATTTTGTTGAAACTAAGAATAAACCCATAACGGGCCTTCTCTTGGAATACTTACTCTACAGAGATCACCACCATATCTATTATTCAGACGAGATTGTAGATTGCCTTTTTTGGACTATTTTTTTTTTATTTTTTTAATGTTTTTAATGTTGTATTTATTTTTGAGACAGAGATAGAGACAGTGTGAGCAGGGGGCGGTCAGAGAGAGAGGGAGATACAGAATCTGAAGCAGGCTCCAGGCTCTGAGCTGGCTGTCAGCACGGAGCCCGACACAGGCCTCAAACCCATGAACCATGAGATCATCACCTGAGCCGAAGTTGGACACTTAACCGACTGAGCCACCCAGATGCCCCTTTCGGACTAATTGAAAGGAAACAATAAAAATGAAGAAACTGTCTAATAAAGGTTGGAAACTTCTTAGACTAACACACCCTTAAAAACATGCTTAGATTCAACAACACAGATGCCTGTTTCACATTCAGTGACCCATCAAGCTTAGGTAGCAAGAATATCAGAAATGATAATAAATTTACGTGCTAAGTGCAAAGGAATGGAAATGAATTCTGAACCTCCTGTAGATGGATTTAAGAACTCTGCCTATAAACATTTATGTCTCTTTTCATCATTTGGATTCATTTTGGTATCTAATTCACCATACATTTGAGTGTGAAGCATTATTTAAAGCTTAACTTTTACATCTAGCCACAGACTGATTATATTTAATGTAACAGACACATCTTTCACAAAAGGACCTGGAGAGGGGAGGTATTTCTCTCATTATCTTTAAAACTAAAAGAATTTTCAATTTCTCTATCGCAACTGTAGTATTTTTGTTCTAATTTAAATACTTAGCATTCATTCCCAGCTTTCTTGGATACTTTGGTTTCAATGCATGCCATGATTTTTCTTTTCATTATCTGAAGCAACGCCATTCTTTCACATCTTCTCTTTGAGTTTCCTCAAACTAACCACCTCTAACCAGTAGCAACAGTAAAAACAAACAAAAAACCAAAAATCCTCTGTGTATCTATCCTATATTCCTCTTATTTTAAAGTAAAAGAATGAACAAATTGACGAGAAAAGCACTGCAAACATGCCTACGTAAATGAGCTGAGATTTGAGAAAAATTGAAAAGTACCCCTAACCACCATGTGCAACTTCTGAGGTTGTCCAACACGCAGCACGTACCACCCAATACATTAGCTGGGATAAGACAGTATTGTGTCTTCTACATAGAAAAACAGAGAATCATCAACCTTTGGCCATTTTCTTCACTATGTAAAACAGACGAAGAGATATAAACTGTCCAGAAGTTGGGACAGAAGTAGACACAGGTGTCCAAGGACAGGATGGTGAAGAGGGTGTTCACCCCAGAGAGAGGAGCATAAGCACTGAAGAAGGATGTTACAGAACCCACAATCTGAAGACACAATCATACACTATACTCATTGAGGTCACCTTTGAGGCCAATCTGCAGAACCGGAAGCATAGATCAAAATCTTTACACACCAGAGGCTGAGCCCAAACGGTCGCAGTGGCTAAATTTCTATCTCACAAAAGCTGTGTGAGACAGGGCTATTCACTCTTTATGTTACAACGAGGAATCTGAGGCAGTCCCTGCTGATGTAACACAAGCAAGGGGTGTGCTTGTAGTGACTGGGAAACTGGATTAACCAACATCTCAGGATCTGTGCCATCAGCCACATGGACACGTTTCAATAATTAGTTTCCCCTAACACTTTTCATTTCTAGCACCCAGACAATAGGTAGCCAAAGGTTGACAGTGTTTTGATAGAGAGAGAGACCATCTAATTTCCAGAGTATTGAGTCACACATTACAGATCCATGGCAGAGAAAAAGAGAGAGAGAGAAACTATGAAAAGAATCACTCAGTCTCATAATTTTTGTTTGTAAAGATTTCTCTTAAATAATGATCAGTTTTCTTTTTCAAACGTTACCTGAGATTACTTGTTACCAAATATAGTTCGTATATGTGTGTCCACGCATGGAGCAAGTTGACCAATCGAGAGAACGGTTAAAAACTAATCAACAAAAAGAAAAAAAAAAAATCCTGGGGGATGAGTGGGTACAAAGAATAAAATAAACTATAACCAAGACAAAATATTTTAAGAAATGCGCATACAATTACTCATGGTTTGGGAATTCCCTTAAGGACAAATAGGGACCAAGCCTTATTTTGCTACTGAACAATGATTTGGAAGATGTCTTTTCTATGGAATTGGTCTGCCTTTTATCATGTCCCTTATAGCCGGGCTACTGTTTCTGTGTGTAGATTTCCAGTGAGTATACATTGCTTTCTCTTATTTTCAAAAGGAAAAAAATCTCAACTACAGTAATGGCCTTCAAAGGCATTAAGTCAGCCATTTGAAAACATTGTAATATTGAAGAACTTTAGATTACCTGGTTCTACTTTTCATTCCCCTTCTAGGTAAGAGCCAGAGGTTCACTTAAGAATATTAATTTCCTCATCCTCGTAAGAAATATCTTCCTTTAGGATGTCCATTATTTAATTTTTTAATGTTCCTTGTAAGCAGTGAATCATGCAACTATACAGAGCAAATTCAAGCAGTCCATCCCCCTAATGTCTCCACATTCCAATTCTTCCCCCAAAGTAGTGTATGCTAACAATTCAGGTATTCTACAATTTCCTGGATATTCACACAAGCATGGATCTGTATACATATGCGTGCATGTATGCAATGCCTATACATGAAACATGCATACTTGGGCATACACACTTAAGCAAGTACTTCAAAAATAATTTTTTACCAAAATGGGATTATACAGCATTTTCTTCCCTTTCACAGATTCTGGACATCCCTTCAGATTAATACATACGGGCTAAACTAAATCTTTTTAATAGTATGAGTGCTTTGAAAAAAATACTTCTTTATGGTGATGCTTGAAGGAAAACTGTACATGGCAATATAATGAGGGTGTTGGGGGGGCCTGTCAAGGTAAAAGTTTGGCCCAATATCTCTCAATAGGCTGCGCAGCAGAATTTATTATTTTAATGAATGTATAGCAATCTACTCCTACTGAATTAGAAACTAGATTTTCTAGTACATGGAGAACAGATTTCATCTCCCTGGGGGTAAATAAATGCCCATTAATTAAGCTCACAGAACCAATATATAAAATCAAAATGCCAGATTAATAAATTGCAACTCACAGCAACTAGAACATTTACATTGATACAGTGGTCATTTTTTACGCAAGCCCCATAATATGAAGCCACACTGTAATCTGAAGGCTTCTTGCTTAAACAGGGAATCAGAACAACAGAAATAAGAAATGAGAGAAGCGAGGAGCACCAGATACAAGAACATTTGAGGTCACAGGTGAGCAGAGCTCATACCATCAATCTTCACACGTCTTTTCATTAGTTATGGAACTCCCGAGGACTTGATGGTGTCTGTGAAGTGTTTTCCACAGGAAAACACACACACAAAATAGTGCATGTAATATCACAGCCTCCTAGAAATTGAGATTATTCACGACCCCCAAATCAAGAAAGTTAGAGATATACTATAGGGACAGCTTCCTGATGGATTGGATGACTAAAGTGGACACCCCAACAGGGATGACTGTTCAATCATCTCTCAGACTCAATGTTCTTGTAACTGAGCATGCGACTCCACTTGGTTGACCTTGACTGGCCATGGCTTTACCTCTGGCAACGTGTTTTGCCTCTGGCACTTATTATAATTATTATTCTTTTATCAGATGTATCAATAGCCATAGGTTATATAGAAGCCTTGCTAGATTGTTTAAACTCTTTTCTTCATGACCGGTCTGCATCTCTTTCTTTGCATCATTATTTGATTGCGTTCACACGTGTTTCTCCCATGTTTGTGCTTTTTAGGAATGTTAGTATAGATATTACTAACAGCAATAATTATTTTCAAGTGCTGTTCTAAACCCTTGATTAGTGGTTCTCATGTAGCTACTGTTAAAAACCCCTACAAATCAAGAACAAGTGAGTCTAGAGAAGGTCTGATATGAGGGTCAACAGCTTTGCTCACTACAAGGTGAAACTGTGTGAGCAAAGGTCACCCCACCAAAGGTCATTCTTACCTAGGTTTACCAACCCACAGCATCCAAGTAGTCAAGAGGAATGTGATTCTAGAAGTTTCTCATTCCTTTCAGCCTCTGTTATTGTTATAAACCCAAGATAACGTTCAAGTGTCAGCTAATGGACAGCTAACCACTGTTCCTTTGCCATCATTTCCCTTAGTCAGAAATGTCTGTCTCTTTCCAGGTGGGTCATTCATGTTTCACGCTTTAATTCAGGCTGAGTTTGGATAATCACTTCAAGGAAGAAATAAATCAGTGCTGACATTCTAAATAAAGCTTTGAGCTTGAAGGGTAATAATCTAGCTGCTCTTTTTAAGTCCAGATCCACACATGTTAAAGGAAAGAAAATTCTGCTTGAGGGATGTGTCAGAGGGAAATGCCAAATATATTCAGCCAATGCGAGACACGAGACACATTGTTGATCTGGAGCCGCACCCCAGCCCTGGAGTTAATGACTTAGTGAAACCCAGATGGAAAGGGCTGCTTGGAGCCAAGTTTTCCTCCTCCCCAGTGAAAATCTAAGCAGTACATGAAAATGTTGGCCATTTACATCCATGAAATGAATGTATAATAAATGAAATTAGTCCATGTTAAGTTTTCGCAAGTTTAATTTAATGGCCTGTAATAAGTCCATTATTTTTTAAACATGAACACTTTGAGCACATTGTGGATCATCTAATCTCTTTGTCTTTAAATCACTTCAGTGCTGTTTTAGAAGCTTCTAGATGGGAGGATGTGTTAACTAGAAGGAAAATCAAATTCGCATCAGTTAACTGGGACATTTCTTGGCGGTATTCCTCTTAGGTATTAAAGGGGCAAAATATGAAATACTAGATGAAATTAAGTTCTGGTGAATGCAGATTTCTTATCTAAAAATAGTTTTGAATATTCAGTTGGTGACAAATGTTGAGGATTCAGGTTTTCCTTCTGAGTCTGCTGGAGTCTGTTAGAGTTAAGGAAACAAAGACAGAGGAGCAGGAGAGAGGCCGTGCCAAGTGCCAGCTAGCATCTGAAGGCAAAAGTGCTGTGAGGATTCAGAACGTACCAGATCCACATTCCCCATCTCCCTGAATGCTTTCAGATACTACGCCCATTATTTAAAAGCCAAAAGGTAGCAAATGGTGAAATGGAAGCAGAAGAAGAATGCTATAGCTCAAGAGTCAAGTGAAAATAATTCAGCCTTTTCTCTCTGGATCTCTCAGAAGGAGTGGTGTGGCCCAGGATTGAAGCCATATAAGCCTGACCCTGTGGGTGCTCGAGGTCCCCATGAATCCTGAGGAGAACAGAGGAGGCCTGGCCTCTCTCCTTCCAGACACCCCTCCCTCAACCTCCTCTTGCTTCGACGTTCCTAAAGATGGTAATTTGTTTTGCTCCATACTCTTGTATATGATTCTCCCTCACTCAGAAAGATCCTTCTATCATCTGTCTTCCTGGAGAACTTCTGTTCAGTGCCTCATTCAAGGAGAGCATTGGACACATGAGGTTTCTAAACACGTCATCTGAAATAGAGCCCAAGCATCTATCCCGTAATTACCTGTACCTGGACCCCAAGGGCAGCTGACCTTCCCTATCTGCCTGACCTTGCCAATCACCAGCCACTCTCTATGCTCCACTGAATTCATCCATTTTCTCCGTCACTATGGCCTCAGAACCAATACCCTTCTTCTCATCTTTGTCTTCCTATCACTTAGCTCAGCACTGGGTCTCTGGGAGATGTTCAGTGAATGCTTAGTTAATAAATGAGAGAAAGAATGGATGAGCACATCTGTGTGGCCATTTGTATCACCACATACACATTCTCTGGTGTATATACACACGTGTGTACATACACATGTATACAATATACAGATGGGTATGTATCTGTATACGTGCATATGCAAACACGTAATTCTCTGTATGTATACACATATGTACAAATGTGCTCACGAGCGGAGTGTGCATTTGCACATGTGTACACAAATAAACTTAGTTATATGAGAGGATATAACTCGTTAAGAATCGTAACTTCAGGAAACAGGTAGACTTGTGTTTACTCTCTGCTTTCAGAATTTTGTAGCTATGAGGTAAACTAAATTGCTGTAAGTTAGGACCTCATTTTCTCTACCTGATGATAATAGGTAACATTACTTCACTTATAGGAATCTTGTGAGACTTTAATAAGAAAATCTATGCAGGCGTTTATACCGTACTACACACATGTGTATCGCCTATCTATCATCTGTCTACCCACAGACATACATACACCTTAGGAAGCAGAACATAATGCTATACTTGATAGAATTAATACTTTTAAGACAAAAAAAAAAAAAAACCTTGGAAAAGAACAAGTCCTTTAGAAGAGCATTTTATAACCCAGGGGAGGCTCTTAAACTATCTTCATGGGCAACAGTTTTTTCTCATTCCAACTAATGAACTGTTTTGTATGAAACACAATTTCCTGCCACAAGCAAATGTTTACTATTTAGTATGTCAAATCCCTCCCCATTATATCACCAGTACTTGTTTCATTCAAATAGATTCTGATGCTTTCTGATTCTTATAGTTCATGCATAAAATATAAACCCGGTATATTCAAAGATGGGACCTTGGAAAGCTGAGGGAAAGGCTGAGTCTTTAAAATCAGTATCTTGTGATCAAAATCTATGACTGCCTACACTTGCGGTTAACAAGTTTCCCTTTCCACCTACCGTGTCAGCTAGGATTTTTAAAGAAATCTTAAAGAGAATCGTTCCCCACCATTTGTCAATTTTGCTGTAAGTAAGAATCCAGTATACCCTTCCTTCTGGAACCAAACATAAATATCCATGCCAAATTATGCATATGCTTTTCATTCTGATTTATTTAAAACACTTGCTGTCCCATAGATAAGAAGTATTTGCTAATCGTTCAAAGAAAATTTGGTTCCCAACCAATGTAACTATGCTACATGTTTGAAAATTGCTGTATACAAGGAAACTATTCATTCTAGTGAGTACATATTGGACTCATTAATTTGAACCATAGAGCTGATGTTTTCTACCCAATTTCTATTTCACAGAAAATACAGAATTATTGGGGCGCCTGGGTGGCTTAATCGGTTAAGCGTCCGACTTTCGCTTAGGTCATGATCTCGCGGTTCGTGGGTTCGAGCCCCACATCGGGCTCTGTGCTGACTGCCAGCTCAGGGCCTGGAGCCTGTTTCAGTCTGTGACTCCCTCTCTCTCTGACCCTCCCCTGATCACGCTGTCTCTCTCTCTCTCTCTCTCTCCTAAAAATAAATAAAACATTAAAAAATTAAAAAAAAAAGAAAATACAGAATTATTAAAAAACAATGTCCACGAAGGCTTATTTCACCTGCAAAAATATCTAAAAAGTCAACCTGAATTATAGCAAATGATTTGTGAAAACTACTTTTTTAAAAATTTAATCAAGAATAAAATGATTAAATGTCAGCCTAAAAAATTATAGAACAGTCTGTGAAATATCTGAATAATGTCCAGGACAAAAACAAACATGTGTATTAATGAAGGAAAAGCCATTTAAAAATAAATCAGACTTCAGAATCAAAATAACTAAAATGTCAGGTCGAAGACGATTTATCATATATTCACAAGTGTTTCTAATATTTTATTTAATTTGTCACTAATAACCAAAAAAATTAGAATTAGAAGCATCTTGGGGCACCTGGGTGGCTCAGTCGGTTAAGCATCCCACTTTGGCTCAGGTCTCTGAGTTACTAAGTTCGAGCCCCCCGTCGGGCTCTGTGCTGACAGCTCAGAGACTGGAGCCTGTTTCAGATTCTGTGTTTCCCTCTGTCTCTGCCCGACCACGCTCACACTCTGTCTCCCTCTCTCAAAAATAAATAAATACTGGGGCGCCTGGGTGGCTTAGTCGGTTAAGCGTCCGACTTTCGCTTGGGTCATGATCTCGCGGTTCGTGGGTTCGAGCCTCGCGTCGGGCTCTGTGCTGACTGCCAGCTCGGAGCCTGGAGCCTGTTTCAGTCTGTGACTCCCTCTCTCTCTGACCCTCCCCTGCTCACGCTGTCTCTCTCTCTCTCTCCTAGAAATAAATAAAACATTTCAAAAATAAATAAATATTAAAAAACTAAGAAACAGAGGCATCTCAAAAAACTAGAAAGAAATAGAGGCACTTCCTTTTAAAAAGTGGAAAAAATAAGAAGAGTGATAGAGTGACAGGTCTGCTGGGCAGTCTCCAGTTTACATGTCGCCATATCGACTTGTTCTCCTTGTGCTCAAGTCAAATGACTGCCGTGCGGTACCATGAATCTTTGTCGTTACATAATATTTGCTATGTTTTGACCGGCCGTGTTAATTTTCTGATTTCCTAAATGATATTTTTCTTAAGTCATATATAACCTTGATGAAAAAAATGAATATTTCTTTTTTAGTAATTGAAATCTCAGTGAAATACAGTTGGCAAATAGAGATCTCTGATTAAATTCTACTTATATACATACTGCTCCAATATTGGGCAAATTTAAGAGTTCTGATAGTAATCCATGTCATTGTAATTTTGTGTGTAGTCCGATATTTTCTGTTATAAACTTACCAAAAAATGATGCAATTTCTTTCATTTATTGTAAAGAACAATGTTCAATTATGAGACAAGCAAATGTAATATTATAAAACACTCTATTAAATTTATATTTTGTAATTGTGTGTTGAAATATGTTGATTTCATCAACGGTCTACAAATTTACTAAGACCCTGAAAGTCTCCATACTTAGTGTGTCAATTACTGCAGATAAGCAGTGTTACTGTGAAATTTATAAATATTTCTATTTAATTTCCAGGGTTAAATTCAGTGACTGAATGCATTAATTAGAATTTTTAAATTATTGTTTTCATACTCATTATGTAGTATAATATTTCCATACATGAATAACAATTTATGTAAATGCCTATCCCAAATAACTGCCAGAAAAGTACAAAGTTCAGTGCTTGGATTAAGCCTGTTATCAAGGTGATTCTGTCAAGAGAGATTTTAAAAGTTTCAAAGACTTTCTCCAGTTGAAGCAAAGGTGATTAAAGTAAAAATCTGATTATCATTCTAGTAAGATTAAATAAATTAGAATTAGAAAATATAGTACTAGTTTAAGACTGCCGAGTATTATGTTTTTGAACAAGCTGATCTAGTGTTTTATATCTAAATTAAACTTCCTTTAGTGGTCTTGGATAAGGCATTCAAATTTTATTTTATGATTTGGTTTATATTAATTATGTGATGGACGGCATCACCAAAATAAAAATTCATGGGCAACAAGGAACCCTGAATCCCTCAAAGGATTCAATGTTCTGGCTCCAAAAAAATGTTTAGATAATATTGTGACCATTATTACTGGCTCTGCTTTATATTTTATTGAATAGATACGTTTGTATATTTTATGCAGTATCAGTATGTTTACTAAAATCTCACTTTCTCCAGTGACATTGCCTCCAGCTAAATCTAATTTGGCTCTGGGCACTTAGGCTGCTGATGAAGCAGTGGGTGCCATAGTGAAAGCTTCACTCTCTTCTAGATCCATTCTCCAGTCTATAGTCCTCTGTTGAGGCTACAATTAACTTTATTTTTCATGATAGGACACATTGATTTTCTCAGGAGACCTTTAAGCTCATAGAGAAATATTTTGAAATAGAGATGTTAAATATTATATAGAATTTTGGTCGGGCTGACAGAGCACTTTTTAATGCAGTATCTTTTTTTTCTTTCTTTTTTTTTTTGCCTTTCAAGAAAAAGGCTTGAGTCCACTTGTAAATATCATCAGACTACATTATAATGTCATTATTTAAAATATAAATTTCAAAAAGAGCATGTCCACATAGCAACGGTTTTAAAACACACATTTAACTTAGCTCCGGGTCCTGTTCACTTTTCTACTCGTTTTATAAAATAGCTCCTCAGTGTTTTTTCCAACAGAGACAATCTCCCCAATCCTGCGTTAGATACAGCGACGACCAGCAATACCAACAAAAATAGCCCGGAAGAGTCAACAGAATTACTCATGTGACCAACCTTCAACACCAACCAAGTTCCTACAACATTTACCTTAGGAAATGGAGCCAAATGTAATATTAAAGTGCCAACTTTGTCAGCAAGGAGAGGACACCTGGCAAGCTTCCTGAAATACTGAAGCATTATCAACCTTCTGAGCAAATGTCAGATATGTTGACCGGACAAGGTAACTTCACAGGCAGCTAGGAGAGGGTGCCTCGGAAACGCTTTCATAATGGTGAGCAAAAAAGAAATTATGTGAAGTCAGTGTATGTGGGAGGTGGAGGTGTACACAGAAGTAAAAGTTAATAATAGCACCTATCAACCTGAAGTCAGCTTGCTGCTCTTCAATAGTAAATTATTCCCTGATAGTAATAGACTTAAACACCTTCAGGTATATTAAATATAATGATGCTACTTTATATTATATATATAGTATATAAGTATATGTGTATAATATATATGTATGTAATATATCTATATATGTAATATATAGATAGATATGTATGTAATATATTTATAACATATAAATGCAGTGCCCTGAAAGATACTGCAGTAAGAATAGTAAACAATCCTAAATGTCATTCTATCCAAAACTTTAAATAAAAGGATAATCTGTTTATATATCTGTGCAAAGAAGACATGCTACCCTTATGTTTTCTGATAAGTGTACAATAGCTAAGTTCAACTGTGTAAAGCACATGTAGATTTTATCTTTCTACAAAGGGTGTTTTTTCTTTTCCCAAGTGCCCTGAATACTCCAAATAAAAACACAAGCAGATGTGAGTAACCCAGAACAACAGCCTAAGTAAATGGGGTATGTCGTAAATAGGGATTTGCTGATAGCCCTATCCAAGTCTATTTTCAATTCACAGGCTCTGGACTTTATTTATGCTACAAATAACAGTACCTGTGTTACCCATGAAAGCAAATCTTGAATACCTCTGTACTACAAGACTAAAACACATGCACCTCAGCATTTACGCTCAGAGTATTACGAGAGTAATTTCTTAAAACTGAACGCCTTAAGCAATCATCTTTACTATTTCCTCTCTCAAAGGTTGAACTCTCATCTTTTCAAAATTTCTGTCCCAAAGTAGCTCAATGATACCAAGACTCCAAAGGACACAAAGGCACAAACTCTGAAAACACAAGCGAAATCCTCATGCCTGGCAATGACCAAACAGTAAAACCAAAATAATCTCAACTAAAATTTCAGCTTTGGCAAGAAAGACTCATGGCATGGAATTTTCTTTAATTAAGCACTAACAGCATTATTGGCCACCAAAAATTTTAAGAAAACACTTCTGAATTAAAAATGATTTTTTCTCAGGAAAACAGTCCTGCTAATTAGTATTCAAAATTTTCAAAACTTCTCTGCTACGTGTCAAAGGAAAACCACGTCTCCAATTAAAAAGAGCATTTCCAATAGAGGAAAATTGTCAACACATGTTTTGTGCTGGAAAATTCGGCAATTATAGTAGACAGTGTTCTGCAATCATCAATATATAAATCCATAATATAAAAATCAAATGTTTATAACATCAAACCACCTCTGAAATAGCAGCTTATATTTGCTTTAGAATCTTTAATCCAGAGTGGCAGATATGAGATCGTGCGGACAGTATGTATGTGCAGAGCACATTAAATGTCCTACCTTCATACAGGGCTTTGAAACCTTGGGCACTCACAGCAAAGTCTGTCGTAAACCACAGCGTGAGGATAGAGCCTGTGCTCACTATTGAGGACGGCAGCTGAAATCCCGATAATCTAAATGACAGAAAACACACGGACATAGTTAAAAAGCAGAAATTTGTTATTCAAGCTTATTTGATGATGTCATTGTATTTCTCCTTTCCCTGCGTTACGGTCACAAAACCATTACACGTCTCATACCCAAGGTCTTGCCAGGTGATTGAAATTAAGCATGTGTAAGTAACAGTTTATTTAAACAATTTTGGCAAAAATTCTTCCTTGAAGGAATTGTACAATGCGTCGGACAGAGAACTTAATACAAAGTCATCCTTGTACATGCTACATGACAAAATAGGATTTTGCACGTACTTTGTTATTTTCCTCTTAATTTGTTAGATGGTGGCTTGTCACATCTCGTAGTCAATATGCCTATTCTTAATATCTGTGCCAAATAAATCAGAGCTTTCTTGAAAAGAAAACATACTGGTCACTGTATAATACACAGAAATCAATTACTCCCTTGAGCAGAGGTCAAATGAATTGATTTCAATGTTTGGTTTTCAAGACAAATCTTTTGGATTCTGAGGCATGCTTTTCACCTATCACTAGGTTTAGATATATTTAGAAATTTTAATGAGGATAAAGTCAGCACTCTGAATGAGTGAACTAGTATAGTAATGTATACTTTATGCATAATGTGTTATAAAGTCACAGGTTTCCGAAAGGCCAAAGAGATGCTTCATGAGTTCATATTTTACCCGAAGTTTGCTAATTAAGTAGCTTGTCTCTAAATATGTGATTTAGTATAGTCTGAACACAAATCTCTGATTCCAGAAGGAGTAAGCCTGAACGTCCATTCCTTCCTCATAGAGAAATTCTGGCTTGCCAGTAGGTCTATGGAATGAAATACCTAATTCCAGCTGCTGTAGGTTTTGGAATCAAACTAGAAACTTGTTAGGAAAAAATGAAGGACAATGATCGCCAATCGCTAAACAGCACACTTGCAAATGCCCATGGATCGAAGAGGAAATCTCAAAGGAAATTTAAAAAATACATCAGGATGAATGAAAATAAAAAGACATGATATCAAAAGTTAGAGGACTTAGGTTAAGTGCTGAGAGAGAAATCAATAGTATTAAAATATATACTATAAAAGCAGAAAACATTAGAAAATAGGGAAATAGACCTAAAGAAAAGAGGAGGCAAGAATACAAGATAAATGCAGAAATCAAAGAAATTGACAACAGAAGAACAACAGAGAAAAATAATGAAACAAAAGTTAATTCTTAAAAAGATCGACAATATTAACAAACATCTAGCAAGGCTCACACAAAATGTGAGGGGAGGAGGTAGAAGATACATCACCTAATATCAGGAATAGAAGAACAAGTATGACGAGACAGCACACAGACATAAAATACTAAAGGAATACTACAAAAAAATGCACACGTAAATTTAACAACTTGCATGAAATTTCTATAAAATGTCCACTTGCCACTTCCTATAAAAAACACAAACCACCACAGCTTTCTGAATACAAAATAGAAAATTTGGATAACCCTGTAACTATTAAAACTTCCGCAAAATAAATCTCCGGGGCCAGGTGGTTTTATAGGAGAATTCTTCTTCTATGGGCTGAATGTTTATGTCACCCAAAAATCATATATTGAAACCTAACTCCCAAGCTGGTGATATTTGGAGCTGGGAACTTTGGGTGATAAGGTAGGAGCAGAGCCCCCTTAATGGGGTTAGCCCCCATATTAAAGAGGCTCCAGAATCTCTTTAATACACCACTTCTGCCCTGTGCAGACACAGCAAGATCTTCCTCTGGTGTGAGGAAGCCCTCACACCAGACACCAAATCACCTGTAACATGATCTTGAACTACCCTGTCTCAAGAACTGGGAGAAGTAAATCTGTGTTATTTACAAGCCACCTTGACTATGCTATTCCGTTATACACACTTAGATATCTACCCAAGTGCACTAAGACATCTAACCAACATTTGAAAAATTGACACCGATTTGACAGTCTCTTCCAGAAAACAGAAGTGGGTGGCAACGTCCTTAATGTATTTTATGGCACTAATGTTACCCTGAACTATGGACTGAATACTTGCCTCTAAAATTCATATATTGAAGCCTTACCTCTCAATCTAATTGTATTTGGAGGCAGGACTCTTAGGAGATAATTGATATGGAATATGGGGTGGAATATGGAATATCTTAGGAGATATGGATATGGTCATGGGGTGAGGTCCTAATCTGATACGATTGGCGGCTTCCTAAGAGGAACAGAAAGAGATTCCCCTTCTGCCCCCAACATGCTTTCC
Source organism: Proteles cristata cristata (assembly GCA_017311185.1). Lineage (NCBI taxonomy): Eukaryota > Metazoa > Chordata > Mammalia > Carnivora > Hyaenidae > Proteles > Proteles cristata. Next base: position 686,383 of record JAESUZ010000823.1, read on the forward strand.
TTAGCACAGGCCATGTGAGTACACGAAGGGCAGGCAGGGGTCTGCAAGCTAGAAGAGTCCTTGCCAGAGCCTGAGGATGCTGCACCCTGATACCACACCTCCAACTTCCAGAACTGTGAGAGAATATAGTCCTGTCCTTTAAGCTCCTCAGTGTATGGTATTTCATCGTGGGAGCCCAAGCTAAGCTATCCCTATACCAAAACCAGACAAAACCTTTACAAGCAAAGAAAACAACAGACCAGTAAAAACTCACATATATATTCATATATATGAATTCATATATGAATATATATATATATATATATGAACATTTTTAACAAAGAGCTAATAGAAGCAATATACAACAAGAATTCTCCAACATAACCAAGCAGTGTTTATTCCAGGGATGTAAGTAGGGTTCAATATCTGAAAATCGATCAATATAATCTGCCAGCATGACAGGCTAAAGAATAAAATCATAAGATCATGATACTCTGTGTAGAAAAAGTACTGCACATACTTAAACACCCAATCATGAGAAAACCTTCCAGTAAAATATGAATAGAGGAAAACTCCCCCAACTTGACAATGGGTGTCCAAAAAATCCTACAGTTAACATGATACTTAATGGGGTAAGACTGAATGATTCCTTCCAAGACTGAGAACAAGGCAAAAATGTCTATTCACACCACTTGTATGCAACACTGTGCTGGAAGATCTAGCCAGAGCAGGAAGCCGCCTGGAGAAAACAAATGCATACGGACCAGAACATAAGAGATAAAACCACGCCTCTTTGCAGAGGACATAATTATCTGCATAGATGATGAAGAGTCTGTAAGAAGTATTAACTCTTGGAGCTAATACTTGAACAAGCACAGAGGATACAAACAAACATACACAATTCCATTGTATATCTGCATTCTAGAATTGAACACACAGACATCAAGGTTAATTATTACAAGGCCATTTACAATCATTCAAAAAATACTCAGGTATAACAAACCAGGTACAAAACTCTACTCTCATACTGTGCTATGGTGGGGAAAGAAACCGGTAAGAAACAAAACAAATGGAGAAACATACCGTGCTGACAGAAAGCCTCGATACTGTAAAGATATCAATTCTCCCCAAATTGATAAACAGGCTTAACACTATTTCTATCAAAATCCCAGAAGGTTTTTTGAAGATACAGGCAAGATTCTTCTAAAATGGGTATGGAAAGGTCCCAAACCTCAACAGAAATAGCTTACATAATTTCAAAAAAATTAACAAACTTGGACTACTCATTTTCTTTCTTTTTTTTCAGTTTATTTCTTTGAGAGAGAAAGAGACAGCATGAGTAGGGAAAGGGAGAGAGAGAGAATCCCAAGCAGCTTCTGTGCTGCTAGGTCAGAGCCTCACATGGGATCTGAACCCACAAAACTGTGAGATCATGACCTGAGATGAAACCAAGAGTTGGATGCTTGATGTACTGAGACACTCAGGTGCCCCCAAATTACTCATTTTCAAGACTCATTTTATAAATTACGTGACCAAGATTGTGTAGTACTGGCAAATGAACCGATACATACATTAATGGATGAGAATAGAAAACCCCAAAATAGACTGACATAAATACGTTCAACTGATTTTAAGGCGCTAAGGCAATTTGGTGGAATTAAGATAACCTTTTAACAACTGATGCTTGAATAAATAGATGTCCACAGACAAAAATAACAACAGCGAAAATAAGCCTGTACCTAAATCTAACACCTCATATAATAATTAACTCAATATGGACCATGGACATGAATACAAAACTATAAAAATTTTAGAAAAAAAATCCTAGAGGACAATCTAGGAGTAGCTGAAGAATTCCTAGACTGGCCACCAAAAGCATAATCCGTAAAAGGAAATAGTGACAAATCAGATTTCATAACAATAAAAAAAAACTTTTTTTTTTAAAAAACAAAGAGTGGATGAAAAGACATGCTAAACACTGATAGAAAGTATGTGTAAACCACATATCTGATAAAGAATAAGTGTCTAGAATATATAAAGAACATTAAAGACCCAACAGTGAAACAGCAAACAATCCAATCAGAAAGAGAAAAAGGACATAAAGAGTCACTTCATGTGAAACAATATAGAGATGGCAAGTAAGTACATGAAAAGATTCTCAACATCATCAGCCATTAGCGAAATGCAAATTTCAGAATGGCTCAACTAAGAAGTAGTGACAGTAGCGAAGCTGGAAAGAATGTGGAAAAAATGGATTGTTCTTTTTTTAAAAATTACTTTTAATGTATATTTAATTACTTTTTGAGAGAGAGAGCACAAGTCAGGGAGGGGCAGAGAGAGAGGGAGACACAGAATCTGAAACATCTCCAGGTTCCCAGCTGTCAGCACAGAGCCCGACGTGGGGCACGAACCCTCAAGCCATGAGATCACAACCTGAGCTGAAGTCAGATGCTCAACTGACTGAGCCCCCCAGGTTCCCCTTGATTGTTCATATATCATTAGGTGGCACAATCACTTTGGAAAACATGTGACAGCTGCTTAAAAAATTAAATATGTACTAACCAAGCACTTGCTCTCCTCGACATTTACCCCAGAGAAATGAAAATTTATGTTCACAGAAAACCTGCACACAAATGTCTATGGTAGCTTCCTACTTAATAATCAACAATTGGGAAACGTAGTAATTAAAATGGTATGGCACAGGTAAAAAAATACACACATAGGTCAATGGAACAGAGTAGAGTCCAGAAATAACCTCACAATTAGGTAGCCGATTAATCTTCAACAAAGGAGGCAAGAATATACACTGGGGAAAAGACAGTTTCTTTAACAAATAGCACTAGGAAAACAGGACAGCTACATATAAAACTGGACCACTTCCCTATACTACACACAAAAGTAAAATCAAAACGGATAAAAGATCTACACATGAGGCTCAAAATCACCAAACTCCTAAAAAAAATAGGCAGTAATCTCTCTGACATTGGCCATAGTAACATTTTTCTAGATGTGTCTCCTAAGGCAAAGGAAACAAAAGCAAAATTAAACTATTGGGACTGCACCAAAATAAAAAGCTTTTGCACAGTGAAGGAAACCAGCCTCAAAACAAATAGGCAACCTAGTGAATGGGAGAGAATATCTGTCAATGATATATTCCAGAAGGAGTTAATATTCAAAATATATAATAAACTTATACAACTTAACACCAGAAAAGAAACTGATTAAAACATGGGCAAAGGGCCTAAATACACATTTTTCCAAAATCTAAATACAGATAGTCAACAGACACGAAAAGATGCCCAGCATCACTAATCATTAGACAAATGTAAATTAAAACCACAATGGGGGCCTCAGTCAGTTAAGCTACTGACTTCAGCTCAAGTCATGATTTCATGGTCTGTGGGTTCAAGCCCCGCATAGGGCCGTGTACTGACAGCACAGGGCCTGGGGCCTGCTTCGGACTCTGTGTTTTTCCCTCTCTCTCTGTCCCTCCCCTGCTCATTCTCTCTCTTCTTCTCTTTCCCTCTCTCTCTCTGTCTCTCACAAATAAATATTACACACACACACACACACACACACACACACACACACACACCCCTCACCTTACCCCTGTCAGAATAGTTACAATAAAAAAGACAAAAAATAACAATATGGAGAAAAAGGAACCCTCATGCACTGTTGGTGGGGATGCAAATAGATGAAGCCACTGTAGAAACAGGAAACAGAGATACATCATAAAAGTTAAAATAGAAATGACATATAATACAGCAATTCTACTACGTTTACCAGAGAAAACAAAAACACTAATTTGAAAAGACATATGCACCCCTATATTTGCTGCAGCATGGTTTACAATAGCCAAGATATCGAAGCAATCCAAGCGCCCATCGAGATGGGGGGGTGGGATAAAGAAGATGTGGTGTATATACATCAAAGTGTTTAAGTGTGTGGCACAACCATACCATGGACTTTTCCACAGTCATAAAAAAAAAGGACAAAATCTTGCCATTTGTGACAACTTGGATCAACCCAAAGGATGCAATGCTAAGAAAAATAAGTCAGAGAGAGAAAAACAAATGCCATATGATTTCACTTATACGTAAAATCTAAAAAAGAAAACAAAGAAACAAATAAGAAACAGACCCATGAATCAAAGAACAAACTCATGGTTGTCAGGGGAGAGGGAAGTTGGACAAAATGGGTCAAAGGGAGAGGGAGGTACAGACCTCCAGCTGTGGGGTGAGTAAGTCATGAGGGAAGGACGCAGCACAGGGACTCTAGATAATGGCGTTGTAACAGCGTCCTCTGGTGATAGATGGTAGTGCATTTGTGCTGAGCAGAGCATCGTACATAGGCTTATCAAATCACTGTGTTGTACACCTGAGACTAATGTAAGAGTTGCATATCAACTCTACTTCAATTTACAAAAACGAAATAAAAGACCGGAAAAAACTTAAAGCTGGATTAACTTCAAGCTAAATGGTTCACAAACTAGGGGACACCTATATCATGTATTGCTGTTTGGCAACAGAGAAATGAACTCTCGATGGCAGCCGCTGGACTAGTCTCCAGAAAATCATGCAGAGTGAAAACACACAAAGTCAACGCCCAAAAGGTTACATATGATTCCATTTATAAAGCATTCTTGAAATGGCAGTATTGTTGAAAACAAAAGAGTTTTTGCAACCAGGAATGAAGAGGTGGTCAGGTAGAAGGGAAGCGCGGGCTGCTATGTCAGGGCTAACATGAGGAATTCTGCAGTGCATGATGCTGCAAAGTGCTCCGTGTCTCCACCAATTCAATGTCAAGGTTCTGTAGTGTCAGCGTCCTACGGTTTTGCGAGAAGTTACCTTTGTGAGAACCGGGTATAGAGTACCCAGAACCTCCCTGTGTTATTTCTTATGACTGCATGGAAATCTAGAATTACCTTAAAGAGTTTAATAAAACAAAAGATTGGAGGGTTTGGGACTGAGAAGCGGTCAATAAAATATTAACAGAATGGACGGTCAATAAAATATTAACAGAAATGAAAATAATCAAAGTCGTAAAAAAAAGTATTTAACAACAAAACATTCGCTCATTAGGTTCCAAAAATAAATTCAATAAAAATAGTTGTACATTATTTCAGTTAGTGATAGTCCATTCTGAAAGTTTAAATATGTATTAGCATAAGCGTAGATATCACATAATGTGGTAGCACTTTAAAATAAACACAGACTTCTGTTTTCTTTAATGAGTTTCATAAACAATTGTGACTTTGAAAGGATATAGTCAAACAGTATTAGCTCAAAAAAAAAGAGGTCACAAGATTCTAAGAGTTATAAAAGCAACATTATATGACTATCTTTTGAGAATTTGGGGAAGTTCAGCATGCACAATTGTTGATTATCTATAGATAGATAGATCTGATAGATAGATATGGTATATAGATATGATATAGATAGATAGATATGATATATATACATACACACATATAACTGACACCCTCAGTTTTTCTCTGTATTTAAGTCTCTTAAGGTTTCCCCCTCTGTGTTTTCATCTTATTTTTCCTTCCCTTCCTCTATGTTCATCTGCTGTGTTTCCTAAATTCCACGTATGAGTGACATCATTTAGTTCAGCATGATACACTCTAGTTCCATCCATGTTGTTGCAGATGCCATGATTTCATTCTTTTTGATCACTGAGTAGTATCCATTGCGTATATCTACCATATCTACTTCATCCATTCATCAGTCATCTCTCCATCACACCAGCTGAGCAGTGTAGTGAGTGAGGAATATTACGAATGGCCACTACTCACACTCCTCCGTTTCCCTGAAAAATTTCTGTTGAGAACACTCTTCACTGTGTCACTTACATTCTTTCCACACGAACCCTAGGGACTAATTTTATTGTTACCTAACTTTCTCTGAGGAATACTTGTTCTTATGAACAAGAGGTCCATTTTTAACACCCAGTAAATCATGGAGCTATTCAAGTATTTCTTTTAGTGTGGAATTAAAAATGAACAAAGAAAGAGACAACAAACAACTCAGAGCCAAATTTGTGGCCTTTCCTAAGCAATATGTGAATTTGGAGAGTAACCTCATTCCAGATTGCATACATTTGTACCTCTTTTAATTCTTTCCTTGCTGCCGACCAGGTATCTCTCTATCTCGGTAAGCCACTTTAATTCTGGCTATAGATTAATAAAGTGATATTAGTCAACGACAGCAAGCAAGAAAGAAAATAAGATCTGTTTTCCTAGCCCTCTTTCAGTCAAACCCAATCGCCTACCACCATATACTCTTCTTAGTACGCTACGGCTCAGAATATTGGGATTTCAGAGGATGAAGGTTAGAACATATTTAAACCACTTGGAGATGGGATGAAAATCAAGTCACAAACACGTAGGGTCCATCTGTCTATGGGATCTATTCTGCCCTGGGTTTGCCTAAAAAGACTAACGCAGGCTCTGCTACTACCAAACTGGAAGTGCCATTCGAGGGTCCATTTCATGCAGATAAGCCTACCCTTGACGTCCATGCCACGGTCTCCCCTGGAGGAAACAACCCTATTATCCCTATTCAAAGAATTAGGTTTTTTTGTTGGGCACCCTGGCTGAACTATTTGCAGGAAGAAGAGAATAAGTAGTAAAGGAGGTGGGGTGTGAGAACAGTCACAAGAAATTCATTTCGTTCTCAGTAAAAAACAAAGCGTCACTAATTTTGGTCCAGGTACGCCTCTCTCTTTCTCTCCATTTTTTTCCAGCTACATCTCTGGTGTCCTATAAAATGTCATTTACTATATTTTCTGGGACTGGGAGAAATTCATTCCCGTCTCACATCCAGCAATCTGGGGAAATGACAGAACATGCCTGTCGAAGCTGAGTGACGTGAGGTAAAGCAGGGGACATGGAAGTGGCTGCACGTCCATTCTTGGTGGCTGTCCCCTTAGCAGAAATAGGAGTTTCAGAATTGAATAACTTTATTCCTTTCCCACCTCTCAAGAAATTACTAGGATGAACTGCATGTAGAAATGGATCCTGAATATTTCTACTCTGGTATCATTAAAGATATTCAAATCACTGAGTGCAGTGGAATAATCTTGAATATTAGATGTGGTAGTGGTTATTTAAAAAAAAAAAGAAGCAGCAATTCAGTAGAAAGCTAAGTCGAAGCAGATGACTGGTATGAGTGTAGTTTATTTCACAGAAATTAACGAGCAAGTTATGACTCCATCAAACAGACGCTCACTCCCAAATTACACACTGTACATACTGCAGAATCTATAGTGTTTGTGATTTCAAAATGTCAAATATCTTTAAAACTACAGTTTAGTTAAAATGTCAAGTGAATGCTTTAAGTAAATTAGAAAAGAAAAGATCACTAACTTAAATCTTCTCTCTGCAAACGTAATTGCTTGAAAGAAAATCTCTGCAAAGCCGAAAGCTGCCGAAATCACATTAATACTCCATAACTGATAAGATCACATTTCATACCATATGCCAGTGTGGATATCCTCATAATATACCTTATAAAAGGAAAAAAAAAAAACTTGGCCACACTACAGGAGTAAGATTAGAATCATACCCTAAGAGTTAGCAGTGATCTAAGAGATTAATGTATCTTAAATTAATTTCCTCAGAAAGTGTCTCAGTGAACCGCCGCCCGAGGCTTGTGTGAATACATCCAAGACTGGGAAGGAAGGACCCCACAAAGCAGTTAATTACACTATTTGATAATGTAGATTTTTAGTAATCCATCTCTCTCCGTGGTGCTCAAGTATCAGACCTACTACTATTACTTTGAAGAGTTTTCATGCCACAGAATAAAATATGAGGCATTGTGCTTTTAAAAGGATCCGTTGTATGGTTATTATTATTTTAAGGTTTAATGTCTCTAGTTGTTTCATCACAGTCTGAACATGACTGTATGTTTAGCTGGAAGCACACTGCTGGGTAATGAGAATGCATTTTTTGTTCATTCAAAATATTTCCTGGACATCTACCGAAGTCATATTCAGGATTAACACATTTAAGGCATTCAGGAAGCTTATAAGTGAAGGACAAAAAAAGACATGGGGTATTCCAGAAGTAAATGAGAATAATGCACATAGAAGTATCACAGCAGCCACATTTGATGGAGGGGATACGGTGATATATATCAAGTTCTTGGTAACCATAGAATGTTCAGCAAAATATGAAATTCATGATGGTCTCCAATAACCACATTACTTCCTTTTTAGTGTTTAAAAAAAACAATGCAGGAACTCAAACAGGTAGATATCACCCCTAAATTTAAAAAGGTATGCAGGGCCACCCGGGTGGCTCGGTCAGTTAAGTATCTGACTTCGGCTCAGGTCATGATCTCACGGTTCATGACTTTGAACCCCACATCAGGCTGTGTGTATCCTGTTTTGGATTCTGCATCTCCCTCTCCCTCTACCCCTCCCCACTTCCTGTCTCTCTTTTCCTTAAAAATAAACATTTATTTTTTTAATGTCTTTTATTTATTTCTGAGAGAGAAAGAGACAGCGTGAACATGGGAGGGTCAGAGAGAGAGGGAGACACAGAATCCGAAACAGGCTCCAGGCTCTGAGCTGTCAGCACAGAGCCCGACGTGGGGCTCGAACTCACGAACTGCGAGATCATGACCTGAGCCGAAGTCGGACGCTTAACCGACTGAGCCGAGGCGCCCCTAAAAACAAATAAACCCTTAAAAAGGCATACATTAGAGTTTTAAAAATAAGTGTTTTCCAAATCTTCACATGATTACATAATAATTATATTACAAGGTAACAAAACTGCCTCTAAATAAGATGAACTATTTTTTAGTAGAAACAACAATCTTACAGTCACCTATAGATATGGCAGAAAGACTGGGACTAATTTCGGGGTGACATATCCTTATGTTGGTTAATAGGAAAACAGGACACACTGTTGGTGTATTTCTTAGTTTTATAATTCCAGCTACCAGGCATGCGGTGTTAACATGTGATGTTAACTAATTATTTGCTGAAAGATATCCAATGTTATCATGCATTAGAATGTTTCTGAGGTAAAGGTTGTTATCCAAAGTTATCTCATGTCATGCATTAGAATGTCCCCAAGCCTGTGGGTACAGGAGAGCATTCTGTTTTAGAGCAGAATTTTAAAGTAGGAAGTGGCACTGTTAGATGTCAGTGATTTCCGCTCTTTATCTCATGAGACAAAGAAACGATGATGAGAGAGACTCGATGGCTTGGTCAGAGCGAGGTGCACATGTAAAACTGAGCCCATCTTCCTTCTGAGACAGTGGTTTTACCGCTTAGCCCTTTCAAAGTGACTTGTCCAGTGGGATAAAGATTTAAAGTGTTCATTTATTTTCTCTTCTCCACCCTGCTTTCCCCCTTCCCCCCACACACTGGACATTCTTCTTCTCAGAATGTAATGAGCAAAAAAATCAAGTTCATGGCTTTCAAACAGACTCCTAAAACTCAGAGCTTCAACAGCTCTGTGTATTGTTTAAAAGGTCAGGGCTTAAGCCTCATGTCACAAACAGTAAATCTGAAGGAATAGAGGATCATCCCCCCTCCTTAGAGACTTGACCATGGTTTCCTGGTGTAGGACAAGCACAATTTGGGAAGCAAGAAGTGAGCTGGAACATGGCTGCGTCCCTGAGAGAACTGATGTGGACAGAAGAACCCTGTGAGGCTGATTGCTGTGACGGGTGAAGCCCTGTGAGGTGGCTGCCCTCGGGAAAGGCCCCCCACGCCAGCACAGAACAGGAGTCGGAGATGTCCGTGCAAGGGCAGCAGGGTGTGTCTAAGTTCAAACCGCTCATGACGACACGGCAGAGTGCAAGAGCGAGCCATCTCAAGACAGCAATCCCAGGTGCCTGGGTCAGGTGTCCGACTCCTGATGTCAGCTCAGGTCTTGATCTCACAGTCCATGAGTTCAAGCTCCAGATCGGGCTCTGCACAAACAGTGCAGACCTTGCTTGAGACTCTCTCTTTCTCAAAATAAAATAAATGAATAAACTTATAAAAAGATTCTGCAACCCAAGAGAGGCAAAGCAGCTTTTCCTTCATGGCCCTGGGTATACGAGAACACATGACTAGTGAGGACAGCTTGGCCTCTCTGGGAGTCTGTCCAGCCGCTCCTAACAAGAACCTGCAGGTGTTACATCTCAGGTTGGGTCAGGAGAAGCCAGACAGCAGGGGCCCCTTTTACTCTTGGTGCTTCGGGGTCATACAGAAGCTTTGGATTTCGGTATCATCTAGGAAAGGTCACACACACACACACACACACTCACCCACCAACACTTACACATCTCTACACCCCACCCCCAACCACACCCCCACCCCCACATACCTACCACATACACACACACAAACATACTCACCCTTTCCTACACACACACACACACACCCCTACACACACATCCACACTGAAATGACAAAGTCTACCTAGACTTGACCAAATGAAAATTTCTGCCCTCACTCAGAAAGGAATCTGTGTAGAAATTACTATAAAATCCAATTAAAGAAAGTATGTTATGATCACATCTTACCTTTTGACCTTTCAAAATAATGCCTGTTTATTTTTCTTTTCTGCTCAACACATCATTCATTTTTAACAATTAAGATAAAATATGCAAATCAATTCAGAGTAAAGATTTTAACTACACATTTTTATTGTAACATATAGACCATAAATATACACATGCAAGCTGTTATGTAATTCTGTTGCTAAAATCTATATGTTGGGTTTTAAACTCAGGGACCATCGGTTTATTTAATCTTTCTTGGTCAAAGACTGAATTAAACAGCTTTTACTTTAAGATTTTCAAAATGTTTTGGGTCTGTGATATGTCAGAAGATTGGCTCAGCTGCAAAGATATTCGAAGAAGCTACTGTACTTGCCTGTTATTGTACTTTACTTGGTCAAATACTTTATTGTCACTGTCATTGAGAAATTAAAGCTTCAAGTCTTGTTTTTGCGTTAGACAATCCCAAGTGCAGATACCGTGCGTGTGGGCTGCCTTTCTCCCCTTGACAAGCTCTCCTCACATTTATTTGCGTCGGGATTGATTCAGGAACAAGAATGCAGTTTATCATCTGGTTTTATTACTTCATCCTAGCCCGACACAGAGTTTCCAATAATACTAAGTTGCGATTATTAGTAGGTCACGAGAGTCTAGAGGCAGAACATTTTGTAAAATCCTGCCTTTACAAGAGCCTAAGAAAAGATTTCATGCTCACCTGCTCTCCGCACACTTGACGACAAGTAATAGGACAGAACCCGGAGAGCAATCAGTTTCACAAAGGAAGATCAGGGCATCTCATAGTTAGACAACTACCTCTCGTCCAAAGAGTCAAGACATCGCCTGTGGTCTAGTGCTTATTAGGAATTAAGTCACTCTAGGTAGCTTGTTATCTGCCTGTTAAGTGATAACACAGAAGGAATACCTAAGTCATTTACTGGTGCCATCTTGAAATAATTCTCCATACTAACTTCAGGAATAAAGAAATCCTACGTCTAGCAGAGATATGTATTTACATCTACATATCTAAGGATGAAGGGACATATACCACTGCAATTTCGTATTTTCCTGTAAGAAGCTAGAAAGTGAACTCATAATTCATTTGACAATGTGCATATGTTCAAGTTGCCTTAAGCAAGATCCATGTTCCCGGGGCGCCTGAGTGGCTTAGTCGGTTAAGCGTCCGACTTTCGCTTAGGTCATGATCTCGCGGTTCGTGGGTTCGAGCCCCGCGTCGGGCTCTGTGCTGACTGCCAGCTCAGAGCCTGGAGCCTGTTTCAGTCTGTGACTCCCTCTCTCTCTGACCCTCCCCTGCTCACGCTCACTCTCTCTCTCTCCTAGAAATAAAATAAAAATATTAAAAAAAAAAAAAGATACATGTTCCAGAAAATTCAGTGATTTTCCCATCTATAAAGATGGACATGTATATGATTTACAGAGCTCTTAAAAACAAGAATTGAAAAGAACACACTCACACACATGCACACAGTCAATGACATAAGGTATATTTAACTTTCTTATCTGAAGTTCTGCGTGAGAGACAGATTTTGCTCCCTAAAAGGATCATATCTCTCACGTTAATGTATTTGATTACATTTTGAAAATGTCATGGTATTTCTAGCAGCCTTCTTGATAATGAGAATACTCTGTCCAATCTATCCTGATACCTTTGGCTCCATTCCTTTTCTTTTCTTTTTTTTTAAAGATTTTGTCTGTTTGTCTTTGTTTTTATTTATTTTTGAGACAGAGAGAGACAGAGCATGAGTTGGGGAAGGGCAGAGAGACAGTGGGAGACACAGAATGTGAAACAGGCTCCAGGCTGTGAGCTGTCAGCCCAGAGCCCGACATGGGGCTCAAACCCACAAACCATGAGATCATGACCTGAGCTGAAGCTGGACACTCAACCGACTGAGCCACCCAGACGCCCCGACTCCATTCCTTTTCAAAAGCTCTGTGTGTGCATACCTGCAGATGTATGCGTGCACACACACATAAATGTACATATGGACACAGTACAGCTCTAGTGAACGAGAGGACACCAACCTCCCTGGCATCAAACTGTTTTATAAAGAGTGCATGAGTTTGACTCTCCCCCTATTCCTTCAAGCGATTCCAAAAAATAAAGGGATTATTGTGATTTGCTTTATAGAATCCAAGTCAGATCAGAGAGTTGAGAAAGAGTAAGACTGACTTCACTGGAGAGGACTGGGCAGGCAATGAAGGAGGCCAGGTATAGGCTAGACATGAGAAAGGAATGAGGAACATAGGAGGGGCCTCGGCAATGGGTCCCCCTCGGGCTGGACCCCGTGGGTCAAAAGGAAAAGAAGCCCAGGAAGGCAGGAACATGCTCCCTGTGGTCCTCGGTCACTCCAGGAGGCCCCCAGAGGGGTCTGCAGCCCAACTGTTAAAATATCCCCAGGACCCTCTCCCTTCAGAGAGAGAATAAGGGAAATCTTCCTCCCTTATTACGAATAAACGAATAAGGGTATTATACAAAATCATGGAATTATTTTAATGGTACTGATTGCTCTGGTTAGAGAAGGCGGCTCTGGGCAGAACTAGCCAGTGTGCCCCGTTCTGGTCTACCAGTACTACGGGGGACTAACTTGTAAGTCTGACGCCACCTTTTCCCCAGGAGTTACGCACAGGTGTCTCACATGGCACTAAGTACTTTGGAGGAAAAACGTTCTAAAATCACATGTCTTGTTTTGGTGTCTAGTACTTTATAAATCAGCACTTAAAGCACGACATCTTTTTTAACTTACACCTTGTCTTCCTAGGAGATTTATGCCATAATAATAATAATAATTAATAATAATAATATTAATAATAATAAGGCTTCCGAGCTTTACACATACTACTCACTGCTCACATCCCAGTTACTTAGTGGGTTACTGAGCGAACTCTCATTTGTTCATGCTGACTTTGTACACTTGGTATATACCTTATCGCACTGTTAAAACTTTGCTCCCGAGGGAGTTCGCTGTCTCCCCAAGCCCTATGCCAATAGAAGTACCTCTGGAAAAAAAGGAATACATTTTCCCCAAATTGCATTCTAAACAAATTTGCCGAGAATTAATTCCACTGATCCTCTCTCTCCAGCAATGCATCGAGTTATTTTGAGAAAGTTATTTCATAATTACAGACTCTGTAAAACACTACTGGAAACAAGAATCTAAGCAGATTTTGCCCCCGAGCATGAAGGAACATCCTCTGGATGTGACTTTATTGTGACAGTAGAAACAGCATCATTTATAAATAACCTTGAAATAGTAACAGCATTTTCTCCGCTTGTAAGTACGACTGTTAAGTACTTTACTCCACTGCTCTCCTCCTCGACTCTGGAGCCTTCTGTGCTGTTAACACCATCTCCACCCGAAGGATAAGGATCTATAAATTGTCTTTCTAGTACAAAATCCATTAGGAGGATTTTTCCATCAATTTTCCATTTCAATCTGTTTCCCCCCAGATAGTCTGCATTTCCACGTTAGGATGTTAGATAAGCCCTGTGTTAGCCAGAATATCTCGCAGCGTTCCTGCTTTATTTTCTCATCTGAGGGGCAGTGTATTCAATGCTCATCTAACACACAGCGTGCCCGTGAACCATGAGCGGAGGCTCCCTTTGGGCCCCCAGTTTGCGAGTGACGGGGTGAGACAATCATGTAGAGTTTCTCTGAGTCTCAATCATATTAGGAAAATCACTCAAGGGCCTGACAAAAGATGTGTACAGTATTTATTTTATGGTGATAGCTGACAAAGAATAATTTGAAGTTGAGATTTCCTTCTTGATTGTGAACCCAACTGCTGTAAAATTGAAATTCAAACCCAATAGTTAGGTGGAATACACTGCATTTAAAGTTACACATGGATACACCCATACAGAGGGAGGGAGGGAAGACGGGAGAGAAGGAGAGGGAGAGGGAGAGAGAGAGAGAGAGGGAGAGAGAGAATGAAGCAAGAAAGAGATCAAGGATCCATGGGAGGAGGGGAGAGAAAGAGAGGGAGGCTTTTGAACTCTTGACTCTAAGCACACACCAGCCCCATGCCAGCCCTTTCTGTGACCCTTCCACTGTAACTCCATAGCGTTACAGTCGACGCTACCTAGACGACGGTCGGAAGCTACCGGAAGGGAGGAAAACAAGAGAGACACAGGAGAATCGGGACATCCCGACACAGAACTGAAGAATCTCTTCGAACACTTTGGAAAACCAAGGTTTTTAATGAGTCTGGTTAGAAACACCGTAGGTGCCTGCGGAGCTCATGAAGTACACAGACAAGAGAAGGTACACGGGAGAGTGGAATTACTATTTCTCCGGTGGAATTAATACAATTCATATGTACTTTTTGTATACTTTTTAAATTTCTGAGGGGCCCCTAGGTGGCTCAGTTGGTTAAACATCCGACTCTTGATTTCAGCTCAGGTCGTGATCTCAGGGTTCATGTGTTTGAGCCCCGCATCAGGCTCTGTACTGACAGCACAGAGCCTGCTTGGGACTTTCTTTCTCCCTCTCTCTGCTCTTCTCCAGTTCATGGGTGTGCATGCTCGCCTGCTCTCTCTCTCTCTCTCTCTCTAAAAAACTAAACTTTAAAAAAATTAAATTTTCCTTTAATTAAATAAATAAATAAAATATTTGAATCTTACGTAATGATTGTTCAAAGGGGAATAGTTTCAAATGAACACTGTATTTTTTCAAAGACTGTATAATGATCTTATATGAATACACACTTCCTCACTTATCTGATGAGTTCTCTGAACTGTGAGAACATCTGCAGGGCTTTGGTAAATTTCACCAACTACAACAGACCCAGACAGGATGAGAATCTAGAAATGTTGCCTGTTCAGAAAAAGAAATCAGGGCGCCTGGGTGGTTCAGTCGATTGAGCAACTGACTTGGGCTCAGGTCATGACCCCATAGTTCTCAACCCCCACATCCTGCTGTCCACACAGAGCCCACCTCAGATCCTCTGTCTCCCTCTCTCTCTGGCCCTCCCCCACTTGTATTCTCATTCTCTCTCTCTCTGTCACAAAAATAATAAATGAATATTAAAAAAGAAAAATCATTTATTGTAGGAATAAAACGTGACTAGTAATTACTTTGAAAAACTTGGGAAAACACCTGGAATACAACAGTTTCACCGAATGGCTTAGCGGAGAACAGAAGCTCACAAGGACCTAGTCCATTTCTTGCTGGTAGCTGCTGTCCGGCCAGAGCTCAGCGGGACTGAAATAATGTAGTCAAAGGACTGAAGGCAGAATTCCCTGCCCTGACTCTCAACAAGTGATCATTATATGTCAGGAAGGATTTCGTGTTGAGTGGATTTTCTAGAATTGGGTTACCACACACACACACCAACTCTGATTGACACCAGCTAACCTTACAGAGCATTTACTAAATGCCCATCACTATTTGGACTTTGCCACATTCGCATACAATCCCTGAAATATTGCCCTGTTTTGCAGGTGAGGAAATTAAGCCTCAGACATCTGCAATAATTTTGTCTAGGACCCCACAGTGGGTGAGTGCTAGAGCCAACATTCAAGCCGGGAGTCTCTCACTAGAGCCTGGGTTTTGAGCTCTGGCAACAGGAGGGATTTCAAACTGGGGTCACAGGGAGAGAAGAAATACTGAGCCAAGCAGTAACTTTGATTACTGATTGGGGACCAGTAACTGGGGTTCCACGAGAACAGCATTATATGTGCACAGATGATCAGACTGGTAAATGAAATCATTATAAGCATCAATGACAGAGCCAAGCTTTGAACAACGAGTAGGGAAGATATTGAAGGCAAACCCCTGGAGGGTAACTCACTGGCAGTTAAGTCCAACAAAGGGGACAGTCACTGCTGGTGAAAAGTGGACGCCCCACCCCTGCGGTACCAAGCCCCCTCCACAGCACTGCTGAAGAATGGTTCACATGCACACATTTAAACCACAAAAGGGAAATTTAATAAAGCCAACTCAGTTCTCTTGACTTTATTTTGTTACAAAGGAAAAGGGATGTGTCCCATTTTCCTGATGCCCAAACCAATCCTAGCACTAACTTTTCCCTGGTATATATAAAGATGCAAAATTCTGATCTCTTGATTGGAAAGGACTATCCCCTGCACCCTTGTGAAGGAAAATGGGGGATCGAATTTGCATAGTTTACGGATCCCTTTCCCAAGGGAGACTGTGAGTGCACCTGGGGAAGATGAAACCAGACCTAATGGAAGCCGCGTGGGCAGAGCGACATTCCTCGGGCGATGTTGCAGAAGCCGTGAGGGCAGAAGGGAGACGTGGAGCACGACACGGGCGGGTGGAGCGTTCGCAACGGCACAGGCCGGTGCTGGTGTCTCCACGCGGGAACCCGCGTGTGCGGATCTGAGCGCAGAAGGCCACTTTCTGAACTCAGCTGGAAGCCTCCGGAGCCTGCGGGGCTGGCGTCCCCACACCCCCAGCAACAGAACCGGAGGGGCGAAAGGGCCCTTGATACCTTAAAGCAGAGGCGGGAGTCATCAAAGCAAATCAAACATCACCGCTGAATAGAAGAATCAGCAAAAATCCCCCTTTTTTTCAGACGGGGAGGGGCAGAGAAAGAGGGAGAGTCAGAATCCCAAGCAGGCTCTGAGCTGGGCTCAAACTCACGAACCCTGGGACCGCGAGGCTCCCCGGCTGGGCCGCCCAGGCACCCCCAGGGACAACCCTTACTAATCTGATTGCCCACCTGCTTCCAACGTGCAGAGTGAACCGGGCTCGGCCTGACACCTGGGTCCTTCATTCTCGGGCTAATGTCAAGCACACAGCCCCGCCCCTCCCCTGCTGGTGCACCCCCGGGCTCCCCGCCCGCCCCACCTCTGCTGCCCCCACCTCCCACCTCCATGGCCAGAATGAGATGGGTCCGTCCCTCCAAGCAAGTGCCGCCAGACTGCTGATGGGGTCTATGCAAGCCCCACACTGGCGACATGTTAAGACCAATTATCTCCCATAGAAAAATGTATGTGTTCTAATCACCTGTTTTTTCACACTTTCCTCTATTCCTGGAGAAGTTAAAGAACCCTGTGCTGCTGAACAGTCTAATTTAAATAGCTCTGCAAGTAATATACATTGGTGCCGTGCAAAGGTACTTGGTTAATAGGTGCTAGAAATGAGGAGGATCAATGAGATTTTTCAAGTGTTAGCTATTATTAATATCAGAAAGGGGATATTAGGGTTCAAATACAGAATGTAAACTGAAGTGTAAATACATGGGCCACTGTATTTGATTCTTTTTTAAGTTTATTTATTTCGAGAGAGAGCGTGGGCACACACAGGCACGTGAGCAGGGGAGGGGCAGAGAGAGAGAGGGAGAGGGAGAAAGAGAATGGCAAGCTGATTTTGATGGGGCTCAAATTAATGAACCGTGAGATCATGACCTGAGCCAAAACCTAGAGTTGGAAACAGCCAACTGAGCCACCTAGGCACCCCTGACCACTTTGATTTTTGGAAAAATAAACCTAGTGGGGAAAAAATTCTATCTTTCAACAGTGACATCTTTATTCTCCCACATGTCTACGAGTAATTGTTTCACACTTAAGTTTGAGAGTATTATGAGGAGACACATAAGGTGCAGGACTATGAAGTGTC
Organism: Proteles cristata cristata; assembly: GCA_017311185.1. Taxonomy (NCBI): domain Eukaryota; kingdom Metazoa; phylum Chordata; class Mammalia; order Carnivora; family Hyaenidae; genus Proteles; species Proteles cristata. The sequence continues at coordinate 704,471 of JAESUZ010000823.1, forward strand.
AAAGTGTTATTTCAATTATGAGACTAACACATAGAGGTTCAGGGGTGTGACATCCCTTCCAGGGAGTCACAGAGCAGGGCTGGGGTTGGCCTTCTGTGTTAACCTAACCACGGGCTTCCGGGGAACATCGCTGACCCCGGACCACCCACCTCCCGCAACTCCCAGGGACCTGCCTCGTTCCTCCCGGCGCCTCTGCTAGGGGCACTGAGCCTTTGGCCTCACACATCGGTGTCTGCAAACTAACTGCAAAACCCTTCGCTGCATAGGACAAGCAGCTAATGAAAGGGAGCATGCCGCCTCCCTGGGGCAGTGGGGTGGCTTTAGTAGCTGACAACCCAAGGGGCTGATTTCCGATGATCCAGATGCTGCGGGGGAGGGGGGGAAGCAGGTGGGGGTGTTTTTGTGCAGGGAGGGTGCCTGCGCGAAGAGCAGTCTTGGCTGTGGGCTAAAAGGAGCCCCACACTTGTATCAGCTTAAGGAAGAAGGTAGCACTGCCCCCCATGGACCACCCCTGGAGCCAGCAGCTGACTGTATCCTGCATCTCACAGAGGATAGACGTTGTGAAGCTGGGTACAGAAAGGGTGTATCACATGTAGATTTGAGGGGAAATGCCTGGAATTGTAACCAAAATCTATGTTCCTAGCCTTGGGTTCCCATCCATCACCATCTACCATTCCACTGTTGTCCAGCACAAAGAATAGGATGAATATATTAGTATATTAGTTTTGCATTCAGCAGCTTGTTTTTTTTATGTCTTTTAACTTTTTTTTTTTTTTTTTTTTTGAGAGACAGAGATAGTGGGTGGGAGAGGGGCAGAGAGAAAGGAAGGCCCAGAATCCGAAAGAGTCCCCAGGCTCCAAGCTCCCGACGCGGGGCTCAAACCCACGGACTGTGAGATCATGACCTGGGCCGAAGTTCGACGCTTAACCGACTGAGCCACCCAAGTGCCCCATCCGCAGCTTGTTAAAATACAAGATCAAATGGAGATTTAGATTTGATCACTCACAGACTTAGAATTCCAAGTTTGCAGACTAAAACAGACATGTCCCAGTGAAGCAGAGGTATCCTGCAGTTCACTGTAAGGAACAGAAGTATCAGGAGCTGAGAGGCTGAGATTTCAAGATGCCACTGTTCTACAGAATCTGGCTGTTGGTGGTGTTTAAGGCTGACTCTGCACAGTGCCATCTTACTGTAGAGGGAAATTAGCTCGTATTTGAACAAGAATATTTTTAAAATCCACCTTGCATTAAGATTTGTTTAGTCAGTGTACGATGATAGCATCAACCTCTCCTTATGATAGAGGTTAAGTGCCTGGCTTATTAAATAAGCTACACAGAGTGACTCAAGTTAAGTTCAGGAAATGGGCCTCTCTTGTTCCCTAGTCTTCCGGGCCACCCTAGTTCATTGTTCTCCAGTGCATGAGTCCACTGATTTTTCCTCAAGGTCATCTAACATGATATTCTATGGTATACCTAGTTAACGCAAAAAAATAACAATAATGTTAGTTCCTGTCCAAATAATTCTTGTAGGCATTTTATTTTGGGAATGGCAAACACAATCAAACAGAAAAAAGGAAAACCTTGTTCTCTCACCAAAATAGATGACTGATCAGGATCTAAGACAACAGAATTATTTTTGAAATAAGATAGTATGGAAATGAATCTTACTTTCAAGTAGCTGGCAAATGAGGGTTCAGTTGGAGAGAGAAATCTATGTTGATTTTTTTTTAAATGAGATAAATTTTTAGGCACTGCTGGAAAACCTAAAGGTGAACAGGGCACAAATTGAGCCACATTTTCTAGTAATGATCAAAATAATCCAGAAAATTGGAAACATGTTCACAAAAAAGAAATAACATGATTTTTTTCAAGATTTCTTTCACCTAGTCCTATGTATATCTTTGTAATTTTGTCACATATGTGCTACAGGTGTCTGTACGTGTTTGGAACAGATTTTAGGATATTTTTCCATATTCTATCAATTTGCCCAGACTCTCTGAGACCCACAGTTACACAAAGAAGTCTTTCTTTTCACCCAATGTATGAAAGAACCTTAGCATATCCTGTTATAATATTTTGTATTATTTCATATGCAATTACTGAGGCTGCTTCTGAGTCCAGTGTTTGTGATACAGGGAGAGGAAGATGTATATTTGACTCTCATCTCTGCCAGTGACAAGCAGGGTGGTCAATCATGGGCCATGTTGGACCATTTGGGTCATCTGTAAAATGGTGAAGGTCCGCCCATAGTCCATTCAATATGTGTAGAGCTCAAACGGCCTCACCTGAGAATCTAACTGCTAGGCAGGCACTTGAACCTGCTTAAACTAATTCTCCAAGAGTTTTCTATTTTTTTTTTTTCTTAAATTCTCACAGAAACCAAGTGAAATGACTTCTCCCCCATTTAATGTGAGCAAGGGTTAGTCCAAAGATTCTTTGTTATCAAGGATGGGAACTGTGCTCACTCAGCTCATTGGGCCTTCAAGTGTGTCTCTTTCTATCACGCCATGTTGCATTCAAGGAAAAAATTTGAGTGTGCTTATTCATTTAGATACTAATTTTAAAAAATTCATACACATTTAGATAGTCAGAGTTTTAAGAATGTCCTAAATCATCTTGCTTAAGGAGCCTAACTCTTTGGGGAGGAATTCCCTAAGATCTTAGGCAAGGCATCCATCCATTGTGTGCCTAATGCTCACGGATTGAGCGTCTCAGGCAGCATCAAATCTCCAGACTCTGAACTCTTTCCTGCCTCTTCCCTTTCCTACTGAGGCGTGCCACCAAAGAATAAATGCAGCTGAAGGGGGCAGATACTTAAACTCAATCCATTCACATGATGCTGAATGCACAATGCAAAACAGAGCAATAGCCCCATACTTAGTTCTGCAGCACATGCTCTAGGAAGATGCGATGAGAAAGTCCCAGCTTGATTCATGTATTTCACTTTCCATCTCTAAGCCAACAGGAGTTTGGGGAGCCCTGCAGAGAGATTTTGCGCATAATAACTTCCTATCATTTTATACCCACATTATCCCTTTGAGGACTTAGTATTTACCTGGAAGTCCTGGAGTTTGAACCACTTATGCACACTTCCATGGCCTTAATACTCAATTGAGATTACCCAAAATTACCTGCAAATATTTGGCTACAAATGAAACCATTCGAATAAGCTGCCTTCATTCACAAGTCATTTTAAGGATCAAAAAAGACTTTATTATTCAATATCTAATTCTTTACATTAGAAAGGATGTATTATCTGAATCTCTATTGTGTTCTCTTAAAAGTATTAAAATAGCAAATACTTGTTCTAACAGAGTTTAAATATGCATATGTGACAAGAGATACTTGAATGTTTCCATAAATAAATCAATATGCAATTCTGGGTACTTCATCACCTGTAGGTTTTTGGGGTACATTTTCATTTTTGTACTAAATGACATATGATCTTCTCTTCATTGATCTCAGCCACTATAGACCTTACTGCTGCCAACGTAATTTCATCACCCTTATATGGGTCATACCAATTAATTCAAAAATACAAAATTAATTAATCATGTGTATCCCCTCCTTAATGCTCTGATAATTTTGCTTCAATTACTTAATAAAATTATCATTTTAGACACCATTGAAGTATATGATTTTTCTTATACTTAAAACAACTGAAAATTGAAAATAATTTTTACTAAGGCCCAAATTAGCGCAGCGATCTACATGTTCAATGTGCTTTTTTTTCGAATTAAGGAAATGGAAAAAAGTGTATTATAATACGATGTTGTGCATTATTAAACCATTTCACATAAGTTCACTACTTAATAAAATCTTCAATAATTCAGTGATTCTTTTCATTTAACTTCCAACACTCTTTCCACTTTTCCCATTTTCTCACATTTGTATACTGACCTAAGAGGGTTTCACACATATGTGACAGTGTATATGGAAGTGTTTATATGTAAATGTGTATTTAGAAGAATATATTTTTGACCATATTTCCCATTGTAAATATTTATTTATTCACCTATTTCAAAGTTAAAAAAAAAAAACTATTGTGAGGCAAAGGAGCATAAAGTTCTGTGCAAATGCACATTATAAAGGCCTGCATTTACTAAAGGCAGGCTTCACGTTTAATTCTAAGTTTCTTAATAGTAAAGCCAAGAGAGAATAAAAATAAGCCTATATTGTTTCTGAAGAAGCCTAGATGCACACATGCTGACTTGGGCAAGAGAAGTGAACCCAAAGTACAAAAATCAAAGAAATTCATAAAAAATACCATCTTATGAGTAGGACAGTATAGAGGAAAACTCCAAAATGCTTAGCAAATACAATAGTGGTCAACAATGAATGCCTGTGAGTTTCCGTAAATGAATTAATATTATGGCCCAGACACATAATCATCTGTGACATTTCTACATATATTTAATTTCATAAGAATTAAAAATAGTAATGTAAAAATAATATATGTAAAAGAGCAGTATCTTACCCAAAATTACCTGCAAATATTTGGCTACAAATTAAACCATTCAAATAAGCTACCTTCATTCACAAGTCATTTTAAGAATCAAAAAGACTTAAAAAAAGCCAACAGTTCAAAATATAGTCTCGATGAAGATATTGGACATGTTTTCAGAAGTGCAAATTTGTGTAACTGCTTCTGTTCTGTTGTTGTTTTGTTTTGTTTTGTTTTGTTTTTACTAATTTAGACATGTCTTTCAGTATTTAAAATGCAGAAATCTTTTGACCTAAAAATACGATTTCAAAAATGTGACCTACATATACACATACATATCAACATTATATATATTTTATGTATTTATATATTTATAATACTATCAGATCACTTTCTAGATTATATATTTATTTATATTTATACATGCTATTTATTTATGCATATTTTTCTATATTTATAATACTATCAAAGCACTGTTACTATAATCAAAATGCGAATCAAGTTAAAAGTCCATTAATTGGGGACAAATTACATAAGTGACAATGTACTTAGTCACTGATAAAATGAATAAAAGAAAGGCATAAGAAACTGCATATATATACACACACAAACACATAGGTATCTATCACCTCATCCCACAGGTAAAATGCTTCTTCATCTTGCTCACACACAAAACATGCATCCCTCTATATATAAACACAGATACATGCTGTGTGTGGTTTTTATACTGTGTATACATATAAATGCATGTTGATCCACATGCACATACATAATTTGGGGAGATACCATGGGTGTCTTCTCTGAAGAGAAAAAAGGTAGTAGCTTTACAGGATAGGGAAAGAGAATTCCATAGTACTCTTTTTTTTCTGCTTATTAAAATTTTTATTATGGGAGTATATTATTATTTTTAATGTTTATTTATTTCTAGGAGAGAGAAAGAGAGACAGCGTGAGCAGGGTAGGGTCAGAGAGAGAGGGAGTCACAGACTGAAACAGGCTCCAGGCTCTGAGCTGGCAGTCAGCACATAGCCCGACGTGGGGCTCGAACCCACGAACCACGAGATCATGACCTAAGCGAAAGTCTGACGCTTAACCGACTAAGCCAACCAGGCGCCCCAAGGGAGTATATTATTTTTAAAACAAAATAATTTTAAAATATTTATTGAAATAAATGTATCTGATTTAAGTTCTTCGACATATATTATTTGTGAAATTTTTTGTGACTATTCAGAAAAAATTGCTATATTTAAGCTTATTTTCTGAGATGAAATCAATGATAACAGATACTGCACTGCTATCTATTTTGCTATTTTTGGGTATATCACAGTTCAGGCCAGTAGCCATGTTCAAGCAAATACCAAAGACTGAGTAAATAATAAAAGAGTGATCAAAGAAAACAAAAGCAAAAATAAACTCTTGGGATGACATCAAAATAAAAAGCTTCTGCACAGCAAAGGAAACAAGCAACAAAACAAAAAGAAAACCTACTGAATGGAAGAAAATATTTGCAACTGACATATCCAGTAAAAGATTAGTATACAGAATATATTAAAAACTTACACAGTTCAGCACACACACACAATTCAATTAAATAATGGACAGAAGAGATGAACAGACATTTCTCCAAAGAAGACATAAAGATGTCCAATAGATACATGAAAAAATGCTCAACAACACTTGTCATTGGGGAAATACATATCAAAACCACAAGAAGACATCACCTCACACTTGTAAGAATGGAAAAAAAAATCCACAAAAAACAAAAAAGAAGAAATAACTATTGATGAGGTTGTGGAGGAAAAGGTACATTTTTGTACTGTTGGTGGGAACGCAAACTGGTAGAGTCATTCTGCCAAACATTATTGAAGTTCCTCAAGACATTAAAAATAGAACCACCCTATAATCAAATAATTCTAATACTGGGTATTTGCCTACAAATATGAAAACCCTGATTCAAAAGGATACATACACCCTTAAGTTTATTACAGCATTATTTGTAATAAATAGCCAAAATATGGGAGCAAGCCAAATATCCATCAATAGCTAAATGGATAAAGAAGATAATGTATATGTGTATGTGTATACACACACACACACACACACACACACACAGTGGAGTATTACTCATCCATCAAAAAATTAATAAAAACTTGCCATTTGCATCTATACAGATGGAGCTAGATGGTATAATACTAAGCAAAATAAGTCAGAGGACAAATACCATATAAATTCACTTACATGTGGAATTTATGAAACAAAGTAAACAAAAGAGAAAATAGAGAGGGACAAACCAAAAAGAGACTCTTAACTATAGAAAACAAACTGATGATTACCAGGAAGGAGGGTGGGGGTGGATAGGTAAGAGATTAAAGAGTACATTTGTTGTGATGAGCACTAAGTAATATACGAAACTGTTGGGTCACTATAAACTAATATAACAATGTACAATAATTATACTGGAACTAAAAAATAAATAACTTTTTAAAGAGTGAACAGAAAACCAAAGAAAGAACTCTTGAGTCTCTATATTTTGTTAGAATTTCAGAAATTTTCTTTATAATTCTGACTTTCAGCCTCTGGCGCAATCTTCCATTGTAAAGACAAGCACAGTAGCAAAATAATTCTTCAACAAAAGAAGAAAAATCAACATAAGTGTGAGTCATTTCTGTGGACTTTTTTCTAAGAGGCTCTGGAAAATCATTTTGTTTATAGGCTGGCCAGACTTTGAGCTATTGAACCATGCATCTAAATTCTTTCTCGTCTCTCAGTCTTTTATCCCGTCACCATTCAGCAGAGCCTCTGTAACACGGCTTTGAATGAGCTCACATGAGAAGTCAACCTCATTGCAAACCTTCATGGCAGTGCCTGATGTCACGTATGGAAGTAGGAACATTTTTAAATGCACTTCCTTTAAAAAGTATGGCTGGTTATGGTTTATTTTTATAATAGTAATAAACAATTTTAAGAAGTTAGAAACAAAAGGATATAGAGTAGGAGACGGAAATTCTTCAAAATCAACCACAGCCCGCTATTGCTTCTTATTAACAGTGTCCATACTTTCCTGATCCTCCTGAAAGCAAAGACATCTATATGTTTTAATAAATATGCTTATATGCTTATATAAATAAGCATATTACATACACTTAGGTATAATCTACAATTTTTTACATGTGTTTACCTAGCATACCAGTCCAAGCTGTTTGTGCCTAAAAAGATTTTATTTTGCATTACTTTCAGATGATCGCCCAAATAGCTAGAAAACATAAATGCTGGCTCTCTTTCTGTAGACTCTAGACTGTTTATATAACTCGGTTAAGTTTTTCCTAATTCAGTGTCACTGAAAAGCCTATTCCCTAATAAATGAGTTTTGACACTAGAATAAGTGAATATTTTGCTGATACATAATCCAAAGACGATACTGGTCTATGACAACTTACATTTCTAGAATTTAATTTCTAAAACTGAAATGTATAAGTTGTTTTTCAGTGATTTGAGATTAGACTATAAATTAACACTAGTACTTAATGAATGTAGAAGTGTGGATATTTGAGATTAGACTATAAATTAACACTAGTATTTAACGAACATAGAAATGTGGATAGGTGACCCTAAAATTAACACGCCTTCAGCTACACACACATCTCCAAAGTTTTAAGATTTAAAACTTTAAATAAGTTTTAAGGTAGGGTTTAAGCCTGTCCATCGCAGGAGACCACGCTCGACTTTTAAGGTTTTGGCTCCAACTTGGGATGAAGAATCAGCACTGGTATTTGCGTTTAGTTAGTGTGTATAAAAGGACAACAAGAAAGGATGCCAATATAACAGTAGTGTTTATTTCTCCACCTAAATTTTGTAATTATTATAGAGATGAGCTTTGCCAGACATATTACTGGATATATAATAGGTATCTGATATGGTGTTTGCAATTGATGTCTAACTTAGGAATGCTTCACATCCAATCATCAGCAAAGAGTTTTTACTTTGTGAAAGTTTTGCATTTACTGGAAAATATTGTAAATTTATTTTAGATAAAGTCTACCTTCGATATGCATGTGTACTAGCCTTCATTAAAATGGTGAATTATTTTAATTTTTATTATTGAAGTGTAGTTGACATACAATGTTATATTAGTTTCAGGTGTACCACATAGTGATTCAATAACAATGTAAGTTACTACGTACTGTATATGTTACTCAGTGCTCAGTGCAATGAGTATGATTACCATCTGTCAGCACACACTATTGAAATATTATCGACTGTATTCTCTATGCTGTGCTTTTCTTATCTGTGACTTATTTATTTTATGAAAGTTTATCCTCATAATCCCCTTCATCTATTTTTCCCATCCCCATTCTCCTCCCTCAGTAACTACCAGTTTGTAGTCTGTATTTATGAGTCTGTTTCAGTTTTTCTGTTTTCTGTTTGTTTCTTCATTTAATTTTTAGATTCCACATATAAGTGAAATCATCATTGGGATTAGTTTTTCTCTGTCTGTCTTATTTCACTTATTCCCCTCAAAGCCCATCCAAATGTCAAGATCTTATTTTTTATATGGCTAAGTAATATTCCACTGTGTACATAGAACACATTTTCTTCATCCATTCATTCAGTAATGGACCCTTGAACTGTTTCTATAATTTGGCTCTTATAAATAATACTGCAATAAATATAGGGTGCATGCATCTCTTCAAGTTAACATTTTTGTTTCCTTTGGGTAAATGCTGAGTAGTGGAATTGAAATTACTGAATTCTACATTCCTATTTATAATTTTTTGAGGAACTTCCATATGGTTTTCCATAGTGGTTTCAGTGATTTACATCCCCACCAACAGTGAACATGGGGTCTTTTTTGTCCACATCTTTACCAACATTTGTTATTTCTTGTCTTTTTCATTCTAGTCATTCATGTTTTCTTCTAGGGATTTAAAGTTTCAGGTCTCACATTTAGGTCTGCAATCCATTTTTATTTTTGTCTATGATATAGGAAAGTGGTCCAGTTTTGTTCTTTTGCAGGTAGCTGTCCAGTTTTCCCAGCATCTTACATGTTGAAGAGACTGTCTTCCCCATTTTATATGCTTGCCTCCTTTGTTCTGCATTGTCAAAATGGTGAATTTTATTTTATACTAAAGACAACAAAAACACATTTCCCAAAAACTGCAATAATAATTATTCATCATTTCACCACATTGGATCAATACACTGTAAGCATGGTTTATCTCTTTTCCTTTTCTAGATGCTTCTGTATGTGCTACATACATTAGCATGAGAATTTAGGATATCACAACAAAAATCACAGTCATATGTGACTAAACTGAGGAAGAATTTAAAATTCAAAGACATGGCATACAGTCTCAGGGGATACTAAGATTTACTGGAGCAACTAGTCAGCTTTTCAACAAGTAAAAGATATACCAATTTGCTAGTCATTTGTTAATACAATTCTACACTCAGGTCTACAGATGGTCAGCTAAAGGTGATTCAAAGCATGCATAGAGTTTTCTCAAACTACAACCAAGTCCTATCTCTACCATGCATTATCTGTGTGTTATCAAGCCAATTCCTTTAAATGATGATGAGGCTGTATTGACAAACTGAAGGATAAATGAGTTAACACACGAAAATTCACTGAACCCTCTTACATCCAGCCTGTAGTATGTAACTTATGTGCCTTCTCTACAAGAAATGTGTGTGTAATATATATATATATATATGTATATATATTATATATATATATATATAAAATACCGTGTGTATATATATATATACTGTAATATACATATCATGGAATACATAATATATATGATATGCATTGTTTATGAGATATAGCATCTATGGATGGCCTGCAATAGCTCTAATATGAAGTAGAAATTTTATGTGGAAGTAGAGATTAGCATGCTGGAAAACTGAGAACAAATGTTCTACCTTTTAGAATCAGGTAGCGCTTTCTGGTGAAAGTGTTTAGGTATATAACATGGAGAAAATGACCTGAGCAAAGCATAAAAACAGCAAAGTGCTATCACACCATATTTTTGCAGACAAGTTTACTCAGTAGTGAAAAACAATAATAGTGCCTATCTCTTAGGGGTTTTGTGAGAATTAAATCAGATAATGAATATGAAATGCTGAGCATGCTGCACAATGGATATTGTCTGTAAATATGGTTAGTATCAATAATAATACTGCTATTGTTATTGTTTTGCTCTGTTGATAATAACAAGGGTTCAGGCTCACTCAGAGCACAGATGCACAAAAGGAAATAATGGGGTAGAGCAGATGTGCACTGTTTATCTGCCTAATTTCCCCAGATATAACTAAGAAAGTACTCATCCAGATATTACTAAGAGCTCCTGGCCACCCGTTCTTTCAGGTGTAGACACGTGACAGCCTCCATGTCCCATGTGCTTCAGAGGTAGCTGACTGCTCAGAACCACTGTGTTCCCCAAGTCAAGTGCGTCTGTTCTTTTTTGTGCATTCTTTGGTTCCATTGAGGATGAAGGAACCATGAGTGTGCAATTTGCCGATGTGTAAATCTGACGAAACCAACCTTTTGATCCTGAAGGTCTAGTCCTTCTGAAATGATTGAATGCTTCTGAGCTACATACAATTTGATTCATAAATGCCAGTGGTGGACATGGTAAGTAAAGTATGACTCATCGAGAGTAAACCCCACTTTCACCATGAGTTAGCGATGTTCCAAAGAGGTTCTTTCAAAAGAAGTCATTTTGGTGTTTCTAAGACCTGAATAATCCCTAACTTGTGTACATATTATATGCATATGGAAAGATAGTTATGGAAAGATATCTTACTAGATGGAAAGATAGTTACTACCTCCAAATAGTGTAAGAGATTCTAAAGGTTAACTTATCATTAATTGATGAACTTATATGAAATACCCATCTTATTTCCACAGTGATAAAAAGATATGAATTCTCTTCTTTTGCCTCTGGTTTTCAGGAGTGAAAATGAAAACCTGAGCCCACACTGAAGTCATTGAATATTCTTGGGCTCACAGAAAAATGCCTGTTTAGTGTGTGACTTCTGTGATCTAGGACAGAAAATACATATGACTACATAATAGATATCATAGTATTTTAAGGTCAGGCGATGGTTCTGGAAAAAAAAGGAAGAATGTAATACATTACTTATGCTCAGAATCCTGGTTAAGACTTTCTCAGCGTTTGTGTGTAACTTTTCTCTCCTTTGCTTGCTAGCCACAGTTTTACCTGTCATTACCTATGACATTCTTCTCATCGTATTTGACTCATTAAATTAAACATTTTCTGTACTCTTGAGAACTGCGTAAAGTCTTTTCTGTAAGACTGCTTTTCTGAAAAAAAAAAAAACTGAACAGTTCTACACTTTGGGATAATACTTCCCTAATACAATCTCTTTCTGTACTAACTACTCTTTCAAAATTTATACTCTCCCATGAGTCACTTAGGAAAGCTGAAGTCTTTGCTTTCATAAAATCAATTTTATACTTCATTGGTTTTGTTTTCATATGGCTAACTTGCATGATATAAGTAGATTTCAATGAATCAAAATTATATGCCAGTACTGAAGTTTCTCACCAAGGAAGTGCATGGCCCCAGTCAAGCCGATACAGTCTGCATCCGCAGAAGCTCAGGCTGCTGAGGATACTACAGAATCTTGCATTGACATTTTTCCTACAACTTTTAGGGATCTCTATTTGGTGACATAATGTTGCATCTTGTGTCCAAAACAACAGTGTTCTGGGAATCCGTATCAATAAACCATATAAATATATCAAAATCATTTCCTGATATTAGGAATGTTCATTTCACTGCCTACTCTTACTTAGTAACCTCTTCAGCAAAAATTGCTCTACTATCTATAGATAGTGTAGGGCGGGCGGAAGGGACAGAACACAGAAACAACGGGCTGTGCAGTGGGTAAGCAGCAGGGCCCCAGTGGAAATGTGCTGGGGTGCCGGCGTAGAGAGGGTTTTGGGCGAATGTCAGCTCCTCCTGCCTGGCCATGCCCTGACATGGCACACGCTCTCTGGAAACTCACACAGCACAACAAAAAGAGGTGAAAGTGGCCCACCAGGCCCAGGCTGATGGCTCCAGGACTCACTGGAGAAAAAGTATTTTGATTTTTTAAGTTATACTTACTACACACGTGATCTGTGGGCTGGAGTACATACTTCACAAAAGAGACACAGTAAGACACAAGGAGTTTCATATTTTTCTGACAAACATCTGTTTTCAGGATACCTTCAGAAGAAGAGATGGCCTCTTCCCTATGTGGAGAGGAGGAAAGAAGGGGATGGAAGACACGGGGAGCTCATAAGAAGCCACAGAACACCCTGCTCCCGGTCTCAAGTCTGTGGAGGGAATCGCTGTTTCTTTGGGAAATGATACACTTACTTTAAAAGTACGATTAACAATGCAAGATTCATGGTAAACAAAATTATAAAAAATCGCTAATTCTGTATTAGTTCTCAATCTTTGTGAATGAAGGAAAACACGTATGTCCAAGGTCATGTTCTTGCTGCAGAGAGTCACTCAGCAGCGGGATCTATGGGCCCCATTCAACCTAGTGGCAGAGGCCGGGTGTGGTAATTATTAGAACAAGGTTGATTCCAAACACCATAAAAGTTAAGAGAAAAGAGAAAATCCTTTCAACTTCTTAAATGATTGGGAATCATGAAATATGTGCATTTGATCTGGACCTCATGAGATGAGAATTATATTGTTTGGCACTGATAAACAAAATCCTTAAATCTAAGATCTGAACATTCCTTGGAGAGGTTCTAATCCAAATCCCTGACTTTGTAGATAAGAAATCAGAATAACACTACCAATACCAGTGATCTGTCAACAAAAAACTGCTTTCACATAAGACTTTCTGCTAAGCTCATTTCAAGAAGACAGGCTTACTCAAAAAGGAAGGGATGTTTTAAAAGTCTCCTGTGGCCTCCTGTGTGAGAAACAGCATCCAGAGTTAGTGGAATAAAATTAAATCTCCAAATGAAGATTCAGGCATGTTTCTTGAAGTCGTGCATACATTTTAAGAGTTGAGGGGCGCCTGGGTGGCTTAGTCGGTTAAGCGTCCGACTTTCGCTTGGGTCATGATCTCGCGGTTCGTGGGTTCGAGCCCTGCGTCGGGTTCAGTGCTGACTGCCAGCTCGGAGCCTGGAGCCTGTTTCAGTCTGTGACTCCCTCTCTCTCTGACCCTCCCCTGCTCGTGCTGTCTCTCTCTCTCTCTCTCAGAAATAAATAAAAAATATTTAAAAAAAAAAGAGTTGAGAATGAAGGAAACAACTGAGAAATCAGCATTTCTAAGACTTGAGGGATAAAGGGAAAAAAGGGAAGGGACAATGCTTGACTAATATACCATTTTATTTCTCGTGCACTTGGTTCATGGAAATGGAAACAATGATGAAACTCACAGTATTATCTTAAAGACAAATGAAGTCATATGTAAGATACTTAGGAAGAGGCTCAATGGAATACTACATGGCAATGAGAAAGAATGAAACCTGGCCATGTGTAGCAGCACAGATGGAACTTGAGGGTGTTATGCTGAGCGAAATAAGTCAGGCAGAGAAGGACAAATACCATATGTTTGCATGTATAGGCGGATTAGGAGGAAGTTAACGGAGGATGATGCAAAGAAGAATAGGGAAATAGTGGGGGAGAGGGAGGGAGGCAAACCATGAGAGACTCTTGAATGCTGAGAACAAATTGAGGGCTGATGGTGGGGGAGGGGGGAGATGGGCACAGAGGAGGGCACTTGTGGGGATGAGCACTGGGTGTTATATGGAAACCAACTTGACAATAAACTATTAAAAAAGAGAAGAGAAGAGAAGAGAAGAGAAGAGAAAAGAAAAGAAAAGAAAAGAAAAGAAAAGAAAAGAAAAGAAAAGAAAAGAAAAGAAAAGAAAAGGAAGCATAGTTCTGTGCTTCTGCCTGAGGCTTCCTGATGCCCCTGCCCTGAGCTGAGCTATCGGGGGCCCTTCCCTTTCTCATTCTCTCCCCTGATGCTTGCAGATCCCTGTTACACAACTTGGGTCTTCTTAAGATGAGTATTTAACTGTGAGGTCTGCTTTTAAAATTGTTCACCCTGATTAAGATGGAAGACTCAAAACTGTCCATTTACTATAACATTTTCAAATATAGCTAGCAAAAAGGGAATAGACTTTATCAACGAACCTAGGGGGTATATCAACAAAAAGCCTTCTGCAGAGCCTGAACTAGCATGTGTTATCATGTGCTCCTAGGACATTTTCCTGCTCTCCGTAACTCTGTGTACTCTCATCTAGATTGCAGAAATGTTTCGCTTTGGAATTGTTTTCCATTAATTAATGGCCCAGACAACAGTGCATAATAACCTCGCTAATTTTTTAAAGTTTTCCGGACTTGCATATAATTCCAGTGATAACATTCCGATCATGCCAACATTTCCTTGAGATCTCTGACATTTTTCCTGTCATGAATTTTGTAATTTTAAGTCCTAGGATCATTCATCTGAAAAATGAAGTGATTGGCAAAAGAATAATTTATCCAGCATCCTCTGATATTTGGTTTCTGCCTGCCGCCTATATTGACTTTTAACTTGTCCTCTGAATGTGAAAGATAATATATATCATTTTCAACATTCATAAAGTTCATTCCATCATAATTTCACCTTTGATTTTTTTTTCTCATCAATGATACGTTGACAGCCCACTTAAGAGTTTTAAATGTTGTCATCTAGGAATGACAGAAGGATATACATACCAAACATTAGGACAACGCACAGGATAATCTCCCCATCCTCTCTCTGATAGGTGTCCAATTTTCTTATTTACCCACTAAACACACCCATGCACACGCCTCCCATCTATGTAATTTAAATCATGCTGATAAATTACTGGTTTTCTTTTTCCTCTTTGGATTCTAAGCTATAAATGGATTTTAGTCAATAGTATTTACTATTTGTGTACATTTTGCCTAATTTGTGGCTCTTGACTAAAGAATTGCAGTGGGAAACTGCAAACCTCTTTCTAAAGAGGTTGAATCCTTCTAAGGGAGTTACAAAAAAGAAAAGAACGCCACACACTAATGAAGCCTATTCAGATACTGCAAATAGTTTGCAGGATAGATCACACAAACAAAAGTGTGTGCTTTCACAAATAGTTTATTTCCCTTTTCTCAGCTTTATTAAACTGTCTACTGAGAAAATCTGCTGTGTCAGGCTGAGGTTGTCATCACCGGAAGAACATTCAGAAATGTTTAACTTGGAAAGAGCTGCAAAAAGACTCAAAGGGGCCCGTGTCCCATGGGCATTCACCCCCCTCCTCTCGTCAGAAGAGTTCTAAGACTAGAAAATAAGGATGAGGTGGGTTGCATTTAACACGAGTATACCCAAGTTCCCAATTTCTTTTCGATTTTTACTTATAACTCCGTCTTTAACATCATCATCACTAAGTGTAACGAGAACTGAGTTACCTTCCACCTTCTCTCTCTGTGCTGTCTGTGAGTCCCAAGAATCCCTAACAACTGCTTAGTTAATTCCTTAGCCATTCTCCTCAGAGGGGCGGTTGAGAGTCGTTGCCACAGCCAGCAGGCGACTTGCAGCAAGGTGTGTAAGGCGTGGAGACGGCCCACACCAGAGCCAGATTGTAACCAAAATCTATGTTCCTAGCCTTGGGTTCCCATCCATCACCATCTACCATTCCAGATGAGCCAGATGAGCGGGGGACAGGATGGAGGGACATACACAGAGGAGAGAAACCAATTAGTTTGCACACGGTTACATAAAGTATCTTTCAAGATTCTTCTTCCCACATTCCCTGTCTCAGCCAATGACTTCATCCTTTGCCCAGTTCCCTTACTTAGAAATCTCAGCCTTCCAACATATGTAACACACCTGGGCACCATGCCCAACTGAGGGGTGAGACTCATGTGTGTTCCTTCACTCACCTGCCCATGTGCCCTGCTTCCCTCTGGGGCTGACCACTTCCCACCTCACCTGCTGCAGCCCAGGCCTCTCCCCTTCACACTGTGTCCAGAGCCAGGTTCCTGGATCCCTCCTCTGCAATTCACACCCCCACCCAAAGTCAGTGCCTTTTACTCAATAGTCTTCCAAACCCTGAGCACACCCTCCCCCTGGCAATCTCTATATGCACCATGGGATAGAAATGGACAGCAATCAAAACAATTACTGAATGCCTGTCTGTAAGAATGCCAATGAGTTCCAAGATTCAAGAAAAAACAGAGCATCTGTCGGTCCATCAGGAGCACCCACTAGCAGAAAGCAGAGCCCTTGTTCACAGAATTGAAGCAAGTGTTCTATTTTCACTTTCTGTCCTTTAAGAGAAACAGAAACGTATCCACGTATTCTAAAGGTGGGGAAGGGCCTGGAGAGCAGGAGGAAAAAGTGCTTGTGTTTGGGAAGAATTCATATGGGCAGTGGGAACTACATAGGTCCTAAGAAGCTTGGGCAGAAGGTTGTTACATTTTAATTGCAGGATGTTGGGTGCAAAATCACACAGGCAAATGGCTAAGAAAAAGTACAGGAGCAATGTTCATCTCTTCTACTGTGTAAGCCTGGAATAAACCCCAGCCCATGAAAATTAATATTTGTATGTGCAATTCATCCATTTTAAAGACTTTTTAGACCAGTTGTAGATTGACAGCAAAATTGAAAGGAAGGTACAGAGATTTCCCGTTGACCCCGCCTCCCCACACGCATAGCCTCGCCTCGTCAAACCCTCTTGTCAAATAATAGGGTTCACTCTTGTACAAAACATGGGTTTTGACAAACGTGTAAGCATATAGATCTACCACTGTAGTAATACCAAGTCTTATCGCTGCCTTACAAAGTCCTCTGTGTTCAGTTTCATCTTCCGTTCCCGTCCCAAACCTGATAACTAATGACCGTTTTACTGTTTCAATAGTCTTTCCTTTTCCAGAAAGCCTTCGAGTTGGAATCACAGTATGTGGCCTTTTCTCACTATATTTTTTTATATTATTTTTAAATATTTTTATTTTTTTCTAGGAGAGAGAGAGAGACAGCGTGAGCAGGGGAGGGTCAGAGAGAGAGGGAGTCAGACTCTGAAACAGGCTCCAGGCTCTGAGCTGGCAGTCAGCACAGAGCCCGACGCGGGGCTCGAACCCACGAACCGCGAGATCATGACCTAAGCGGAAGTCGGACACCCAACTGACTAAGCCACCCAGGCGCCCCTTTTTAAATATTTTTAAATGCTTATTTGTTTTAGAGAGAGAGAGAGGGAGGTAGTGCGCTCAAGTAGGGGAGAGCAAAAGAGAGGTGGAAACCGAATCTGAAGCAGGCTGGAGGCTCCGAGCTGTCAAGACACAGCCTGACATGGGGCCTGAAGTCTTGAACTGTGAGATAGTGACCTGAGCCGAAGTTGGACACTCACTGGACTCATTGGCGCCCCCAGGCGCCCCCACACTCTCTTTTATGCATTTTGTAACATGCATTTGAGCTTCCATATGTCTTTCATTGACTCGACAGCTCATATATTTCTTTTTTCCTCATTTATTTTCAGTACTAAATACTATCCCACTGTCTGGATATATTACTGTTTATCCATTCCCCTAGTAAAGAACACCTTGGTTACTCCCACGCTTTGGCAAATAAGAATAAGGCTGCTACGAACATCAATGTGCAGGATCTGCCTGCACTCAGCCCCTTTCAACCCCTTTGGATGAACACTATTCATGATACAAGTATGTTTGATTTGTAAGAAACTATCAAACTGTCCTCCAAAGTGGCAGCGCATGTGACACGGCCCCAGAACGAATGAGATTCCCGTGGCTCCACAGCCTTCCTGGCATCATGTGAGGTCAGCGTTCTGGAGTTTGCTTGGTAGAAAAGATGTGAAGAAACTTAGTATTAGACTTAATATAGCCATACACCTAACATTCTTCCAATCTGGTTGTGTAAAGATAAAGGTAAAAAAATTATAATCATAGAGAGGAAAAGGTCAACATAAATATATACAAAATTGTAAAATGATATATCTCCTTTGGATACTAAAGTTAGAGCTACTTTTTCTGGTGACCAAGATAAAAAGGTGTCGGGAGTGAGTTGTACAGTGCGCAATGAGCCAATCGCATATATCTGTGGAACACAGACTATGCACCAGAAGTCACTGTTTTGCACGAAGTAGAGAAAGGAATCATTAAAGTATTCAGAAGCCCTACTCTCATGGAACTCATAGGGATAGTAGAGGAGAGAGTTATTACACAAATATACTGATAACAGAAACTCCAGTGGTTGTCAAGATTCTGATAATAACATGGACACTTGTGTGGCTCACTTGGTTAAGCATCTGACTTCAGCTCAGGTCATGATCTCATGGTTTGTGGGTTCAAGCTCCTATAAGGGGACCAGAGGGTGAAACGTAAGGGGCCACAATGACCTTAAAATCTAAGTGTACATCAAAAGACAAATGGCTCAAGAAGATGTGGTTTATCTACACAATGGAATACTACATGGCAATGAGAAAGAATGAAATCTGGCCTGTGTAGCAACATGGATGGACCTTGAGGGTGTTATGCTGAGCGAAATAAGTCAGGCAGAGAAGGACAAATATCATATGTTTGCACGTATAGGAGGATTAGGAGGAACTTAATGGAGAAACAAGGGGGAGAAGAAGGGGGGAAATAGTGGGGGAAAGGGAGAGAGGCAAACCATGAGAGACTCTTGAATGCTGAGAACAAACTGAGGACTGATGGGTATGGGGGGAAGGGGGGAGATGGGCATGGAGGAGGCACTTGTGGGGATGAGCACTGGGTGTTATATGGAAACCAACTTGACAATAAACTATTTGTAAAAAAAAATAAAAAATAAAAATAAAAAAATAAAAAGTGAAAAAAAAATCATGCCCCACAGGATCAATGAGGTTGAAACTAGCACAGAACTTAGAGCTTGTTTTCCAAAGAACTGTTTTCCCATAATCAACTATTGTGTCTTTTCAGACCCTGCTAGTAAACCCACGAGCTGTCTCTGCAGAAGCCTGGATTCAGGTCAATTGATACACTTCCGGCCTGTGAACAAGCATTCCTTACACAAGACAAGAGCCCAAGACCCCACCCAGTTTGCACCTGCTCTGGGAGCATGCCCACAGCCCCTTCCCCTGGTCCTAAATTTTCCTCCTGACATCAGGGGCTGATTGTTTCTCCTTCTGATGTTAAGTCTCCCCCAAAAGCGAACACGGGATGTATGTTACATGCATTCTTGCTCAGAGTGCATGCCCATCTTTCTTCGTGAATATTCATAAGTTCCCCCACACCTTTCATACAGATGGAGGCACCCTAGGCTTGAAACTCCCCCGTTTTGTTGTTCAGGGAATTACATCTTTGGGAGTCCTTGCCTGTGATCCCCTTATTTGCTGCAAATAAAGATTCCTTTGTGTGACAATTCACCCCCCCGCCCCCCCCGGTGAGGTGTCTACTGTAACTCACCCAGGAGCAAACTCCCATTAGTTCAGTTATAATCTCATGTGCTTTCCTTAGTGACTTGGGAGAGCACAGGAAGCCCAGGATCAGGAAGTTCTGGACTCCCCCCTTACACCTCACATGACTTGGTTTATTCAGTTCACGTCACTGAGGCAGGGGAGACCAGGGCAGTAGGCTGGGCTCCTCCTTCAGACCAGGCTCCTTGGCCCAGTCTTCATTGGCAAAGTGTTTCATTTCAGGGCTACCGATCACCAAAACCAACTAAAGTAACCTCACCTTCAGTTCAGGATACATTGCTGCTTATGGATGGCTTATCATCACAACTATAGTTAGGTGACTTATGCCAACAGCTTTTGACAGAAGTGGCGATAAAGAAAAGCTACTCAGAGGTGGGAGGTGACTGTACATGTAGCCTGGAGGGCTCTGGGGAAATTCCAGGAGGTGGGATCACTTACATCTTAGGTGCAGGCAACAAATTCCAGCAACATCCTTTTCTTACTAGGTCAGATCCTTACTCTCCCAGCTGTGGCTTTACTTTTAGGCCATCATCTCCACAACTCTAACATCTGATTCTTCATTCTTTCCATCATCCCTCATCAGCTGAAGAATATGAAATGTAAGGTAATGGATAATAAAATAAATATTTAAGATAACTTTTTAAGGAGGCCCAAGAAATGAAAACTCCGGGAAAGCTTGACTGAATATGATATAAACTTTGTGCATTTTCTTCAGAAAGACAAATTCAATCTTGGTATTCTAGCTGATGCTGAAGTTCATAAAATGAACAATGATCCAGCTACACATGTACACACGTAGCCATGGGTGTCTGTTTGTCTTTCAACATATCATGATAGTAAAAGTCCCAATAATTCTATCAGATTAATAATGAGAAGTCCTGAGTCCTGGGGTGTGGGGAATAAGTTTAAGAATTCCCCAGGCTTATACCAATGAGTTAAAAAGGGGTAAAGAAGTACAAAGCCATAGGACACCCACACCCAAGTTTGGGTAAACAAGATTAGGTAAACAAATATAGAGAAGGCAGGGCAGAGACACCAATATGGAGAGGGGACAAAGGCTCCAAGGATAGAGAGGCAGGCAGAGGCCCCAATACAAAGGTATATGAAATAAACAAATTGAGGCATTCAGGGCGAAAGCACCCCTCAATTTAGTACTATAGCAGAAAGCTGCTTTCACAGGAAGAGAAGCCCAAGTTAGGTAAACAGGTAAATAGGGCTATAGACTGCTACCTCAGGCTGCGGTTGAAGCTGCCCAGAGCAGAGATGATTAACAAAAGAAATGTGCCTTGTTAACCCTGAGATCACGTGTGCTACCTGTCTCATCCCTAGGCTTGCTAAGATAAACAGTTAGTGCCTAATGTCCGCAATAAACAACCTCCTGCCTGATTGCCTGGCGTCAGGATTTTGTTTTGCATTAACCCAACCCCTAACTCCAAACGAATATCTTCAAGACCCCCTTTCCCTCACATCCATGAGTTAATGTTCACAGATTTATTGTCTCTTTGTGCACGTCCATCGCCATGTTTGTAAGCCTTTGGATCCTAATAAAAACAGGGCAAGAATCTTTTTTCGGGCCTCTTGTCTTTTCCCAGACATTAGCCATCTCTTGCTTTTAATCCTGCATCCACTCTCTTGCTGGACAAGAAAGAACTTTAGACCTAGAGTCTACAACACTGGGGACCAAGTGAAAACTGAAGGCAGATTGATTACAAAGTTGTGCAGGACAAGCAGATGGGGAAGTATTTTAGGTGGAACAGCGTTTTATGTTAGTTCAGTTGTGAGGATTATTTTAAACATTTTTTTTGAGAGAGAGAAAGAGAGAGAGACAGAGCATGAGCAAGGGAGGGGCAGAGAGAGGGTGAGACACAGAATCCAAAGCAGGGTCCAGGCTCTGAGCTGTCAGCATGGAGCCTGACCTGAGCTCGAACCCAGGAATTGTGAGATTATGACCTGAGCCAAAGATGGATACTTAACAAACTGAGCCACCCAGGCTCCCCCTATAGTGAGGATTTTCAGTTTAAAACTTCTTCTCCTAGTTTTCACTCTTAGATCCTCACAAAACTCTGAAGAATAAGACTGAGGGATAAATGTATAACAGATCACTGATCTGCAAATGTCCTGTGTTAGGACCATGAGTGGGAAGCAAGGTGGGAAGGGGGCAGGAGCTGGGACTGAATCCCTCTGATTCTTCTGTCACAACTGCTCCCCTAGGGTGTGTCGCACCCAGAAACAGTGTGCTCCCAGCGCCTGCACTGCACTTTCTGGCTGTACCTACACAGCACTTCAACATGACTTCACATCCCACTGGTAACAAGCTGTCTCAGCCTCCCAGGGACCAAGCAGCTTCCCGGAATCACGACAGTCCCAGGCAAAGCGGGAAAGTTGGTCCTGGTTGTATATAAGCAAGCCGAGAACAGCGGACTCAATGTCTAGCTAAATTAAAAGTTCCATTTCTTCAGATCTCCTGGCATTGTCATTCTGCAGAGTGACTACACCCAGACGCGTAAACTGGGCAACGCTATTCACTAAAATTGGTTGAACAACTGAATGACTATGAATTGGCTGCACAATAAAGACTCAGATGGGTGAAAAGAACTAAGCAGTACAAACTCCCATCGAAAAAACTAAATAAATCATGGGGCGCCTGGATGGCTCAGTCCATTAAGCATCCAACTTGAGCTCAGATCATTATTTTACAGCTTAAGAGTTTGAGCCCGTGTTTGGCTCTTTGCTGACAGCTCAGAGCCTGGAGCTGCTTCACATTGTGTGTCTCCCTCTCTATCTCTGCCCCTACCCTACTTGTGCTTGTCTCTCTCCTTCTCAAAAATAAACATTAAAATAAGTTAATTAATTAATAAGTCACAGAGATGAAAATTACAGCACAGGGAACCTCATCAATAAAATGGTAATATGCTCATTATGGTATATGCTTTGGTAAACTATATCATTGTTCAGTCACTATGGTGTATATCTGAACAAATTTATTATGTCAACTCTACCTCCACTGAAAATTTCAAAATGAAAGAAAGCAAACCTTAAAACAACAACTTCCAAACACGCCCCTGTGCTCCACACACGCATTCCCAAGTCTACCTGTTGACCCCACTTGCTTGTCTATCACAGGGGCTTCTCAAACGTATCCAGTCCATACCAGGACCAGTCACTCTTTGTGGATGGTATCATCTTCCACCCAGAATGCAATCCCTTTCCTGACTTCTCCGGTTCACTTACTGGACCCAGCATATCACCAGTTTCCAGGTGATTCTACACTCCAGCTCCAAATGTCCTTATCCACCCCCATCGCTGTATCTTCCTGAGGCCCCACCCTCTCTCACAACCCTCCCACTGGCCTCTTGCCTTCAGCCAGGGCCAGACGAGAACCCTTCCACATCTCTGTCTTTAGGTATGTGGCTTCATCTCCCTTTCCTTCTTCTTTATGGAACAAGTCCCTCTTGGTTTTAGAAATGTAGCTCAGATCTGACCTCAGAAGAATCCTCCGTGTATATGCGGCCCTGGCCCAGCCACCTCAGGCTGTATGACTCTCCTGCTCCCTCACTCGCCTATGAGAATGCAAGTCCCTCGGGGCAGGGACCATGTGCGGGTTGTCTCTGGTTCCCAATACGGAGCCCAATCCCCCAGAACAAAGGACAGTCAGAAGTGGGCTGGTAGGAAGGGGAGGAAGCAGGAGTCACAAGCGGGAGAGGGAGCCAGCAGCCTGAGCAGAGAGCTGCCCAGGCCCCACCATCTTGCCATTTTCTCCACTTGGCATCTATTCTACCTCGAACAGGCAGTAACTGGTTAAGAGTATACTTTTTCAGAGAAAAAAGAAATAGAAAGTGAAGTCTATTGCCATTCAAAATTCACTGGAGCCACAACTAAGAAGTCAAGATTCTCTTAATCATCAGAGGAACAAAAAACTTTTTGACAATTTATTCAAGAACCTGAATCTAAGTGGGCTCATGTTGATGAGATCACAGAAACCTAACTTTCCCTACCCACCCCTCTCCAGATTTACAGACTAGGTAAACTTTGTTTCCATGTGGGCCAGGAAAGACAGTTTGAGAAGCAATGCCCTTCCCAACACAGCTCTGCCACCCTCCACAGGAGAAGAGCCACCATCCTGGCCTGTGCCAGCTTGTGAACGCTGGGGCCAGCACAGTGCCACCATGGTTAAAATAGGAAGTTCAAGGCTCCATGGGAATGCTTTCTGGGAGTGCATGGGTGTCTCAGTCAGTTAAGGGGCTGGCTCTTGATTTATACTCAGGTCATGATCTCACAGTTCATGAGTTTGAGCCCCACATGAGCACTGTCAGTGTGGAGCCCTCTTGGAATTCTCTTTCCCTTGCTCTCCCCTCAAACATAACATAATAAATAAATTAACTCAAACATAAATAAATGAACTGGAAAAGAATGCCTTCTCAAGTCCTGATACATAATGAGGGGGAACTGATATCAAAGAGGTCTTTAGTTAAACAATGGCAAAAAGGTAAGATGTTATTTCAGAATTAAAGACTCAATAAACGCTATGACCAACTACCTTTATTCTGGGCTGAGATGTTTCAGAACACCCTTCTGAAATATTCTTCAGCTATTCTGCCAGAAGAGAAATTAGGAAAAGGAGAACCCCAAAGTAGATTTGTACATCAGTTAGCAACAAAGAGGGTCCCAAATCCATTTGACAATCAAATTCACTGAGAATCTTGGAAGCTGGGAAATTCTGGTCATCAATTCTGAATAGATTTTACTGTCAGGGACACAGAATGGAGAAACACACACAGTCCAGAGTCACGTCACTTTCCAGCACATCTAAGAAAAGAGGCAGCTAATCTCCATGGTCTCTGCAGATGAAAGAGCAACGCAGAGTGTGACTCATTTTATAGATTATTACCCCCAGCTCATCTGACCGTGCTGTCAGCCAAGTAATGAAGGATTGAATTGTGATCATCTGTAAATTACCTTATTTGGTCTTTTAGGAGGAAAACCATCAACAGGCAATTTAATACCTGATGGCAGGTATTAAAAGACAAACAATAAATTGCTAATCTCCTTAACGCACATATTCTCCTCATTAGACTCTACAATACTACTACTGCTTACAACAAAACAAAACAAAAAAACCTTTCCGAGTATGAATTGTACTCTTATGGGAAGGGTGTTCTACTGAGTACTGAAAACCAGCAGAGCATGGTACCTGTCTTTTGAAAAGTGCATCATCTGTATTTTATAAAAAAAGGTTTCTAAAATGTGGAGAGATTCATTCAGAAAATCTGCTTTAAAATGAAAAGTCAGGGGCGCCTGGGTGGCTTAGTTGGTTAAGCGTCCGACTTTCACTTAGGTCATGATCTCGCAGTTCGTGGGTGCGAGCCCCGCATCGAGCTCAGTGCTGATTGCCAGCTCAGAGCCTGGAGCCTGTTTCGGTCTGTGACTCCCTCTCTCTCTGACCCTCCCCTGCTCACGCTGTCTCTCTCTCTCTCCTAGAAATAAATAAAACATTTAAAAAAATACTTTAAAAAATAAAAATAAAAAATAAAATGCAAAGTCAATATGAACCAGGGAAGATGTTACTTGGGAACCAAAGGTGAAAGACAATATATATAATAAAAACTATAATAATATCAAGAAAATTATATTTTTTCAAATATATTATATTAATCATGAGCTGGAACACTTGCATTAAAATACACTATCCTTACCAAATAGATAAGGGTCAAAGACAAGACAGTGGCTCACTGTAAAATCCTTTTCTTCCCCTTAGCTTGCAAAATGATAGTAAGCTACTAATAATAATGGGCAACATTTACTGGGCATAGTCCTTGGAAAGTTAAAGATTCTTCATGAACATAACAGGCAGCTTAGTAGCTCTATCACTTTAGATAGAACTAAAATCAGAGCTACCTTCACATAAACAAGCTACACTGAGAGCTGAGGAGATATTTATGTCATGTAAAAGTCAGTATGGTAGAAGAATCATGAAACCAAGCCACCAATCTGATGACGGTGGCCCCAGTGGGGAAAAGAAAGATCTGGAGCCCCCTCCTGCCCAGCCTGTACTCTATAAGTGACCAGATGTGAGAAGGAAATGGGACTGACAGGTATGGGAACAGAGCTAATCAAGGTGCTCATGCAGGGTCTGTTTAAATCTCCTACAAAACAGGGGCACCTGGGTGGCTTAGTCAGTTAAGTGTCCAACTTTCGCTTAGGTCATGATCTCGCTGTTCGTGGGTTCGAGCCCCGCGTCAGGCTCTGTGCTGACTGCCAGCTAAAGAGCCTGGAGCCTGTTTCAGTCTGTGACTCCCTCTCTCTCTGACCCTCCCCTGCTCATGCTCTCTCTCTCTCTCTCTCTCCTAGAAATAAATAAAACATTAAAAAAAAATCTTCTACAAAACAAACTTAACACCTTAGGAACTGTGAAAGCTGTACCAGGGTGTACCAGGTGAATAGATTCTGACTAATGGTGATCATGGGCACGAAGGTCCAGCTAAGCACAGACCTGCCTTTGAAGCCAGTTTCCTCTATTCCCATCAACAGTTTATCCTGAACAGGGCAATTACTCTCATTTTCAGAAGATTTTTATGAGCTCTATAAAAATCAGTGTGATAATTCTTGATTCTCAGGGCTCATGGGAGAATGAAACTGCATTCTGGATGTATCTAGCACAGAACAAGATGAAAATGATGGTGGCTGTTTTTATTTGTGATAGTGACAGTGACCCCATGCCTTTCAATATGGTGAAGTGTCTTTCATGGTCCCAGGTTTGAAATGTGCTCTCTCGATAGATGGAAGGAAGTTTGGAATCTGTGTTTCTCATTCTCAACCAGCTGATTTTACCTATTTGTTCAACTTGTTTACATATCTCCTTGAATTGGGTCTAACTAAGCTACGTTAGTATTTTGGGAGTGCTTTGGAACCAAGAAACAGGTTTGCAGAGGGAATACTAATGAATGGTGGTGTCTTGACAAAGAAAAAATTGATGGAGATGTTTCAGTCCCATCAGAGATACATCAAGGAAGACATAGGTAAGCAAGGAACAAAAATTACATAATGCATTTAGAAATCTTGCCTATTTGAATATATTAAGTATGAAGAAAGTAAAAGCTAGTGTAGCCCACGTGGTTAAGAAAACATGAGTTATATGGGGCGCCTACGTGGCTTAGTTGGTTGAGCGTCCGACTTTCACTTGGGTCATGATCTCACGGTTCGTGGGTTCGAGGCCTGCGTCGGGCTCTGTGCTGGCCACCAGCTCAGAGCCTGGAGCCTGTTTCAGAGTCTGTGTCTCCCTCTCTCTCTGACCCTCCCCTGCTCACGCTCTCTCTCTCTCCTAGAAATAAATAAAAATTAAAAAAAAAAAAGAAAAAAGAAAAAGAAAACATGAGTTACACACTAGATGTGCCAGTTAATTTATTTGCCTTTTGGCTTCAAAGCTGCTCGACATCACCTGCTCTGTAATAATGGAACTGAATATGGAAAACACTTCTCTTTGCCCAAGTGGAGTGACGTTAAGCTGTGTCAGTGAAGGTATTGGAAGGACCCTGGAAGAGGAAGATGCTTCTCAGGGCTCCACTCTCCAGACATGGACGACACGACACGCAATAGCCAGGAGCACATGATACATCTCCGCTGGGAGCGTCTCCAAAGCCTCTGGAGTGGCTCACGATGTCACCATAAGTAGATTCAGAGCCCTCTCTGACTGCTGGTGTGGTCTGCAAGATGCAGCCCCTCCCCAGTCAGCACAACACAGAGTCATAGTGGGCTTGTCCATTTTCCAGTTAACTATGGCTGCACTGTATAGGTCCTGTCCTGGGAGAGGAGCCTCCCCTCTACACCATGTGTTTCTTCTCCGGGTGGATGTGACTCAGCCCAAGAAGCACTAACTTCTCTCTACAACTGCAGTCCCTATATTCTTTTACCCATGAGGACACAATGCCCCATTTTCCTAATTCCTCATTCACTGAATATTGTATCAAGCTTCCTCTTTTTCAAATCACGCTGTGGTTTCTCCCTTTTGAGTGGACTCTGGTACTGTTGATATTAAAATGGAAATAGGTAGCATTAGAAAGGAATCTGGAAGCTAAAACAATAAATCTGGGATGTAGATGAATGATTGTAAGGTAATATAAAAATGAGACCCAGTGAGGAACTCCTTTATTTCCTTTTTCTTTTTTTCCTTCTTTTACATGCAAGGAGAGTTAGCTGAGTATTGTTGGAACAGCAAATATAGTAATGAAATTAATTTATATAGTTATGAATAGTTATTAGAAATGTTTGGATTTATCAGCTGGCCTGTAAAACAGTCTGAAGTGAGAGTCCAGTATGTTTTCTGTTGCTAGACCTGCATATAATTAGAACTGCATGATGAAAATATTGTATGATATAGATATATATTGTTTTTCCAGTGTTAAAAGTCACTCTTTTTTTTAGAAGACAATCTGGGCAAGAGATAACGGGGGGGGGGAAGGGAAGAAAAAAACCCCACCGTCCCAATAAAATCAAGGAGCACATGCTTCGTATTCTCAAATTTCCTTGTCTGAAATGAGAAGTAAATACAAGAAAATAAGTAAATAATTGTATTTCTCTAATGACGGAAGTAATACTCTCCCCTGCTATGTACAAAAGGATGTTCTGCGTATTTTAAGATGAAATGGTTGAAGGTATTTAATTTAACAACTTTAAAATTGAATCCAGAGATGAACATCCAGAATAGTGCCTGCTGGAAAACACAATATGTGCTCCAGAGCACAACAGTCGTAACTGGTGAGAAGCAGCAGGAAAGAAAGTCTCTGGAAATTGTCCTACACACCAAAATCAGAAGAAGAATCATTTAAAAAGAAAAGAAATATTTAATCTGGATTATCTAGATTATTTCCAGAAATTGACGAGAAGATCCTAAAGTTCACAGGGATAGTTAAAGAATCTACAATAACCAAAGCAATCATGAAAACAAAGAAAAAGTAGGGACTTGCACTTCCCTATTTTAATACTTAGTACAAAGCCATGGTAATCAAGATTATATCGGCACAATAATAGGCATACTGATTAATAAATATAATTCAGGGCCTAGAAATAAAGTTCACAGAAACAGTCCATTGATATTTGACAAGGATGCAAAACCAATGCAGTAGAGAATGAATGGGTTTTTCAACAAAAGGGCTGAGACCAATGGGTATTCACAATGAACCGAATGAAGTGGACCCCTTCCACAAATCGTACAAAAATCAATTCATAATTAATCATCAGCCTAATTATAAAAAAAAATCTATACAACTCGTTCAGAAAAATATAGGAGTAAATCCTTTTAACCTTGGATTAAGGTGAGTTTTCATAGATCTCACATCAAAAGCATAATCAACAAAGAAACAAATTGGACCTCATCAAAATTAAGAGCTTCGTTTTTCCAAAAACATGGTCAAAAAAGTGAAAAGACAACTCACAACAATGTAGAACATTTTTGCAAATCATGTGATATCATAAGGGACTACTATCTACAATATATAAAGATTTCTTAGAAAAAAATATAAAGGCAAATTGCTCAATTACAAAAACGGGCAAAAATTGTGTTTAGACATTGCTCCAAAGATGATATATATCTGGCCAAGAAGCACATCAAAAACATGCTCAGCATCATTAGCCATTGAAGAAGTGCAAGTCAAAGTCCACAATTCCATCAGTTCAAATCCACCAGAATAACTATAACCAAAAGCATCCATAAGAAGTATTGATGAGAGTTCAGAGAAATTGGAACACTAATATACAGCTGATGGGAATGTAAAGTGGTATAGCCATTTGGAATACACTCTAGAAGTTCCTGAAAACATGGCCATATCATCTACCAAATACATTGCTAGTTATCTATCCAAAAAAAATAAAAACAAGTCAACATAAGAACTTGTACACAAATATTTATATGATTATTCGTAATTGCAAAGAAATGAAAACAATCCAAATGTCCATCAACAGGTGAGTAAATGTGTTGTATGTCCATAAACTTGAACATTATTCAGAAATACAAAGAAAAGATCACATTTTGTGTGACTGCAGTTATGTGAAATGTCCAGAAGAGGCAGACCCATAGTGACAGAAAAGAGACCAGTGTTTGCCTAGGGTTGGAGGGATTGAGTCAAAATAGAGAGTAATAGAAAATAGATACAGGATTTCTTTTTGAGTTGATGAAAATGTTGTAAAATTATTGTGGTGATGGTTACATAACCCTGGGACTATATTAAGAACCATTGAATTCTACACTTTAAAAAAAGTGAATTTTATGGTACGAATTATATTTCAGTAGCTATTATTAAAAGGAAATACAGCTCAGGGCTGGGGAACAGAGTATAATAGAGGATATTAAAATTCAAATTGACTATAATTTCCACGTCCACATTATATTGAAAGACACCTATGTTAATTAAATTTGAGGATGAAAAAAAAAAAAGGAATGCAAACACTTGCATTAGTTCAGTTTGAAAACGAAAGAACGAAAATGACCAGAAGACTGGAAAGGTTTCTTGGTTTTCCAAAGACGAAATGAGGAAGAAGTCAGACTCTTCAGATTGGTGAGATTCACCCTCTACCTGGAGATCCCCTTCCTCCCTATGGACCATGAAAGACTCTTACTTGAGCCTGTCAAGATCCTGTTCAGATATCACCTCTCATTATCATTTCCTCAAGGATAGCTCTTCCTGTGCCACTGACTGTATCAGCACATATACTTATACAATATACAATATATGGATACAATACAGCCAATTTCAGATCAATCTCTATATTTATGCATCCACATGCATTTGATCATTCCTTGCTTGAAAGAAGGTCTTCCTGGGGAAGAGAAGGGCCAGGCAATAGAAGTGACTGAGATAAATCAAGGAGAGAGCTGTGATTCGCTTTTGGCATTAAGGGAAGAAACTATCCCATAAGTCCAATTCACATCCTCTTCCACTCTCAGAAATGTTCTAACTTAGAGGGTTACTTAATCACCTTAATTGTAGAATGATCAGTACCAACATGGATCGACATGGTGCTGAGGCACTGAGAGAGTGTGAGCCAGCAACCTTCGGTTCCCTTCTGTCCACACACCATGGAGGAAATACACCAGTTCTCACATTGCCGTGTGTGGAAGCCTCCAGAAGAAAGGTGCTTCCTGCATTGTGGTGAGCAGGGAACACAAGGAAGCAGCTCCAGTGTGGATGGTTTGATCAGGAAGCCTGATGGCATCTTTAGCTGGGTTAGCACAACCAACAAGCGCTCAGCTAGGTTGCATAGGCACCAGGAATTGTATGGAAACTATCACATTTCTGAGACTAGAGCATACATCATTCCATCTGTGGGCACTTGGATCAAGACCGCAGCAAAGGCATGAGCAGGTCCCAAAGACCTAGCGGAGCCTCCCTGGCTATCAGCCCAAGCAGCACCAAACCAGACATGCCTCCTGCCACTATCAGGACATCACAATAGTACCTTTCTTTCTTTCTTTTTTTCTCCTTCCCTTCCATTCTTTTTCATCCTGTACATGTTGGGAAAGGAAAAGAAGGGTAAAGGAGAAAAGCGCCAAAATGTGGGAATTTACTCAAGAGACCAAATTTGCCTGAAATGTAATTGTTTCTGCTAGAAGCTAACAGTCAACTTTTGGGTTTACACCTAATGATACACCCTCGGTAAGTGTCATCAGAGGGAACAGAAGGTTCAAAGGAGGATGAAACCACAAATAGAAAAGATATGTTTATTTTGAGGCTTAGGACGTGTCTTACTCACCTTTTGTTTCCAGTGCCCAGGTCCTAGGCACAGGACCACAGACACTAGGTTGTACTGGTGAACATGGGGGACCATATGCTTCTGAACTCCTGCTCTAAAGGAGTAGGTAGGGATACTCAGTAAAACTCGATTAAGGATAAATAAACATGTCTTCCTGGACAACATTCCATTTTACTGTGCTCAACATATGCCCTGTACATTCTATGTTGACACTATGGGGCCATGCAATATTACGGTAAAGTAGGAAAGAAATGTGAGGTACTAATTAGGATAGATTTGTCTTCCTCCCAAGAGGCTGCCAACACTGGGGAATGTAGGAACACACCCTACTCTCAAAATGGGGAGGAGATGCAGCAGTTTCTGTTCTTTGCTATATCATTGCCAAAGACAGAAGGCAGATACATAAGATGATATACTTAACCGAAGTCCCATTAGAGTAAGACACTTCAAGTGCCAAGTACTGGGAGAGACAGAATTGGTTTTATTTTTGTTACCATCCAAATGTACAGAAGGACAAATGGAAAGAAAGAATGTTAGTGTTTAGGGTAGAAGTTCGACTATTACTCTTCATGGGCAGTTGATCCCCCAATACACCCACTTTCCTGTAGTATCTCAGGCCGACCAGACATGATGCTATTCATTGATGAGCTGTCTGAAAACGTCTGCATTATTGCAAAAAGAAATTCATGTTCAAGGAAAGGACAAATGACAAAAGAGGCATATCTGAAACAGGATGTGGGGGTAGAGAAGGGGAGGTGAGGCTATATTAGGGTAACAATGTATAAAGGTGCTCAGAATGAGAAATTATTATTTTCATTACCATTCAATGATACCAAAAGTCAGATAACTGTGGAGGAATGACACACACTCTTGACTCAATGAGAGTAGACGTTTATCTAGATTAAAGTCTTTAGAGGGAAGCATTTCCCACTCTCTGTGGTCTTAAAAATTGTTTTAAGATGAGACATTGTCTTTTTTTTTTAACACTTTTTTTTTAATGTTTGATTTATTTTTAGGAGAGAGAGAGAGACAGCGTGAGCAGGGGAGGGTCAGAGAGAGAGGGAGTCACAGGCTGAAACAGGCTCCAGCTCTGAGCTGGCAGTCAGCACAGAGCCCGACGCGGGGCTCGAACCCACGAACTGCGAGATCATGACCCAAGCGAAAGTCGGAAGCTTAACCGACTAAGCCACCCAGGCGCCCCTTAAGATGAGACATTGTCTTAAAATCGGTTCCATAAGAGTGACACATGGGTCTCTCCTAGAGATTCTTTCCAGATAATCTCAGACCACATACGGCATAGGCCATGACAAGGAAGAAGATGCGAGAGAGAGAAGAGAAAAAGGAGGAGGAGGAGGAAGAGGAAGAGGAGGAGGAGGAGGAGGAGGGAGAGTAAGGGGAAGGGAGAGGAGGGGGAAGGACATCTGAGAGAGGCCTGTGAGGAAGCAGAGTCATGGAGATGTGTTCAGGTTAGGAAAACAACGACAACAACAAATACACACAACTGAGATGGACTTCAAATAAGTATCATGACAAGAAATCTGGCCAAAATATTGCAAAAATGATGGTATTTATGGATGTTATTTGGCAGGTGATGAAAAGCTGTGTTTGGAACATGAACAAAGAAGTTTGGGGAAACAAGTGCCAACTGGTATCACACCATGTTGAGTTATTCAAGAGCTACCAAAAATCATAGAATCACAGCTCTTTTTTTTTTTTTTCAGTTCGACTTAGTTTTTTAAAATAATGCTGGACACATAGAACTCTGATGGATGAGAGATTCTTCATTTCTAGTACTTTGTGGACAACGTTTTTATTTCCATGCTCCCCAACTCCCACAAATGCTATCTTGATAAATGGATAAGTGGAAGACAATAATTCATTTCCATTTTATATATTTTAGCAAACTCTGTGTTCCTAAAAAGAGAAGGCCAAGGTGTTAAGAATCCTCACTTTATATTGGGGGGGAAATATAATTAAATTAAAATCATTTTGAAAGTAGTAAGGAAGAGAGGCTAGGGCAAAGGGTTTGTGGAAATAGCGATGGCATCAGATGTAAGCATTGATCTGACTATTAATGCACTAAGTCTATCAGTTAAAATATTTTGTAAAATTTTAGGTATATCAATGATTAACACAAATACTGAACACTCGATTGATGCATTTTAGAAAAATTAAATGATAGGCATATATAAATATTGATATCTATTATAATATTTATGTAATATTTATATATGGAACGTGTAAATTGTATTAAAGTGTGCACTATGCTTATCATTAAAGAAAGCTATGGTAGGCTTTAAAAAAGAATGAAAATAAGTACATGAAACTGATAATACAGATCTACTGAACATGAGTGAAATTTTTACTATGTAAGAAAATGTAAATTTAACTACTGATGAATCCAAAGAGTATGCAGAAATTCACTGTACCATTCTTTGCATTCGAAGTCTGTAACTTTGAACATATTCAAATATCAAAAAAAAAAAAAGATTTTTGAGGGAGAATCTATTCATTTACAGCCTTTAAACAAAAAAAGACTCCAAATATTCTAAAACATCCCTGTTTTACTTTATATAATGGAATATTTAAAAGGAAAATTTAAAGTACCATGAAGTTGTTAATGTTATATGAGCATATGCACTGATTTGCAGTGTTTATGTAAGACATATAGATTTGATTATGAAAAAAATAATTTTAAGCACTTCAATATGTACTACCTATATGGCATATCTACTTGAGATAAGCATAATTATGTTTATGCTGATGGCTGAGCCAGGTTTCAGGTTCCATTAATTCTCTACTAGAGGCACTGACCTCCCTCTTTTCAGAGCATTTATCTTAGAAAATTTGCAAGAGTAAATTCTTTTCTGCCTCTTTGACATGGACATCATTTTAAAGGTCTCTTCTCAGTTTTTCAGCTGAGGAATGTCTTTCTCAAGGACCTGGGAGCCATTCCTTTGAAATGCAATCATCAGGAAAGACAGGCCTTCTGTGGGAAGACAAAATCCTAATCTCCAACAAGGCGATTAGCAAGCACTGATGGCCACCGCACAGAGAAAAACTGGGCAAATGCGGTGTGATAGCCTCTTGACCAACCCCACCCCACCACTCTCCAGTACTTTCCCTGGCTTCCTCAGGGCTTATGACCTGCCATTTGCTCAGCAGAGGAGAGCTCAATCTCTCCTTCTTTTGCAGTAGTCTTCAATGAACTCTTCTTTCCCTGCTTCACTTCATTTGATATAATTATTGCTTTGACACCAGACTAGGTCAAAAACAAATGAGAGAATCATGTGAACTTATTTTTGTTCCTCCACCTTTTCCAATAGGAACTCAAGAAAACGCGTTCCTGGAAATATTCATGTTGTGAATATTATGGATATTTCCAAAGTAGCAACAAATCTAAACTCCAGGGTAAAACAAATAGCCTGTTACCACAAAATCATTTTTTGGTTAATATTTAGTCTTATTAAAATGTGTGAAATAGAAAGAGTCACCAACTTAAAATAAGCTGAAATTTTATTCCTAAATGTCAATATTATTTCTTTTTAAAGGGCTGTTAAATAATTGATTTTGGTTTGGCAGGTGTGCAGCTTTGCATATCCATTAAAAGAAGTTCCATTTTGTACTAATATAAGTGGAAATATACATCACTAAAATGTTAGGCATAATATCTTTATAGGCGCATGTAACGGGAATAACACTGGCAATTAAATATCAATCACTAAAGATCATATATCTGATCATAAATATTAGTTATAAAATATGAATGATGGAATAGAATTTTCTAGCATGTTAGTATTACAAATTGCCTTTCCAACACAATGCTTTGATATGCATTCAACACATTTTAAATGTTTATATAAAGTACAACAAATAAACACATCCCAATAGTTGACCATATTTAACACCATATATTAAATTATATTGTGTGTTAAACTAGCATATGTTATAGTAATGAAAATACCATCAAGCAAAGGAAATCTAAATAGCCGTAGAAGAAAATGGTCATTGAAAATTGAAAGCTAAAGAACACATTTTGAACAGGTAGAGGTATTATTTCAAGATGACCTCGACAAGGAGATCTTCCAGGGTTATTTTTTAAATTATAATGAAATTTCACAAGGTGTTTTTACAACACTGAAACCAGAATTTCATGTGAAAATCTCTGCTTTCCCTCAGCTGTTGGGAAATGTCAGCTGTGGGCACTTTCTAAACACCCCTTGACTGGCCTTGGAAAAGGCAACAAAAAGTCTGTCTCTTGGCAGAAAAAGGAAAAGAAAAGTGATTAGCTTTTATTTCTTTTCACATCTCTACTTATTCTTGCCCTAGATTCTTTACAGGGGAAAAAAAAATTAACAAGTCAATCTGTAAACAATGTTGAAAGTCCTTAACAATTTCCTCATGTCTGCACAAAGCTCCTGGGGGCTGGTGCCCGCTAATAATCTACTGCAATTCATATTCAATTAAATCAATTCATGGCAAGGAAAGAGGGAGTCACTGTACAGATTATTTAATTGACCCATTACTGAGAGTGTAGTTCCTGCACCTGGATCGGTTCAGATGCCCTCATTCCCTGCTCATTCCTTCCCTCTTTTCTTCCCTTAGACTTCCTAGCAGCCAGGCTTCTAAACTATTAATCAGATGAAGCTGTTTGTGTGCATGTAAAGCACCCGTTGAGTTTGGCCAGCATGGAGAGAGATTCCGACTTACAAGTAGACAACTTTTTTCTCTACTGAGCTTCTCAAACCTGTGGAGAAACTGTAATTGTAGGGGCCTCTCTCTCTCTTTCTCCTTCAACATTCAAGTAATTATGACTTTTCCCCCCTCATCTATGGAGAGGGTACAACGCCAGGTACAAAGCAAAACACGGTTGGTTTGGGCAAACTGGTATTTTACAAATCTCAAGCCCCATAGTAACAATAACAAAACCATAGATCTTAGAAGACATTTTATATATTTGTGTTTTTGTGTTAAGTTTTGTTTAAATGCTTTGGGAAAGAACCAGAGGGGGAGGAAGAGTAGAAATCAAGGAAGAGTAAGCCTGAAAAGCAGAAGGATGTAGTTGAACACTGCTTTTTTTTTTTTTTTAATATTTTTAATGTTTATTCATTTTTGTGTGAGAGAGAATCAGAACACAAGTTGTGGAGGGGCAGAGAGAGAAGGAGGCACAGAATCCGAAGCAGCCTCCAGGCTCGGAGCTGTCAGCACAGAGCCTGACACAGGCTCGAACCCACACACTGTAAGATCATGACCTGAGCCGAAGTCGGGTACTTAACTGAGGAGCCACCCAGGCGGACCTGAACGATGGTTTTATAGTCAGTACAGCAGGGATTCTGTTCCTGAACTAACAAATTAGTATGGAGATTTAGCAAGGCTGAACTGTGAATTCTTCGACCATGGATTTCTGTAGTAAGAATTCCATGTCTAGGATGGGTTACTGCGATAGCCCAGTCTCTTCTCCTCACTCCCCTCCCCCAGCTCCTGAATTCCATTATCTACACTGCTCTCCTGGGGAATTCATAACATGCAAATATTCAAATGTAGCTCCTCTGTTTGAAATGCCTCCCTCTCTCTATCTTCAGCACTACCTTTCCTACCACAGGGTGCCTCCCAGGTTACCTTCAGCAAAGAAGTAGTGCAGTTGGCTCAAAGTGTGCCCAGCGGGGAGGCAGGGAGAGTTAGTGGACTCTGCTTTGGAACCCCACCAGCTTTCAGGCGTATCCCATTTGATACCCGAGTGGTGGTACCTGAGAACTTATCCCATTTGATATTCACTGGGTTACAGTTCTTATTAAAGGAATTACCAAATTAGAAAAAAATAGTGAAAAACATTAAAGAAGGGCTCTTAGGTGGCTCAGTCAGTTAAGCATCTGACTCTTGGTTTCAGCTCAGGTCAAGATCTCAGGGTTGGTGAGTTCAAGCCCCACATGGTATCTTGCTTTGGACCCTCTGTTTCCTTCTCTCTGCCCCTACACTGCTCACTATCTCTGTCTCTCAAAATAAATACATAAACACTTAAAATTTAAAAAAAAATAAAGAAGAGAACATATAAAGTGTTTAGTGTGGCAGGAAAGATTTACCTTGTTAAGGCTCAGGCCAAAATTTCAAACTTTCTGTTTTAAGCTCTTGGAATCTGAAAGACTTCTGTCCTCTGAACATGTACTATTCCTTTCTTTTAATGTTTATTTACTTATTTTGAGAGAGAGAAAAAGAGAGAGTGTGCAGGGGAAGGGCAGAGAGAGAGAGACAGAGGATCCCAAGCAGGCTCTGCACTGTCAGCACAGAGCCTAACATGGGGCTCTATCCCATGAACAGTGAGATCATGACCTGAGCCTAAATCCAGAGTCAGATGCTCCACTGACTAAGCCATACAGGCATCCTTGAATGTGAACTTTCTATCTCTTCTTATATGAATGAATTTACACAGTTTCCCCCAGTTGACTCCTACTTCATTTATTCACGCATGCAGCCACAAGTGACTTTTCAAGATGCAATTTGAAAAACAAAACAAAACCTTTCATACCCCTCTCAAGCTGAGTGCATGCTTCTTCCCTTAGCTCGTGTGTGTGTGTGTATAAATATTGTGCTTAATGTAGCTTAGAGAACACTGCAAGGATGAGTCTTGCTTGCTGCCTGCTGCTATGTCTTAATCACCTTAGCATGACCTGTGTTTTCACATAATGCATAATCAATAATTACTGAATTGAATTTAGCCCAAAGGGTAATTAAATTATCAATTGGGCTGATTATAAATGAGAACAGTGTGAGGGACTTCCCAGCAGCTGGCTGAGAGGAAGGGAAAAACACCAACAATCAGGTGAGCACCCAGAATTCTCACGGGGTCAGGCTTCAAGGGCCTGACACAAGAAAGATGGACCTAAGCAGAATTTGAGAGGGAAGAAACATCAGTGATAGTACGGGGCTCTTTAAGGGACATTCTAATAGTAAAAGCATGACTGGTTATTACAGGGAAGAAAAGGAGAGCACTTTGAGTAGATTGGTGTGGCCTCTGGAACTCTCTGGATGAGCTCAGACTACCATGGCCTAAGTAGGAAGCATAAACTGGCCATGCTTACCCAGAGGCAAGCACAGAAGGAGGACAGGGCCCTGAACAATAGCCTCCTACAACTGGAAGAATGTGAAGAGCCAAAACTCTTGAGTGGGCGGGGTATGGAAGGTGAACCAAACCCCTGTGAGTAATGCCAGTCTATGGGATTAAAAAGGAGTGTAGAAAATGGATGAAATACATAAAGTAAGACAGGAAGCAATCAAACTCCTGGAGAAGAAAACAGGAAACAAACTGTGACATCAGGTGCAACAACCTCTTACTAGGCATGTCTCCAGAAGCAAGGGAAATAAAAGAAAAAATGAACTATTTGGACCTTATCAAGGTAAGAAGCTTCTGCACAGCAAAGGAAACAATCAACACAACTAAAAGTCAACCAACACAATGAAAGAAGGTATTTGTGAATGATATATCAGATAAAGAGTTAGTATCTAAAATCTATAAAGAACTATACATATATATGTGTATATATATATATATATAATATTACTCAGCCATCAAAAATAATGAAATATTTCCATTTGTGGTGATGTGGATTGAGTTAGAATGTAAGCAAAATAAGTCAGAGGAAGAAAAATACCATGATTTCACTCATATGTGGAATTTAAGAAAAAGAAAAAGATGAACAAAGGGAAGGGGAAGGAAAAATATGGTAAAAACCAAGAGGGAGGCAAACCATAAGACTCTTACATACAGAGAACAAACTGAGGGTTCTTGGAGGGGAGGTAGGCAAGGGATGGGCCAAATGGGGAAGGGCATTAAGGAGGACACTTGTTGGGATGAACCCTGGGTGTCATAGGTAAGTGAGGAATCATTAAATTCCACTCCTGAAACCAATAATACACAGCAAGTTAACTAACTTGGATTTTAATAAAGTTTTTTTTAAAAAGAATAAAAAATATATACAATGCATGCTATGATCATGTTAAAATTTTTTTAAAAAGGAGTGTAAATGCTTTGCTTGGGGCTAAAAGATATGATTATAAGAGAGAAAATGACTCATTTCAGGATTCTGCGATATTATCAAATCAGGAGTATGATTTGGGGCTACACATGGTGGAACTGACT
Organism: Proteles cristata cristata; assembly: GCA_017311185.1. Lineage (NCBI taxonomy): Eukaryota > Metazoa > Chordata > Mammalia > Carnivora > Hyaenidae > Proteles > Proteles cristata. The sequence goes on from JAESUZ010000823.1 coordinate 744,243, forward strand.
GTATTAAGAGAGCAAATTCAGATGGAGACAGGGAAACGGGTTTTACCTAGAACCAAACCTCTCTGCAGAATGGACTTCCTCTTACTGCACCCCAACCCTCCACGTGCTTGTGTGGAGTCCCTGACGTCACCTCTGACTCTATGCCCTGCTACCTCAAAACCAGCTCTTCTGGGGGCCACAGTCTTACCACTTCCTCTGCTACCAACATGAGGTAAATGACGTCCTCACAACCTGTTCCCGCCCCTTCTGCCACAGACTCTTCACAGGTGATGCACGAAAAAGCAGTTAGAACCCTTCTGAGTACCGAAGTCATGCCCCTTCTGCCTCTTCTAAATGGAGCAAAACCAAAGGCCTCCTCAGGACCCACAATGCAGACATGGTCCGGCCCTTGGCCATTCTTAACCTCCCTTTATTCTTTTCTCCTTGTGTCTCCCCATCCCGCACCTCTGGCCTCGGATATTTTCAACCCTGCCAGGTATACTGGTCCTCAGGGGCTACTCCTCTCTCCACGGCCCTCTTCCGCCCACACATGCAAAAGATTCCCCCTCATCTCCTTCACCCTTACCTCTGCACTGACTTTCCCACTGTGGCATTACATGGAGACCACATTTTCAGTTAACCCTTCCATGACTTCTCTCTCTCTTCCCTCTTTTATTTTTCTCTGTAAAATTATTACCTGAAATTCATTCCCTCACAAGATTAGAAGTACTGTATTTAGGACACTTATGGCTCATAGCAGGCACTAAATAAGTACTAAAATAATGAATGAATGATTTAATGAATGAATGGATGAACCGAATTCCTGACACTATATAATGAATTCAAGACTATTTAGACATTATATTCCAAAACACTGAGAGTATATGTAGAACCAGATATTAATATAAAATGTGACATTGTTCTACAGATAACAGCTTTTTCTTATGATAACCATCTTAATACTGAGATTACTGAACCCTGGTCATGATCTTTGAGGACTTGTGAAGAACAACAGGAAATACAAGAATAAGGAAAAAAATAACAAGTAAAATAAATGGAGGAAAACACTGAATGACTCTAACATGGACCCATGACTTCAGACAGTACTCCATGACTAAGCACCCTCTCCAGCTTGATCTCTACCTAGTTTTCCTTTGGGCTAAATCCTTTCTTTTCCTTTCCTTTCTCTTTTTATTTCTTTCGTTCGTTCATTCATCCGTCTATCTGTCCTTCCTCCCTTCATTCCTTCCATGCAATTGTAAACTCTACAAAGTATACATAACTTATAGTAATGCACATAATTCATCCCACAACCATGTAAAGGGATATTTTTCAGGCTATCCCTAAGTTATAATAAACCAGTTTGTATCTACTTATAATTTATTTCAGCATTACATCCTGTTTATAGATGTGTGGTTTTCAATTGTCTTTAAAACAATTTGTCACATCTTATTAATTTCCTTCTTCATTATGTTAACAATCAATTTATATTTATATGAAACACAAAATTACATTATTTTTAAAATCAGTTTAACAGAATTGAGACCTTCGTCCATGCCAGCCCCTAGCTGATTTAATCTTAACTCTAATACTATGGAGAGACAGACACTTAGAGTCTAAATTTCCCTGAGCTCACAAAAATGGCATCCTATTAAAAAAAAAACAAGAATACATTTTATAAAAAGTCAAAATTATTAGTAAAAACCGGAGGAGGAAAGAGTGATCACTAAAATGGCACATGTTCCTGAAAAACATTTACAGCAGACTTCAACTTACTCATTTGGGAAGGTTTCTTGACAGGCTGATGAGCAGAACGTTGCACATGGCTTATGAGCAAGCCCTTTGACCCAACAAAGAGAGCAGGACAAGAGTGAAGAAATTGAGAGGGTAATAGATGTTTCCAGTGACTAGAAATATCAGGCCACTTGAGAGGGGTTTTAAAAAGCATGCAAAAACCCTAAATAAGAGGTCTTCTGAATAATCAGTGCCATTTCCCTGAACCCCAGAATCAAAGTTTCTTTCAAGTTTTTCAAAAGAATTAATTGGAAATCCTGATTTCACATTTAGATGTAAAATCTGTTTGATAGAGTTTGAAGACACAGATTTTGAAGGGTGCTTTATCCCCCCTCAAAGTTGGTGAATTTTGATACTCATCACCCTTGATTAAAATTCATTTATACTGTTATTTTCTGCTTCTACTTAGAGAAATCTAAAAATTATTTAAAAGTAGAATAAAACATTTAGTCTCTAATTACTCTTTTGTGTAGCCAAAAATATTGTCTTCTCTGATTTAAAAGAAATCGAGTTCTATTTTTTATTTGCAATCCATTTATGAAGCAAGACAACATGGAATGCAACTGAGAGAGGGAAGATAGAGTAGGAAGCTGCTTAGCTCCCCTGGTCCAGGACCGCACACACCTAACAGCCACCTCAGGGCCACTAACACAGAAAAGGAACCAAAGCCTGGCAGAACAGACTACTCAAAGTTCATCATAGACAGGAGGCCACATGAAAAACAGTAGGTGGAGTGGAGACCCAGTCAGGAAACAAACTCCTGGCTGGACTAACCGCAAACAGGAAGGACTCCATGAGGAAGGAGAAGGGAGAGGAGCAGACCACACTGCAGGCGCCCCAGACACAGGGGACCTGCAGGGGAACACGGATCCCCATAACATTTGGTTTTGAAAACCAGTAGGGTTTAATTTCACATGGCTTTATAATCACTGGAGCTTATCTTCTGGATACTTAGCAAATCAGTGGGCTCAGAGTTGGGAGAGTCACAGGGTGATAGGAAATAGTCCCCCCCGATACTCCCCCGAAATACTCTCCTTAACACCCCTGCCCATGTACAGCATAGAAGCAGCAGTTAGAAAAGCATCTGGGATACCTGGGAAGGAGATAGAATTACTAATCTCGGAATGTGTCCTAAAGGGGCAGGGATTTTTAGAGACTTCTCTAAGAACAAGAGATGGTGGGCATCACTTCTGGGCCACTGCAGGCCCAAAAGATGAACTGTGGGCACAAATCTTCTCTGACTGCAGGCCCTGCCCACCAGCAAAACCTCTCAAGGGGACAAGGCAGGAAGAGCACCCCACACTTCAGTGTGACCACAGTCCCCACAACCAGGCTGAGGGTAGGCACCTGGTCTGAGACCGGCCCAAGGAAGCCCCAAATTAGCCTCCTTTTTTATAAATTGATTTAAGTTTTATAATTTAAATTCTAGTTACCATACAGTGTAATGCTAGTTGCAGGTATACAATATAGTGTTACAATGCTTCCATACATCTCCCAGGGCTCATCACAACGAGTACACTCCTTAATTCCCAACACCTATTCAACCCATCCCTCTACCCACCTCCTCTCTCATGGGACTCCCCTCTTAACAACACAGTGACCAAACCCTGACCATGACAGGCAAAGTGGGCCATTGAAGCTGAATGGACCAAAGGCAAATGCCACTCAACCAATCAGTAGGGCACACGCAACACTCACAGGAGACACCTCTGGACCACCTGATTCTGGTGAACAGGAGACACTGCACTTCAGGCACTACAGGACTTCTTCATAAGGCCACTATTTTCAAGATCAGGAGACATAGCTGACTTTTTTTTTTTTTAATGTTTTATTTATTTCTAGGAGAGAGGAAGATAGCGTGAACAGGGAGGGTCAGAGAGAGAGGGAGTCACAGACTGAAACAGGCTCCAGGCTCCGAGCTGGCAGTCAGCACAGAGCCCGATGCGGGGCTGGAACCCACGAACCGCGAGATCATGACCTAAGCGAAAGTCGGACACTTAACCGACTAAGCCACCCAGGCACCCCAATAGCTGACTTTCTTAATAACATAGCAACAAACACAGAAAGTTAGACAAATTGAGGAGAAAGAGGGATATGTCCCAAATGAAATACCAGGACAAAAGAGCTCAATGAATGGAGATAAGCATTGTGGCTGATAGATAATTCAATATAATGTTCATAATGATTCCCACTGGACTTGAGAAAGTAGTAGAGGGTCTCAGTGAGACTTCAACAAAGAAATAGAAAATATAAAATAAACCAATCAGATATGAAGAATTCAATAATTGAAATACAAATACACCAGTGGGGATCAAAAGTCCATTAGAGGAAGCAGAAGAATGGATCAGTAGCTAGAAGACAGAGTAATGGAAAACAACCAAGCTGAATAGCACAAGGAAAATATAAATTATAAAAGTGAGACGAGATTAAGGAGACTCAGTGTTATCATCAAGCATAATAATGTTCACATTATAGAGATCCTAGAAGGAGCAGAGAGAGAAAGGAGGCAGAAAATTTATTTGAAGGGCAAATAGCTGAAAATTTCCATAATGTGGGGAAGAAAATAGCAATCCAGGTCTAAAAGGCATAAAGAAGCCCCCAACAAAATCAACCAAAGGACCAAAGGCGGTCCATACTGAGATACATAACAATTAAAATGGCAAAAATGTAGTGATAAGGAGAGAATTTTTAAAAGCAGCAATTTAAGAGCAGCAATAAAAATGTTACATTCAAGGGAAACATCTAGGGATATTGCTGATTTTTTAGCAGAAATTCTGCAAACCAAAGGTAGAGGAATGACAGATTCAAAGTGCTGAAAGGAAAAAAAAAATGCAACCAACAATTCTCTATCCAGAAAGGCTATCATTCAGAATAGAAGGAGAAATAGTGTTTCCCAGACAACCCAAAGTTAAGGGAGCTCATCAATACTAAACAAAAGTTATAAGAAATATTAAAGGAGAGCTTTGAGTGGAAACAAAGGCCATAATCAGTGGTAAGAACATGGGAAAAGGAAAAAATTATAGGTATGTACAAACATAATAAAAGTAGCATATTAATCAATTACAAAACTAGTACAGAGGAAGCACCAAAGCATTTAAATCAAAAGCATATAAACATTACTCAAAGGATTCACAAAATAAAAGGCTATAAAGCATGACATCATATACATAAAACATGATAGAAGGGAATAAAAATGTAGTGCTTTTAGAATGTGACAATCAACTTACTATAGACTGTTATATGCATAGGATTATATATTAACATAATGGTAACCACAAACCTAAAAAGAAAAAGAAATCCAAGCGTATCATGAGAGAAAGCCATCGAGCCACAAGGAAAGAAAGCAAGAGAAGAAAGAAACAGAGAAGTACTACAAAAACAACTATAGAGCTATAAAACAAATAACAAAATGGCAATAGGTACATAGCTATCAATAATTACTCTGAATATAAATGGAACAAATGCTCCAGTCAAAAGACACAGAGTGATTGAATGGATAAAAAAGCAAAACCCATCTATATGCTGCCTACAAGAGATTCACTTCAGAATGAAAGACACTTGCAGTTTGAAAGTGACGGAATGGAAAAAAAATGCAAATAAGAATAAAAAGAAGCCGAGGTGGCAATACATAGAGTGAGCAAAATAGATCTCAAAACAAACGCTGTCTCAAGAGACAAAGAAGAACACTGTATAATAATAAAGAGAACAATCCAACAAGAGGGTATAACAACTGTAAATGCTGACGCACCCAACATAGATGATCCTAAACACATAATGCAACTAGTAACAGACATAAAGGCAGAAATCAATAGTAATGAAATATCGTAGGGGACTTTAACACCCCACTTACATAAATGGAAAGATCATCTAAACAAAATCAACAAGGAAAACAATGGCTTTGAATATCACATCAGACCAGATGGATCTAATGAATATATTCAAAACATTCCACCCTTAATGGAAGAATACTGATTCTTCTCAAGTCCACAAAGAACATTCTCCAGAACAGATCACATGTTGGGCCACAAAACAAGTCTCAATGAATTAAAAAAGACTGAAATCATATCATGTGCCTTTTCCACTTACAACACTATATAACAAGAAATCAACAAGAAAAAAATCAGGAAAGAGCACAGATACATGGAGGTTAAACAACATACTACCAAGTGGATCAACCAAGAAATCAAATAATAAATTTAAAAAATACATGGAGACAAAAGAAAATTAAAACATAATGGTCTAAAATCTTTGGGATGCAGCAAAAGTGGTTCTAGAGGGAAGAAATATTGGTCTACTATGAGAAGAAAAGGCTCAAAGAAACAACCTAAAGAGCTAGAAAAAGAAGGATAAACAAAAACCAAAGCCAGTAGAATGAAGGGAATAATAAATATGAGAGCAGAAATAAATTAGAGACTAAAAAATCTTTATCCAGACTCATTAAGAAAGAACAAAAGAATGAAAGGAAGGAAGGAAGGAAGGAAGGAAGGAAGGAAGGAAGGAAGGAAGGGAGAGAGAGAGAGGAAGAGAGAGAGAGAGAAATAAGAGGACTCAAATAAATAACATCAGAAATGAAACAGGAGAAATAACAATTGGTTCCCCGGAAATTCAAAGGATTATAAGAGAATGTCAATGAAAAATTGTATCCCAACAAACTGGACAACCTAGAAGTAATGATTAAATGTCAAGACATATATAACCTTCCAAAAGTGAATCAGGGATAGAAAATTTGAACAGATCAGTTACTAGCAATGAAATTGAAACTTTGATCTAAAACCTGCCTAAAAACATAAGTCCAAGACCAGATGACTTCACAGATGAATTTTATCAAACATTTAAAGACAGTACCTATTCTTCAGAAATTATTAATAAAAAAGAGCAAGGAAAATTCCAAAGTCATTCTAGAAGACTAATGTTACCCTGATACCAAAACTAGATCAATATACTAAACAAAACAAAACAAGGAAACAAACAAAAAAGCTACAGGCTACTATCTCTGATGAAAATAGATACAGAATTCCTCAGCGAAGTATTGGCAAGCCAAATCCAACAGTACATTAAAATATCATTTGCCATGATAAAGTGGGGCTTATTCCAGGGTGCAAGTGTAGTTTAATACTGACAAGTTAATTACCACGACACATCACATCAACAAAAGAAAGGTCAAAAAACATGATCGTTTCAATAAAGGGAGAAAAAGCATTTGGAAAAGTACAGAATCCATTCAGGATAAAAACTCTCAACAAAGTAGGTTTAGAGGGAACATAGCTCAACATAATGAAGGCCGTATTATACACACACACACACAAATGCACACACATAACATCATACTTAATGGTGAAAATCTGAGAGCTTTTCCTTTAAGGTCTGGAACAAGACAAAAATGTCCACTCTTACAACTTTTACTGAACCTAGTGCTGAAAGTTTAGCCATACCAGGATGAAGGTGACTCTAAGCAAAAATACTGATATTATGGTTACCTATAAAACAGGGATACTAATATATACTTTAAAAGTTTAAGGAGATTTGTGTCTCTCTCATCTGTCTCTCTGTTCATAATAATATGAAACTTAAATATTAGAATTATGGTGTGTTGAAATTGTGGTAGCTTCATAAATGAAAATTAGCATATACCGAAATACATAAGTGTATTCATATTTAAATATAAATATATACATATATAAAATATGTAAAATGATATTAATATATTATGAACCTGATAGCTCATTATTCATTTTCTTTAATCTTGATATAAGGCATAGTAGAGGATGTCAACACCATTTGATTCTTAGTATAGAGAAGGCGGAATCGTGTTTTATAGAGAAGAAACTTGGGCTCAGAGGTAATTAGAAAGTTTTAGTGATCCCGTAACCTATAAACTACAACCCAGGTGGTCCAACAGTGGCTTTTTGTATTCTGGGGTTTTTTGTTGCTGCTTCTGTTACTGTTGGTTTCATTTTTTTCTGCAAATTATGTTTTACATATTTTTAAATTAATAAGCAAACAAAAGCAATATATTATTTGGAAAGTTTGTCAATGGAAGAGTGCGATTATGTTTAATTTTAATTATATACATTTATTAAGCCATGTAGATTACAGTTATAAATTAATTGCATTGACTGCAAAAAGTCTCCTGAGTAACCCTTCCAACATAATTCACAACTCAAATTTTTTCCCTGAAGATGGAAAAATAAAAGGTTTTAAAAAAGATATTCTTGGGGCGTCTTGGTGGCTAAGTAGGTTAAGCGTCCGACTTCTGCTCAGGTCACGATGTCATGGTTCGTGGGCTCGAGCCCCGTGTTGGGCTCTGTGTTGACAGCTAGCTCAGAGCCTGGAATCTGTTTCAGATTCTGTGTCTCTTTCTCTCTCTGACCTTCTCCTGCTCACGCTGCCTGTCTGTCTGTCTCTCAGAAATAAATAAAACGTTAAAAAAGTTTTTAAAAGATATTCTGGTAGACATTGTTGTAATCTTAATCACCATTATGATAGAGACTGGATGATAGCCAGCATGTATGTGATCAAATACAGAAAGTCACATATGTAATTTAGAATCATAAGAGCCTAATATTAGTATCTGATATCATTTGGTTTTAAGTTTTGATAATTATATATTATTAATTAAGCTTATTTTAAATGTAGCCATTTCTACTTCAGTTAAAAGCTTGTGCGTTGGAAATGCTATTAATTCTAAATTATAAAGAAATCTACTACCAACTTTATGATGTTTGAGCAAACAAATATTTATTTAAAAAATGGAGAGACTTTAATATCAAATAAGTCTACACACAATTTTACCAAACATCAACGAATATCAACAAAATATTAGTAAACAAATTCAACATTAAAAGGATCATAGGGTGTCTGGCTGGTTCAGTTGGTGAGGCATGTGACTCTTGATCTTGGGGTTGTGAATTTGAGCCCCACATTGGGTGTAGAGATTACTTAAAAATAAGATCTTAAAAATATAAGTAAAAAACAAAAAATACAAGAACCATAAACTGTGGTAATGTGGGATTCATTTCAGAAATTCAGGGATGGTTCAATATTCACAAATCAAGGTGATATACCACATTAACAAATTGAAGGATAAAAATCATATAATTATCTCAAAAGATGCAGCAAAAGCACAATGATATTTAACATTTATTTATGATGATAACTCTCAACACAGTGGCTATAAAGGAAATGTACCTCAACATAATAAAGGCTACATATTTCAAACCCACATCTAACATAGTACACCATGGTGAAAAACTAAGAGCTCTTATTCTAAGATCAGGAACAAGCAAGGATGTTCACTCTAGCCACTTTTATTTAATGTAGTATTGGAAAATGTAGCCAGAGAAATTAGTCAAGGAAAAGAAAAGTCACCCAAATTGGAAAGCCATATTTAAAATTGTCATTATTTGCAAGACATGATATTCTACATGTAAAGCCCTAAAAATCCCACCCAAAATGTAGTAAAACTAATAAATTCAAGTAAGTTGCAGGATATAAAATCAATATACAAACATGTGTTGTGTTTCTACACCATAATGACTTATCAAAATGAGAAATTAGGAAAATGGCCCCATTTATAATCTCATCAAAAGAAAAAAATACCTAAGAAAAAAATTAATCAATGCAGTGAAAGACCTATATGCTGAAAACAAATAGAACATTATTGAAAGATACTGAAGGAGACATAAACAGATGGAAAGATAATTCAAGCTCGTGTGCTGGAAGACTTAATACTGTGAAAATGTCCATTGTATACAAAGCAATTTACATATTCAAAGCAATTTCTGTCATAATTCTAATAGCATCTTTTCACAGCAATAGAGAAGTCCTAAAATTTATGTTACCCACAAAAGACCTCAAATAGCCAAAAACATCTTGAGAAAGAACAAAGCTGGAGGCATCATGCTCTCTGATGTCAAATTATATTACAAACCTATATAATCAAACCAATATGACATTGGCCTAAAAATAGACCCATAGGTCTCTCAATAGGATAGAGCACCCAGAAATAAGCTCATGCACATAGAGTCAATTAATGCAAGACAAGGGAAGCAGGAATATACAACGGTGAGAACTTTAGTTGATGGTGATAGGAAAACCTCATAACCACATGCAAAAGAATGAAAATGGACGTCAATCTTATATCACACACAAAATTTAACTCAATGTTACAGATGTGAATGTAAGACCTGAAGCCACAAAACTCCTAGAAGAAAATGTGAGCAGTAAGCTCCTTGGCATTTGCCTTGGCAATGATGGTTGGGATCTGACACCAAGAGCAAAGGCTACAGAAAGAAAAACAAACCAAGGGGATTATATCAAACTAGAAAACACCTACACAGAAAAGAAAACCCTTAGCAAAACCAAAAGGCAGATTAGTGAGACAAAATATTTGCAAATTACATCTCCAATAAAGGGTTAATATTCAAAGTATATATATATTCCCCCTTATCTTGTCCTATGCAACCAAAGTATATTTTTAAAACGTATACAACTCAATATCAAAGCAAACGTTCCAATGTTTTTTTAAATGGGCAGAAGATCTGAAAAGACATTTTTTCCCCAAAGAAGACATCCAGATGATGAACAGGTACATAAAAAGATGCTCAACATCACTCATCAGTAGGGAAATGCAAAACCAAACTATATTGACATATCACCTCACAACAGGTAGATGGGCTAGCATCACAAAGACAAGAAACGGGGAGTGTTGGCAAGGACACGGAGAAAATGGAGCCCGCGTGCACTGGTGGTGGGAAGGCACATTGGCGCAGACCTGCGGTACACAGTACGGGTTTTCCTTAAACAATTACAAATAGAAATGCCATACGATCTAGTAATTCTACTTTCTAGGTATTTATTGAAACAAAAATGACAATGCTAATTTAAAAAGTTCTATCTACCCTTATTTATGTTCATTGCAGCATTATTTACAATAGTCCAGACATGAAAGTCATCTAAATGATCGTCAAAGAATGAACGGAAATGTGGCATGTTTCTATACCAGGGAATTCTCTTCAGACATGAAGAAAGAAGAAACTCTTGCCATTTGTGATGCGGATGGAATCAAACTGGATTAGCCAGGACCCCTTTGTACCTGATTTTTCCTTTAGTGATATGGTACCCACTGCCCCCTGCTCCTGGGCCGTGAAGCCCCGCTTGCCCCTGCTGCACTCACCTGGAGCCCTGTTTCTGTACTGAGTTCTCTTTCTCCCTGTTGCAATAGTTCCTGAAGAAAATCCGTCTTTACTGTTCTAACTGCTGACTCGCTAGCTCTGGTTCTCTTTCACATCACTGATCCTTTTTGAATAATTATAAATAACCGCTATAATTAAAACACACCCTTGTATGAATGACCCGGATAGTCTATGAGCAGGCAGTGACACCCATTTTAAACTGAATTATGTGAAGTCTTATTTAAAGTCATTTCTGTGCTCAGAAAGCGGTTGGGCAGTTCAGAAAGCAGCTTCCTGGGAACTTGGAGACGCATAGAGGTGGATCTCCAAAGAAGAGACAAAGAAACAACCCTTACCTAACTACATGTGTGTCGAAAACCATCCGTGTCCAAAATTCTTATTCCCTAGACTTCTGTTCTTTATAGGATAAGTTTTATGAAGGTGCCTACATATTTGATTAACAGGTACTGAATTATGATTCTTTAACCAAACCTTTATTTCAAGGGGCCAATGAACTGTATCACTAAATAAAAAGAAATGAATATTGCTATGGTTTCAATCAATGTTTGTGTCCTCCCAAACCCTTCGTTGATTCTTAACCCCCCAAGGTGACAGCATTAGGAGATGAGGCCTCTGGGAGGTGACTACATAATTAGGAGGAGTCCACATAAAGGGGGTCAGTGTCCCTAGAAACGAGACCCCATGGAGCTCCCTCATCCCCTCCACCATATGCGGACACAGAACACCGCCTTCTATAAACCAGGAAGCAAGTTCTCACCATACACCGAATCTGCTGGCTCTCAATCTTGGAACTTTCCAGCATCCAGGACCGTAAGAAATACACGTCTGTTGTTTACATGCCAGCCACCCTATGGTGCCATATTCTAGAAGTCTGGATAGACTAAAACAAAATACCTAACAATATAAACATGCACTGTTCATGCTTGTGTTTCTGGACCAATGATAATAAAATTCCATGCCTACAATCAATTTCAGTGACAACGCAAGGTTAAGATAAAGCCATTCTTCTACTAATCATACTTTTAATTTTAGTAATTTGATGCTTTAAATCTACCCAAGGGCCTATTAAGCACTCACAGACTCATATATATATAAAGCTCTCTATATATAAAGCTCTATATCCCAATCTCCTAACTCCATGCACAATAAAGCTGTGGTATTAATTCTTGCAAACACAGTTGGCATCATCAAACTTGCAAGGTGGAAAAAGGGCCAAAAACATTTTTCAGAGGAAAAGCAACACTAGATTTCAATTAGGCCTTTTAGAGGCTGTAAGAGTTTGCAGTCTGTCTGTGGATAGTCATTTGTGTCTGTGGGCAGTAGTGGTGGAAGAAGGTTCCAGAGCTTAACCCCAGCAGAGGGAAGAGTGGGAGAGCAGGAAAGGCAGCAGGGAAGGGCAGGGGCCTGCAGCCAGGCCAGCCTGTCTACACGTTGCCGTCCTGGAGACCCATGAGCGGGAGACCACCCCAGGTCCTCTGCCTAAGCCCTAAGGGGGAATCACTCTACCTAGGCTGGGTTTCGCTGCTCTTCCTGGAGAAGTTTGAGAGAAGCTGTCCCGCACGGAGTCCTGCAGGCAGCGGCCTGGGTTTTGACAGTCAGCTCCCCCACTTTGTAGCTGAGACACCAAACCTGTAAGCCTCATGGTCACATCCATGACAATGGATAAACCTGCCCCCAGCCCAAAGCGCTCCTGGTGCATGGTTGGTCCGCAGTAAATACTCATCCATTTCTTTCTTTTGTCGCGTACAGAACTGTTAAGAATATGAACTCTGAATTCTATCACCATTCAGCCCATCCCCTCCTCATTACACACCGCCATAAAATTGATTTTAACAAATGTTATGGGACCATAAACCCACACACAAGGGTGTTCGCAAGCCTGTGCCTATAATATAGCCGCACAGGTGGGGATTTCCTTCCTTTTCTTCTTTTCCCCTTTTTATATTCCTCCACTCGCCAAATGATTCACTTAATTTTAATACCAAAATGCTTCTTCAGAACAGCTTATTTCCTGATTTACTTCTAAAGTTAAAAATAGTAAAAAGCAACTTGGGTCAACAGGAGCTGCCTCCCTTGACAATATAACTTATTTCTACATATTTCTAAGTTGTGAAAAATACTCAGATTTGGAACATAAGTACAAAGTACTGAAATACACTGCAAAGGGAAAAAATCAACATCAATAAGTTATAAAACACTTTTGATGAAAAACTGAATCAAGTATTTTCTGCGTTAGACCTTTTCTTTCAAAAAATTTTAAACAGTCACATGTACAAAAGAAAAAACCTTAATGGATCCCTTGTGTTTTATTTACCAATATATTTTTTTTTAATTTTTTAAATGTTGTATTTATTTTTAAGAGAGAGAGAGAGAGACAGTGTGATCAGGGGAGAGGAGAGAGAGAGGGAGATACAGAATCCAAAGACAGGCTCCAGGCTCTGAGCTGTTAGCAAAGAGTGCAACACGAGGCTCAAACCCATATGACCTGAGCTGAAGTCAGACTCTTAACCGACTGAGCCACCCAGGTGACCCTTCCAATATATATATTTTTTTAAGTTTTTAGCATTTATTTTTGTGAGATGGAGAAAGAAAGAGAGAGAGAGACAGAGCACAAATGGCAGAAGAACTGAGAGGGAAGGAGACACAGAATTCAAAGAAGGCTCCAGGGTCTGAGCTGTCTGTTCAGAGCCCAATGTGGGGCTCGAACTCAGGAACCATGAGATCATGACCTGAGCCGAAGTCAGACACTCAACCCACAGAGCACCCAGGCACTCTTATTTACCAATATTGATGACAGAAAATAACATTATCAACAAGGCATAAAAATTCAATTGGCAGATGTAATAAGCTGCCTCGGAGCAGACCATGTTAACTTTCTAGAGGAGTTAATTTTATGCACCCATCAGGCATGTGATGGTGCAGGCAGTAAAGCTCTCCACCAAAATGCGTGCACACACTGCCTTTTTCCTTAGCAGACAGCAAGGCATGAGATGTACTCTTTCACAAATGCTAATGGCAGTGGAAAGATCTCAACAGTCTTTGAAAAACAACGTTGATATATTTTATATGCCTTGACATCATATGTAGCCTTTTGAAGATATGGCCAGACTTAAAAGGGCAGATGAAAACTCCATTTAGTTGTCTGCAGGTAGTAACTGCTTGACAAGAAGTAATGTGCTTACCTTCCCTCAACCTCTGTGTGTTCATCAGCCAAACAGGGACAAGAGCGGCTACCTAGAGTATTATCAGGACACATGCAAAACACAGGCAAGATGGCGGACATTCAATGGATGCTATTTGGATTTTAAAACTTTTTATTATTTTTTTAATTTCTTTTTTATTCAGTGGCATCAGCCACATTTATTTATTTTTTATGTTTATTGATTTTTGAGAGAGAGAGAAATCAGGGAAGGGGCAGAGAGAGAGACAGGATCCAAAGCAGGCTCTATGCTGACAGCAGAGAGCCCAATGTGGGGCTCAAATTCATGAACCAGGAGATCACGACCTGAGCTGAAGTTGGATGCTTAACTTACTGAGCCACCCTGGCGTCCCTAGATTGTTAAAATTTTTAAAAAAAAGGATCGAGTAAAATTAATTTTAGTATATAGAAAATGCAGAATTCTATAATATCTAGAGGCTTCACAGATTTAAGTAATGCGGTGATAATGAAGCCATGACCCTAAAAGGAGTTCAGAGCCCTGACGGGATGCCCTTGGAATTATACACTTGCATTACCAACATATTGCCTCCTTAATAAATCAAGGTTCTATTTGCTTGTGTTGGTTTTGTTTTTGGTAAACACAAAATAGGAGTTTGCTACAACTGAACAAGTGTGCTTTGTGCCTGTGTTCCATCACAAAACCAAGTAGCTCTGGCATTTAGAACCTTCGCTGGACTAACTCATCAGTGAAACCACTCAAGAAAACCAATAACCCAAACTAGTATATTGAGTGCAATTTTGCATACTGTCAAAATACTAAAGACCTTAATGGGTTCCCCAAACCTTCTACACACCTTTACTTCTTATGCATTACATGTTTGACTTCCACAGTACAAAGAACATTATTTCCTTTCTGAAAATGTTGGTCAGCTGCTTTTGAAGCCGAGTTTCCAAATTCCAACATGGCAAGAATCTACATCCCAGTTAGTAAGTGACTTTCTCTATTTGTTTAGTATTTATTTACTTATGTATTTATTTATTTTCAAAGTTTATTTATTTATCTGGAGAGCACAGAAGGGGCAGAGAGGGAGAGCGGCTCCACACTATCAGTGCAGAGCTCGATGCAGGACTCTATCTTACCACAGTGGGATCATGACCGGAGCCAAAATCAAGGCGTTAAGTTGGGACGCTAAACCTACTTAACTACCCAATTGCCCCTCGCTTTAATATAAATGATTTTAAGAATCTTCAGTGGAGAAACTGCAAATAATTACAGGGTTTTTATGTGCTTTTTTTACACATATATATAAAACATGAAACACTGATCCAGAATTGTCACATAAATTCTTGCATGCATTTAAGATGAACCATCTAGTGCTTTTGGCAGCGTCAGACACATTTTAGAGAGGACAGCGTAGTGGCATCCAAGAAGATGCCTCCTGGTCTACGCTGCCATCTCATGGAGCAGAGGTAGATGGCCTTTAGGGGCAGAAAGGCTTCCAGAGGCATAACCTTCAAGGGGCCAAATGCCTCTTCTCTTAAAAATCATTTCTCACCTTTTCTTCTATGAAATATGATTTCTCCAGGAACCATGAGTCATGTGCAATATTAACAGGGATCATTTAAGAATTTGTTTTAAGTTTGAATTTATGATAAGACTTAGTTGGCTCCTTATTTTTTAAGAGAGAGAGAAGGCATACATGCCTATGAGGAGGGACAGAGAGAGAGAGAATCTTAATCAGGCTTCATACCTAGTGTGGAACCTGACGTGGGGCTTGAACCCACGGGATCATGACGTGAGCCGAGATCAAGACTTGGCCACTCAACCGACTGGATGAGTGCCAAGTGCCCCTGGGCTTAGTTTGCTCTTAATCTCAAAATAGGAAAAGGAAGGACCTATTAAGGCACTACGACATTTCCAATTCTGGAAACATTAACAAAATCCATATGTAAATAAAGAAATAAATAAACTTATAAAAAGAACTAGAAGAGTAAGAACTGAAAACTGGAGAGATGTGAAATTACAGATGCCCAAAGCATTCTACTCGAGGACACGTCCCTCACTTCCGTTCGAGGAGGAAAGGGATCTGTGCTATGTCCTACTTCACCGTGAATCTACAGTTTCTGTGACTTGCCCGATTCCACGACAGCGTATTGTTCTTTCACCCACAATGCAAGGCGGAAATCACGCTGCAAGAAAAAGCAGGTCTATTGTAGCTTCACCACTAACCCCCAAGTGAATTTGCACAAATCACTTAACCTGTGTGTTTCTGCCCCATGCAGAGACCGGTTCACCTGTTCTCTGAGAAAATTACTTCCCTCACTAGAATATTTGAGCCTTAATTGAAGTTTGTAAAGCAGTCTGACATCCTTATTTCAAGTATATTGTGACCATAACCTTCTCTCTGATAAGGAAACAGGGGTCTCGTGGAGATTTATTTGCCATCTAGGTGCTCAGCCTGGGTGAAAACCTTGTCTCCTCCACCCTGCCTGATGCTGCTCATGACAGCCTGGTCACAGCTCATGGAGGATGGACTTGTCGCCACAAAGACCAACACACGTGTGCTTCTCCAAAACCAGCTTGCACTTGCCACGTGCCCACGGGATCCTTGCATGGATATGTCTCTAGTTTCTTTTGGGCCATCTGATACGGAAGCGACATTTCCCGAGATTTCAAAATATACTGCATTAGGTGTTGAAGAAAAGGGCCCAGCAGCCAGGAAAGGCGGGCAGTGTCTCTTAAGGCTGATAGAAACTCTTAGTTTCTCTCACGCCGTTGTTATGACAACCCAGATCACCTGTTACATGTCTAGATTCCGGGGGCCACCCCTGTCTCTGAGTTGGTGTCATCTTAGGGACTGTACCCATAAATCTGCATCCCAACTGATTTTTAGGAGATTTCTTTTATTGCATTGACTTGTAAGAACTTTAGAATAGAACACATTGCTTTTTCTTTTGATATCCCCCTGATCCCAGGTGGGGATTACACACACACACACACACACACACACACTCGCGCACGCACATGAACACACACAGATACTTGCTATGGATGACAAATCTGAGTTCTCCAAAGTTTGTCTGCTGAAATCTAACCCACAAAGTGATGGTGTTAGGAGGTGAGGCCTTTGGGAGGTGATGAGGTCACGACGGGACTAGTGACATTATAAAGGACACCCCCTGATGGAGTTCCTCCCTCTCCCTCATGAGACGATCTCAGCAGAAGACACTGTCCATGAACCGGTAAGCCCTCACCAGGCACTGAATCTGCAAACATCTTTATCCTGGACTTAGCAGCCTTCATAAATGTGAAAAAATCAATTTCTTTTGTTTACCAGCCACCCAGTTTATGGCATCTTGTTAAAGCAGCCTGAGCAGATGATATATATTCCACTTCAGCCTTAGGTATAATGTTATAATGAGCTTCTCCGGGCATGAGAGACACACAGAAGCTTCAGTACAAGCACCGAGTCCAGATTATTATCATTCATGCTTATATACTCCTCCCTTCTTAGCAGGAGAGTTACGGCCTTCAAAACAACAAAGTCCAAATTTAGATTTGTACGTGTCCATGCACATCTCTCCATTTGTGCCAGCCTAATGGAAATGACATCTTTTTCATTTTTATGTGCATCAAAATTCATACATTAAACTCTATGGCTTCAATTAACCTATCTCAATGATAAGAAATCTCAAGAAAATACTAGGTCATAATTTAATTGCAATAGTTTTCCTTTCCTGGCGGTGGTAAAATAATGATGTCTTTTGAGTCTGAAGACACCTTAGTATTGATCAAATATCTTAACCACTAGCTGTTTTAAAGAAAGGGAGGAATTGCCTCTTTTGATCTGGTAAAGTACGACACTAAAACTTTTCATGTGTTACCTCATCTCATGCTAATAAACAAACTTTAACAAGTGAGGAAATGAAGGATGTTAAATATTGATGGCCACGGGCTTGTATATGTTTCAATTCAACAATTAGAAGATCTATTTGACTTTCTTTATATTAGACTATCTCTTTTGGGTTAACGATGTGTATACTTACTTCTGTGCCCACATCATGCCAGATAGGATTGTCTGACAGGATTAAGTAACTTAACTTTTAGCAATCTGTATTACACCCATTTTAGAAGTGAGAAAATTATGGCACAAAAAAGATAAATTTGCTCAATGTGGCACATAATTTGGAACTGCCAAAACACTGGAAGGTTCTGGAATTGATACTCTTAGTCACTATAGAACACTACCTTTCTCAGTATACGTTTTCCCAGAGATTTGCAAATTATCTTGAAACATCTTTCCATGGGTAGCTGTGTTACTGTGGACAGTAATAGCTCAACGTAAAGTTAGCAGCAGTCTAACTCAACCTGATTCCTTTTGTTTCAAAACTTCCATAAAATGGGTGACAGTATCAAACGTCCACATCTTCCAAATAAAATATTTTTAGTAAATTGTAATAGCATTATAATAATATAATAACATAACACCATAATGTAACAGTATAATATATAATAGCAAAAATAATAGTTAAGAGTCCCCTGCTCTACCAACGGAGTCAGCTAGCCTCTAATTATAGCAAAATTGATAACAGAGTTAGGTAGGAAAAAAAATTCCCAGTAAATAATTAATTTCAATTGATGTTGCTATAGTTCTTAAGGTTAATCACATAGGAAGATAAAAACAATTGTCATTTTAAAATGTTAACTCTTAAATATAATACAGTTCTTGTCAATAAAACACCAAGGCAGGAAAATATGATCATGAGGATATATGCAACAAATATAGTAAAAATGATAACGGATTTTCTTTTACACATATTGAGATCAAATTACTGATGCATTTTCAAGAGAAGCCTAGGTAAAAATGAAAACAAAGAAACATGATTAATGAGCTGAGGGACACATTTAATACATTTTTTATATGAAAACATGCAGATTTTGGTTGTCATGGAGAAAGAGAGAGAAAAGTTCAAAAAGTTCCAGGAGATAATCCTGAAAAAGATTAATAATGGATAACAGCTCTGTCATTTAACTTTTTAATAAGAGCATTGTGTGGTTTGTCAGAGCTTCCAAAAACTTTAGCAAGATGTCAAAAATATTGTCTGGGCAGATGATAATAATGTGAACAAATACAAAATAGACTCAAATGAGCTGCTTATTCAAACAAAGACTCACTGCTCACTCTGCTGTGTTTGGGGAGGGGGGCATTTGTTTCTCATTAAATGTTGTACAGTTCCTGAAGCATGGACATTGAGAGCGAGCATACGCCGCTGCCCATGGGTGGGCGCCCCTTCCCATGTCACTGGGCTACACTGTGCTCTCTGTGCCTATCAGGTGCCGTCTTGGCACCAATCTCGGAAAGCAAGCATTTCTGCTTCATCAGGAGAATGAAGCCAAGGGAGGCTGGAAGCATTTGCAGATGAGACTTCACTTACACCTGTTGGGAGCCATTCTGAGCCCACTAGTCGAGAAAGCCCCTGGTGAGGTTAAAGCAAGTTTGCATGGTCTCTTGACAATCAGATGATGACTGATATCCACCCCCACTCAATTATTTCTGCTTGAGCACTGATCCCCAAGATACCTTGTTGATCAGTATTGGGAGTGACCTGTCCCCTTATTCTGGCCCTGGTATGGTGATTGCACCTTGTGAAGGAACTTATTGTGGGAACTTCTTCTTTTGATTATGGAAACAGACATTGTGTCTCTAGCAGATCCTGTTTCCCTCCATACTTTCCCTTGAGCTATGAACAGGCTAATGATCCTTACTCATAAAAGATTGACCTTTACGTGTACAATTCTGTTTCTACTGTTGTGTTAGTCCAAGAGCTTCATATAGCTGAACATGTAAATCAGCTAACCAAAAATGTCTCCCATGGCCTAGCTATTCAAGAAATCATAAAACTAGACACAAAGGTAAATGCACTCAAAGAGGCTATTCTATGTATTGGAAATGAGCTAAAACTTTTTAAAGGTATGGTTGGCTCTCCAGTGCCATAAAGAATATAACTGGAAAATCAAGTCTTGCCTGGAGACAAAGAGCCTAACTCAGAGAGAAGGAACAGATAAGAGCAGATCATAAGATACTACTTATACCTTTGCTAACTGGTGATGTGTAGCAGTCCCTTCCCTAAGGCCTACATTCCACAAACACCTTCCCTTACACTGGCAGCTGTGATGAGGATGGTTAAGAGTATCAACAACTTAACCTATGACCTAATCTTAGTGTTATTAAAATGTGTATGTTATCCTATTTATCACTACAAACACCCTGTTATTTTCTTAGTTACTCAACCTCATTATAATTGGAGCAGTTCTGCAAGAATACTTCTGTAAAACCTGTTTCTGTACATTTTCCAAAAAAATCTTATCACAGAGAGCTATCCATTGTAAAAATTCCATTTTCTGATGCCATGTTAGTGTCTGACCTATAAATAAAGACACCAAAACCAACAGGACAGAGATGCCTGCCCGGTGACCAGAAAGATTCTTGGGGCTCTCTCACTCCCTCCCTCGCCGACACCGTCCGTCCTTCAGGGACCCCTGGGCCCAGCCAGAGCTGGACTCTGGCATAGGCCCAGAGAGATCGGACTGTGCTACGCTATGAAAGCAGCGGGATTATTTTTTGTGGGATTATTTTCCATAATTCTATGGAAAAACTTCCCTATTAAAAAAAAGTGGGTTTTTGTTTAGTTCTGTTTGGTTTCAGTTCTTCTATCCTGCTAAGTTATCCCTCTAAATCCTGTGGAATTTTAAAAATTTTAATTCTAAGTAAGAAAAAAGAAAAACAGAGGAAGGTAGAGGTTACTCATAATAATCTACCTAACATATTATGTATAGTTGCTGTATCACTAAATGTATTGATCCAGAAGAGATGAAGAGGTCGGGAGATTTTTTCTCTTTATTTTTGCACAGGGTTGATTTGGAGGAGGCACAAAACAGAACAAAGGGTTTTAAGTAGGCTGTTAAATATTTGTTTTTCATTACTTATTTTTTTTTTGAGAGTGAGCATGGGAGGGGCAGAGAGAGAGAGAATCCCAAGCAGGCTCCACACTGTCAGTGCAGAGTCTGATAAAGGGCTGGAACTTACAAACTTTGATATTGTGACCTGACCTGAAATCAAGAGTTGAGAGCTCAATAGAATAAGCCACCCAAGCGCCCCTTAAGCAGCTTTTTAAAGTCCTTCTCACAACATCCTACCTTTGGAGTAATATCAAATAAATGATTGCCTGCTCACTCACTCAGTCACTCACTGGGAGCGCTATGCCAGCCACTAAGACTCGTGACACTAGAGAGGAAAATGACATAAGGTCTTCTTCAGTCAGCTCTATGCCAGGCAGGTAGTTAAAGCACCCTCTTTTGTACAGGCTTTTTCTTTTTTTTTTCTTTCTTCTACTCATTCTTATACAGAGACAGAGTCCATATGGGGATTTTTTTCCCCAAAAGATTTCAGACAAAGGCTGAGAATTTTTCCTCTGGATTTCTCCTGTTCTGTAGGAGAGAAAGTGTCCTCTAGATTTGTTCTGTTCTGTAGAAGAGAGAGGGTCCTAACGAGCAGGATCCTGGCTGTGGTCATCTGAGCAGGGAAGTCCCAGAGGCCTCAGCACTGCCTGAGAAGGAACGAAATGCTCCCACATTTTCGTCTACATGGAACGTCTCTCAGCAAGCCGAGAATCTGCCAAGATTCAGAAATTCACTACATTCATTCCCGTTGGTATTTTTTCCCAAGCAAACCTCTCGATCTGTCCTCATTTTAGTCTCTCATGTGACTCCGCGCCGAATGAAATACTCTCTCTCTATGGAGGCTGATTCATTGACTCTCACTGAGACGCAGCACTAGGGAAGATGAACGGAATACTCCAGACGGGTTTCCTGGCCGGGCTGGCTGAAATCCCGGTTCATCAATAACTAATCTCAACACCGATAGTCAGTTCATGGAATCTAATATTCTTATAAGGTTTTTCCTGATTTTCCTCTCCTTGGATGGTTAGACTAGAAGATTTCTCATGTTTCATACTGCCAGGATTGACCTTCCAGCCTACAATACATCCCAGATTAGTGAGGATGATCTAAAATCAGTGTGATGATAGATATTGGGGGAAAAAAAAAAAGACATACTCCCAATCTTGAGAAGTTCAATGACTTTATTTTTCCAAATGCTGGAGGGATGGGTATGTACATATACACACACAGACACACACGGACTCACACATCTGCTAATCATAACAGGAAAAGAGACCCTGCAATGAGGCAAAACACAGACACAGATGTCAAGACCTTCATCATGGGGACATTGGTCTCTGACCAGACAGTAAGAAATTGACTTCCTGCCTAGAAGAAACTGTTTTCTATGTTTTTTATAGCCATGAAATTCATAATCCTGGTATTAAAAGACATTAGAGGATCTGCTTCTAAGTTACTTCATATGATATAGCAATGATTTATTTGGCCAAGAAATAATAATATGTGTTAAAGTGAAATTTCTTTCTCAGACACAGGTTTGCACACAAACATACAGACATACAAAGATTTTTATCCCCGTTGAAAAGAACGGCCATTTGCTGTGATTGTGCTGGGTGGGTCACAGGTGTGCATGGCCCCTTTTCACTTTTACTTCCAAGAATCATAAAAAGAATACATGCCATCATGGTATAATTATGTCCTATCTTATACTTTCAAATTTTTCTGATTTCTTATTAATTCAGACTTGTAAAAATAAGTATACATTATGTTTTTACTATTAAAATCCTTTTGGAAGTAAGCATAATAAAAGCTCCCCAATACATAATCAGTCATTCTTTCCAGGGCTCTATTAGTACAAAATAGAACTCAGTGTTCTAAGCTTCGTGAAGTAAATAGAGACTGGAAGACTGCAGCTTAGACCCTGGGAAATGAAGAAAAACGAGATGCAAAGCAAGAAGCGCAAAGGAAATGTCACTTATGGAAGAAAGCAATCCCTCAGTACAAAGAGCCCAAGTGATAGATGGTCCTGAAAACTTGCTCTGCTCTAATGAAAAGATGTGAGGAGAAGTTCCACGGGCTTATTGTTATTAATTACACATCAAGTGCACAACCCTGCGTTTAAGATACAACTGCAGAAGAGGGAATTATAATTTAATTAATGCGTGTCACCTAGGCGGAGCCCTAACAGTAACTCATAAACCGACGCCCACAACTCACAGCTTCCTGGGACAGCATTTTCAAGGTCTGCTGTTCTATGGTGGTGCTGAGGCCATGGGAAACACCACGGAAGGGCATTTTACTAGACTTCCTTTTCTAATTAAGTCGGAAACTCTTTTATTTTGTCATTGTAGCCTCAAGGAAGATCACATGAGAAACTATTCTGACAATGTCTAATAAAGAGGAATGTTTCCAAATCAAAGTAAAAATAAGGCAGAATCCTGATTTGGTTTCAAAAAGGATTCTTGGATGATTAAATCAAGTTTAAAGTACCTGTTCAGAGAACATAAAAAAATAACAATACTCAGACTCACTGCCTTAATTATCTAAAAAGATTCATGTCCTCAAAATATTTACAGAAATTAATTAACTTAATGCTAAATAGAGATCACAATACTAAGCATTTATCAGTAAAATCAGAGCCTGAATGTTGGGAGAGTCTAAATGGAAAAGGAAAACGGGAGTCCCTGTGGATTGCAATGTCTTGTTGAAGGCGTTTACTTAATACAAATGTACAGTTAGTTAATATTTGTATAGTGCTTAAAACATGTTGAGTAGTGTCCAAACCCTTTACATATGGAACTCATTTAATCTTGACAATAATCCCATGGGCAGTTTTATTGTCCCTGTTTTACA
Source organism: Proteles cristata cristata (assembly GCA_017311185.1). Taxonomy (NCBI): domain Eukaryota; kingdom Metazoa; phylum Chordata; class Mammalia; order Carnivora; family Hyaenidae; genus Proteles; species Proteles cristata. Next base: position 768,184 of record JAESUZ010000823.1, read on the forward strand.
TAAGGCAGATGCTAAGTAACTTGTCCAAATTCACACGAAAAATATGTGGTGAAGTCAGAAACCGAACCCAGACAATATATTTGCAGATTTAGTGCTTTTGATTATCCCCCGTAACACATGCCAACCTGTAGCAAAATAGTACCTTTTATACTCTGTCAATAAAAACCAAAGGGTTACATAATCACACTCGGCTGTAAAGGGTGATCTATGAGTCTCTATCAGTGTCCCGGCACCAGAAATGGGACCTCGCCATCTGTGACGACATGGCTAAATCTGGATGGCATGACGCTAGGTGAAACAAAGCAGACACACACAGACTCACCCTACATGACACCCCTTGCTCCCCCAGGATAGCTGGAATCTGAAATAGTCAACCTGAAGAAGTGGAGGGGGGAATGGTGGTTTGCAGGGACCTGGAGTTGGGGGATGGGGTAGACATGGGCCAAACGGTAGAGATTTCAGGTATAAGATAAGTAAGTGTCGTAGGTCTAATAGAAAGCATGGCGAGTACTGTTAATGACACTGTATTGTATACTTAAAACTTGCCAAAAGAGTTGATCCAAAGTGTTCCCATCACAAAAATAAATAAATGAAAACCCAAAGGACTATGGGAGGTGATAGATGTGTTAATTAATTTGACTGTGGTAATCATTTTGTGATGTATGCGTATACTAAGTATCACATTGTATGCCTTAAGCAAACACAATTTTTACTTGTCAAGTTTACCTCAGTGAAGCTGGAGAAAAATATTTTTATAAAATTTTTTAATGTTTTATTTACTTCTGAGAGAGAGACAGCATGAACAGGGGAGGGTCAGAAAGAGAGGGAGACACAGAATCTGAAACAGGCTCCAGGCTCTGAGCTGTCAGCACAGAGCCCGACGCGGGGCTCGAACCCATGAACCGCGAGATCATGACCTGAGCTGAAATCAGAAGCTTAACCGACTGAGCCACCCACTTGGCCTGAAAAATATTTAAATAAAATAAAATTGGACCTCAGAAATCATCAATAGGAAGTCTCTTGTATATCCAGCAAACATATATTATGTTTACATATTTCCTTGCTTCAGCTTCCTTTCTGCAAACGAATCCCAGATCTTTATCCTGCTGATAAAATAATGCAAATACTTAATATAGAGTTTACACGCCTTAATTATTTTTTAAATGGTTTTAGTGTTTGTTTATTTTGAGAGAGAGCACGTGCACACACAAGCCAGGGAGGGATGAGAGAAGGAAAGAGAGAATCCCAAGCAGGCTCCACACTGTCAGCACAGAGCCTAATGTGGGGCTCGAACTCATGAACTGTGAAATCATGACCTGAGCCAAAGTCAAGAGTCTGATCCTTAACTGACTGAGCAAGCATGCCTTAAATAATTACTTAACTAAACATTTTAAATTGTTTCCTCTGGAAGGAGCCCTCATGTTCCCAAGAACAAGAATGCAGCTGCAGGAGACCTGGAAAAATAGTCCAAAACTTGAATTTATAAGGAACAATTTGAGTTTTATTTGTTTGTTTGGTGTTTGCTTAAACATATCTGTGTATATTCGGTATTTAACTCCATCAAAATACTTTTATCATTCTCAGGGGCACCTGGGTGGCTCACTCGGTTAAATGTCCGACTTTGGCTCAGGTCATGAACTCATGGTTTGTGGGTTTGAGCCCCACTTCGGGCTCTGTGCTGACAGCTCAGAGCCTGGAGCCTGCTTTGGATTCTGTGTCTCCCTCTCTATCTTTCCCTCCCCCAATCATGCTCGGTCTGTCTCTCTCTCTCTCAAAAATAAACAAACATTTAAAAAACTACTTTATCATTCTCTAAAGTGATGCACAAAATGTTTATCTGCTAGAAAATGATAGAACGGGAACACCATATACCCTAACGGGGGTATGTAAGAGGTCGTTGGGCCAATGGCCTTGAACATTATTCTTGCTAATTCTCTGGTGGACAGACTACTTAGGCCCTGCCCTTCTTGGCCACACCTCGTGGGACTGTACCCTTCCCTCTGCTACGGGCATGAGTGTGACCTGTGACTTGCACAGTCAACAGCACATAACCAGGAGGAGGCGAAGTGTGCAGCTACTATCACCGCGCACTGAGACTGTGGCCCCGCACCGCCGCATGTTCTCGCTGGCTTTGGAGAAACTCTGCCGTGTTCTGCTGCCTATGCTGTGAGCCCCTGTTGGCCAGGACAGCCCTCAGTCCTGTGACTGGAGGGAACTTAATTCTGCCATGAAAAGGTGGTCCTTCTTCAGCTGAGCCTCATGTGAGACCACAGCCCAGCTTGCACCTTGACTGCAGTCTCGTGTGGCCCTGAGTACTCAGCTAGGTGGTGCCAGACTCCTGACCCAGGGAGGCTGTGACACAACAAACAGGGGCTATTTTAAGCCTCTTTGTTACTGGTAAGTTGTTAAGTAGCAACAGTAAACCAATGTAGATCGCCTCGAATTTCCAAAGCCTTTCTCCCCACCGCCAGCGCCACCCCCGCCATTACCGTCATGAGAACGATACTGCCTCTTCGTGTTCTCTAGCTCAGTTTCTCAAGAATAAAATGTGTATTTCAAATTCAAACCAATTCTTCCTGGTTTGAATTTCTAATTCTAGGTTTTATATTACATACTAGTAATTCCTTTTAATAATTTTAGATTATGTATTCACCAATTACTTTTTTTAATGTTTTTTTTTTTGTGGGGGGGAAGTGTGAGGAGAGGCAGACAGAAAGAATCCCAAGCAGGTGCCAAACTGTCACCTGGGGCTTCATCTCAAGAACCGTGAGATCAGGACTTGAACCAAAACAAAGAGACAGATGCTTACCTGACTGAGGCACCAGGTGTGCCTCATCAACCACATTCTTTTTTTTTTCAATTTTTTAAAAGGTTTATTTATTTTGAGAGAGAGAGACAGAGACAGAGCACAAGCAGGGGAGGTATATATATAGAGAGAGAGACACAGAATCTGAAGCAGCTCCAGGCACCAAGCTGTCAGTACAGAGCCTGATGCAGGGCTTGAACCCAGGAGCGAGATCATGACCTGAGCTGAAGTCAGATGCTCAAATGGCTGAGCCACCCACACACCCCAATCGCATTCCTAAAGTCCTGCTATGTTCTGTGAGCTAGATGTTCTGTGCACTAGATGCTGAGGCTATGCCATACGTAACTCTGCTCATAATTCTTCTCTTAAAGGTGATCGCAGACTATAGAAGGAAACAAATAATGATTTAAATCAAGAGGGAACAATGCCTATTTGACACATGCACTCAGTGGCATGGTTGTAAGAGAGAAGCAAACAGGAGAAAGTCCCCTTCAGATGTGATGTGGCATCGCAGAAGAGAACAGAGCCACCGGAGCCAGGACTCCTGTGGATCAAACCCTGACTGTGTCACTAACTAGCTGCATGATGCTGTGAATATTAATTCAGTTCCCTGAGTCTCTATTTCCTCTAACACAGAATAGGGAAAAACGGTATCCCTTCCTTTATAGTGTTATGACGAGCAATGTAACATACATGACTGGCTGCCACGACCCTAACTTGTCAGGGTAGTGGTTAAGGAAGGTCTCTCAAGGAAGAGACCCCAGAGTTGGTCCGTGAAGGGCAGCAGCCGGTTTGCACACTCAGGGTGCAGGGATACCCGGAGCAGGTGGGGACCTGCCGGAGCTCTGTCCAGCAGCGCAGACACTGCAGATGAGGAGGTGGTGGGGCAGGAGCCTACAGAGGTGTCCAGGGGAGGGTTCTGAGAGGCCACTCCTGACATGTCAAGGAGTGTGGCTGTATCTGGAAGGGGACAGGCCTAGATGCACCTGCCTTGCTTCCTCTCAGCAACACTTTCTACAGCTCTCACTCTTAAACCTGCACAGTTCCTCTCGGGTTCTCTCTGTGATGAGATCAGCAAAGGTTTCCATAAAAGTGTACATCGAATAATTACAGATGGAGTTCTGTGGACCGTCTTGGAAATCTCACCTCTTTGCTCTAACAGCTCATGGTTTGTTCTCGAGAATATGCTCTTCCAGAGCAAACCAATATTTAACCAAAAGTGGGCAGGAGACCTTAGCTGATACCTCACTGGAGACAATATAAAGACAGCAAAAAAAGGCCTGTGAGAAGATGCCCCGCATCCTATGTTGTCAGGGAATGAGATGCATTCTGCACGTGGCAGCATGGTGAAAACCCAGACTGGTCAGAATGCCAGTGACAACGCGCAGCTACAGGGCCTCTCACTGACTCATGGGGGAATGCAAAGCCACACAGCCACTTTGGAAAGTGATATGGCAGTTACTTACAAAGCAAAAAATAATTTTACTATATAATCTGGCAAATGCATTCCTATACATTTACCCAAATCACTTAAAAACAAATGTTTACAGAAAATCTGAATGAAACTATTTATAGCAGCTTTATTCACGATTGCTAAAGTTTGGAAGCAACAAAGATGTGCTTCCGTAGGTGAACGGATGAACGGGTGAACAAACCATCATACAGCCCTGAAGGACAAAACTCCTCAGCTACGATCAGACATGAGCTACCGCTCCACAGAACGACAGGGAGGATTTTAAGTGCCTTTTGCTAAGGGAAAGAGGCTAAGATGTACGATTCCAATGATATGACAGTCTAGAAAAGTTTGACGTGTGCAACAGGTTGCTTTGCATATATATCCTGCCACATGAAAGTGTTCTTATTTAACTGAATCTGATCACTGTAATATTGACCATCCTACAATTCACTGTTTTATTTTTGGAAGAGGAAAAATCATTTTTAACTGGATCATTAAATATTTTCATTTGGTCATACCCACTAAGCACTATATTGCTTTTGGAACTCTCTCTAATTAAAAGTAAAAGAACAGTTGAAAGGTAACAAGATCTTGAGAATAAGATACCATACATAGACCCACAAAAACCGCTGAGGAACAAGTGTGCCCTTCAGGTACATCTGATACTCTTTTCCATACAATTTTTAATCCTTATTCAGAGCACACAGGGATTTGGCCCAATTCCTGCCATGTTGTTATTAAGAACATGATTGAAAAATGTATTTTTCATAGAACTTGTGCCCATGCTATCAGTTAGATACAAGAGACTGTCACAGACAGTGAAGGTTCTTATTAAAAACTGATTTTGGTCTAGTTAAGGCTCAAAACACAACTCCAATCTGAAGATCAAAGAGGTGTCAGAATAAAGGCCAAAAGTAAAAGAGATCAATATCAAATATTTTATTTCTGAGGTTAATACATTTGCTTATAGAACCACACTGAACCCTCCATACTAAGGATGAAGCAAGTTTGGTACCCTAAGAAGATTGTAGGGTTTTTTTTTTTTTAAGGAAAACAATATTTCTTGGCTCAAGACAATAATAATTATATACCTACATTTGATGTACAAAGCTATTATGGATAAAAAGAGTTTAAAATTCCTTTAACAAATAATTGTTAATCTATAACTCCTAAAAGAATGTGTGTGTGCATGCGTGTGTGTGTGTGTGTGTGTATTCACCAATAACTGTTCCCCTATTACTACCTGATACAAACACCTTCCATAATTAGTGATTATCCTATAAAATATTAATATAAATGAATTCACTCTACCACAAAGATCATATTTGCTGAGCTGAGATGGAGCCACTAAATGACCTCTCAGGCTAGTACAAGTTTTATATGTGGTTACTACCATATTTCACCTTATATGATGAGGAAATGACCTAGAAATGTAAATGTTAGACACTAAATATGGGCTTAATTTTTAACAATTATTTTGGTTAATAAAAAAAAAAAGGAACAACTCAATCCTGTTCGTCCCCTTCAATTAGATGGGTACCAACCTCCTACCCAACTACAGACAGAAGAGAAGAAAAGATCAGAGCCTATGGGGGTAAGAATGTGAACATTACTGGGTCCTTTTCCATCACATCAGGCTTCCAAATGGAGTTTCTGGAAAACTGATCCTCAGGGTGAGCAGAGAAAGTCAGACAAGTCAGTTCTAGGAAAGGAAAGAACATTGTTTTCTAAAACCCATATTCTTGTCAGCAACATTAATAGGAAAAAATCAACTCTAATAAGATTCTCAGTTAAATATAGATTTCTATGTAAATTTAACAAACCTGAAGGGAAAATGTGATTTCTCCTATTCTAATAACTATTGTATGAGCCAACGCATATGTTGGTAGTTATATACATGACGATGATAAATTGCCCAGTGAAATTTAAGACTTACCAAAGTGAAATATGAATAGCTTTTATATTTTAAAATGCAGAAGTAAGGTTCCCTAAGACTAGTTTATAGCATGTTATTTTAAAGGATTACTACTATAATTTGAAGACAAGCCCATTCAAACTTTATCAAAATACATTATTCCTATTACACATTATTGGAGATTTATCTAGGCTATCTCTTAAAAATACTTCAAGTTAGTAAAACTTCACAAACTGCATTAAAATGCAAGTTTTAGAAGAAAGTTTACTTTATGCACATTTATATTACTCAGAATCTTTGTTGCTATTCTTACCGTGTACAAAATTAATTTGTTGAATGGCAATCAGTAGGGTTAAATACGCAAAAATGGCTGTATACATTGTCTTGTTGATTACACATTCTCTATTGTGAATATGTCTTTTTTTATAATTTTGAGGAAAAGAGCCTATGAAACAGAATAAATTAGGAAAGACGGAGTGGGTAGCAATTCTACCTGAAATATGGAATGAAAAGCCCAAAGTGCTTATTGTTAAGGGTGAATTGAGGGAAAAAAATAGACAAATGCAGGAATATCTGAGATTAAGATTGGAAAACATCAGAAAAGGTAGAGAGAATAAAGGCTGGAATTGCCAAGGAGAGAAAAGAGCAGTAAAATGAGTGAGACACCATTAATTCCATGACAGCAAGGCTGGGGAGGAGCAGAAAATAAAATAGAGCCAGTTGGCTTTCCAAAATGCAAACAAAAGGAGGTTAATAAATATATTAGCTAGAAATTGGTATTTCTCTTGTATTTATTGTTATCCAAAATTTCACACAAGTTCTCTGGGAATTTTAATAAAAACATTAATAGAAGGATAATACTGCAAAGTTTTTAATTAATACACATAAAATTTTGACAAATACAAAGTGATTTTTCTTTGATAGGCCGAAAAGGAAATAGGCAACAAAGCATCTGTAAAATATATCAATGGCAAGGGTATCTGGGTGTCTCAGTCGGGTGAGTTTCAAACCTTTGATTTTGGCTCAGGTCATGATCTCACAGTTCGTAGGTTCAAGGCCACCATCCGGCTCTGCACTGACAGCATGGAGCCTGCTTGGGATTCTCTCTCTCTCTCTCTCTCTCTCTCTGTCTCTCTCCCTCTCTCTCTTTCTCTCTCTCTCTCTCTGTCTCTCCCTCCCTCCCTCCCTCCTCAGCTTGCTCTCTATCTCTACCTCAAGATAAATAAAAATAAACTTAAAAATATGCATACTACCCACAGTGCCCCAACTCTGCATTGTTACTGAATCCTACCAGCTGAGTGCTGAATTTCGGTTCCTCACTGGGTCTCAGTCTGCGTCTCCACTGGTCACCCCTCTTTCGTGCCCGCTGGGATGTGGGGCTTCTTGGGTACCATTTCCTCTCTCCTGACACAGTATTTATTTGTTCCCAAGGGGTCACCTATTCAGTGAGCCTCTGTGTGTGTACGCAGGTACACAGTGTTTGCGCTGCAGGGTGAAATCTGTCTCCCCGGCCAAATACATGGAAGTTCCAATCCCCAGCCCTTCACATGTGACCTCATATGGACACAGGGCCATTGCAGATGTGGTTGAAATGAGGTCATACAGGGTTAGGCAGGGTCTTAATCCAGTAAATGGTGTTCTTAGGAGAAAAGAGGAATGAAGACCCAGACACACACTTAGGGGAGAAAAAGCCACATGAAGGAAGAGGCAGAGATTGGAGTGATGTCTCCCCAAGCCAAGGAAGGCCAAGGATGACTGGCTGTCAGCAGCGAGGAGCAGGCCAAGAGAGATACTCCTGCATGACCATCAGCATAAGCACAGGCCCTGTACTCACTGCGATTGCACGCCTCTGGCCTCCACACTGGGAGAGAGTACTATTCTCAGGTGTGAAGCCACCCAGTCTATGGGACTTTGTTATGGCAGCCCTGTGAAATGAACACTATTGGTTTGTTATTCATTTGTTCATTTATCCATTCATTCACTCTTTGACTCTTTAATTCACTTTGCTATTTTTCACAGGAGCCATGGGGAAGTAGGCAGCCAGGGCAGGTTCAGGCCACTCAGCCTCATGTATGACAAGTGGTAGGAGTGCAATAGATGCTTGTTCAGTCCAAAGGATTAGCTGAGATGCAGGTATTAAGATGGGTACTTGGGGAAGGAAAAAATGGGACAAAAAATGTAAATAAAATACAAGTTATCCAGCCTGACCAAAGTCAGTTCCCTGGTTTATATCTCCCTGGTTAAACAGTAAGAGATGCCTTTATTGTTTATGTATGGACTCTCCACCAAGTATCTTTGAACGTTCAAATGCATTTCCTTAAAAGCACATTCTAGCATGTATCTGTGGTGATTACTTCTTACTTCACCCAAATCTCATTCTTTTCTGTTGAGGAATACTCTTCCTTACCTGCTCCAGAGGGAGGACTATGCCATGGAAGGATAGACTTGCACTTACTAAAACCTCATAGAGCTACTAAGACCTCTCCCTATTTTGACATACAGATATTAAGACCACTGATGGAAGTTGACTTTCATGACCTTTCCTCCCATTTTCTGCTTCATCTTACTCTCCCAAGCCCAGGAGCAGATGAGGTCTGTGTGGAAAAAAAATAAATATCATGGCCTGAGTATCCAGTGTGCAACTGGCCAGGCCTCACTAGGATGAAGTCCTTGCAGACATCCTTAATTTGAACTTAATTGGCACCATTATTTTATCCCACTTCAAGGATGCCAATCAAATTTGGTCTTCCATGGCTTAAGGGAAACATAAGAATACCTACTTTTATCTCTTTGCAGTTTTTGTGAAGCTATAACATGAACAAAGAAGTTCCAATTCTATGCTCATTTGCTTCGTTTTCACTTTTGCAAGAAAAAGAGAGCATTTTGGTTTTGCTATCCTGGTGCTACAGCAGCGAGCTGGTAGGAGAAGGCACAGTGAAGTGTGAGCAATGGAAAGAGATCGAAGGACGCACTCCTTCTGTTCCGCCCACACTGTCCCGAGTAATAGCCACACTGGCTCGACCGAGACTAGAGTCTGGAAATGATGGTCAGGTGCATGAGTCATGTCAGGAAGAAAACAAAGCAAGACAAAAACAGGACACTGTGAGCAAAGCAAGCGAAAAAAATGTGCGATATTGTCTCATGGAACTTCTTAGTCAGTGGACATATTTGGGGGCGGGTCAAACATCCAGATGACCTGCACTGTTCTGATCCTCTGTCCTCTGTCGCCTCTCTGCTGGCTGTCCCTGCCTTGCTCCTCCTCAGGGCACATCTCCTCCCGTCCGCGGCCCTGTGTCCCGCTCCCACTCTGTCAGAGTGCACACAGGGCTTGCATTCAGCTTGCTAAGGAGGCTTGGTAAGGAGAAGCCACTTGCCTGGAACAAAGCTGAGAGTCCTGGTAAAAGCATTTGCTGGGAGCTCAGTCCTGGCGGGGACCTGGGCGTTTGCTGGGTAATCAAGCTTTGCAAAACTGAGTTCCCAGAAGGTTTACAATATCAGGATATATCTTTCCCAGGCTTGTATTTGAGTCAAGAAGCAGAGACACAGAAGCCTGAGGAAGTCGACTAATACCTTATGACTATCAATGGGACAGTGAGGGAAGAAAGCTTAACAAGAAAGACTTGGTAAAAAATTAAAACACTGCTTTTTTCTTCTCTCTCTCTCTGCCCTGCTTTAAGAACTACTATACAAGTGTCCTCAGTATCTCAGCCACCTTTCACCTTCACTTGACCTCCAACCTCTGCCACTCTTTCTCCAAACTTGACTTTACGACCTTGAGCGCCATCAGTTTTTCAAAACCCAAAGCAAGGCATTTTGAAACTACTGTCTACGACTTTACAGAGCAAATCTATTTATAAGACCGCTGGCTTGGTCCTACTGAAAAAGTCCTTCATAAATGCCGGTGATGATCATATTTGGGGGGAAAATATTAAGTGCTTTTCAATTTATGCATAACCTTTCCAAGCCCAGCTGTATTTAACGGAGTTATAACCTGTCAAAGTTCTTTATTCTCCTTTCTCTATTTATAACTGCAAAGCCAACTTCCTCGGCACATAGCAGCTGCATCGAGGAGACCCATGAAAGATGGGGTGAGTGGGAAAGAGGCCATGGCTGCTGCCGTGTGGGCTGTGCCGGCACTTGAGTAAAGACAGATGAGAAAAAGAAGGCGTGCTTGAGTGAGGAAAATAGCACACTGCACTTAAATGGAAGGCAGAAAATAAAGTGGGTGCCGGGTAAAGATACTAAACTATTTAAGGAGCAAAGTACCTGAAGAGAGCTATGCGAGTGGACTGTAGTAGGCACAACTCCTTAAAATCAGTGAAAGGAGGGGCGCCTGGGGGGCTCAGTCAGTTAAGCGTCTGACTTTGGCTCAGGTCATGATCTCACGGTTTGTGGGTTCAAGCCCTGCATCAGGCTCTGTGCTGACAGCCAGCTCACAGCCTGGAGCCTGTTTCAGATTCTGTATCTCTATCTCTCTGACCCTCACCTGTTCACACTGTCTGTCTTTCTCAGAAATAAATAAAACACTAAAAAAATATTGAAATCAGTGAGAGGAAAATCACTTCTTCCTGGGCACAATTTTAGGACCATGCAGCATCCTGTTGCCTCTTGAACACCTTGTCCCCTCTTGCACGCGCACTGGGAACAGCACATCAGGTTTCTGAGAGGGACCTTCTGAGAGGTGAGGGGCATGCCCAAAGGGTTGGCAGCCATGTTGCATCAATGGGACAATCACCATGGAAGGCCTGGTGTCACCTGTTAGAGGTGGTCCTCTGTGTCTGCACAACATGCTGGGGACACATCCATCCTCACACTCAAAATGTGACATTATCTATTTCTGCCCTGGGGACACAATAAACCAATCAAGGAGGAGCTAAGTCAGGATCATCTTAACACTGAGGTGCCTGACCTAGGGCTGAGCGTAAGGGAGTTTGTAGATGGGACTCTCCTTTGGAGTCACTAAGTATAAGCTACTTGTTTTCTAGTGATATTTGTTGGTGAGGCTGATTAACTTCTATTTTGTTTATGTACATATATATATATGCCTTTACTTATATATATTTTTATAAAATTGTACACATCATGCATGTATTAGGTATATATTATACAGTTCTGTGTGATTTTATATGAACACATATCACACTTATGCAGCGAAGGATGTAGAGAAACCTTTAGACTCTAATATGGAAAAAGATGATTCAAGTTTAGGATAGTAAATTCAAACTATGAAGTATGGCAGTGGTAAAATAGACTTGCATCTCTCTAACTCTATCTGGACAAAGGAAACTAATGGTTTTTGGCTCCTATCACACTGTTCCAGGCACTTAGCTAAGCCCTCAGGATGCATGAAATCTAATCCTCCAAAGATCCATTGAGGCAGATTCAACCTTTACTTAACAAATGAGGAAAGCGACCAATGAAACACGTTGGCCACAGATTCTTTAGTGTCAAGTCCAAGAGCAATCTCTAGGATAACTCAGGGGCTTTCAAGGTGAGGGTATTTGTCTCCCACTTGAATCCCAGGAATCAAAATAATTCACACAAGGAATGAATTATTTAGATCAGAAAACTCAACATTGTATTAACCCGGCCCTTGGTTCTACACAAAAAGTAGAGCTAAATCTTCCTTAGAGGAAAAACAAAACAACTTATTCAGCCACAGAATATCTCACAACAATCTACTCAGGACATGGCATCTGCTAAGAGAGACACACACGGAATAGGAAATGTAGTCACTTCTGTGTAGGGTTTTAAACCACGTTAAAGAAATAAAAGAACCATAGGGATGCCATCCAAGAATAAGGCAAGAAGTAAATTAAGGAACATGAGAGAGACTGAATCAGGAAAGAACCTCTTGAGAATATCCTAGGATTCTGGATACGCACAGGTCGGGGGAAGTCAGCACAGAACAGGGAAACTTTGTGAAAAAGTCTGGGATGGAGAATGAGAGAGGTGTTTTGGGGGGAGGGGGAGACATGCTGCACCAGGTAAAGATTAAGTAGACAAATCTACCTAGAGGTGTGCGAGCGCAGCGAAAGCCTTGCTAAGGCACATGCAAAGCTAACACAGGAAACTGTTTTTATGAAGCACAGTTATACCATTTGGTGATGAACTGATTAGACGTAAACTTTCAAGAGGCCATGTTACGATGTTTTTTCAACCATGAAGGAGTAAGTGATAAAATATACGATGGCAGTAATGAAACAAAAGATCAACTCTATCTTGAACATAACTGCAAATTGCACCACTAACTGCATTTCCTTCCTCACCCTCTACAATGCAGGGTGTGTGACAGACAGTTAACTTCAGTAAAGACTCTTAAATGCTGAAAGTGAAGAAAGAGTCACGTTGATCTGACTGTTGACAAGAACAGTGGACAAATTAGGAAGTGAGGGTGAGGAGATAGAAGGAGGCAAGCTGGGATTTTGCGTATAATCTCTACAACTGGCACCACCGAGTACAAACAGCTCCAAGGAGGAGAATGGCAAGAGGCACAGGACGCTACGGGTTGGAGTTTGATTCACTGACACAGATTTGAGTGTTGAGGGTGTGGGGATTAACGCTCCAGGGGTATGAGCACAAGGCAAGGAAAGCACGTATCTGTGGGCTAACTGGACCCCAGAGGAAGGGAAGAGAAAGACCCATTCTAGGAGATAGAGAAGTAAAAGGAGGTGAGAGAATACGATGAATACAATGGCACCAAAGAGGATGGACAGACAATTCCAAGGGGAGACTGACTTACATAGTAAAAGCGTCAACACAGAGAGATCACGAAAACGCTACGTAATGTCAGTTATTCGAGTTGTTATATGCATGTTACCAGGCATACTCGATAACCATGACTCAGGAGAACTCACACATGTACAGTGATAAATCCACACAGCGGTGTTCACAGGACATCGAGATAAGATTTAATCAACTAGCACCATACAGAAACACAGGATGGATCTCATCAAATAACACTAGGCAAAATCTCCCACACAAAACAGTACATAGAGAAGGATTTCTTTTGTGCACACTTAAACATGAAAGGCAAAGGACTGATTTCATCAATGCAACCTCAGATGTTGTAGACTTGACACTAAAAAGAACAAGGTAGTTATTACTGAGAAATTGGGGAGTGTGGGCATGTTTGGGGGAGGGGGAGATGGCAGGGAGGGGCCTTTCTGGGATTGGAGATGTTCTATTCCTGGACCGGATGAGAGTTAGTCTGGTTTTCAAGATGTGGATAAAGAACGGAGTTGTAAATCTTAGTTTGGGCCCATTTCTGAATGTGAGTTATGTTTCACAATTTTTAGAGAGGTTTTTAAAAGGGAGGCAAGTCGATTTACTGTAAAAGTAGGTAGGAGGGTCTACTGCTTGGAGGATTTCTCTTAATCTCTTTGTGGAGGGATCTCATTCTGTTCCATACTAAATAAGGTATTTCTAGAATTAGGATCTTTTACAGCTTGCATATCATTGCCCTTGTTTGCAGCCCTTTGATTTACACGTGCTGAGAGGAGGATGGTGCCTAAATGAATGTCATTATTAGAATTTTTGAGAGACTGCTCTCGGTTAACACATCAGAATCAGTGGGCCATGAAGAAAAACATACATAAGGACGTAGACTATGAAGGAAAGGATTATCACCATTACATATATTCATTCCAATTGTGATCCTTGAGCAGAATGCCTCAAAAGATAGATGACATGCTTTTTTGTCCTAAATATAGCCTAAAGTTCATTATCTCATTTTTTTTTTTTACAAATAGTTTATTGTCAAATTAGTTTCCACATAACACCCAGTGCTCATCCCCACAAGTGTCCTCCTCCATGCCCACCCCTCCTCCCCCCACATCCACCAGTCCTCAGTTTTTGTCAGCATTCAAGAGTCTCTCATGGTTTGCCTCTCCCCCTTTCCCCCACCATTTCCGTGACCTCCACCGCAGCAACTCATTTATTTTTTTTTAATATTTCTTTATTTTTGAGAGAGACAGATGCAAGTGAAGGAGGAGCCAAGAGAGAGGGAGACACAAAATCTGAAGCAGCTCCAGGCTCTGAGCTGTCAGCACAGAGCCCGACAGGGGGCTCAAACTCAGGGACCATGAGACCATGACCTGGGCTGAAGTCAGACACTTCCCTGACTAAGCCACCCAGGGGACCCCATTATCTCATTTAAAATATCATTCTAATTTTATTAATCCCTATTTAAACAACCATTTTAAATAACAGAATGTACATACTCAGCAGTGGAATTATTGGATCATAGAGTAATTCTAGTTTTCATTTTCTGAGGAACCACCATAGTCTTTTTATACCACTGGTGTGGCCCCCCCTAGTTTGCATTCCCACCATCAGTGAGGGAGGGTTCCTTTTTCTCCACATCCTCACCAGCACCTGTTGTTTTTTGTGTTGTTAATTTTAGCCATTCTAACTGATAGGAGGTGGTATCTTATTCTGGTCTTCACTTGCATCTCCCTGACGATTGGTGATGCTGAAAATCTTTTCCTGTGTCTGTTGACCATCTGTATGTCTTCTTGGAGAAATGTCTTTTCACGTCCTCTGCGTATTTTTTTTTTCATTTTAATTCTTAATTTATTTTGAGAGAGAAAGGATGAACCCAAGCAGGAGAATGTGGGAGGACAGGGGAGGGAGGGAGGGAGGGAGAGGGAGAGGGAGAGGGAGAGAGAGAGAAAGAGAGAGAGAGAGAGAGAGAGAGAGAGAGAGGGAGACAGAGAGAGAGAGAGAGAGAGAGAGAGAGAGAGGGAGAGAGAGAGGGAGAGAGAGAGGGAGAGAGAGAGGGAGAGAGAGAGGGAGAGAGAGAGGGAGAGAGAGAGGGAGAGAGAGAGAATACCAAGCAGGCACTGTCCTGAAAGCATGGTTCAATCTCACAAACCATGAGATCATGACCTGACCTAAAATCAAGAGGCAGACACTAAACCAGCTAAGCCACCGAGGCATCCCTAGGCCCATTTTTTAAGTGAAAAAACTCACTCAGAGGAAAACAAATATAATTCCACTCATTTGTGGAATTCAACAAACAAAGAAAAAAGAGATTTTTTTAAAAAAGCAAAACACAGGGGCACCTGGGTGGCTCAATCAGTTAAGTGTCCAACTTTGGCTCAGGAAATGATCTCACAGTTCCCGGGTTCAAGCCTCCCATCAGGCTCTGTGCTGACAGCTCAGAGCCTGGAGCCTGCTTCAGATTCTGTGATTTCCTCTCCCTCTGCCCCTTCTCTGCTCATTCTCGCTCTCTCTCTCAAAAATAAATAAACATTAAAAAAAACAGACTCTTAAAATACACACTGATGGATGCCAGAGGAGGGGGTTGGGTAAACTAGGTGATGGGGATTAAGGAGTCTGGTTCCCATAATGAGCACTGAGTAATGTATACAAGTATTGAATCGCTATATTCTACAGCTGAAACTAATGTAATGCTGTATGTTAATTAGGAATTAAGAAATAAATAACAAATGTAACATAGCAAAAAGAAAACTTCAAAGATGAAAAGCTTAGAAATCACATGAACAGGTCTTATGTCAACAGAAACTCTTTTACAAGATTCCAGTGTATTTACAGAGACAATGAAAACACATTTTAATTGTGGGTATGCAAGATTCCAGTTCTAACCTTTGCAGTCTGAAACCAAACAAAGTAGTGCTTATAAACTGTTCCAAAACTATGAGTGAATATGTTCTTTGCAAACCCACATGCCTATCAATCCCTGAATTCTAACTATGGATTGTATTTTGATTAAAAAAATCTTTACTCCCCAGAGAATAAACATTCTTGAGAACAAAGACATTTTTATTTGTGCTGTAGTAGAAAGAGCATAGACTTACAACTAGGAAATTCTGGGTTCAAATCCTTGGTGCTTACAAGATGTAGGTCTCTAGATTCTATAAGCCTCAGTCTTTGTCCCAATAAAAGGGCAGTTGCATGGATCAAATGATAAGACCCAGGCACCTAAAGAGGTCTCCAGCATTATGATTACTGCTCAAAACAAACAAACAAAAAAAAAAACAACAAACCCCGTTTTAGATCTCACACAGTTTCCTTACTTACTGTTGGTCATTGTAGCTGAAAAAGTTCTATTCCCCGGGGAGACAATACCACTAAATTCTCAGGGCCTTGTCCTTTGTGAGCCATTTGTCCCATATGAATGCACATTAAACTCAATACATCCTCTTCACTATATCAGCTTCCATAGTTCCCCTTTTACCTAACTAGTCGCTCTTTCACAGGTTTGTTCTACATTCCATCGAGCTATTACAATCAGATCCTCACCTTTATTTGTAAACGGCTATTGATGGTAAATTCCATGAGATCAGGGACCAGATCTGTTTTTGCTCAACAACAAATCCCGGGATCTATCACAGTGGAGTGTCCAGGTAGGTAATGAATTTTTGGAAAAAAAAAAAAATAGAAAAACAGCTCCACAAAGCCCGTCCATCAGCTGTATGGTCTCTTGTTCCGCTCGATAGCTAGTTGGCTTCTGTTTCTAACTAGTACCACAGGGTTAAATAGCCTGAGAGTTAATATCTCTAGTATAGAAAAAAAGTTATTACAATTGAAACTATTACAAAAAAATACCCTTAACTTCAATAAAGAAACTTAGTTGAGCGCCGGGCGCCGTGGCGCCCGCCTGGAGTCCCAGCTACTCGGGAGGCTGAAGCCGGAGGATCGCTTGGGCCCAGGAGTTCTGGGCTGTCGTGCGCTAGCCTATAGTGTGTCCACACTAAGTTCGGCATCAATACGGTGACCTCCCCGGAGTGGGGGATCACCAGGTTGCCTAAGGAGGGGTGAACCGGCCCAGGTCGGAACAGAGCGGGTCAATAAAGAACCTTAGTTCTATAAAGTAATCCAGCATTCATAGGCCTAAATTGTGAATTTAAAATCTAGAAAATTACATGTAATTTTTATAGTGTAAATAGCCTTTCCTTATATTCTTTTTTTAAAATATTTTTTATTTATTTCTAGGAGAGAGAGAGAGAGACAGCGTGAGCAGGGGAGGGTCAGAGAGAGAGGGAGTCACAGACTCTGAAACAGGCTCCAGGCCCTGAGCTGTCAGCACAGAGCCCGACGTGGGGCTCGAACCCACGAACCATGAGATCATGACCTAAGCGAAAGTCGGACGCTTAACCGACTAAGCCACCCAGGAGCCCCCCTTTCATTATATTCTTAATATCTCCCTAAAATGGATAGTCCCACTCATTCTATACAAGTCCACAGTGCCTATAATTACTGCCCTGTCCTACAGTAAGCTGAGTGATAGCTTACTGTATGAAAGGTTTTGATGTTTGTTTATTTAATAGATACTGGGATGCTACTGTCTAAAAGTGCTTTGTCACCTGAAACTAACATGTCAACTACACATCAATAGAAATAAATGAATAAGTAGACAGACAAATACCACTGCTCTGTGATTGCTGTCACATGAATACTCTGATTGTGGAGATACCAGCTAATGAAATAAGATAAGAAAATAAGTTTATGTAACTAAGTTATTTCCAAATAAATTTGGAAAGAGAGAAAAAAATTGTTTATTTGTACATGATATAATTGTATTCTTAGAAACCCCAAGGCAATACAACTAAAGCACTATTAAAACCAACAGATGATTTTGCTAAAAAGGTTGATATATGAAACAATATGAAAATCAAGGTAAGCTACCGATGCAACTAGTTTGAGAAACAAAAATCAGTACAGTTAAGGCAGTAACTCATCACTCTCAGCAAATGGACCACAGGCATTAATTCTAGACTTGTCTACAGAACAAGCAAGAGCTAGATGTTACGGGACAGAAATGTGGAGCCACGGAAAGGCAGTGTTACGACACGCCTTGTGAACTATAAAGCCATGTAGAAAGGTTCACTGCTATGACTTTAATGTTGCTTTTAAAGGACTTTCCCTTAGAGTGATTGCTCTTCTTAGAATTGTTGGTTTGGGAAGCAATCTCCCATGTGATTGTACTTTAAAACAGAACCAGAATCTCTGCAGCCACTCTAGAAAACAGCATGGTGCTTCCTCAAGAGATTAATAATAGAGTACTACATGTTCCAGAAACCCCAATTCTGGGAAAAGAACAGAAATGAGGATCTTGAAAAGATACAGCATTAATCACAATAGCCAAGATGTTCAAGCAACCCAAATGACCCCTGAGAGATAGCATATAGACAACAGAATATCTTTTGGCCTTAAATAATGTGTCCTGTGTCTTGTAGTTTTATTTGGTTAGATCAGCGGACCCTAGATTTGTGGAACAAAGTGTCCCATAACTTTATTATAAAATGATGAGGATAGTGATTATGTGTTTTGGTTTTTAAAAAGGAAAATCACTCAACATCAGGGAAATACAAATCAAAACCAAAATGAGATGTAGCCTCACATCTATCAGAATGGCTAACATCAACACACAAGAAACAAGTGTAGGCAAGGATGTGAAAAAACAAACAAACAAAAAAAGAACACTTTTGCACTGCTGCTGAGAACGCAAACTAGTGCAGCCACTCTGGAAAACAGTATGGAGGTTCCTCAAAAATTGAAAATAGAACTACCCTATGTAGTTCATTTCTCAAAGAACATGAAAACACTAATCCTGAAGGATACGTGTCTCCCTATGTTCATACCAGCATTATCTACAATAGCCAAATTATGGAAGCAGCCCAAGTGTCCTTTGATAGATAAATGGATAAGGAAGATGTGGTGTGTGTGTGTGTGTGTGTGTGTGTGTGTGTGTGTGTGTGTGTATTACTGAGTCATGAAAAAGAACAAAATTTTGCCATTTGCAATTATGTGGGTGGATCTAGAGATTATAATATTAAGTGAAATAAGTGAAGTAGAGAAAGATAATATTTATATGTGGAATTTAAGAAACAAGACAAGCAAAAAGAAAGAAAAAAGAGCAATACACCAAGAAATACTCTTTGTAGAGAACAACCCAAGGGTAACCAGAGGGGAGGTGGCGGGAAATGGGTAAAACAGGTGATGGGGCTTGAGGACGCACCTATCGTGAGGAGCACTGAGTGATGTGTGGAGGTGCTGAATCACTGTATCGTCCACGTGTAACTAATACAGCACTGTAAGTTAACTATATTAGAATTAAAACTTAAAAACTAAATAAGATTTAACCAAGAAAGAGAAACTGCAGTTCTATTCAGAGACATCATGATATTGGTGTTTGACTCAAATTTTAAGTTTCTTAGAATTAACTTTTATAAATGGGAAGGGTCTTTAAGATCAATGACCCAAATGGCTCTCTATTTTTTTTCCTTGTGAGAAGCTTCTCCTCAGTCAGCAGGGCCTGCAAAGCCCAAGTGGCTGTGAGCAGGCAGAACCCTAGTGGCTCAACATCCACCAAACACCCCCTTCCAAAAGTGACTCCCAAGATCCCTTTCTCAAACCACTGGAGCAAACCAATGCAGAATTTTATTTAATTTTTTAATGTTTATTTATTTTTCATAGAAAGACAGAGCATGAGCAGGGGGAGGGGCAGAGAGAGACGGAGACATAGAATCTGAAGCAGGCTCTAGGCTCCTAGATGTCAACACAGAGCCTGATGTGGGGCTTGAACCCACGACCCTTGAGATTATGACCTGAGACAAAGTCTGATGCTCAACTAACAGAGGCCCCAAACCAATGCAAGATGTTTAACAATCAGAGCTTAAGCCCAGCCCCAACCCCTTCATTTGATGAGGAAACCGAGGTGCGGTGAGGTGCTCAAACTCTCCCCACAAGCTAGTGTGAGAGCTGGCCCAGACACCAGGCACTGAGATGCCAGGGCTCTTTGGTGCTGGCTCACAGAGCCAACTGCATCTGCAGAAATTCAGAGAGCCAACTGCCATCACTGTGGTGGCAGGAAGTCACCCATGGTGAAAATATTTAAATCTCAGAAATGAGCAAATGTTCCAAATCAGGGCTTTTCCCAGGAAAGTGGCTGTGAAAGATGTATCAGCCCACCTCAGGACTTCCTGACTTTGTATGTTATACAGCACCCTCAAAGCATCCTACAGCTCTTTGATAGGAAACATAATTTTAAGTTAATACAAAATTTAAAATAAAGTAAATATAACCAAAATAAGGGAACATTAGTGACATAAGAGAGAAACAAAACTCTGAAAGTAATAAATCTTGCTTATGGAACATCAAATCTAATTTTGTTGCTAATGATAAACAAAAATTTTAAAAAATCAATACGACCATTAGAACAAAATAAATCTCTATTTAAATAGTGAAAGTTGGTATTTCCTTCCTGAGCTCATATGCTAACAGGAATTGCTTCATTTAATTAGTTGATTCCTCAACATCTTAATATTTATAAACTATAAAATTATGGGATCACATGATGGGTGACTCTTGCATTTTGAAGAGAGAAATTTACGTCTTTCTGTCATAACCAAACCACGGAGCGTGGTACCCATGTTTACACTCTTTTGCTGAATGATGTTGTGAGACTTCAGATTCCTCTAAATGAAACTCACGACATTGGACAAAGCTCTAAAGCTATGATGCTATGACATATCAATTCTGTTTCTACCAACCAAGGAGTGATCAGCTCAAGGAGAGCACTTTCTAGAAAATGTTTACCATGGGAGTCATACAGTGAGAGGTATCACTGACATTTCTGAGAAAGAATCAAAACTTTTATGTCTTATCACCCAGAAGGTTAAGAAATATAAAGAGGATGTCATAACCAAAGCTAATAACTCCATAAGCCTATCTGGGAGCCAATGCTTCAATTAATTAATTGTTTTATCAGACATCGAAGCTATTCTGTCACATAGATAACGAAGGTCCAAGGAGAATCGTGAGCTCCTGCTTTGGGGATGAACACAGTAGTGTGCACAGCTCACCAGCACCCTGTGATAAAGCCACCACCCAGAAGGGATGGACGCCACATTTGGGCATGGGGTCTCCGTGTGTGCCTTCCATCTGCAGTAACGGATGTGGAAGGGGACCCCGAGGAGGGACCCCGGATCCCCGCACGGTGCACGGAGGACAGATATTCCTCTGACTTCAACACCACCCAGGACTCTTACAAGAGCAAGACACTATCTCTACCAAATAAGACCCTGACATTTCTGTCCATTTTTATACAGCCTGGCCTCTGCTGAATTATATGACCAGCTTCTCCACTTTCTGCAAAATATGTTCTTCTATCAGTCTAAACATGGTAAAACGAATATAAATCCTTCAAGTGAACTTTCCTAAAAGGGTGACCCCTAATGTACAGAATATTCACACACATCTTTTTAATTAGAAAAGGATGTGTCTGATACGTGTAAGAATGATAATGCTATAAAATAAACACAAAAGGAGCATTCAACTGTTGTGTTTCAGGTAGTTTTTCCATCCTTAAATTATAAGGACAGAATGATCAAATACCATTGTTTTCTAAAGAAACTGAACCAATGAAGAAATTTCTAACAATGTTTTTCTAAGACAGTCTCATAAAGTCTTACATTTTTGTAAAGAAATCACATATTTAAAAACACTTATTGGGGTGCCTGGGTGGCTCAGTCAGCTAGGCGTCTGACTTTGGCTCAGGTCATGATCCCACAGTTCATGCGTTCAAGCCCTGCTTCTGGCTCTGAGCTATCAGCATGGAGCCTGCTTGGGATTCTGTCTCTCTCTTTCTCTGCCCTTCCCCCTTCTTTCTCTCTCTCTCTCTCAAAAATAAACAAACATTTAAAAAAAGAAAATATTTAAAAAGTTAACACAAAAGAATGTTTATTTTAGTCCTAGGATTCATTTTTCTCTTACATTTCTATACGTTTTATAAGATGAAACTTTTACGTTACTCTGAATTTCTATAGGTCTCTATAAAGAAATCATTGCCCTGGTTTGTTCACTACCCAATACAGAAGCTTTCAGAGCAGATACCCATGTAAACGTTAACTCAGCAATACCATGTTTCCTACATGTCTATTTCTCATCAAATTGCAGCTCATCATACACTTCGTGGAAAAAAAATGATTGTTTAATAAATTCCACTCTGCTCCTTTGACCAGGTCTCCCTTCAGGTCACGTCAGTACTGTCTGGAGGATACGACTCAAATGTGCTTGTTCTCCAAACATTACCATTTACCTAATGCTTAGCCGGTGCTGGGAAACTTCACTCTGGCTAGTGATACCAGAAAAAAAAAAAATAGAGAAAAAAAAATGCATAAGACAATTTGCTTACCCTTAAAAGGTGCTCTTGACAGTGATGTGGAAAAATATTAATATTTAATTAGCATGCATGGATTCATAGTATGTAACAGTGGTATAAAAACAGAGACATGGGAGGGGATACCGATCTCCAACTGAAGCAAATAAGAAAGTTTGACAGAAGGGGAAATAGTCGATTTGGGCAATGGAAGAGGATAAATATTCATTGGGCAGATGAGAAAGAAGCGGCACTCTTCAGGCTGAGAGGTGGCCCATTGATCCAATGACATCTTGATGACTGTCGGTAGGAACTGCAAAGGGATAAATGTCACAAGCACGCGTTTATCTTAACAATCAAGGGTTTCTATGGAAAGGAAGGGAGGGTGTCAGACAGCAGCCAGTTTTAGTCTGAGATCTTTAATAGGTAAGTGGAGGATACTTGGAATTATATGAGAGAGATGAGAAAATAGTTTTAGCAGGACCATATAGGAACATTACAAGAGGGAGGATGTGAAGCAGACAGAACAGAACCTTTCTCGGTCCCCAGATTGGAGCTGTCACCGTGGAGGGGACATCTGGGGACTGAGGGCTGTCTAGTAAAGAGGAAACCCAGTGATATTGCAGATGTAGGAGGCAGTGCAAAATAAAACAATCTGCTTTGTTCGGCTCCTAGGAAGTGTCATTTTTAGCATCTCTATGCTGCTGCTTAAAGTCAGTTCACTTAAGGGGCATTTATTTTTCTTCTTGTCTGTGCCTCATTTTGCTACGCACTCCGGGGTGAAATGATGATGAAGATAATACAAGGTTTTGCCCACAAGGAAGTGACAAGGCTGTGTAGGATGGAGCTTCGAGTGAGTTCAAAGAGCAGTGTTAATGATGCTGATATAGAATTTTACACATAACCAATTAAATTCCTATGAAATAAGTAAAAATTCTATTCTAGAATTTAACTCCATGATATTTTCTTTTTTTTAACAAAACATCCAAGCCCTATAAATTCACATGCTGGATTCTACTGTGTATTAGAGAGAGCAAGGAAAACCAGTGATATGCTGTATCTTCGATTAATAAATGAGTCACAGCATGGGGGAGATGCCAGAAAAAAACCAACAGAAGATACCTTAGTTCCTACCTTCCCAAACCCAACAGAAGATCCCTTAGTTCCAGAGAGGCTGATACTGGGTTTGGAAAAGTTTTTAGCTGCTTCAAAGAGGAATCAGATGTATTTAAATGTAAAGGTGTAAAACACTCATAAATTATTTCAGGGGGATGTCAAAAGAGTGAGTCAGGATATGTCAACTATTTAAAAATACTAACTTTCACTTCTTTTTCTTTTCTTTTTTTTTCCAGAAATGCAAAGCTTTCTAGATGTTTTCAACAGCATCTCTGTCTTGAAGACTATACCTAAGTAGCATGAGGTGTACTGGGGTATAAGTCCGCCAGGACAGGTTAAAGGTCAAATGTGAGGTGAATCTTCCAGGTTCACTGGGGCTTCATCATATCCATACAAAGAAGCATAGACCCTCCCTTCTTCTCTATGGTCTTTCCCCAGTCGGCCCCTGGTAAACCAGCTACATAAGGAAAGCAACGGCCCTTCACAGACTGTGAAGTATCAGCAAATGGTGACCCCTGGAGACAGAAGGAAGCCCTCACGGCAGCCTACTCTGCTAGTCTGTGTTATCAGGACAGAAGACAAGGTGTGAAGACAATACCAGAAGCAGGACAGGAGAGAGTTCAATGACAGCAGAGGACAGTGGAAAACAAGGGAGGGGGGAAAGAGAAACACTGGCCACACGAGTCAGGTAAGCAATCAAATCGCTGAGGAGAATTAAGTGACAGCATACACTGATGTCCCAGAGACTCACAGCAAAGGTAAGAAACCTAGGCATTGTGATTCTTACCAGAACTTATAATGTCTGTGACCTCTCCAAACGAAGAGAAAAAACTCACACAGAAATGGAAAAGATGGCGGTCACTAGAGCCTGTGTTGATGACGGGGACACTCTCAGCCTGGGCACCAGGTCCCTGGTGACGGGAAGAGGGCTACTATTTCAGGAGTGGCAGAAGATGTCTAGGATAGCTATTCAATGCGTAATTAGACTTTAGCAAACATGTCCTTCTGTACCTCTGTGTCTTTAGTCTCACCTCATTACACGGAAGCTGAAGGAGTGAATTTTGATGACCCTTTCATCACCAGACTGGGTCAATCTGGGACCATTGCTCATCCAGCGAATGGGAGTCAGCAGAGTAATACTAATGCTGGCCAACATTTTCAAAGGGTTACTAAACATTATGCCAAGTTATTTATAACTAATATTTTACTTATCAAAAAACTTCTCATCATCACCCTGTTTTGCAGATACACAACAGAAGATAGGGGAGTTAAATCGCCCCAAACACACAGCTGGTCCTTGGCAGGATAATGACACCTCTCTTCTCTGAGCAGGGATTGTATTGGAGTCCTGACAGAATTATCTCTACTCCTCAGCATTTCCCACATCATCCATACATTTCCCTTACATTTTTGGAGCCCAATATAAAGCACCCTGCATGAGGAAACAAAACCCTATATGTTGTTACAAAGCAAATTCTGTACTAAGAGCCAACAGAAGAGACTTCACATTCCATAAATTATCAGAAGATAATTCATTATCTTAGGGGAATCTCCTCCTCTCCCCTAGACTTCCCAACCTCTCTACCTCCCTCTGCACCTCCCTCCTTCAGAGCAGAGAGGTTATACTAGATCACCTTTAAGCAACGTTTGAAAGCCTCCTTCACCCCATGGAGCTGTTTCCTACACTTTCCCAAGCTTCATTCCTCAGAGTCATCCTTCAGCCAGGTCAGTACTACCCTCTCTGTTCAATTTTCGTGTGAACAGAATATCAACATGAGATTTAACAAGTTCTCATGACTTTGCTAATTTGTGTTCCCAGCAGAGCAAGTCTGTCAGAGGGTCCGGCCTGTGTACTGACCCATTTGTAACTTGTACTCATGGAAAATGAATTCTAAGGGTTGGGAGGTGAGCAGCCAGCTTAGGTCCTGATTTCTAAGGTTGTGAGCATTCGGCTCCACCTCCCAACAGGCCATCATACACAGCAGAGAAGGATGCTTGGGGGGTGGGGGGGTGCAAATTTCTGTCCTTTTCAAATCAAGGGAGAATACAAATTGGCCTTGTTACAAATGTGTGGGTTTCAGTTTTCTGGTTTATATAGAATTATTGTTTCAAAAAGAACAGAAAAAAATGAATAACTCCAAAGCTTTTAGAGAGCTATTCTTTTAAACACACATCTCCAAATATCACCTGTGGAGGTATAATTGCACTAGGGACCACCTTTAAATTATGTGAATAGATTGTGAGCCTTCTAGACCCAGAGGAGAAATGGCATGTCTAAGCTAGAACAGTTACCTTTTGCTATCAATAGGAACTCCTGTTTTCCGAAGTTAACTGGGCAATAACATCAGGTCAGTATACTGTTTAAGTTAATATTAGTGTTCACTGGAGAAACAAAAGAGAAATAATGAGAAGAAAAAGAAGTCTTTTATACCTATGCTGTATATTTGGAGAAGTATACAGTTTTTTGTTCTTAGGCACTTTAATAATAAACACTTTCCTTAATGATAAGTGGGGAATATTGGCTAAGCAATGTTTGCTCTATGATGCACTGCTCGCAAAGTCATAGAATTTTTTATTCAGTAGGTCTGTTTCTGATGATAACTCAAGTTTGGGGAAATGCTGGCCTCATGGTTTGGCACTACTGAAGTTGGAATCTGAGGTCAAGAGTGTCTCACACTTGAACGATCATGCCTTGTTAGGTCTAGAGAGCATTCTAATGTGTCTTAGCTGGCTCAAGCTGCTATAACAAAATACCACACTTGGTAGGGGGTAGGGGATTAGATAACAGTAATTTATTTTCTCACAGCTCTATAGGCAGGAAAGTCTAAGATCAATGTGTTGACAGAGGTAGTATTGGGTAAAGTCTCTCCCCTTGGGTTGCAAATGATCACAGGCTTCTCCCCGGGTCCTCATGTGACCTGTCTCCTTTGTACGTGTGCATACACACAGAAAGAGAGAGATATTGATTCTCTGTGTCCACACTTACAAAGATACTACTCCTATCAGACCATGGCCCCACCTAGGACCTCATTTAGCCTTAATCACTTCTTTAGGGGATCATTTCCAAAAACAGCCACACTGGGCTTCAGCATGTGGTTTTCAGACAGAAACAGTCCATACCGCCATCCTATAGGATGGATCCAACCCTGGAAGAGAAGCCTGATCACATGCTTGTTTCAAAAGTATCCCCAGAAGACCGTCAAGGTCAGGCACATCTAGGAATTACTGAAGAGGGTAGATTAAGAGTTAAGAACTCAGAAAAATGGATGGAGAGTTCAACTCAACACTTAGCCATTGAGGCCACCTGACCCAATCAACATTAATAAGTCTTGGTTTTCTTACTTTTTAAACGATAATATCAGTATAGGCCCCGTTTAATAAAAGGGGAAAACTCAACTGTCCAAATATAGCATCTGGTACCTAATAAAGATAAAAGAAATTAAACCTATTCTCAGCAAATTCTCCAAAATATGATTGTGGAGATGACAGGAATAATTGTTATAGAAATTCCTTGGTTCTCAGTATTAGCTGCTGTTAATGTTTTCCAATTTATAGCAGTAGAAAACTTCCCTTCCCTTCCCAAATCAGTCAAACTAGAAACAAAGCTGGCTCTATAGAGAAAGCAGTCAGAACACAGATTCATTACAAATCTCACCCAAGAAGCAGATTTAGAGCCTTTTAAGCCTCACTGGAAATAATTTACACTTTATTTCAATGAGTTTTCCATGCTTTCGATCGCTACTTCCCATACTCGGGAGGCAAATGGGATTCCGTGCCCCATTCTTTGTCAGTGGGATTTACAACAAAATCTCTGGAAAGGGACTGGCTGGAGGGCGGCCACTGTGTCTTAGTGGTGGCCACTTCCTCGCTTTGTTCATTCAATGGCTCAACAGTATTTCAGGAGTACGTATTATGTGTAGGGTTATCTGCTAGGAAATTGCTTGCGGAGCGCACAGTTCCTGATCTGACACAGCTTGTAGATTCAGGGAGTCACAGTTGCAAATAAACAAGAGCTGTGCTACCACATCATGGGCAGCAGGAGGTCGGATGGGAAGAGCATAACCACCATGGGACCATGAAAGGGAGGCAATGTGCTGCTCTAAGGGGTCAGGGACCGTTTCAGAGCAGAGTTCATATCTGATCCAGATTTAAAACAATATCTAGAATTAGAAATTTAATGAATACAGTTATCAAAAACTTCCTATGGCTATTCAAAGGGGAGTAACGGGAAAGCCATTTAAATTCAAGTCTGGATGGACTATCCTTAGACAAGACACCTAGAGTGGGTGGGCCAGAGCCCAAGCGAGGGAACGTTTATTAAAATTAACGACAGAAACCAAATACAAAGAACCTCTTCTCTCTGGGGCGCTTGCCTGTCCTAAGCAAGCTGAGGCAGTCCCATGGTGTGAGGGGGGCTCAGGACCGACATGCCCTGACCCAGTCTAAATGAGCAAAATGGTGTCTGGGTCTGGACCCCTGGGCTGTTTATTTCTTCACTGCA
Organism: Proteles cristata cristata; assembly: GCA_017311185.1. Taxonomy (NCBI): domain Eukaryota; kingdom Metazoa; phylum Chordata; class Mammalia; order Carnivora; family Hyaenidae; genus Proteles; species Proteles cristata. Next base: position 796,104 of record JAESUZ010000823.1, read on the forward strand.
GGCTGAGAACCATTAGCTCAAAAGCCCACTGGCACCAAACTCAAATTTTTACACATTCAATTATTTTTAAAATAGTCCGAACTAGCACATTTTAAGCTATTTAGAGCCTGTTTGCTTTGCACACCCTGCAAAACCTCACCCAACAGCTGCTACCCATTGATAAGACAGCGCCTTGCAGTCGCAAGACTGTTATGCGCTCGGTATTATCCCTTCAAAATTCATCTGTTGAAGTCCTAAATCCCACTACCTCAGAGGGTGCTGCGTTGGGAAGATCTTTCAAGAAGTAATTAAGTTAAAATGAGGTCATTAGAGGGGGACCCCGCTGATAGGACTGGTGTCCTTTTGAAGAGATTTGGACACAGACACTTACGGAACGAAGGCCGCGTGAAGACACAGATCGAAGATGGCCAACTGCAAGCCCAGGGGAAACAGTCCCTGACGACACCTTGACCTTGCCCTTCCAGCCTCCACTTGTGAAAAATGCATTTCTGCTGTTTCAAGGCCCTAGTCTGTGGGATTATGTCAGGGCAGCCGGCGCAGACATAATGAAGGCTCTAAGCAGGGCCATCCCTAGCAGGCCGTCTGGCCCAGAGGCTCCTCCCTGCAGGCGGGAACACCCTACCCCTTCCCCCCTCCCCTGGATCTTCCACCCTCCTCCCATCCTGGCTGCTGGTTCTGTAGCCTCTGCAGGAAGCTTCTGGATGGCCTCAGGCTGCCAGACACAATCTCCCTCCTGCAACCAGGCCTATGTGCCAACCTGTAACACCTGCTGTGTTTTAGGGACTCTCCAGGCCATTCTCCAGGCCATGTCTTTCTGTCTGACCAGCCCCCGAGATCCCTCAAACTCCCCACACACTCTCTCCAGACTCTGCACATTCCTGCCTCTCTACCAACGAGGCGCCTTTGCATCTGGATAAATTCATGCAAATGTGTTGTTGATCAACCCAGGAAGTATTTATTAACTACATTTATGTTGGTTATTTTCAGCAAGATGGAGCAACATTCTTGCCTTTATCGTAGCCACGGGGTGAATACAAATGTAACATTTTTATATGAACATGAATCTCATGACTCAGAGTTATTAATTCAGCATGCTATTGCTTTTCACTATGAAAAATGAAAACCCAAGATAAGTGAAGCCGAGTAGATCAGATGCAGCCCAAGATTTGGGAGATTAATTATTCAGATCTCGATTTTTCTGAATTTTGTTATGAACGCAAAAATTAAGATTATGCTTTGGCCTTCCCATAGAGGAGACTATTTAGATGAAATAAATAAATAAATGAAATATAAATTGTATGAAATGATTCATATAAAAAAGCATCTAGTTTGTGAGACATAATAAACATTTTGATCAGGTTCTAATGATGAATTATGAAACTGTCTGTTATGGCATAATTTTAGACGAACGTAGTATTGGAAACTACAAATCTTTTAAATGTCTAGCAAGACCTGGTTATGAATTTATCCAGTGTAACCATGGGCTAAATAGTTAACCCCCAAAGCACTAGCTTCCTTGCCCATAAAATGGGAATGTGTACACTATTTCACAGAGCTGAGACAATTCAGTTGGATACACAGGTAATGTTTCTAAAACAATAATTGTAACCCAGTAAGTGCTTAATAAATATTGGTTTCTAACTCCCTTCCCTCCTTTATCCTAAAGCATGTTCATTTTACAGAGAGTCAACAGCAAATATTTATAATATATTTAGCATGCATGAGCCTTCAAATACCTAAGGGGACAATATGCTATTTCAACTGGATAAATCAGTATGTATATGTTTTAAGAATGAAATTTCCCATGGACCGACACCTATCCTTAAAGATTGTTTTTATATAACACGAAGGGCATCTTAATGCCTCAAGGAATCGCCTCTCAAAGCCAAAGTGGAATGGACACTATTGAAAAAAAAATCCACTTATAAGGTGATTATGAAACATATATATTCAACAGCTGTTAATTAAAAAAAAAAAAAAAACACACACATATATTGCCCAGGTCATGCACTTTGCACCGAGCAGGGGTTTTATCTGCATCCTAAGACTACATACGGCACTTGCACATCGTGAGGTATTTCAAGTATCTATTTTAGAATTCCTGTTCTATGCTCTGTTGATTTTCATTAATCTGATACACAAGCTGTTTCAGAAAGGAAAATAGTGCATCGGTCGTTGCAAACTTTATTAGGATTTTAAACATCTAAAATCATACAAAAGTCAAGTGAAAACATTCTGAATTACAGTATTACGTTTTTACTGAAAATATAACTTGCCACACGGCAAGAAGACAGAGCATGACACTAATGGTATTCATGCAGGTTGACTCAATACATCACGTTGTCAGAAGTGTGGCATCTCCATTTCTCACTCCCACAAACACAAAATAGCAGCATCCCAGGCCCTGGAACAGCAGTGAATAGTGGTGGCAAGAAGCACTAAGGCTCAAATCCGTAGGACAAAGGACACTCTTCATAAAGCAACCTGGGAGTCTCTAAAATTATGACGACTGCCTTAGAAACTATATTGTTTATTAAGCTTTTGCACATGAGGGAAGCAAGTCAAAGATTGAGCTGATGGCCTTTCCTGAGATGAAACCACACCCCTGATATTTTATTACATCAAAATAAAATCTGAGTAAATTATCGAACATTGGCTGACATGGTCTAAAGGTAAAGCCATTACTCTTCAAAAGACTGCAGGCAAATATTTCTAAGATCCAGTAACAAAGGAGTTAAAGTATTTATCAACCTAATAGTCTTATTATGCATTTCTTCATTAGCAAGAAACATCCCACTCTCTCTTCGCCTCAGCACAATCCATTTGAGTGTGTCTTTTAAAATTAATTTTGTAGGCATTGCTTATGACTAGTGCATTTCTTTGAACACCAAGAACCCATGCAGACCAACTTATCGGAGCTTGCCCTCCTCATCCTATTCTTATCTACCAAAGAACCCTATGTGTAACCTTAACAATGGTTGATATTTTGTAACATTAGTGCATTAAATCACTTGCTTCTTGAGGATCAGGCTTCCCCCAATAAATTATTTGTCCTTTGAAAGCTAAGGATGTGTTTGTTTCGCTACTCAATGCATACTCAGTGCCACATACATACACAAAAATTAATACATGGCTCCTAAATTGAAAACAGTTAACATAATGTTCTTTGGGAGCATAGGAAAGGGAATGGATCCTTGCTTTTTAGACTCAAGGATGTACAGTTGAACAAAGTCTTAGAGGATGAGGAAGTTCTCTATATTTGGGTCATGGGGAATAGAATTCCAGGCAGTAGTGTGATTTCGCACAGTATATATATATTTTTTTCTGTGCATAATTTTCAGTCTACCAAAGGTTATCACAAAAACAATGAAAAGCATGCCCAGAGATACACAAAAATACATTGTCTACTCCTTCAACACACAAAATTCTCTTTAGATAAGTTTAAATAAATCACTTTCTGCTGTGATGCTCTGACTTTTATTTTTATATTCATCTGGAAGAGCAAACATGGTAAAGCTAAAATCATTTAGCTCATCTCTGCTTCCATATTCATAAAACCATGAGTATGATAGCAGAGAGATCATAACTGTCTTTCCTATTTTACCCATGCTTTTGAATTTCACATGAGACTATCTGAAAAAGAAGACTCACAAAATTTAAGTTCCATACAACTCTACTTTAGAGCATTTGTTATAGATAATCGTCAATGAATTTAGTATTTCATTTTACACCCTAGAGACAGATATTCCCTCACATAACTCTGACTAGACAGCAGTAAAGCCCAGGTCTAATGAATCGTCATTGTCAGTGGGCATGAAATCTGGATTTTAGTTAATCAAGGGAGGGTAAAATAAGTCATAATCATTAACATAGGTAGGACCATGAAGTAGGTACTTCTACAACTTGACAGAATCTTGACTTTGAGGTCACTTACTCCACCATTTTGTAACAGATCTCCATCAGAATGGGTATGCAGTGGAGAGTCTGAAATTCAGGTGTCCTTGGTTTACTTGTAACAATATGCAAAGAGCAGACTTGGCTGCTATGTGTGAGTCAGAATCCTGGAGATATACGGACCACCTTCTCCAATAGTTCCACAGCTACTAAAGATTTCCTTCAGACAATACTGTCCAAGGCCAGAAGGGAAGCACCCTATGGTGGGGAAGCTTTAGAAGCTCCTCCATAGTCTATGTCTTCTCCTAACCCACACCAAATGAACACCTAAGGAAGTGAAGTAAACAGGAGGCAAATGAAGTTTTAGCACAATGACTCTGAACATTTCCTTCCTGTGCTCCCAACCTCAGCTTGCAGTCCTGAACCTGACCTACATGAAGATTCTAGAGCTACTCCTACAAAGAGTAAAAGCTCAGGTTTAACACTGGGAGTCTATTAAATCAGATTTTCAAGACGACATTCTGGGAGTTCTCAGAAGATTTGTTCTTAACTGAGGGAACCAAACTGCTAATAAATACCCCTTGTTTTTAGAGAATTTTTAAAAATTTATTTCTGAGAGAGAGAGAGAGGAGGGGAGGGTCAGAGAGAGAGGGAGACACCGAATCTGAAACAGGCTCCAGGCTCTGAGCTAGCTACCAGCACAGAGCCCGACACAGGGCTCGAACCCACGAACCTCGAGATTATGACCTGAGTCAAAGTCAGAAGCTTAACCGACTGAGCCACCCAGGTGCCCCCCACCCCCGCCTTCTTTGGAGAAGTTGCAACTCTTAGTTTTGAGTTCTCCAAAATATTAGTCTCATCTTTTCTGTAAGGGGTAGATTTTCTAACACAAGCATTATGAATGGAAGGTGTGGGGAGTAGAATCTGGCAGAACGTAAGAAGTGTTTTCCTACAATTAATGATATCTGAAATGGATGGACTTTTTCATAAAGCACCACCATGGTGGATATTCAGAGGTTCCTTAAACATTTACAAGTTGTGTCATTTGTTTTGTTTTATGATAAATTGGCTTGGAGTGAGTATAGGATCTTATAGTTAATTTCCCCTAAGAACCTATTTGTAACCATCTCAGCCTCCATTAGCCCCTCGTGCCCACATTGGAGATAATTTCTGACAACCTCCTAGACAACTGTGGCCATTTTCCTGATGGATTCTGATCCCCTGATGCTCATCTGGGCAGAAATTTCCTCCTCTCATGGCCCACAATTCACTTTATAAGACAGTATACACTGATCCCATTCAGAGAATCATTTGGGAATTAACTGGAGTCTCCTGGCTGTTTCTGGAAATTCCCACACTGCCCTCTGCATGTTTCTCATGGACCTGCCAAGACACCGTCCATCTCCCCACCCCTTCCACTCCAGCCTCTGTCACTTTGGTCACCCCAGTCACATCTGCTGCTTCTTAGGTTTCTTTAAATGTGGCTACCCAGCTACCCATTTTTACATTACATACGTGGCTCTCATTCTATCTCTGTTGGGCAGAAAATGTTGTTTTCCTATGCCGCACAGAATTATTTATAATCAGAAGGTCTGTGGCAACTATCAAATAGCTCATTTTCCTCTAAAATGATTTTGGAATTTGCTCTCCATCTCTTTCCACAATGGCCAGCCAGGGAAGCCATTCTCAAGTTCCACAGTGACTTCCGGAATTAAACAAATATGCACCCTTTGAAAATGTTGTTTTATATACAAATGTTAAAGTGTAACAAGGAGAATGTGAACTGTGGTCATGGGGTCATGGAGTCATAGGGGTCAAAGACACAGCTAGGAAGATAGAACAGGGTTTCCTTCTGAAGACTGAAGAGGCAGGAAATGGGCAAATGGCGGGGGTTGCTGGAAGAACGGGGGGTGCGGAAACAAGGAAAGGGGGGAGGTAAAAGATTAACAGAGCATGTAGTATTTTTTAATTTATTTTTAATGTTTATGTATTTTCAGAGAGGGGCAGAGAAAGAGAACAAAAGGGGAAGCAGAGAGAGTGAGAGTGAGAGAGGAGAAGAAAATCCCAAGCAGGCTCCATGCTCTCAGCACAGAGCTCACTGTGGGGCTCGATCTCAGGAACCATGAGACCATGGCCAGAGCCTAAATCAAGAGTCAGATGTTCATTCAAGCCACCCAGGCACCCCTTGTTTGTATTTTTATACAAATGATATACCTGTTACATTCTTAGGGTATTCTTGAGAAATTGGCACTTATATAGGAAAATTCCACTGCAAAGATTTCATTGATGAGTATTTCCTTCTCCTCTCATATAGCAGTGACAAATGATACAACAGTGATGCATAAGGGTTTCTCATTTCATTTTGTCTAATAGATACAAATAGACAAAGACAAGATAATTTCAAGATAATATTACCCATGAAAAGTGCGGCCCCCAGGTCCTATTGTAAAGAAAAATTGTCCATTAAATTACCCTTGTCTGGTGCAAGCCAAACGTTTTGATAGGTTTAGTTTCCACTGTAAGAATGGAAAGGTGGATGCAAGGAGGGAGGGGGAGGGGGAGGAGGGGGTAACTGGGAGTGGAAGGGGAAGGGGGGAAGGCGGATGGAAGGGGAAGGGGGGAGAGGGGAGGGCAGGCACAGGAACAAGAACAAACACTAACAGGTCACTTATAAGGCACAAGGTACTGCTTCCAGTACCTTCCATGAACCTCAGGAGTACCCTACAAAGTAGGGCATTACTATTATCCTCTCATTTCTCATAAGAAAAGTATGAATGGAAAAATTAAGGACGTACCCCAAAGTCACACAATTACTAAGCAGTAGGGCCTGGCTTAACTGTAAAAGATGCATAATTTCGGGGCGCCTGGGTGGCTTAGTCGGTTAAGCGTCCGGCTTTCGCTTAGGTCATGATCTCGCGGTTCGTGGGTTCGAGCCCCGCATCAGGCTCTGTGCTGACTGCCAGCTCAGAGCCTGGAGCCTGTTTCAGTCTGTGACTCCCTCTCTCTCTGACCCTCCCTGCTCACACTGTCTCTCTCTCTCTCTCTCTCCTAAAAATAAATAAAAATATTTAAAAAAAAAAAAGATGCATAATTTCATGAACGCTGCAGGGCTTGGAAACTCATAGATATAAAGCCTGCAAACTCTTGGGGGGAAGTTAGGGGCCAATATACTGTTCCTTATACCTCTTTTGATACTTTCACAGTGGTGATGATCCTATGCACTTACTTTTTTAAAATTTTTGTTTATTTATTTTTGAGAGAGAGAGGGAGGCAGTGGGGAGGGGCAGACAGAGAGTTGAGCAGAGGATCCGAAGTGGGCTCCACACTGACAGCAGAGAACCCAAAGCCAAGCTCAAATTTGCAAACCAGAGATCATGACCTGAGGGGAAGGCAACCACTTAACCAAGTGAACCTCCCAGGTGCCTTGATCCTATCGACTTATTAATTCAAAATATGAACTAAGTGGGGGTCCTATTTATAATATTTGTGGGCACTGAAGATTTAAAGGCAAAAACACAATGTTTATACCATATCAAACCTGGTTTTCATGGTATCCTTAAAAAAAAAAGAAAAAGAAAAAAATACAGATTTAACATAAATTGTTTCTTCATCAAAGTGAGTTTCTGCTGTAATCGTTTATTCTAGCTGATAGTCCCTATTTTTAAGCTATGTACACTGGTTGCCAAGGCATAAAAACTTATTTTTAAAAAGTATATAAAAGTACCTATTCTGAGAGGAGTGCCGGCTGACATTTGCTAGCTTTCACTCTCGCACAGGCATGCACAAAGAAAGAATGTGTAAAATTAGTTGTCTGAAAAAGCAGAATGGCATGTTAGAAGGAATGACACTGGCAAATCTGGATTGTCACCGTGTTCCTGATGGTGGCTGCAGCACAGGGGTCTCAAAGATTTGCCTCGAAAATGGGCTGATGACCCTCCTTTCCCACCTTACTAGGTGCTCATGACTTATAAACAAAATAGCGCCTATTGAAATGGTGCACGTGGGACAGCACTCGTGAAGCAAGCTAGCATTCAGCCTTCAGAGATGTTATTTCCGGTGTCATCTTTCCCTCCATTGTCTTTCTTTGGTCTTTAAAATCTGATTCTCCTAAAACCAATCATGGTTTCACTTTCTAATGCAGGTCTGTCCTCAGCTCTTCAGGTAAGGCTGACGGTTCCCGAGCTAGGGGGTCTTCCTCTCTCCTGGAACGGGTGCCTGTGGTGTTGGATAATTGACTTCTGGCACTAAATGTAGTTTATATGGTGAATCTCCCATATATGGTTTCAGAATGGATGGGCCGATGGATTCTGGAATATTTCCAAGAAAACCTCCCAATCACTGAACTGGTAAAGCAATGCTATGCGTCAATCTTTTGTCGTGGAAAAAACCAGTGGGTAGAACTACATGGAAATACAAAGGGTGTAGTAGACATGAAGGTGTGTGCACTGAAGAAGCAATTTTGGCCACGCCCAAAATAAAATTTTCATCAAGCCCACAAATATGTGTTGGCTACCTGATAGGTAGAAGGAACTATTCTCCCCTGCTAAGAGCTGGAAGATAGCACATGGAAGACATAGCCCATTTTCACAGAATAGTAGAAAATACACACTGGGATTCAATTATTTATTTGCAGATAATGGATTATGTTTGTGATTGGAAATGGCACCATGAGCAAGGTCAACAAAACCTAGGGCAGGGCATCACTGATGATAACACATCTGTGAACTTGTCCTTGGTGACACGTTTCATCAATGCCTAGTAGTTGTTGTTTTCTTTTAACTGCAATGTGGCAAAATATATGTCACCTAAAAAAAATCCTGTGTTGGTGAAACATATGCGTATCTCATAAGGCAATATACAAATAGATGCACTGCTTTGTAAATCTAATCTGATGTTTGACTGAAAATACCTCCAAACTAAATTAGTATGCATCATGCCATTGAAAACTTATTTCCCAATTATCCAGCAAGTAACAGTGAGTGAAAACACATTGGGATCGTATCATTGTCAGCAAAAAACTGTTATGCAATACAAATTTAACAAAAAGTAAAATATGCAATACACATAACATTATTAAAAGCTGACTCTGCTCTTTTAATGCTGCTATGGGTTAAAAGTAAACCTTAATCAGCATCACCAATTTGGAAACCATATCTTCAGAAAACAAAGGCGAATGGTATCTTAGGACAACTTACTCCAAATTAATTCTGTGAGAAAAGTGAGCAACAAAAAATAAAAACAAAGAAAGGAAGGAAGGAAGAAAGAAAATTCAGAACTGACTCGAAGAAAAGCCTCACACACTGGATGACAGAAAAGAGGAAAGTGTATATGGTAAGGTCAGCAGACAGCTGTGACCTCACGCTCTCAGAAACATCACTCGTCACCTACACTCATGCATCTGACCAACAGGACAGCTTTCCCTCACCATCAATGGTGATGTATTACAGGTCGCAATAGTCACCTAATGAGGGGTCTTCAGAACACTGTCACCTGGCTGCTTTATAAAAGAAAATTAACTCTTCTTCAAACAACAGTATTTAAAATACATTGCAACAAATATATTTCTATTAAGAACTTTTAATTCAATGATGCATAAATGAAATAAAAAATGACACGTATAGAAGGATTAGGAGGAACTTAACGGAGGACCATGGGGGAGAAGAAGGGGGGGATAGTGGGGGAGAGGGAGAGAGGCAAACCATGAGAGATTCTTGAATGCTGAGAACAAACTGAGGGCTGATGGGTGTGGGGGGGAGGGGGGAGATGGGCATGGAGGAGGGCACTTGTGGGGATGAGCACTGGGTGTTATATGGAAAGCAACTTGACAATAAACTATTTGTAAGAAAAAAATTGGCTACACTATAAAAAAAATAAAAGATGACAGTCCTTTAGAAAGTGGGGTGTCAGCCTGTCATACTTTGGCAGTGATGAGTTAAGTGGGGACAAGAGCTGATATTTCACCCGTGTTCCTGGAGGCACCCATGGCACGCAGCTGGGCTGCCATGCACCTGACATCACTAGTGGGAGATTTCTTAGGGAATCGGCACCCATTCCAGCAGCTGCCTTTCCTGTTACTCATGGGAACACCTGGGAGCTCTGTTTGGGTCAACAAAGAGAGAGGAGAGAGAGGTAGGTGTCAAGTACAACTGTGTGCTAGGCTATATTTGGCTTTGGGATGTACTTTACAAACAGATAATTATTTGCAAAATGAGAACAGCTAAAAAGAATACAGAGGAAGGGAAGAACAGGGTGTTAAGAGATAATATTTGTGGCTAATGAGCATCAGTTTTGTAATTTACAGGACTCTCTTGTGCTTATGTTCTATGATGATGCTAGGAGGACATGAGAGACTAATTTTTTTGTGTGATAACATGGACGTGTGGGCGGCTCAGTCAGTTGAGTGTCTGACTCTTGATTTTGGCTCAGGTCACGATTTCATGGTTCGTGATTTCAAGGCCCACATTGGGCTCTGTGCTGACAGTGTGGAGCCTGCTTGGGATTCTCTCTCTCCCTCTCTCTCTCTCTCGCTGCTCCTCCTGCACTCACACTCACTCTCTCTCAAAATAAATAAACATTAAAATAATTTTTTTAAACATTTTTCAAGCACCAAGCTATACCTAATATAATACCTTCTGTTTAATGTCAGAAATACTTTTGCAAAATAATTGAGTATTAAATGGACCCTGTCAGGAACAGTGTGATCTCCTTAGTACAGGAATTACAGTCTACTTATGTATGCCCAGTGGCAAATGCCTAGTACTTAATAATCACACAAGAAAAGCTTGACAACTTTGTACATTAATTTTCGTACAAACAAGAATATACAGTCATATAAAAGACAGTGGAAACCAGTAAAAGAACAGAAACATTTTGTGTTCTCTTTGGAAAGCAACTGGCATAAGTATTGATTGGCACCTGTCAGGTCTATTTCATCAACTTGCCTTCACTCTTGGGAATAAAAGTAGAAGTTTCTGAGCCTCATCCAGCAAAAACAGTCTAAAGCAATAGAAAGCCAAAAAAAGTAGGTTTATCATGATTGTCACCGCTTAAATCTGTTTTCAGATTTTCTAAATAACAGGTTATGTTGCAAGGATCGATCTGGATTTGCTCTCAAATTATTATAACCCTAGAGAATAAATGTGATTAACAGCTTCTCTTTCCCAAAGAGACATAGGAAAGGTGACCTGTTTCTGGAAGATGACTGTAATTGATCAAAGTTTAGTCAAGTTTAGACAGTCCTGGTTTGTACACTATGGCCTCCATCCCAGCTGTTGATATAATTTCTACCCACTTCCTGTTGCGCACAAAGTCTTTGTAACAGCTGCTGAGCTGGACAAAGAATCTCACATTTGTCTTTGCCTTCCCTTGTGTGTCTGGAAGCAAGCTAGAAGCTGTTCTGAGTAATCTAACTTGCTTTCACTTTATATCTCTTCCAAAAAAGATAAGTTACCTGACGACTTAAGCACATACATAATTCCTTCATCATTATTATTTTTTAGTGCTTGTTTATTTTTGAAATAGAGAGACAGAGCACAAGCAGGGGAGGATTGTGAGAAATGAGGGAAATGCAGAATCGGAAGCAGGTTCCAGGTTCTGAGCTGTCAGCACAGAGCCTTACAGGGGGCTCAAAATCACAAACTGTGAGATCATGACCTGACTTGAAGATGCTTAACTGACTGAGCCCCCCAGACATCCCAAGCATATACATAATTCTCACTAGATGCTTACCCAACAGAACTAGCTGTTTCAGCCATTTCAGTTACTATGGTTTTATGGAACATCAGTATTGGGATTCTTTTGCTTAGCATTTATTTTCATAAATGACTGCAGACATTAAACTTTGGCTGGAAACTACTACTTGATTCCATATTGCCAAGTTATGCCTTTTTCCGGAATTTACTATTAGACCATGTGATAGCCCCTAACCATCCTTCCAGCAGATCCTGTTTGTACAGTTTGTGAATCGTCAGTGTCAAGATAAAAAGAATGAATATCACTTTTCGAAAACACAGATTATCTGTAGCAGCAGGTGTTTGGAGAGATAAGTTGTCCTTTGTACAAAGGTGCATTTTTCCCCAAAGAAGTTAGTAGTGTCTCATATTGCATCAATAGATCCAAGAATAGCAGATAAGATTGGAATAGTGCAGGTACGTAGTATAACGTAGAAATGCATAAAGTACACTATTTGTCTCTAGGGGAAGTGATAATGAAATTTACCATATTAATATCTTTGGACATACGTAGTCATGGCTATTCTTGCTGATGACTTCTGGACAGCTGATAAGGAAGGAGGAAAGATTAATTTGTTGCCTCAGTCTGTGTCTTTTTGGATCCTCTGGGCTCTTGCCCTCATAAAAGTAGAGGCTATGGAAAACAGAAATCAATCTAAAGTGTGAAGTTGCTGAGTGTGCGGTGACTATGACCACATCAGTCCATGCTGTTCTAGTATTCTTCAGCCTCCAGTGCTCTCCCTTAGGACCCTGGCATGGGACCCTGTAAATGCTTTGGAGTCCATGCACACAAGTCCAGAGTTTTCCCCACTACTCTGGGTAACATACGTTCAAACAGTTTAACATTCTACCTCCTGGTTCTAACTTTCACCCTCTTGAGAATGATTTCTTCATATGACTGGTCAATGTCCTTGTTTTGACTTTAGTCCCTCTAGTCATGGATCCTGTAGCCAATTTTATATTCCATCAACAATGATAAGACAAAGTCCAAACATGTATAGCTCATCACACCCTTTGCATCCCCACCTTTCTGGAAAGAGAGGCATGAATCACAACAAAGTTTTTTTATTTTTTTTATTTTTTAAGAATAGAAGAGGTGAAATGAAGGAAGGCAGAGATAGACATTCCACGGGTCTCGTCTATTCCAGGAGGTAAGTGCAATATGATGAATACATGGCGACATGACCATACTCACCACAGATAGAAGCGAGATATGTAAAGTGAGAATACTGTTGTATTTTCACATCAGAGAGACAAACACAGACACAGAGACACATTGCATTAGCCTACTTGTTAGGAAGCGTACTAAGACATGGTGTAGAATCATGCTGTCATGAACTGTGCGTGTCTGGGACAGGCAATTAACTTGTGTTCAACAAGTCGTATACCCCAGAGAACATTTTGTTCTGTTGGGTCTTTGTGGAATTTATTAATGAATGATGATTTCTGTAACATCATTATCTTTGTGGGATCAGATGTGAGAAGGCATATTTTAAAGAGATGATGTGAAAGTGGATCAGAAGATAAAGAATTCTCTATCATGAAAACAAATTAAAACCACAGAAAACTGTTTCTAAAGTGCAGCCTGGGTGGCCCCCAGGGAGTCCCTGAGGTACTTTCTGAAGACTCTGAAATAAAAACTGCTATCATAACCATATTAAGATGCTATCTTCCCCTTTCTCATTCTCTCACGAGTGTACAATGAGCTTTCTACCAAAAGCCGTATCATGCATGATAGTACAACAGATCAAATGTGAAAGCTGCTTTCAACCTTCTGTGAACCAGGCAGTAAGAATCTTGTCCACATAACAATCAGTGTGACACCCTTTACTAAATTGCTTTTGCTTTGGGAAAAAAATAGCTATTTTTCTTAACAAGGTGTTATTTCTTTGTTTCTTTTCTTTTTGTCGAGTAGAGAACAATGTGTTATTTCATTTAAAAAAATACGTTATTAATATTAGCATCCAATGGATTCCTGTTATGTTTTAAACATTTTTTAAGTTTATTTATATATTGTGAGAGATACAGAGACAGTGCAAGTGAGGGAGGGGTATAGAGAGGGAGAGAGAGAATCCCAAGTAGGCTCTGCACTGTCAGCACAGAGCCCAATGCAGGGCTAAAGCCCATGAACCGTGAGATCAGGACCTGATCCGAAAGAAAGAATTGGGTGTTTAACCGACTGAGCCACCCAAGCGCCTTGTGTTATTTTTAAATTAATGAATAAATATTTAAGACTGTGTCAGTCTTCATTTTTTAAAAATTACATAAAAATTACATAAGTAAAAGCTCTCTGTGTCAGAATTGCCAGACACTGGAAAATCAAACACAGAAAAACAAAACAGGATATCCAATTATATTTGAATCCTAAAAAAACAACATTATTTTTAGTGGAACTCCCACAAGATATTTGGTGATCACAATTTAGGGACGTTGTATATTTTTCAGAGTATCAGTTTGCCCTGACATCAAAAGTGTGGGAATCGCCACCACCGAAAACCCTCAGGTCCAGACTGAAAATGCAAGTTAAAAGACATGTGGAGTTTCTGATTTACAGCCAGGTTGATGCCCGCGCCCCCTCCCCCCACCGCCTGGCTGACATGCTCCTCTGGGTATGTGCATCATCCAGAGTCAAATGAACACAGTACTGATACTTTGCGTTAGATTCGGTGCCACGTTATCCAGTTTCCTCTTCACAAACCACAAGTTGAGGCTCACTGATCCCCATGCACAGAAACTGAGGCCGAACTAAGGAAGGCAATCACACACAAGACAAGGCAGGCCCAGAATCAAACCAACGTCCTCTGACCTCAAGACATGGGATACAGTTTGTGGCTGCCAGTCCTCTCTCTGTTGGTCTTGGTCAATTTACATCGATGACTACATGACACTGATATTCTGGTGTGTTTTGTTGTACTGTGTTTTAAATGTTTTATTTGTTTCTGAGAGACAACGTAGCAGGAGAGGGGCAGAGAGAGAGGGAGACACAGAATCTGAAGCAGCTCCAGGCTGAGCTGTCAGCACAGGACCCTATGGGGGACTCAAACCCAGGAACCGTGAGATCATGACCTGACCTGAAGTCAGACGCTTAACCGACTGAGCCACCCAGGCGCCCCTGTGTTTTGTTTTTTAATGTTAACTCTAGAACTAGTGGACAAAACCTGGCTGAATCATCACAAGCATCTCAAGCCACAAAGTACACGGCTAGATGACATGGTGAGTGGACGGGTCTCCCTACAGTATCTGTGCCCAAACTTACAGGCACACAATCAGTGTCGCTGCCATGGATTTGCCACTGTTAGGCACCTTGATAGATGATCCCCTGATGGGCCATGTGACAATTCCTTAATTAAAACAACAAAAATAACTAAGCCAGATGCGCTGTGGGGTTTATGGAGGTCATCTCGGAAGCTGCTGGAATGAGAATCAGTAGCTGTTATCTCTTGGGCTGGAAAGAGCGGCGGTCATGGAGTCAGAAGATTTGGGTGTGGACTCGTCTCTATCCAGGGCCACCCGCGAGTCCTTCCTTGGCTCTACTCCCTCAGGTGTGTAATGAGCATCACATCACCTGCCCCACGTATGTCAGAAAATTAAAATGAGGACACAATAAAACATAAAGGCGTTCGGGAAATGTAAAGCTTGTATAAACATCAGCTATGGTACCTCATGTTACACAGACACTGAGGTGGCCTTGCCTTCCTTTTCAGGCAGACCCAAGATGATACCTTTCTCTTTCTGACGTACTGGGCTGCAATTTCTTTTCTAGGCCCCATGTTTATTTTTTGTAAAGGCTTGAATATTTCAGAGCAGTTTTAGATTCACAGAAAAATGGAGAGGAAGGTACAGAGCTTTCCCATATGGTCTCCTCACCCCACATGAGGAGTGGAGGCCCAGCCACCCTCACTACCCACACCCCCCGCCTACATGACCACGTCGCAATCATTCAGAGTCAGTTCCTTACTTGTTTATAAATTCAGGGTTCACCCTTGGTGGTTTATGTCCTATAGGTTTGGGCACATGTATAATGACGTGTACCCACACACAGTATTTCAAGGAGCGCCATCACTGCCCTAAAAGTTTTCTGTGCTCGGCCTATTTGTCCCATTATTTTGAGCCTATCAACAACTTTAAGTCTATGAGGTGCCAAATGAACTCATAATGTACTCTCACAGGAAGACGCAGAGTCATTGCTCTAAAACCAACTACTCCCATGCCTCTAACGCAATGCCTTTTGTCTGTCACCACTGTCCTTCAGGGAGTCCCTTCAGTTTTAGGTGGAGATTTACTATCACCATGTCCCTGACATCTTTATGGTGGGTCCCCTGGAGTAGCTCTGTGTGCAGTGGTCTAGTCTATCAGACTCAGCTCTACTGTTAGATACTGGTTTATAACAGTTTTATTGAGATACAATTCCCATACCGTTAAATCCACCCTTGTAAAATGTACCATGTGGCACTTTGTAGCATCTGCACAGAGTTTTACAGCCATTGCCACAATCTCTTTTCAGAAAGTTTCATCACCCCACTAAGAAACCCTGTCCCCGTTAACATCAGTCTCTGGTTCCTTCCCCCACCAGGCCCTATGAACCATGGCTACTTGTTCTCTACAGATCGCCCAGTTCTATATATATCATATAGATAGAATCACACCATATGTGACATTTGTAACTGGCTTCTTTCAATTAGCATAATGTTTTGGGAGTATTTCCATGTTGTGACATGTATCAGTACTGCATTCGTTTTTCCTATTTATTATTATTATTTTAGAAAGAGAGTATGTGTGTGTACGTAGAGGAGAGGGACAGAGCGAAGGAGGGAGGGAGAGAGGGAGAGGGGGGAGGGAGAGAGGGAAAGAGAGAGGGGGAGAGAGAAAGAAAGAGAGAGAGAGAGAATATCTCAAGCAGGCTCCACATTCAGTGCAAAGCTGGATGCAGGGCTCTACAGGACGACCCTGGGACCATGCCTGAGCCAAAATTTGGAGTCAGATACGCAACTGACTGAGCCACCCAAGCCACTCCCCCCCTTTTCCTATTTTATTTTATTTTTTTTTTAATATTTTATTTATTTCCAGGAGAGAGAGAGACAGCGTGAACAGGGGAGGGTCAGAGAGAGAGGGAGTCACAGACTGAAACAGGCTCCAGGCTCTGAGCTGGCAGTCAGCACAGAGCCCGACGAAGGGCTCGAACCCACGAACCGCGAGATCATGACCTAAGCGAAAGTCGGACGCTTAACCAACTAAGCCACCCAGGCGCCCCAACCCTTTTCCTATTTTAAACATTTATAAAGTTCAGCAGTGTCCCAAGAAGCCAGACTTTGGTGGACACCACTGCTTTTTCCAAAAGACCATGTTTAGGATGGCAGACTGTCATTATCCAAACTCAAATCTCATAGGATGTTCAGAGTTGGTTCCTTCGGAAAGAGATGTGTCTTTGATCATGAAGCTACAAAGTGCATCTCCTTGGGATGGTGAGGTAAAAGAAGGCTCCCTTTTTCAGTTATCCACATGAGCCCTGGTGGGCAAATGTCACGGCTGACTTGTGCTGATATTCCCATTCTCAAAGAACATGCTTGAAGTCCTTCGCATAAACAATATTCTTGGGAAATTTTTCACAGTTTACCTAAAACAAGTAGCCAGTCTAAAAAGCCAATGTTAAGGAAAAACCAATTACAGTTGATTATCTGGCCAGAGCTAAAATGGTGCCTAGTTAGTATACTACAGGTCCAAAAGAGAAAAGCCTGCTAGATCTTTACAAAGTATTCACAGATGAAAACCTAAAGAGAGAATGAAATTAGCAATAGTGTTATACTTGGTCATTTTAACAAGAGTGTGCTGCAAATATTTCTGGATCTAATTATTAAATATATTACTTATACTTATATAATCCCTCTTAATTATACACTTCTAGAGGACAGATTTGTCAGTTTGCATGCATGAAACATATAGGTTAAAAGACTAATCTCCCACTTGATACAAATTTAAACCTGAGGGATGTATAAGGGCATAATGCTTTGGATGTGTGGATTAATATTAGATTAGATGAAAAAGATTGGGGAATTATTATAATCTATTTAATAAACTTAATCTATCATGAACCTATCTAAATGACATTTGTCAGGACTTTTGGGCTGAAACAACAGCTAGAAAAGAACAGGAATTCACCAGGAAACAATTAATTGGTCACTATTACTCTCTAAGACATTATCCTTCTTTATATGAATTTTTTTCCCACCTCCTGGCATATTTTTAAACAATGATATTTTTACTGTGAAAGCCTGCTTTTACAAGAAGGATTAATCCATTACAACTTATTTGCATTTGAATACTGGTCTTTATTCTCTTACCAGCTTATATACCACTTAGTTCTTTATTGTCTTCTTCCTTCCTTACAGGGCTAGGCCAGAGGATACAACTTTCAAAGCACATTCTTCCAAACAGGACAACTTTGAAAATTATACAGTGTAGTGAAACCTATATGATACATAATGAAATGCTTGAAATATCTATTTTTTAAATTTTTATTTATGTCTGACAGAGCACAAGTGGGGAAGGGCCAAAGAGAGTGGAAGGAGGATCCAAAAAAGTCTTTGTACTGACAGCAGTGAGCCTGATGTGGGCCTTGAACTCAAAACCCAGGAGATCATGACCTGAGCCAAAGTCAGACGTTTAACTGACTGAGCCACCCACGTGCCCTGAAATAACATTGCTTTTAGGAATAACTACATTTTATTTTTTAATGGGCTTCTTTATATATTTTTATGAAATATAATTTCTGCTTACCTATCTGTTGAAAAATGAAGCCTGCACTAATACTTTGTATTTATACTGAAAATCAACCACAAAAATGGGAAAAAAATAATTCTCTAAAATCCCTCAAATTTGAAATTTAACCCTAATGAGGAAGGAAAAATCATTAGTCAGAACAGCCAAAAATCAAGAGGAAAGGATGAGTTGATTATCCTTAAAAACAGAATGTACACACATGGAATCATTTTTTATTAGTTGTAGAGAAATAGAGAGAGAGCCTGAGATGGAGGAGAGGGGCACAGTGATAGAGAAAATCTTAAGCAGGCTCCATGCTCAGTGTCGGATCTATCCCGGACCATGACCCTGGGATCATGACCGGAGTCAAAAACAAAAGCTGGATGTTCAAGTGACTGAGCCACCCAGGCACCCCCAAAGAAACATTTTATTTCCATTATTCACTGCTGTTTTTAGAATAATTGGTTCTCAAGGCTCTTCCAAGGATGACCAATAGAATTCATCTGTTTACTAGACTGTTAATTTCATTGTCTTTAGTATCATTATGAACCTAAGATGTTGACGTATTAGATGTGTTTCATTTCACTGCCACCGTCCTTTTCGATGGTCAAACTGTTTTACTTGGGGGCAGTAGGAGCTCTTCAGGCTGCCTGTATAATAGCCCTCAGACGTCCATGATCACCGTGCTTTGTGAAATGCCATAATCTGGTTCGTTTTTTGCCAAAGTTACGGATTCAGTCATTCCCAAATTGCCCTGACCCCTCTAAGTAGGAAACAGTTTTTAGAGACAGGAGTGCTCACGGTTAATGGGTTATTGTTCCTATGACTTTTCAGTGGAATTATAAAAGCACATTTTTTAAAGGAAGTATATCATGAGTCCGTGCTTACACTTCCAAGTCAAATGTAGGATTACTGAGTTTTACTTTTTAAAATTTTATAGATCTCTCTGTTTATACCAAGAACCAAGAAACTTGGAATTTAAGTTAATATAATTACAATTAATTGTTAAAATACATAAATAAAAATCTCAATATCAATGTAAAATCAATATTTTCAAGAACTGAAAATTTCTTTAAGGTCTTTTTATTTGAAGGGATATGTTCTACCACATCAGCAAATCTAATTGCTGTATTTATAACTCACTCGACATGATTCGTTTCTCTATAGTTAAGCCACCAAATTAATAAATTAGTAAATTTTCTTTGTTTCTTTTTCGCATTTTGCTTTTGGCTCTTAATCAGTCTTGACTACTACAGAAGAATACATAGAGATACGTCACCATTCTTTTTACAGCTGCATACCGTAAAGAGCAGTCCTTTTACCAAACTCCACTGTGGGTGTGTTACTGGCCCTAAAGGTGGATATGTGGGGAACATTAAGGTTGTTTGTTTATGTCTTGTTCTCATAAATTGTGCTGGAATGAAAGCTGGGGTACATGTCACTGTTGCTTTCCCCAGTATATATTTTGGGTTAGATTCCTTAAAGTCAGCTGTGATATCAGAGCATAATGACTATGTAATCTTACTAAATTTAGCCAAATTTCCTTTTATAGAAGGTACAGAATTTATCAATCTTAGCAATGCGAAGGCCATTTCTTCCAGAATCTCACCAATCGATTGCATTGTCAACCTTTGTATTTTTGCAAATTAAATATTTTAGAAATGGCATGCTTTTAATTATGAATTAAATTATTTTACATACCAGCAGTGGGCTATCTATACTAGACTTGGTAGTCAAGTATCAATGAAAATAAATAAATAGAACATTTTAAAATGTGCATTTAAAATAATGTTTTTGTTATACTTTGGGCCCTATTATGCTTCAAAATATATTAGATTTAGAGACAACATGAATACAACAGTTTTGTTTAAATAAAGTGTATGGTACTTACACCTTTATGAATGGTACTGCTAAATGATATAACGAAAGCTTAAAAAGAAAGATTAGGTTAAGAAAACATATCCAATTTCTGGAGGATAATATTGTTTGTAGACTTGTGTTACTATCATTGTTATGTTTAATGATATTATCACCTAGTGTGTGGTCAAGACATTAATATTCCAGAATCATTGTATGTGTTCCAAGAATAGTTTTCAGTTTACTCTGATTAAAAAATTAGCTTTCAGAGTCCACTGAGGATTTTGTGGCCTTGACTTTTCTTGGGCCATTATTCTATACTACTTTATAACATCTCAAGTTTCGTACTAATTTGCATTGCTTTCAGTCTTTCTTAAGGATTCAGTCAGATTGTGTTTACACAAAGTATTGATCCCCTGGGAAAGGCATGGAAAATTTGGAAAGAAGAGATACTTGGACTTGAAGCCATGAGCCAGTGCTTACTTTCAAGGTAGCATCTACCCAACAGAATTGTACATGATCCCATTGAGAACAGGGCTTTTGCATTCTATTGACATATCACACACAGGAATTAGAATACTTATTTTATCATTATTCTCTTTGTAAGTAAAGCCTTTAGTACAGTAACTCACCTTGACAGACCAATTTGCTTCTAACATTTGTACTCATAGACAGATACCATGCTCTATGGTTACGGGTTTTCATTTGAATTATATCACTGAATGTAAATATAGCTGTCAATTGATTCATGTCTCCAATAATGCTGATAAATATTTTTGCTGTGTAACAACCATCTTAAATGAAAATGACCAAAACCCTGTTCAGTAGTCATTGGGTACAGTAATCTGATGACTCTGGTGTCACCTTTAATTAGAGATGGTCCCATTTTCTTTGGCTTTTTCTTATATTTGGTACCTTAATTTACTCAGAGTCCCCATACTTCTCTAGTCCCTCTGGTCTACAGCCATACCACCCTGAACAACCCGATCTCATCTAGTCCCTCTGTTCTGAATTCAGTTTCTGATCCTCTACTTACACCACACATGTTACAGCCTCTCTAGGTTCCTGATCTTCCCTGAAGGTCAAGAATGAAGACAAAGCAATACCAACCCCTGCCTGATGTCAGCCTTTGGGTTGGAACATGACATTCATCCTGCCAGTTAATTTTCCAAGTTGTTTAGAAAAGTGATTTTAGGGGCGCCTGGGTGGCTTAGTTGGTTGGGCGTCCGACTTTCGCTTAGGTCATGATCTCAAGGTTCGTGGGTTCAAGCCCCGCATCGGGCTCTGTGCTGACTGCCAGCTCAGAGCCTGGAGCCTGTTTCAGAGTCTGTGACTCCCTCTCTCTCTGACCCTCCCCTACTCATGCTGTCTCTCTCCTAGAAATAAATAAAACATTTAAAAAAATTAAAAAAAAAGAAAGAAAGAAAAGTGATTTTATAGATAAGACAGTAGAGAACCAGAGAAGTGACCTGGCTCAGCTTCTGTAGCTGGCAAGAGCATAGACAGGATTTTCAGAGGCAACTCTGTCAGTTACCAAAGGTTCTCATTATTTTTAATTAATATTTGAATCTAAAAATTTATATTGAATAGTGGTAGATGCCAAAAAAATGTTTGGCATGTTTTTTTCCATTTAAGAAATGTTATACAATGACCTTTAGCTTAGTGTATTCTTTGGAAGAAGCTAAAACTGGATTTTCTGTGAATTAGCATGCAATTTGAATTGTTTTGCAGTGTTGCTGCATTTGAGGTATGCCAGACCATAACTCATCAGACATTAAATACTGTGGTAAGCTTTCACATGCAATATTTCTGGAAGGTAGAATGCATATGTGAATGTAAAATATATCTTTTGAGACACTTTTAGACTAAATGGACTTGGAAATCTCTTTCACTAAGCCCATGGATCAGCAGTAATGTTTTTGGAGTGTGCCTATAGAAAATTCATTTCACTCGTGATGAGATTACATATTTAATCAGTCTCCAAACAACTCATGTTTGAAATTATGTGAAAAAATATTAGCAAATAGCTCCCTTCCAACTTTTCTACCACTGAAATCTCAATGTCATTAGCCTTGTGGATGAGTTAACATTATGTTTAGCAAACTTTAAATGTTTTTCAAACATTACACTGGCTTAGAGTGTTAAAAGAGACTAAAGAAAAGATGAGCTGACAGACCATAAGTATATAGTAAATATAAATGATTAAGTCATTGAGAATATGGTTTAAGAAGACTTACAGGGAAACATAACCGTGTTCTTTCCTGAATTCTTGAGATCTTAGGGGGGAAAAAGGTCTTACCTTTAGTCATTTAATCTATAATATTTTAGGATATTCTGGTTTCTTTCCCAAGTGGGTTTAGGCTTATACTTATCAAAATTGAAATAGCTAGGATTCTAAAATAGGCTGTGAAATATTTTTTCAAACTCACTCTCTTTTCTGGGTCAACTTCCACCACAGGATATGGTCTGCAAAGAGAGGCAAAAGCTCAGAGCTAGCTTCCTGTTCTCCCCATCCTAACCATATTCGACCATCATTCAGGTGTTGCCTGCAGTTGCCCCAGGGCTCTGAAGTAACACATCTGGCATTCCTCCCCTTCCTGGTTTGCCAGGGGGCAACCTAAAGGTTTCTTGGGTTTCTTTCTTGCTCTCTCAACCTCAAAATCCATTCAGCAGATATTATCCATAGATGCTACTAACAATTTCTGAACTTTTGTCTCATGTTCTCCATTTCTTGTTCATTATGGTCAAGTCATGGTGGTCAAGTTTTAATTAAATAGTACTTAGATCACCCAAAACTTCTGCCTCCCTCAGATTAGTGGCACATCTCCAATCTACTCTATTCCCAAGTTTCTAAGTTCAAAATGTTGGACTTTTATCAATTTTATGCTCAAGCATCTCCAGTAAGTTCATATTGTCTATGGAGTACCATTAAACTCCTTCCCATGGAAACCCAAGTCATTCACAATCTGGATCATTGGGGATTTTCAATTTTATGTCTTCACAAATGTTTTCCAGCCAAATTATAGTACTCATTCTCCATTTTCTGTAAATGTTTTCTGGGCATTACTGCCCCTGTATATGTTTGCTGCTTTTATTACATGTTGTCTGTTTTATTTATAATATACACACTTAGAGAGCTTGGGAAGATTGCAGAGGAGGAACGTGAGCTCACCCCATCCCACATTTTCAACTAGATAGCATTCACGTCCAAGTCAATAATACAGGGAGCAACCCAAAGACTGCCAGAACAAATTCCTCAGCTAAAAATGGAGAAGAAGCTGCATCTGAAAGGTTTGAAAAGTCAGAAAGGTGGAGAGAAGATGCCTGCATGTGGAAGCTATATGCCCAGAGAGGGCAGAGAAACAGGCCCTTGCACCAGAGAGCTCACAAGGGCAAGACTTTAAAAAACAGAGGGGGTGAATTCCATGTGTTTGTTAAAACAGTGGAACTTGGAGCCTAGAGTTTTAATATTTTTTTATTATTTTCATTTATTTTGAGAGACAGGGGTGGGGGGAGAGTGCAAATGGGGGAGGAGCAGAGAGAGAGGGAGACACAGAAATTGAAGCAGGCACCGAGCTATCAGTACAGAGCCTGGCATGGGGTTCAAACCCAGAAGCCATGAGATCATGACCTGGACTGAGGTGAGATGCTTACCCGACTGAGCCATTCAGGTGCCCCATGGAGCCTAGAGCTCTAAATCAGCTGACAGCACTGGGCCAGACAGGAGGGCAAGTGATAGCCAGGTTGCTGCCCCTAAAGAGACAGCAGCCTGTATATAGAAGCGATATAGCAATAGTAGCTCTCACAATGCAAAGGGCAAACAGGAGACAGTCTGTTTATACTGATTTCCGAGAGAACTGAGGGACTTCTCCAAACCCATAGGAGTTGGCAGGTGCCATTTTCCTCCCTTGCCCCCTAGCGTAAACCCAGAGCCATGTGCGGAGGTGGGGCTCCACAGACGGAACCTGCTACCTAACCAGTGAGAAGTGACCCATGCCAACGAGTTCTGCTGTGGACTAGCCTACTCCAGCACACTGGCCTCAACTCTGGACTGAGCTAAAATTTTGTGAAAGCCAGAGCACACGCCCTGCCCAACCACTGGGTACACAGCTGTGGAAGCAAGCTGTGCCCAGACACCACACCACAGCCAGCCACTGTGCCCATGGCTGCCTTCATTCGCCAGCCCCAGCCTGCCTAGCCCCTCTGGGAGGCTGTGCCTAGCCCCACACCCCAGGCACGCAGGTCTCAGCTTTTAGAGCCCTTTGGTGACCCAGCATAGGACTAATGGCCCAGTACAAATTGTGCCAACACCACTGCCCAGCAACCAAATCCCCTGTAGACATGTATCCTCAGAGCCATCCTGCCTGGGTCCCGCTAACATCACAGAGGGTAAGCACAGTCCACAACAGACAAAGAATCAATGCTAATGATTGCATGAAAAGGACAAGTGACTCAGACACAACAGCAGGGCATAAGCAACATACACAGGATCCTCTCCCAAAGGGCTAAGTTCTGGTGAGTGAGGGCCACTACACTGCGGGGCCATCTAGGACCTCTTCTTCATAGTCACTACTTTCAGGAACGAAAGACATAGCTGACTGACTGAACACACAGAAACAGACACAGAGAGGCAGACAATATGAGAAGACAGAGACATGCATCCCAGATGAAAGAAAGGAACAAGGCCACAGCCAGAGATCTAAGTGAAATGATTATAAATAATATGCCTGACAGGGAATTTACAGCAATGCTCATAAGGATGCTCACTGATTATGACAAAAGACTGGAAGACATAAATGAGTCCATCAATACAGAGATAAGGAATATCATAGCAGAGATAAGGGGCTCAATAAACAAAATGAGAAACATGCTTGATGGATGAACAACAGGCTGGAAGAAGAAAAGGAAAAATTAGCGACCTAGAAGGAAGAGTAATGGAAAGTTATCAGGTTGAACAAAAGAGAATAGAGATGAATTATGCAAAAATAAAATAGACTTAGGGAACTCTGTGACTCTATCAACATAGTAATGTTTGTATTATAGAAGACTCATAAGAAGAAGAAAGAGTAAATGGGGCAGAGAATTTATTTTAAGAAATAATAGCTGAAAACTTCCCTAATCTGGGGAAGAAACCACATATCCTGATTCAGGAAGCACAGAGAAGTCCCATCAAAATCAACAAAAGTGGACCCATACCAAGAAATATCATAATTAAGTCATCAAAATACAGTGACAAAGAAAAAAAATTTAAAACAGCAACACAAAACAAGATAGTAACTTACAATGGAAAACCCAAAAGGTTAGCAGGATAGTTTTCAACAGAAACTTTGCAAGTCAGAAGGTTGTATGATCTATTCAAAGTGCTGAATGGGAAAAACTGGCAGCCAAGAATACTGTATCCAGCAAGGCTATCATTCAGAATAGAAGGGGAGATAAAGAGTTTCTCAGACAAATAAAAGCTAAAGAAGCTCATGACCACTAAGCCAGCCCTGTAGGAAATATTAAAGAGGACTGTCTGAATAGAGAGGCCAAAATTGACAGTATAAAGGTAGGAAGCACAAAATAAATAAAAATGAATATTTCTGTAACAAAATTTGTCCAGAAACTCACAAAATAAAAGGACGTAAAATATGACAACATATTCTTAAAACGTGGGTAGGAGAGGAGTAAGAACGCATTGAATGCCATTCGACTTAATACAGATGGAGTATCTGTAGGAGAGGTTATATACCGACCCAATGGTAAACATATAATCAAAAATCTCTTGGGGCACCTGGGTGGCTCAGACAGTTAAGCATCTAAATCTTGATTTCAGCTCAGATCATGATCTCATGGTTTATGTCTCATGGCTCAGAGTGAGGATTCCTTTCTCTCTGCACCCCCCTTCTGTTCTCTCATTCCTTATCTCTCTCTGCCCCTACCCTGCTCTCTCCTCTCTCTCTTTCTCTCTCTCTCAAGGAAAATTTAAGAAAACTCAAAGAAAATCACCAGTAAATATGCAAATAAGACAGAAAAAGAAATCCAAATATATATCACTCAAGAAAATCAGCAAACCATGTATGACAGACAAGAAAAGACCAGAGAAAATCTTCAGAAAACAAAATACAACACAAAAAAATGACAATAAATACATATCTATCAATAATGGTTATTGGGATATAACTAGACTACACATGCGAATTAAAAGACACAGGGCGACAGAATAGATTAAAAAAACAAGACCCATCTGTATGCTGCCTTCAAGAGAGTCACTTTAGATCTAAAGACACCTGCAGATTGAAAGTGAGGGGATGGACAAGCATCTATCATGCAAATGGATGTCAAAAGAAAGCCAGAGTAACAATACTTATATCAGACAAAATAGACGTTAAAGCAAAGTCTGTAATAAAAGACAAAAAAGGACACTATATAATAATACGGGGAGCAATCTCACAAGAAGATATAACAAATATAAATATTGATGCAGCCAACATAGGAGCACCCAACTACATAAAACCATTAATAACAAACGCATAGAAACTGATAATAATAATAATACAGTAATAGGAGGGAATTTTAACATCCCACGTACATCAATGCATAGATCATCTCTATGGAAAATCAACAAGGAAACATGGCTTTGAATGACATATTGGATCAATTGGATTTGACAGATACATTAAGAATATTTCATCCTAAAGCAGAATATACATTTTTTTCAAATGCAGATAGAACATTCTCCAGAATAGAGCACAGAGTAGGCCACAAAATAGGAATCGACAAATTTTAGAAGATCAAAGTCATCCCATGCATCTTTTCTGATCACAGTGCTATAAAACTAAAAGTCAACCACAAGAAAAAAAAAAACAACAGAAAGAAAACAAATACATGGCCGTTACCCAATGTGCTACTAAACAATGAATGGGTTAACCTGGAAATCAAAGAAGAAATATGTAAGTACCTGGAAATGAATGAAAATGAAAATACAACAGTCCAAAACCTTTGAGATCCAGCAAATGTGGTTTTAAGAGGGAAGTACATAGCAATATAGGCTTACCATAATTAGAACAATCTCAAATAAGCAACCTAATCTTACTCTTAAAGGAGGTAGAAAAGCAATAAACTAAACACTATCAGAATGAAATAATAATGGTTAGAGCAGAAATAAGTAATATAGAAACTAAACAAAATAATAGAATTGATCAATGAAAAATTTTTAAAAATGGTTCTTTTTTAAAAAATCAATAAAATCGATAAACTCCTAGTTAGACTTATCAAGAAAAAAGAGAAAGGACCCAATACATAAAATCATGAATGAAAGAGGAGAAAAAATAACCAACACCATACAAATACAACTATAAGAGATTATGAAATCATATGCCAACAAATTGGACAACTTAGAAGAGACAGATAAATTTATAGAAACATACAAACTACCAAAACTGAAACAGGAACAAATAGAAAACTTGAACACACTGGTAACCAGTAAAAACACTGAATCAGTTATAAAAAATATATATAAAAAACAAATAAAAGCAAAACAGAAGTCCAGGGTCAGATAGCTTCACAGGGAAAATCTACCACACATTTAAAGAAGAGATAATACTTATTCTTCTCAAACCATTCCAAAAATATATAAAAGGAAGGAAAACTTCCAGATTTATTCTACGAGGCCAGCATTACCCTGACACAAAGGCCAGATGAAAACACCACTAAAAATGAGAAAACTACAAGCCATTTCCTTGATAAACATAGATACAAAATTCTGTAACAAAATACTACCAAATGAAATTCAACAATATGTTAAAAAAAATCATTCACCGCAATCAAGTAGGATTTATTCCTGGGTTGCAAGAGTAGTTCAATATTTGCAAATTAACCAGTCACATTACATCAATAAGAGAAATGAGAAGAACCATATGATCAATTCAATATGTACAGAAAAAGCATTTGAGAAAGTACAACATTCATTCATGATAAAAGTCCTCAACAAAGTAGGTTTAGGGGGAATATAACTCCATGTAATAAAGGTCTATGAAAAACACAGAACTAACATCATCCTCAATGGGGAACAACTGTGAGCTTTTCCCCTAAGATCGGAATATGACAGGGTGGCCCTCTCTCACCTCTTTTATTCAACATACTACTGGAAGCCCTAGCCCTAGCAATCAGCAACAAAAAGAAATAAAAGGCATCCAAATCTATAAGGAAGAAGTAAAACTTTCACTATTTGCAGACGAAATGATACTATCTATGGAAAACTCAAAAACTCCACCCCAAAACTGCTAGAACTGATAAATGAATTCAGTAAAGTCACAGGATACAAAATCAATGTACAGAAATCTATTGCCTTTCTGTACACCAGTAATGAAGCAGGAGAAAGAAATTATGAAAACAATCTCATTGACAAGTGTCAATGAGACACTTGTGTCAAAAATAATAAGATACCCAGGAATAAACCTAACCAGAGAGTTTAAAGACCTGTAATCTGAAACTATAAAATGCTGCAGAAAGAAATTGAAGAGGACACAAAGAAATGGAAAGACGTTCCCTGATCATGGATCAGAAGAACAAATATTACATGTCTTTCTGTGGAAAAGATAGATAAACCACGTTTTCTTCCAACGATGTTAGAATTTGGGGGAGGGAGGCGAGATGGATATCGACTTGAATACTTCTACCATGCTTTATTCCAAGGTTATTTCCATGTACTATTAACTGTGTACCCTTTTGAGCTGCAGGAATGTATAAATATTGAAGGTTATGGTGGGAGGTGGGACACTGCGGACACCACTCAAGTCAGGAGTAAAGAGCTTGAAGGAAAGTAATTGGTTTTGAACTTCCACTATATGTCAGACAATTCGTTAGGTTCTGGTCATTCAAAGGAGAATAAGGTATGGTCGGACACAAAATCACAAAATCGAATGGGATGGGCAGAAATGGAAACAGGTTACTTTGATTAAAGATAATCAGTGCCTTTAATAAAGGAGAAAATGTAGAATGAGAAGTGCCACGGAAAGGCAAATAAAAATCATCAAATGATCAGGAAACACTTGACCAGGTTCATGGAAAAGTGTGAGTTCATTTTCATTGTTGACATTTGTCAAGCCTCTAACACGTGCCCATGCTTAGCGCTGTCCATTCCCCCACGCAATCTTGCTAGCCTGGTCACGGGCGTGTTGTTCTTCCCATTTTACAGATGTTGGGACTCAGACAGAGGTAAGAACTTGCCCCAAATCCAATAACACAGGTAGTCTGGCTCTTAAATATCACGCTCTTTTGTCTTGAATGGTATGCAAGCCTCAGATAAAACAGGTTCCTGTTTTACATGGCACCCCTAAGGGTAGATAAAGGGTCCTGGGGAATTGGAAACATGAAAAGCTACAGGTCTTCAAAGGCTTCAGGTTACTTACGTTTTCCACAGATTCAACTGTTTTAGACACTAAAAACGTATTTGTATGCGTACACAGCTGTGGACACTAGCAATATAAAATGCCAGAGGTGGCTGGAGACACTTCCCCTATACTTGTGTTGCATCTGCTTTTGTAGGATTAATGTTGCCACACATGGGTGTCAAGGTGAGGACCAAATGGGTGTGAACACATCTTGCTACAGACCTCGCCACATCGTTACACGAAACAAATATGGTGCCAGAGAGTGGCGTGCCCGTGTTGGAATGAGGCACTCCCTAGTTCTCACCAAATGAGATATATACTCTTTTCTGGGTAATGGACTCACTACTTTGGCAAAAAATTGCTATAGAGAATTCAAATCCTTATAACATTTAGCTCTAAATCTTTCTCAAACTGTGTTTCTGAATAAAAATATACCACAATACAATTTATGGAAAGGAGATTAGAATTCAACTATGTTTTGGGGGAAATATTAGGATAAACAAAGTCACATAGAGCCCTTACATATTCATATAAACTGTCACTCTCCAAAAATAAAATTGGTGTTTCTAAACTTATTTTTAAATTTTAATCATTTTCTTTCCTGAAGAATAACCATTAAAAATCTCACAGTTTGGGGAACAAAGGGATAGAAAGTACTCCATATGTTTAATAACAAAGAGCAAGAAAAGTAGAAGTTGATTTGACTGCTAATCAGTTCTTCAAAATCTCTCTTCAAGACTGTTCTCACTTTTGTAAGAATGGTACTTTAAATTAGAAGAAAAAAGGATGGTGTCATTTTTGTCCATTGTTTTATGTGTATTATCCAAGACAAGTTGGTGGAGAGAAATATGTCATTATATATCGATGGTATTTGGCAGGGTAGAAGACAGATGGAATCAATTAGGAACAAGTAAGTAATTCTTTCTATTAGAAATAATTCAGTGGACAGTCATGAGAAAAGAAGAAGCACAAAATAATCATTTGGTAGTTATAGATATTTTAAAAGATTAGCTGTAACACGATCATATTGCTAAATATCAAAAAGTTAAGAAAAGACAAAGTGATGCATATCTCTACAACCCTAAAGCTAATATATTATCATGCTTCTAGCGGGTTTTCAGTTCACCTGCCTCCACACAGTTGTGACCAGAGTCACAATTTTTAACCCACTTTTGAAAAACGACTAGGTCTATTTTTAGAACAGATTTAGGTTTACATAAGAGTTAAGCAGAAAGTAGAGAGTTTCCATCCAAGAGTCTGGCCTTTACATGGTTACCCCTATTATTAGCATCCTGCATATCTGTTATAATTGATGAGCCAAGTTGATACTTTTTATGACTCAAGTCCCACCGTTTATCTTGGAGTCCAATCTGTGTCCTACGTTCTGTGTGTGTCACCAAATGCGCAATGTCCTGTACCCACCATTCCAGCATCAGGTAGAATTGTGTCACTGATGTTTTACTGGCTCCGTAGCTCAATCTTTTCCAGAATATGTTAGGGTTGGAATCACACACAATGGGGCCTTTGCATATCAGCTTTGTTCACTTAACAGAATGTATTTAAAGTTCTTCAGGGTCTTTACGTGGCTTGATACTTCATCTCTTTTCACTGCTGAATACCATCCCATTGTCTGCACACAGCACACTGGGTTTATGTTCTCGTCTACTAAACAACACCCTGGTTGTTTCCAACTTTTTACAATTATGGATAAATTTGCTATAAACTTGTGTGTGCAGGATCGGTGTGGCTGTACAGTTTAAACTTATTTGGGTAAATATTTAAGATTGCTGGATTATATGGGAACATTCTGCTTAGCTCTGTAAACAATAAACCAACCAAACCACCAACAAAAACCCACGAAACTCTTCCAAAGGGGCTGTTCGTTTTTGTGCTCCAACCAGCACTGAATGAGAGGTCCTCTCGCTCCATCGCCAGTGCTTGGTGTCCTACTTTGGACTCCAGCCATTCTAACAGGCATTGTTTTGATTTCAAATCTTTAATGAAATATCACGTGAAACCTCTTTTCATATGTTTAGTCGCTGCCTGTGTACCTTTTTTGATCAGACATCTGATACTTTGCCCATTTTTAAATTAGGTTGCTTATTTTCTTAAGAGTTGTTCATATATCTGGAACACAGCTCTTTATTAGAAATATGTTTTGTAAATAGTATTCCCAGTCTGTGGCTCATATTTACATTGTCTTAACATTGTCTTTTACAGAGTAGAATTTCCATTTAAAATGAAGTCCAATTTTTCAATTATTTTATTTCATGGATTGTGCTCTTGGTATTTTATCTAAAAAGTCATCGACAAGCCCAAGGTCAAGATTTTTTCTTATGTAATCCTTTAGAAGTTTAAAAGTTTCACATTTTACATTTAGGTCTATGGCCCATTTTGAATGAATCGTATAAAAAGTAGAAGATCAATAATATCTAAATTTTTCTTGATGGAGGGCACATATGGCTATCCAGGTGTTACTGAATCAAATTCTTTTTAAAAACCATTGTTAGCCCTGGTAATCATAACTGAATAGTTAAAAATGTTCTAATACGTGACTTATTTTTTCTTGCTATTTGACAGAAAAATTATCTTCAATTTTTGCTAATATATATTTCATTTGATCGAATATTGTTAAAAGAAAATAACCAATTAAAAACACACAAATACACAAATTTCTATCTGGAAATAAAAGAATATGCTTTAATTGCACTTGGTAAGATGTATTCATATGTTCTCTGCCAACATTAATCCAGAGTGCATTACCATGTATGAATTAAAACTCATTCTTGGGAGCACCTGGGTGGCTCAGTCAATGAAGTGTCTGACTTTGGATCAAGTCATGACCCTATGGTTTGTGAATTTGAGCCCCATGTGAGGCTTTCTCTTGGAACCATGAAGCCTGTTTGGGATTCTCCCTCTGCCCTTCCCCTGTTTGCTCTCTCTCTAAAAAACAAATGAACATTAAAAAATAGAAAATAAAATAAAGCTCCTGCTTGGATATGGATTTATCATAATAGAGAAAATCCATTTTTTAGAAATATCACATTGGTCTTCAAGTTTGCACTCATGTTAATTTATAATTATAATTTTCCATTCTTTAGGCATAGGTATAATGTGTTTTACTGTTTATTCATTACACACATGACATGTGAATGCATATATATATTTAAAGTATGCATGTGTGATATATATATAAAATTATGTTGTTAGGAGGGAACACAGCAAGTAATAGCTATGTGGACCTGGGCAAAAGAATTTGAGTTTTATCAGCTATAAAATATGAGGAAATTTATAGTTACTTCATGGTCTCTTGTCAATATAAAATAAAATACTCATTCCAATCTGACTCAACAGTTTCTAACAACAGGGAAGCTCTTAATAAATATGTATTCGTCAATCATTTTATCCCTCCCCCATATGGAATCTTCAGTTACTGAAATATGAATTTATTCATTGATTAACCAAAACACTAAATACTAGGAAAGCTCTAAAAATGGGATGGAAGAGACTAAGTACTTATCATTCAAGGGATATTTTTCAAAATATATGGCTCAGAAGACCTTTAAAATAGGAAACAACCCACATATACAGAAATCTAGCACAGAAATAAGGTTTTATTTTTTTAAGTTTATTTATTTATTTTGAGTGAGTAAGAGAGAGACAGACAGACAGACAGAGACAGAGAGAGAATGAATCCTAAGCAGGCTCCGTACTGTAAGCGCAGAGTCCAATGTGGGGCTCAAACTCATCAACTGTGAGATGATCACCTGAGCCAAAACCAAGAATCTGACATTCAAGAGACTGAGCCACCCAGGCACCTCCGAGTACAGAGATAAGATTCTTATAAACAGAGTGTTGCTAGTGCAGAAAAGCGTCTGGTGACAGATGAAGCAGGTGTGTGGTCCTCGGCTGAGGGTAGACGGACATCTTCCGAGTTCTCAACTGTGTCATGAAATATGCCCTCTATTTTTTTCATTAAAATTGATGCCATCAGATAGGAAATTCCTCATGCTTTCAGTCATTCACTGAGAAATGTATTTGTCCCTGAAACCATCCACCATTTTGAAACTTGTTTTGAGACAGAAATGTTCTCCATCCCACTGGTGGAAAGTTTCATCTCATCATGTCTGGACCACACAGGGTACACTGTGCATCATATTAGGAAGTCCATCCTATAAGGTATATCATACCCTCTACTTTCATTTTTAACTTCTCCTTCTCTGTTCCACACCACATAATCTATTAGCAATCATCTTTTCTTAAAATATTTCTTAAAAATTTGCTTCTGATGGCCACCTCACTTGTCTTCTGCTCACAGGTGAGGCTACTGAGGCTTCTCCACCTGCCACCCCCACTTTCTCATCCCTGACTCCTCATAACCAGTGTCTCCTGTCTCACTCTGGAGCTCATCCAAGACATTCTGGAATTCAAATTCAATGAATGTCTCTGAAGTCCCTGACTTCTCCTACAGTTGCTTCCTACAAGATGATTCCATCCACCCTCATGGTGTACATATCATTGTTTACACTCCACACATGTCTATCTTTTATAGCCAAACCTTCTACTTGAGCTCCAAATTCATATAATCAAATTTATTTGAAGCTTGTCCATGTCTACCTTTCACAGTCACCGAAAATTCAATGTATGAATGAACCCCCACACGTTTCAAAATGGCACCATCAAAGCTGCCATTTCCTTATATCTCTGATCCAACCCATCCAGCTGCCAAGCTGGACACTTTATCAGCCAGTCCTTCATCCCGTCTCTAGATTTCCATCCCCAGAACTGCTCCATCGGTCCAAGATGCCATTATGTTTCACATGATTAACTACAAAAGCCTCATGATAGGTCTTTCTTGGATTCATTTTCCATATTCCCAGAGCAGTGAACCTTCCAAAACAGACACCTGAAAGTACTACCATCCTGCTTTAAACTTGTAAACGACTTTTAGAAAAATATCGTTTAGAAAAACGTATTGTAAAAAACACTTCAGTGTAGATATTAGCCCACTTCTTTGCCCTCATTTTTCAGCTATATCCCTACATACTACTAGAGTTAGAAATGTTCTCAGATCCTTTAATAGACTATGATCTCTCAAATAATACCAGTTTCATTCATAACTGTTTCTCCAGGGGTAAATATATACATATATTCATATGTATATATGTTTATGCATACACATATGTATATATATGGACATATTATATTCGATGAATGTTAGAAAATGAACTGACTTCAATACTAGAAATGGAGAAAAAATTATCATCTACAGCAGGTGATTCAGATAAAAGTGATTTTGAAAGTAAGTTGAAACTTCAAATGTGAATCTTCTAGAATAGAGAGATCTCATAGAGCAGAGGAAAACAAAAATAGTTATATTTTGTTGTTGCTGTTGAATGGGAATTGGATAAGATATCCCAACAGAAAATGAGATAATAATTCAGTCATGACAATATAAAGACCCCAAAAACCAATTTTGGTTCAGGTCTAGAAAACAAAGGAAGAGTAATCGCATTTATTGAGCCGATGTAGGCCATGCATTCCCAACCAACCCACTACCCTCTCCATAAGGCACCATGGATTTTAACCAAGACTTGCAATCTATTAAATAACAGGCACGGTGTAAAGAAAGAATTGGAATTTCTCTTAGTTTATTTGCCACATGATAATGGTGTATTGGGCAGTCCTGAACTTGTAGGTTGGTAGACTCCCCCCAGAGCCAATGTTGAGCCTATTGCAGCCCCATCAGAATCTAGTATTTAATAAATACTTTATGCTGAGTACAAAAGTGAATGATTACTGCTATGAAAACCATTAAGAGAGATACACTTTTCTATTTACTCCTGTATATGTCTCATTTTTATTTTAATAATACTACCATGAGAAATAAACTATCTTTTTTAGTTGCTCACTGAATATTTATGTTGCTCATTTAGATGCATAGTCTTTTACTTTGTTATGCTATAACATTTCCAACTTTCATATAAATATAAAATCAATGTAATTGCATTCATATAAAGAGATAAGCCCTCAGAATGGAAATGCTACTCAAAAACTGAATGCTTTTCCTTTCACGCTGCATTCAAAGCACCCGCTCTTCTTTTTAAATATATAATTAAATATGATTTGATTAGTAATAGATGCAAATGGCTTCCCCCCCCCCCACTGAATGATTTAAAAAATCATTGCAATTAGGTATTTGATTTTCCATCTACCTGTCTTCAAAGCCTCTCACTCTTTTAACTGATCCCCGATTGTCAGTGTAATTATGGAGCCATTTTGAAAGCAGCTGGATCCCCAGGTGCACCCCTGATAGTGCCCGTAAAATCACAGAAAGACCTCCTCTACTGGAGGTACACCTGATCTGTCCTAGATCCTATGCGACTGGGAGAGCAGGTCAGGAATTTCCTCACACCTCATTAAAACCACCATAAAAGTCTTGGAACCTGGGACATTTATTTCACTCCAAATTTCACCCCAGAGACTTGATTTTTACATGAACCTTTAAGATACAATTTTCCCTTGTATTTTCAAATGTATAAGATTATGAGGAATTAAGTACATTCTGTTCTTTTCTATTCTTTTTAAGTTTCACAACAATTTTTAAAACTTCCCTAACTTTGGGGGTTAGTGAAAACAAATGCATATTGAGACCAAATCATAACATCCCAGATATCTTCTTCAGACCACCAGAGTCAAGGAGAACCCATCAGTTTGGCCGAGAATCCAAAAACTTCCCTCTTGGTAGCAATAAAATTCTATAAATTGTATTGCCTTTCAGAATGCTAAAAAAAAAGAATATGGAAGACCAAACATATGGGGGTTTTGGGAGACAGCGAAAGAGGAGAGGGAAGGAGAAATCGCCCCAGAAACAAGAAAAACAAATTCTTGGTCTTATAACAGAGCATATGAATTAATACAAATGAAGGAAATTAATTACACTTTTCTAACTGGAGTTTCTTCCAACCTACCTTCTTGGGCTATTCTAAGTGCTCCTATTAAACAGGCTTCAAGGGACTCCCACACTCCAACAGCTGTTCAAGCTACAGATGAGTCTGTCAAACCCCACCTACCCAAGAAGACAAACAGCTATGTCCTAGCCTTTTGTTTTAAATAATGCTAGTGTTCTTTGGAACTCTGAAAAGACACATATCCATGCTTTGGGACATTTACAACAAACCCTTGTAACGGTGGCTTTCAAGTCGGGTGTCTCTGTTAATCTAGCACAAGAGTGGAACAAATAGATACCTGTACCATTTTTTTTATATCATTCTTTTTTTTTTTAATGTTTTATTTATTTCTAGGAGAGGGAGAGACAGCGTGAACAGGGGAGGGTCAGAGAGAGAGGGAGTCACAGACTGAAACAGGCTCCAGGCTCTGAGCTGCAGTCAGCACAGAGCCTGACGCGGGGCTCGAACCCACAAACCGCGAGATCATGACCTAAGCGAAAGTCGGACGCTTAACCGACTAAGCCACCCAGGCGCCCCTTTTATATCATTCTTTAATGGCGCAACATTCTCAAGTGTTGCTAGGCAAGCTACCCCCCAGTTAGAAACTAACTTTTTCCGAGCTCTCCTTTTCTCCAGATATGGTGA
Source organism: Proteles cristata cristata (assembly GCA_017311185.1). Lineage (NCBI taxonomy): Eukaryota > Metazoa > Chordata > Mammalia > Carnivora > Hyaenidae > Proteles > Proteles cristata. The sequence continues at coordinate 833,310 of JAESUZ010000823.1, forward strand.
AATAGCTAAGACCTCATCAGCAAAACGTCACAGGAAGCAATGCCCAGGATTTCTAGATCACCTCTCAAAAGGATTTTGAGACACATATACATGTGTGTGTGTGTATATATATATATATATATATATATATATATATATATATATATATATATATATTTTGCTTGTGATCTAAAACTACTTGGATCTGGCAACAATGTGGTGATCTTCCTCATCGGGCGCTCCACGAATACAGCTCGACAATCTGGCTCCACTTACATGCCCATGTCCCTGAAAATCCCATAATACAGAGGCCATGCTGCTGTTTCACATCGCGGATGAAATTGGTTCAAGGCCTATTCATATCCTTTGTGACTACGGTCCTTTTTATGTCTTCTCTCAGATCCTCTTATACTTTTCATTTTGTGCATTTACTAAAATAAATTACATTGCAATACCATCGACATACAACATTATGTTAGTTACAGGTGTAGTACGTAATGACTATATTTGTATGTACTGCAAAATGACCATGTCAGTAAGTCTGGCTGACCTTTGTCACCATGCACAGTTTCTCTCACATATCTATATCCATATATATATATGGATATATAGATCCACATAGATTCATATATAGAGAGATATCCATATATATATGGATATAGATATATGGATCCATACATAGATTCATAGATAGATAGATCCATAAATATATATACAAAGTTTTTGATAATAAGCAAATCATGTATATAATAATATATATGGATATATACACATATATACACATATATACATGTGTGTATATATATATATATATATATTTTGCTTGTGATCTAAAACTTTTAAGATATCCTCATGCTTTTAAAATCCTCTCATACTTTATCAAAAGGTTTGGGCTGATGGGGATAGTTTCGTTTGCAGACAAACTACTTTAAAGTGAATACTGGCTATCCCAGAGGTTGACGGACTTGGAATCTCATCGCCCCCTATGAATTTCCTACTGGCTGGTGTTCCTTCCCCCCTCCTTCCTGACCTCACCCCTCATCTCCAGGCTGCTTGATTTAATACCCAGGGCAGTGCTGGTCACAAAACTTCTCTGGGTCACATTCTTCTGTGTTATAGAACATCTGGGAGAAGCTGTAATAATTCAATTTTAAAATTATTGTTTCCATAGTTTCCAGTATTGGCGTTAAATAGCAAAGTATTGTATTTTCTGATTTTTATTGCTACATCTTAGAAGGCAGAGGATCTCACGTCTATTGTTTTAAACATTATGTTTGTCTGTCTTAAGAGACTAATGCTCTGATCATATTTGACTAGACCTATATGTGCCCCTTCCACTCAAAGTCAGAGATTTGACTTCTCTGTTTCTGCTCTTGAACAAGATCTGGAAAAAGCCTACACTAAAATTTCATGCATATCCCAACAGTAGGATTTTTAATCCCTTGTTGTGGCTTCAGTGTTCCTTAAATTAAGAGCCAACTAAAGCCCAAAATCCTGTGTCAAAGTGCTTTGTCCAGTGACACTGCTTAAGGTTCAGCACTGGGGAGGGCACAGCAGAGGTGCAGGGTGGGTCTCACCTCTCCATGCATCACCAGGACTCTAGAGAAGATGGGTGCAGCCAGCCACCCATTCCCAGGGGTGCATCAGTATCCAGACTTTCACTTCCTCTTGGGAATCATAGTCAATTTCAATGGGGAGGGTAAGGGGGGAAGCTGTTTCCTGAGGTGCCAGGCATAACTGTATATCTTAATGACATAGGTTCATCCCATGACCACAAAGAATGCTCAGCAGTATTAAATTTTAAGGCGGAACTAGATAGCCACCAATTGAACAATTTTCTCACGAGTGCACTAAAACGCTTTTCACGTCCAAACTCACGGCCTTCATGCAATAGCCCATTTGAATTATACTTCAGTTGGAAGGATGGAAAAACCCAGCCAGAAAGTTCTTCTTTTAAACAGTTTCTGTGGGAAGAGCTTTTAAAACGTCAAGTTCACATTCCTTTAAAGAGCAAGTAGCCCCTCTCCTTCTCACTCTGCCTGCTCTGCCCCTTGGTCATCCCAGCTGGCACTGTCGGCCTCTCATAAAGTCAGAAAGTGAAGCACATCATCAGCTTATATTTTAAAAATAAAACCCAATGACACTCTCGAGGTCCAGCTCACTTTTTTCTAGGTGCCTTTTCTCCCTTTGGTTGAGAATAAGAGCACTACTGCTATGGGTTTTCTTTGCTGCCTTCTCCCTCCCGTGTCAGACAGGCACGAAACTCAGCATGAAAGCCTGCTCCCCTGCATCAACATGGGTCCTCTGTCCCTTCCAGTAATTCCTTATTCCATCGAACCCTGAAGCCTGGCACGGCATGCATGGCCTGTTGGTACTATTGAGTGCAAAGCTGCCCCACAGTGGATTATTTTCATTAATTACACAGTCAAGGGCCTTTCTAAATAAAAAATAAATTTTGAAAAACCTGGAAGCCAAAGCAGCTATTGAAAACCAAGAGAGGGAGACACAGGTAGAGAAAAAGATAATTTTTATTTCCTTCATGTGATTAATATTGTAGCTATGATATTTAAGAGCATCTTAACAATTCTAAATTAGATTATATTAGACCGAGCATGGTAGAAACCAAGTTAAGCTCTGCCAATCTGGCATGAAAAGCATCAGTGAGATAATAACCTTCTTTTTAACTTTTGATTTTTTTTTGAGAGAGAGAGAGAAAGAGACAGGAAGAGCAGGGGAGGGTCAGAGAGAGAGGGAGACAGCACAGAGCCCAACACGGGGCTCGAACCCATGATCCGTGAGATCACGACCTAAGCTGAAGTCGGATACTCAACCGACTGAGCCACCCAGGTGCTCCGAGCTCATAAGCTTCTTAAACTCATTCCCCAAAATCAAGAGTGGTGTTCATTTTGCCTCATGGTGGTCCTCTTACTGTATAGAATTTTCCTAACTGGTCAGAATAACACATTTAACAATAAAAGTTAAATTGTATTGAAGAATTATATATCCTGTTCTTCTCTATATGTGTTGATTTTACCTTATTTTAATGTTAGTAGGACCTACATTTGTCTTAAACATTAAATAGAAAGTGGGATCATAATGAATGTGTAAAAATTAGATTCCCAAGAGTAGCTCTTTCTATGCTGATTTATTCAAAAATCCAGTAAATGATAGTCTTTGGTGAGGCCAAGTCATGAGCAAGGGAAATGTCCATACCTGGCCTGTGAAGCAGTGAATTCTTTAGTGTTTTAGAAGTGACGGGTCCCAATGCTCAACATAAATGGAATGTAAGGAGCCCAAGTGGTGCTAACTGTGCACATGATCATGTATGTGGGATGCTGTTTTCCAGGAAAGAGCATGATAAAAAACTCTACCTCTCCCGTGTTATGGAGCCAGCCTAGCCCACCTGAAGGACTGCCATTGCTCATGAAGACCTTGGAACCAGTGGGCGGATGCAGGAAAGGCAGGAATGTTGGTAAGAGCAAGATGATGCCATTCTCAGAAGGCCATAGTTGGGATATGGGTCTTAATTTTAGGACGAATGGAATCCTGTTTAAAGGTTATTTTTTTAATGTTTATTTACTATCTTTTTGAAAGATAGAGGCACAGAACATGAGCAGGGTAGGGGCAGAGAGCAAGGTAGACACAGAAGCCGAAGCACGCTCCAGGCTCTGAGCTGTCAGCACAGAGCCCAACACGGGGCTCAAACACACAAACCCAGAGATCATGACCTGAGCCTGAGTTGGACACTTAACCCACTGAGCCACCCAGTCGCCCCTAAAGGTTTTAATCAGTGAAGAAGGTGGTCACTGTCACATTTGGAAGAGATCATTCTGATTCAGTGGCAGACAGATGGGGCAGGGGTGAGCACAGATTCCAGAAGACACTGCAGAAATCGGAACGGGAATGTCCTCGGATGTGAGGAGGCTGGTAGAGGGGGAAAACATAAGCACATGCAACCAGAAGGGAAAACAGCTGGACACTGGATGTGGTAGGGAATTGGTGAGGAGGAGAGAGTCACGGGTGACTCCGGAATTTTCCGACTGGTGACACTGAATAGAAACCAGCTTGGGGTGGGTTGTAGTTGGAGGCATAGACAAATCAGGGGCAGTTCTGAGATAGATGAGGTGTGCCTCCCCTCAGGGAGGGGATCCTGCCATCTCCATCCGAACCCCAACTCCTCCTCCTGGTACATTTGCCTCCAGGAAGGATCCCTGTCAACTCCAGGTTTAGATGTGTGAGTTACTTCCCTCTGGGTTTTCTAATCCTTCCTGAGAAAATGCTACTCTCATCAACAGAACTCAATCAGCAAAGACAGAAGTCTACTTCAGCAACCAAGGGCTTTCAGGAGCCTGTAATTCGTAGTGGCCTAGACTTCTGAGTCAGACTCAACCCAAGACATAGGCTATTCCAGTTCACAAGTGTTAAAGAATACTCTCCTATAAAGAAAATAAGTAGAAAAGCCCACCACTCCCTTTCAGTATAATTTAAGTATAACCAAAGTTATGGAAAAGAAAAATCGTAAATGAAAGGCTCATTTTTTGTAAGGGAATTTTTACAAGTGTGTGTGTTGTGGAAAATGGGATTAGCAAGTTTCAAAATGTTCCTTTATTTATTTAAAAAAAATTGTTGTTTAATTTTTTTTTAGAGATTAAAAGAGAGAGCAGGGGAGAGGGGCACAGAGAGGGAGAGAAAGAAAGAGACTGAGAGAATCCAAAGCAGGCTCCACACTCAACACAGAACCCAATGCAGAGCTCAATCTCCTGACCTTGGAATCATGACCTGAGCCAAAATCAAGAGTCAGACACTCAACCATCTGAGCCCCTGAGCTGTCACAAAGCTTTCTCACTTTAAAAAGAGTAATCTGGGGCGCCTGGGTGGCTTAGTCGGTTAAGCGTCCGACTTTCGCTTAGGTCATGATCTCGCGGTTCGTGGGTTCGAGCCCCGCGTCGGGCTCTGTGCTGACTGCCAGCTCAGAGCCTGGAGCCTGTTTCAGTCTGTGACTCCCTCTCTCTCTGACCCTCCCCTGCTCACGCTGTCTCTCTCTTTCTCTCCTAGGAATAAATAAAAATATTAAAAAATAAAAATAAAATAAAAAGAGTAGTCTTTCTTTCTTTATATATATATATAAACTATATATATATATATAATATATATATAACTATATATATAAAACTATATATATATATATAAACTATATATATATAAATAATATATATATATATATATAAAACTAGTCCCTTTCTGGAGCAAAGTATATATTTTTTGAATTTCAAAATGTTTCCACTAGAATCAAAAGGTTAAAAATACACTGTAATTAAAATCTTGAGTTGGTCCATTGTGCTTAGCTGAGGTTCACGCAAAAAAGGGGCCAAAGAAGAATACATTAAGATTGCATTTGTATGGTATTTATAGAACTAATTTTTTTTATTAGTTCTTTTGAATTCAGGACATTTTATGCCATACCCTTTTTTTCCCCAAGTCACAGAAAAGTTATGGTTTATTTTGGGAAAATAAAACTCATTATGCTCTACTTTATTCTAAAAATTAATCTTGACCGTTTTCATAAATTTCAGTAATAAGATAGTTTATAAAACCTAATTTAAAGTAATATTGAAAGTTATAAAAGTGGTCAGAATGATTTTTTAAATCTAAAGAACAGTGATACGTCATAAGCCTACTAAGAGATTTCTCTGGCAACACAAGTCAATGTCCATTCTGTTCCTGTTATAGGCTCATGAGAAGAGACCTGAGCGACTCTCTCAATTATGAAGTAATATCTCAACCTCGGTTTCTTCTCTGTTAAAGAGAGAAAATAAGGCCTGATTTTCTACGTAGAGAAGAGTTAGTGATCAGTGTGTGACTATGATAGCCTTGTTCATTTTTTTCTCAACACGTTTGACAGAATGTTTATCATGGAGTACAAACCACAATGTTGTCACTAAGTTTATTTGATATACGTACTAAGCCAAAAGCTATTTATTTGCTTTATGCTGACTTAAGTAAACTAATATGCATTACTAATCTCTAAAATTGGGATTATGTAGCATTTTTCAAATTTAACTTCTATGAACCATTTGTAAATAGAGTCACTCATGGGTCATGAAATATACTCTACTCTATAAAACACTGCCTACATGAAACTCCCGACATACCCAGGGCAATTAGTAAAGGTCAATTTTGCTTTTCTCTGCCTGGGTTAACTCAACTGATTAGACCTTGGTGACGTCTTTGACGTCTTGAGTTCACAACTGACATGGGGAAGCTAATGTTCAATGCTATTCTTGTAACTTCTCAGTCCTATACACCAAAGGTATCAAACTGGTCTATATTTATATCCAAGAAAATCGATAGGTTCAATTTAAAAAAGATAGGAAAAGAAAATCCAAGATATACTTTGAAATGCCAAGAGAAAATTGAGAAGCATTTTCTTAGAATATAAGACAATTATGATCCACCTAAAATCCTATTTAAAATAAAAGGACATATGATTTTAAAAGGCACATCTATTCTATCATTTAAACTATTGCAAAAATATTTTCAGTGGAGAAATGAAATTAATCTTTTACAGTATGTGAATGAAGTCAATAAAGTGACAATACAAATATGCTTAAAATTGGGGCAGGAATAAGATGTCCAAGGCAACGAAGGAAGGAAGGAAGGGAGGGAGGGAGGGAGGGAGGTTGTTTGGAAGGAAGAAAGGAATCTGTAGACACCAAAAAGACAAAGATGTTTAAGTATAAAATTGGCGCAACACTCCACTTTGAGACTTGAGTTTCTTTATTCCTTTCATACCTTATTAAAGCCCTACTTTATATTCACAATTATTCAACACGGAGCAGAATTCAAACAATGGAACAAGAGTTCACATTTGGTGCTTTTATTTATTTGTTTTGTAGCCTATCTTTAAAAATCTATGAATGCCTGTCGGAAAACTCATAAACAGTAAGGAAGCATCATTGGCACTAAAGAGGACTAGCTGCCTTTGACCCAAAATACAGACCCCTGAGCTGAAGCTAACACCACTTTATATTATACTGAGTGAATAATCAATTATTTCAACAAACATTTGCTGCAAGCCTCCTGTGGCCCAGGTAGGAAGGCCATTATACATCATAATGCCTAGCTTACCTTATGGGCAAAGGGGAACCAAAACAACATCCAAGTAGGAATATAAGGTGGTAAGGTGTGGCCAGTAATCACTACCATGGTGAAGTTTAATCGGTAAAGGTAAGGAAGGCCTGGTGAGCATCCACTCTTATAAGTGCAGTAAATACACACGTAGGGAGCATTTTCATCTAAAAACATGATTCCTTATTTTTTACCTATGTTACACTATCCACACAACTGTGTTATTATGTTCAATCACTCAGTAACCCTTAAAACCCCTGGCCTTTTTAAACCTAATCATCAGCATAAGTGCCCATTGCAGTTTTACTGGAAAATATAAAGTGCCTAGTTTTTCTTATGAGGATCCAGTAACATGGGAAAGGTCTGTAAGCAACCACCGCTTGCAGACAAGTCCCACTTGAAGACAAGTCGGGACTTCAATCAATCCTTGTATCTCTTTTTCTGAACTCCTTTATTTGACTCTGGCCAAGATTAGTGACTTGGCGAAGATGCTTTTGTTTCCTGAGTTTATATGTGTGGGTCTTGGAATTCTTTGTATACTTCTTCTCTGTACCTAAGCTTGTATTTGAGAGGCAATGAACTGTGCCTGCTTTACTCTAACCCTGCCTGTGAATACTTTACTGGCAGCTGAGTATTTAAATAGGTACTTGCTTATGACCAAGGTATGGACTCTATATTGTCACCTTATGAACATATTGTCTTTATTGTTTTTATTTTTATTTATTTATTCATTATTTATTTATTTATTTATTTATTTATGAGCTAGAGAGACTGCAGGTAGAAGGGAGGCAGAGAGAAAGGGAGAAAGAGAACCCCAAGCAGAATCTATGCCCAGTGCAGAATCCATCATGGGGCTGAATTTCATGACCCTGAGCCATCAAGAGTTGGGGCTCTTAACTGACTGAGCCACCCCAGCACCCCAATTCTGTTATTATCTTAAATAAAATAAACTTACAATTGGGGGGAAGTCTAAAAAATAAATGTAGAAATAATAATTCTAAGTTGGATTATGGAATTCTAGGTGATGCTGCAATTGTCAGTTTCTGCCTTTTGGTTACGCCATAAAATAATTTTTCTGAATCTTCATGTAATTTTATATCAATATAAGAAAACATGATATTTGTGATGTCATATGTATAAGGAAGGTGCTAAGAAAATAAAAAAGGAGTGAAAACATACAGTCTTGGAAAAGAAAAGCAAGAGATAAAGCACCTTTTGGGAAGTGGAAGAAAAGAGCTCATATTAAATTCCGGGAAACTTGTATCCAGTTGTGTTAGAATTTTTTTATGTCACTGATAGGAACTTACATAATTACTTCAATGTTGGATAAAAGTTATAACCTCTATGTCCAAGGATATAATGAAGTTATTAATAATTCATATTAATTTAACCTACACCCAACGGTCAGTAAATTTTACAAAGCAAAGATGCTGAGTATGGATTTCCATCAGTCTTCTTGGTCATTCACAAAGAGCTATGCAGTCCTTGTTGCCAGTGCACAATTTAAAGTGAAGCCGTCCCCTTGCACATCAGCTTTATGACTGGCCTTTCTTACTTGGCAGGAACTATTTTCCTGGCAAAGATACCTGGAACTCAGACCCACCCAGGTCATATAGTCAGATAACAAAATCCAACATGGTATATGTAAAATCCATATACTGAATTCCAATGCACAGAACGAGCTACTATCATTTCTTCCTTGACCCATAACTCTTCCATTTGATCATATCCCTCTTCAATCCACTCTCTGCTGGTAAATGGAATGAGTTTTAGGAAACCAAAATGTACCAGGGAAAATAGATCTTAGCTAAGTAGATCTGTCTGGTCATCTGAGAGCCTGATGCCAAGATGGGATCAGATGTATGAGAAATTTGGGGATACTTCTTGTGGAGGACTGAGGTGGAGCAGACGGACTAGTTTGGAAGAGCTTCAGACTACATGCAGGTCCCACACCTGTGATAGGACAGAAGGAAGAAAAGACTAGGCAGGAAAAGTCTGAACCCACAGGGCAGTTGTGAGTAGGGACTGAATATATACTGCACACAAGGCATTGCATACGCGCTGGAAATGCAAAGCCGACAGACAGACGCTGTGTGTACCATGCATTCAAATCATACCTATTAACATGAATTGAAAACTTGGATATAATAAAAATTATATTATTAGAATCAAAGAATGCTTATTGTTTTCCAGACACTGCGCTAAGCACTTTACCTATATGTTGGCATTTGATCTTGTAAGGCAGATGTGAATAAGGGGGTGCCTATTCCACAGGTGATGGGATGGTGTCACAGGGAAATAGGGCGACTGGCTCAAAGCCACAGTCAATACATGGTGAAGGCAGGGTTATAACCAGCACTGCATACCCACCAATGTCAGGCTTTACACACTTGCTGGCCTTCCCAGGTCCCATCCTGTCGACACAAAGAATTAAATGTTTTAAAATCACACACACGAAAAAGAGAAAGGCTATAACTATTTACTGTAGCCTGAAAGGAGATGTCAACTATCTAGGAAGATGGGAGGACCTTTCCCTGACAGAGCAGGAGAGGGCAGAGTCAAACGTGGCTGGTGTAACCAACCAACGGAAGGAAAGAGCCAGGTAAGTATGAACAGGGGACACAGAGCAGGAAGAAATCAGAAGCCCTAGAAATAACCACATAGCAGCTTTCCACAGAGGAAATCCATGGGTTTAACTATATTAGTAAAGAAATGTCATGCTCCTCAATGGAAGAATCAAGAGGGTCACTGGGAGACCTCCAAGAAATGGAGAACAGGAAGAAAAGGAACCAGAAACCAAATGAGTAGAGACAAACATAGCTCCCAAATTAGTAAATTATTTTAAACTGTAAGCAAAAGAATCTGAGATTGTAAATCAACTCATCCTGTTATAGACAGGTGTAACCAGAAATTTATTTAGCAAGTATAGAGTCACTTAGGGACCAAGGAGTAATTTAATTATTAAATGAGAATATCAAAAAATGAAACAAAAATGTGCATACGTTGCCTATGAATTAATGTTTAAAAAAATATCAGTTTGTGAAACTTTGGACATCTAAGGGCACTTAGGTGACTCAGTCAGGTAAGCTTCTGACTCTTAGTTTTAGCTTGGGTCATGATCTCATAGTTCCTGAGTTTGAGCCCTGCATCAGGCTCTGCACTGATAATGTGGAGTCTGCTTGAGAATCTCTCTCTCCCTCTCCCTCTTCCCCTTCCTTGCTTGCATGTGTGCTCTATCTCAAAATAAAATCAATAAAATTAAAAAAAAAAAGAAATATAGGGCATGCCAGAAATACCAGATATAAGGAAATGCAACAACTAATTGGTGCCCAGCCCTAGAAAGGATCTCCAGGTCACAGGCAATGAGCGATCTTATTCTGACCTTCGGACAGCATGCCTGAGCCCCCTAGCAAGTCAAGAGTATTCATTCCAAAAAAATTATCATGTAAATACAAATTCGGCCGACCATTAATTGTTTTAGGACATCTTGAAAAATGTGTGTGCCTTACAAAACATCCAAAGTAAACTCAGTCAATAAGTTAACCACTTTCCTTCAAAGTAAAAATAAATGTATATTAAGAAATTGATTCTACTTTCTGTTGCAGAAGTTTTTCACATGGAGGAAAAGTCTGTTCTACACATTTGCTATGTTCGGCCTGCACAATGAAGATTCCTAAGGCGTTTTAAACACCTCTTGATTTGTTTTATCCCACTTAAAGATTGGGAGGTTTCTCATATGAACCCAGATTTCTGAAATCTCTTAAACAATGGCCACCTCACATACAACAATACCAGGGCACCATCTGCCTCTCTAGTCGGTTGCTGAGTGTCTTCCCATTTGTCATCACCCTGGCCAGGCTGTGTTCTTGTAAATGAGCTCAGGTCCGTTAAGTGTTTCTTGAAAACAATTATGTCTTTCTTTACTTAAAATGAAAAACCTAAAAATAGATGGAAAGAGCTAGCTTCATGCTGCAAATGGTGGAGGAAAGTCTTCCTTCTTTAATATGTAAATTGTGACTATAGACTGTGTGTGTGACTTGTTTACATATTCACATCAGCAGACCATCCTGGCTTTGGAGTTGGTGGCCCTGTCCTAAATGTTACTAAGAATAAGGATGTCTAGGATCCCTGCCAAGGAGCCTCAGAGCTGGGAAGTAACAAAGAGGAGTAATTTTATTTAAAGTGTTGCTTCTATAGCACAGCTCCACAGAATTAATTCCAGCAGAGCACTAAATACATTATCTTGTTTTAGCTGCCTTCTATCTACAGCTTCCGAAGTAAACTATGATTTCCTTCAAGGCTTGGAACAATTGTAGCTCAATTATCCAACATGCCTGGGACATCTTACCTATGTCGGAAGCCTGTTTTAAATGAATGGATGGATACCTCTTCTCTGACTTTTATACATAGGAGATGAATAGAGAGAAAATTTTCCAAAGATAATAAGTCTCTGGTAAGCTTTTTAAACCTCTTTCTTCACTTTCTTCCTTAGACATTCACAATGAAAACGAACACAAAATCCTTGAAGACAGTATTTCCATACATTTTTAATTTTGTTAAAATTTTAATTAACATAAAAGCAGAGAACATTTTAGAGCCTGTGTATTACAATTGCAATCAGGTATTAGAAATGGTGGATGTGGGGGGGGGGGAGGGGTGGGCATGGAGGAGGGCACTTGTGGGGATGAGCACTGGGTGTTATGTGGAAACTAATTTGACAATAAACTATTTGTAAAAAAAAAATAATAATAAAATAAAGATACCAATCGATTATAAAAAAAAAAAAAGAAATGTATATATTTCAAATTTTAGACTACTCTAAAGTAGTTGTGGTTACTATGAAAGGCAAGGTACGGAACTTGAGGTCACAATTCTGTTGCACAAAGGAATTAAGTTTTGCTGGAATGAAGCAAGCTTTGAATTTGCTTCTCTCAGGAAGCATGTAGTTCTAAAGTTCTATAGGCTTGATTAGGCTTAAAAATCCATGTATACAGAGGTAATACTAAGGACACTTTGATATATCTGAACATGACAATTAAGTACCACAAGCATACATCCAAAAGAAGTACTAGAAACTATCAAATAGTAACTTCCACCCACACAAAGAACTTAAATTGTTTTTTCAATTATAATGGATCCAAAATTCACTTTTGAATCACTTTTTTTCTCCCTGTTTTGTTTCTTCATGTAGCTTAAATTACTTCCATTTCTATGTTACAGTTAATCACTGCTTTCTAACTTTATGAAGTTTAAGAGTGCTATGCCCAAAATTAAATAAATAAATAAGTAAATAAATAAATGTGGGATTGCGTAGGGTAGGAAACTTCAGAGTTACTGTAATGATAGATGTTTTCTGTCTTCCAGAAAACACTTTGAGGTCCATATTTAAGATATGCTAAAGAAGAACTTTCACGGTTTTCTGCTGAAGAAACTTCTTACTTTTATTATAAGTACAGCTCTTAATCATTTTGCATCAACTTGATTTAACTTGTTTCCAAATGATGAAAAATAACAACCATGGCAATAGCTTTCCTACATATGTGCTATGTAATAACTTCAAAGAAATTAAGAATGCCTCATTGACAGTATTTTTGGAGAAAGTTGAGTGTGAATATGTGTAGGTCTATAATTTTCTAAACCAGTCTTAGGCAGCTGTGGCTAACCAGTCAGCCTAAAAATGGCTTGTAACAACCAGGCACAGCTGTGGTATGTGCACACCTACCTCTTCATTTTCAACCGCAGTGGAAGTAATTCAGTAGAAATTTTCCAAGCAAATATAGATTTTAAAGCTAATTTAGTCATTCTAGATTTTCATCTTCTATTGGAAGACATATTAATTTTTCCTATTAGAAATAGTGCTATTGTTACATTGAGTAGAAAATTATTCTTCTTCTATGTTTCAAATTTTTCACACTATAGTCTATATTTGGATCTACCCAACCCTGAAGTTTTTAATTCCAACTTATACATAGGGAATTTAGGAAAACTATTATAAGGATTTTGCTGATTGGTTATGTTAATTTTAAGGTTTAAGGCAGTTATTCAAAATGGTACTTTCCAAGAGCATACTTTATGTCACCTGACCACAACCATGCACTTCATTAGTTACTGAACAATGTTATAGCTACACTGATGATAGAACATTCTAGTCAATATACAGAGTTTCAACAATACAGATACAAAATGGCCACTAAAACACTGGTGGCTGGCACCATCTCATAAGATAATGACAAAGGAAGTATTTTTTAATACATGGAATGTATCTGTTCTAAAAAAGTATAACAGTCAATTAAAGTAGAATATTTTATGAGAAATGTTACTCTTAGAATTTTGAATATGGGGCACCTGAGTGCCTCAGTTGGTTAAACATCAGACTGGTTCAAAACATCGAACTTCGGCTCAGGTCATGATCTCAAGGTTCATGAGTTCAAGCCCCATGTCAGGCTCTGTGCTGACAGCTCAGAGCCTGCAGCCTGCTTTGGATTCTCTCTCTCTCTCTCTCTCTCTCTCAAAAATAAATAAAAATTAAAAGAAGAATTCTGAATATATATTAAAAAAAGACTGGCCCAAATATTTTGTGTAGAACATTGGTTATATATAAAATTGTGTGTGTATGTATGTATATGTATATGTAAGTATGTATATACGCACACATATATATGATATATTTTAAAATCTAGTTACAAATTTACTTGCAAACCATGTTGTCAAAGATCTCTAGGGCTGATTGTTTAAACAGCTCAGAATTTTACTTCAAAATATATTTACGGCCCTGAAACTTTCCCAAGGTCTACAAAACATGAGTTTGGGGATATCAAACACCTGAAGCTAACTCTAGCAATAGTAAGACTTGAGCAAACCATAGAAAATACATTATTTTTCCAAATCAAATCCTGTATGCCTTATTCAAGGAACAGGTGCATTCTGGTGAAAATAGTAGAAAAAGGGTTTACAATAGTCATTTACAAAAATTAACCTATACATAAAGATATTTGTTTTCTCTTTTAATGTTTATTTTTGAGAGAGGGGGAGAGAGAGGGAGAAACACAAGCAAGGGAGGGGCAGAGAGTGAGGAGACAATATCCGCCAGTCGCGGGGCTCAAACTCAAGACCTGTGAGGTTATAACCTGAGCTGAAGTCCAATGTTCAACTGACTAAGCAACCCATGTGCCCCCAAAATATTTTGTTTTAAAGAAAAACCACAGCATCCTGGCCCCATCCAGTCCCTGATTACTTATAATATTATGTACACACATATCTTTTGTTTTATTTCATACTAACCTAAGGCATGAATGGATGAACAAGTGTTTTACTAACTACAGTGGTAATTTTGTTATTTCCTAGAGATGGTAAAATTAAAATGTTTATTTTATTATTAAACAGAAAACATTTATTAAAAAGAAAACCAACAAGAACATAATCAGCACTGAGTTGGAAAAGACCAATCTTATTCCAGAAGCTCAATACAGTAGTTTCAGAAGGGGAGACAAGGGGTCTTCTTTAATCATGATGTCCCCTTTCTTGGAAGGAAAAAATAGAAGAGCAGTGCCACCTTCCTTTTTTTTTTTCCACTTATAATTTAGAAATCACGGATAAACTGTGAAAATATGCCTTTATTCTTCAACTGCCAGAATTTGTTACTAGGTTGAGCCTAAAACCCCACAGAAAGAGTGCTTTCAGCAATTATTGTGAGATTATGTCCCTGTGTTGGCTTGATGAAGGATTAGGGTTCTTTTGCCACAAAATGACTTCACAACACATTTTAGCTGGATCGATTGTAATGTTAATGATATGTATAATCTTCCCTGTACTTATTTTAAAATATTGGTCATAAAATTATCATATACCAGAAAGTTAAAAAAAAAAAGTTAGACTGCATAAGTCAGTTACCATTTGCCATCAACTCAGATTCTACATAAATATGCTTAGTAAGAGTTTTTATTCTTTTTCTTTTTAATGGGTTGAACTGTTCAATGACCTGAATTACACTTTTATTTCCACCTGCGATTCCCAGGGCACAAGGACACGTACTTACTTTGGGGGCCCAGGGCTTTGGGTAGTGCTTGCACAGAGTCCAGTCTGAAAGTGTGTCAATGACACAAGTACAGGTTTGTAAAATGTGACTCTTTGGCTAATGGAAGGAGGACTCATATCCAAAAACATGCTCACATCTAAAATGTTCCCTGTGCCTTTCCTCATGCATTTGTGAATACGTGAATAGGAGCCAGCTAAAGATTTTTAACTCTATGAACTAGCTAAATTGGCCAACTCTTCCAGATCTGTGGGAAGAATAGTCTTCCTTCCACAACTCACCATGACAGAAGATTCAGAAGACTGCCATGAGGCCTGAGAAGTCACCACGAAAACAAGGCACACGGTCTCTGCGTTGTGTCCTCTAAAATCAATGCAGTGCAAACTAGCGCAGTCACACTGGAAAGCAGTGTGGAGGGTCCTCAAAAACTTAAAATAGAACTCCCCTATGACCCAACAATTGCATTGCTAGGAATTTATCCAGAGGATCCAAACATGCTGATTCGAAGTGCAGCATGAATCTATGTTTATAGCCGCACTGTTGACAGCAGTCAAATTATGGAAAGAGCCCAAATGTCCACTGATTGATGAATGGATAAAGAAGTGGTGTATATATACACACACACATATACTCACAACGGAATATTACTTGACAATCAAAAAGAATGAAATCTTGGCGTCTGCAACAACATGGATGGAACTAGAGTGTATTATGTTAAGTGAGTTAAGTCAATCAGAGAAAGACCAACACCGTATGATTTCACTCATATGTGGACTCTAAGAAACAAAACAGATTAACGTAGGGGAAGGGAAGCAAAAATAAGATAAAAATGAGAGAGAGGCAAGCCATAAGAGTCTTTTGAATACAGAGAGCAACCTAGGGGTTGCTGGAGGAGTGTTGGGTAGGGGGATGGGCTACATGGGTGATGGGCACTAAGGACGGAACTTGAGTTGAGCACTGGGTGTTATATGTAAATAATGAATCACTAAATTCTACTCCTGAAATAATGATTATACTATATGCAAACTAAGTTGGATTTAAATTAAAAACAATAAAAAATGAACTCGAAGTTAAACAAAATAAAAACTTAAATTCATGTACCTTTTGTTACAAAACGTAATCCAAATGAAGCTTTTGATGACCAAACAACATATACACATTAAAAATATTGTTTCAATATCAACTATACATAAACTATTCTTTTTTTTTTTAACATAAACCATTTTTTTTTAATTTTTTTTAATGTTTTTATTTATTTCTAGGAGAGAGAGAGAGACAGCGTGAGCAGGGGAGGGCCAGAGAGAGAGGGAGTCACAGACTGAAACAGGCTCCAGGCTCCGAGCTGGCAGTCAGCACAGAGCCCGACGCGGGGCCGAACCCACGAACCGCGAGATCATGACCTAAGCGAAAGTCGGACGCTTAACCGACTAAGCCACCCAGGCGCCCCTAACATAAACCATTCTTAATGACCTCCATAATATTAGTTAAGTGAAACTTCATTTTAGTAGCAGGCTTCATCAGTAACTATCAGGAAAAAAATGGCCCCTGGAGAACAAAGTTCTTCAAAGTATACCCATGATTTGTCAGAGGATAGAATCTGGCTAGAATGTGTTAACAAGTGAGGTTCATGGTTCATTCTTCTATTCAACAAATATTTATGGAGCACCAACTCTCAACCAGTATGGCCAAGAACCCTATATTTTTTATTTCACCTCTTCCAAGGTTACTTATGATTCTCCTGAGCACAGGGCACAGTTAATATGTCCTATTGCAATTAAACGATGAAGGTGATTCTCATTAATTCCACAAGTAATTGGTGTCACTATGCTCTTGTTTATTTCATGATGTCATTCTATACAGTGGCAATAACAGAATGCATCAATGTTAAACCTGAGGTAAGAAACGGAGGGAACTTCAGAAATATACATCCTGGTTGCAAAACTGTCTCCACTATTTATTATCTGTCTGTGTGACTATCAGTAAAGTAAGAATGAAATCTTCAGGAAGGCATCAGGGAACAAAAGAAAAGGATGCACTTTGCTGTCAAACCAACTTTCAGAGTGAAAACCGCCCCCATTACTAACTAGCTCTGACACATTACATAACCTATTTGAACCCGATTTCCCTTGATTATAAAATAAGAATAAAACTGTCTAAATGCAAGGGCCATTCTGAAGATGTAAATATATTGATTTACAGGGAAAAGAGTCCTATTTCTTGATTTTCTTTTCTTCCACTCCAAACCCACCAACAACCATTCTTGTTGACATTTTCCTTCAACTACCACCTTGGCCTCAAGCCATCTAGGTCTTTCAACTAGGCAAGCTCAATAGCCTTCTGCTGGCAAGCTCATTCCTCTGCATTTCTCCCTTCTCAACCACAGTGGCTTTAAGTATGTGAATCAGATAGCCCTACACCGTATCACCAAGTTCGCAAATCTGTTCACTTCTGTCCACATCAGCACATCCTCAGGCAAGCTGCCATTCTATCTTGGATGGACAATGGCAATTACTCATTAAGTGACCTTCCCACATCCATCCGTGTCCTCTTAAGAGATCTTCCCAACACAGTGTGATTGGACTGTGTGTGCTCTTTATTTCTCTCTCATCTCTCTTCATAGACACAGGCAGAGGCAAAGGGAAGAGATGACCCTGCAGTTCTGTGAAGTGTGCCATTCCTTAGCCCTCAGGCTCATCCTGTGCCGCTCCCTACCCCACCTGGGCTCCAAACACTTCCCAGCTGCTCCACCTTTTTGTCTTGAGGTTTTACCTAGGGTCCCTCTCCTCATTCTTTTCTCTCAAATTCACCCCTTCTCCATCCTTCAGTCAAAAGAAGACATCTTTCCTCATTTCACTGTCTGGACTAGATGATCTCTTCTTGGTAAGTCTTCTCATAGCATTTCCTTCATAGTCCTTAACACGGTTGCAAAGTATATATATGTATGTACACACACACATGTATATATATATATACATGTGTGTGTGTACATACACAGTGTCCGATCGAGGACTCTCTTCTGCTACACCAACACAGCAAGGTACACATCGTATGTTTCCTTTTGGTATTGGGAGGTATCGCTGTACACGTAATGTGTTGAGTTTCAGTTTTATATGTAGGCACTCGTGGTTTGGTTTGGTTTTTATCAAAGTATAATTAACATTCAGAGTTTATCAGTGTCAGGTGTAGAACCCACTAATTCAACAACTCTGTACCATTATCCAGTACTCACCACAAGAAATGTGGTCCCCATCTATCAGCAAACAGCATTATTACCATCGTATTGGCCCTATTTCCTATGCTGTATTATTTCTGTCACTTGTTTACTCTGTAACTTTTGTGAGTTCGTGCCTCTGAATCCCCTTATTTTACTGACCCCTCCACCTCCCACTGGCAAACACCAGTTTGTTTTCTGTATTTGAGTCTTTTTTGGGGGGTGGGGAGGGTCTCTTTTGTCTATTTTGAATCAGATTCCACATATGAGTGAAACCATATGGTATTTGCCTTTCTTTGACTTATTTCACTTAAATTATACCCTCTAGGTCCATCCATGTTGCAGCAAATGGCAGCATATCATTCTTTTTCATGGCTGAGTAATTTTCCACTAAACACACACCCCATATCTTATTTATTTGTTCATATATGCATGGACCTTGTATTGCTTCCATAGATTGGCTATTATTAAAAATGTAGTAGTAAACACAGGGGTGCATGTATCTTTTTGAATTAGCACTTAATTTTCCATATAGGTACTTGCATGCTTTAATAAATGAAAAAAATACATAAAATAATTGCTTTCAGTTTTAACTCCCAAAAGATGGAAAATGACTTCCCCAAATTTATCTCAACTTTTTATAAATATATGTTAATATTTATCCACACGCATCCCAATTCAAATGTTAAGATACTTACAGAAATTCTCCTAAGTGTTAATACTTAAAACGATCTAGTTTTATCTCCTGTTTTCCCAAATCGCTTTAGTTATGTATTTCAGTTATGATGAGACATATTTTTCAAGAATTAACCAGATGATTATTTAGATTTATGCATGTATAAATCCCCAAAGCTCAATGCTAAATTTTCTAATTCAGTAAACACAGTATGGACCTATTTCCATGGTGACAGATATTAAATCACAAATTTTTATTTCTTTAGTATTGTCTTGCTTATTATGAACAGGTGAAAGATTACATGATAATTTGTATGTTTATATATAACATGCATAAAGTATATACTAATTTTCTCTGTCTCTTTAGTTTCCCTTTGTACTGATTTTATTTCTTGATTCCAGACTTCCTTTTGAATGAATCAAAATCAAATAAATACACACGAGGTGAGAGCGGACATTTTCACCCAATAGACGGTTAAGCACTTCAAATTGGCTGACCTCAGAGCTGGCTTCGTGGGAGATCTTATAATTTATTATAATAAGGATGCCCCCAGGTATTTCAGAGTCTCTCCTTTCGAATTAGCTGCTGAGCCAGTGGTACTTGTTCTTACTGCCTCCTCTAAGTAGTGAATCTCCTTTCTCTGTGGGTTTGGGTTTCTGACCTAGATGAATGGCTCTCAGTTACTCATCAGAGCTCGCGGGATGGAGGAAGCCCCGACCACCCAGGTTTTCCTCTCTCTCACTGCCATTGGCAGTCTGTCCAGGGTTTAGCGTGGTGTGACCCCAGGCAGGAACCAGGATCTTTTCTTCCTCAGCAAGGGAGTCACACTCATTATTCAGAGCCTGGTGTAGACTTCACTTCCCTCTGAAGGTTTTTCCCCAAACTTACTCTAAGGAGGACAAATTACTCCCTCTGAGCTCTGTCTCATTGTACCTCCTTGGAGCATTTCCACGCCTGCTTATTTTACTTGCCTGCACTTGACTGGAAGCTCACTGAGAATAAAGAATGGGTCTTTAGAACTACACTCCCTGATTTGCAAATTCTCTGGCTCATGGCAGACCCTGAATAAATATGCATTTAATGAATAAATATGGTAAACTTATCCAGTCACAGGAAACAGCTTAGGTTCAATTACAGCACTCGGTGCCCAGAGAGACTGAATGGATCCAGATTCCCAGCAAGTTTTGGACTTTCAGGCATTACATATTTGGTGTACCAAGAACTCGGCGATAGAACTGATCATTAACCAATGCCCATTAAAAGTCTACTTTGCAAATGCACACAATTTAACTCAAAGATCGGGTCCAGCACTTTTTCCATTTATGTTCAAAGTTTCTCACGTTTTACCATAAGCTGGAAAAAACATTTTTAAACAGAGTAAGCGGTGTTCTCCAATGTGAATTTAATAAACACAGACCATTTCAAAGATATTTAGAATATAATTCATTTTCTATCTTGTTTTAAAATCTATTACTATAAGTTGGAATGGAGGCATGACAGAAAACCCATTTCATGAGATTTTTTTCAGCCATCTTGTAAACACTTTGTAAAATAGATCAATATATTTAATTATAATGATATCCTAGCCTTCTAAAAGACTATCTTCTCATTAATTACACTGAAAAATATATAAAAATTT
Source organism: Proteles cristata cristata (assembly GCA_017311185.1). NCBI lineage: Eukaryota > Metazoa > Chordata > Mammalia > Carnivora > Hyaenidae > Proteles > Proteles cristata. Next base: position 853,975 of record JAESUZ010000823.1, read on the forward strand.
TAATATTTATTTTTGAAAGAGAGAGACAGAGCATGAGTGGGGGAAGAGCAGAAGAGAGCAAGACACAGAATTGGAAGCAGGCTCCAGATTTTGAGCTGTTAGTACAGAGCCTGATGCGGGGCTTGAATTCATGAGCTGTGAGATCATGGCCTGAGCCAAAGTCAGATGCTTAACCTACTGAGCCACACAGGTGCCCCTGAAAATTATATATTTAAATTATCATGTATAAGGCAGTTTAAGACAGTGAAAGAGACTTCTAGATTTGCATACAAATACATTACAAAGAACAGTGAGGAAAACATATAGAAAAAGCTCCAGATTAGAAAAAATGAAACAAAGTGCTGTCCATATACGTCATGCACAGAAGAGTTCAGGAAGAAGAATTTGAGGAAGCTCTGAGGGAATCAGGAAAATCTCCACGAAGGTGGTTATCTTCGATTCTGTGTTTTAAGGACACCTCTGTAGGAAAACATTCTGGAGAATTCATTGTCCTGATGCCTATCTGAGTTTTCAGTCTTAAATCCATCATTGCGCTCTTCTGTGTTTCTGTCCAACTCCACAATTCAAATCTCAGTTAAAAAATTTCCAACTGCATAAATCTGCCTAATGTGTATACATTTGCTAACTGTATAACTAAGTGTATAACTCTGAGTCCATAGCTGGGGCCCCATCTTCTAGGCTGTATATTTGGAAAAGTATATTTTAATTATCTTATGTATCTTATGTATTGATCTATCCTTATGAGCTGTCATATCACTTTACAGTAATAACTTAGATCAATAAATACTTGTTTCTCTCTCTCTCTTTTTCTGTGTGTGTTTACAGAGAGACCCAAAGAAAAACAAAATATTTAGTTTGTTTCTCTAAGTTTATCAAACACTCATATGGTAATAATTACATACCAGGCACTGCTTTAACCCTTAATGTACTGTTAAGTCATAAGTACTGTTTTAGTCAGCTTCCAGGTGAGCAAACAGAGGCACAGAGAAGGTATGCAAACTCCCTACCATCACTCAATCACTAGGTGGCAAAGCCCACGTTCAGGGCCAGGTAGTCAGGTTCCAGAGTCTGAGTTCTTAGCCACATCTGAGGTCTCACACAAGTTGCTCATCTTCCCTCTTCCAAATCTTACACCAGCTCAGTCTCCCCCTGCTTCTCCATCGAAGCATTAAATGAGTCTTCAGCTTCAGTTAACAAGGCAATAGGTCTTTCTGAGGCCAGGGTTACAACTCCATGAAGCCGCTCCCAATTATAGCAGCCAAAATAAGAAGGCTCTTACTCTTTGGTGCTCTCCTAACACTGGATATCCTTATGATGGCATAATTATAGCTCACTCTCTCTCATACCTCGCATCTGCACCAACCTGGATTTTCAACTCAGTGGGTGTGGATGACTTGTTGCATTTTCCTTTCCATCATGCCCGGCATCTCCTGGAGTCAATTAAATTGTCAAACTCACTTCAGGTGTTGAGAGGGAACATATTTGGCCACCTCAGCCCCTGTGTTCCCAGTACACAGTAACTGTAGACACCCGGTAAAACACTGGGCAAACTAGTTCGTGGAACAAGGAATGAATGGAAAATCATTTTAAAACGTGTAAGGTAAAAAGGTAAGAGGATTTTAATGAAGCAATGAAAGGTAGAAAGAGGGTTTTTTTCAAGGATAATGTTTATGAATAATAAGTTGCATTTGTAAATTTAGTTGACTTGCTGACAGAGGCAGACTGGCAAGGAAATAATTGTTTTATATTAGATTTAAAAATCCTTAGGCATGGCACAGCATTTATTTTATGTTCACAAGGGACAAAGCAAAAACAGAAGGAAATAATAAAATATTGTGAATTTAATATACTCTTATTTAATTAAGCTCTATTGTCTTTTCAATATAAATTTTGTTAGCTATATGTTTAAGACAGGATCCCCAAGTTTTATCCTTTTCAGCTTGGCAGATCTCATCAGGAGTTGTTTTCTCTTTTGTAAACAGAATGGTGCTTGAAGAGGAGATCATCTTTTATGGAAAATGTGTGACGTTCATGGAGATTTTAAAAATATAAGATAGATTCTTTTTGGCAAGCACTGTATTGACACTCAGTATTTCATTAAGATTCATGTCTACAGGCACCTGAGTGTCTCAGTCAGTTAAGCAGCTGACTCTTGATTTCGGCTCGGGTCATGATCTCAGGGTTCCTGAGTTCAAGCCCCACATTGGGCTCAACACTCACCATGTGGAGTCCGCTTGGGATTCTCTCTCTGCCCATCTTTCGCGGGACCTCCCTCGCTCATGCTTGCTCTCTCTCTCCCCCTCAAAATAAATAAAACTTCAAAAAATTTTGTAAGAAGACTCATACTTTAGAAGGGAGTGTATAGAGGAATTAATTCCCCAGTTTTAAAAGAGTTAGCTGAAAGGAGATTTCCTGTATTCCTTCTGGGCTCCCAAGAGGGTACACAGGAGAAGGAGACTTACAGCAACAACCCATGAACTCTCAGTGGGGGCTCCGATCGCACCAATGACCCTGGAAGTGGCCTGGAACTTGCACGGTGGTAACTGTCATTGCTGGGCTCTGGGCAAAGGAGCCGGGAAGCCAGGGGCACCGAGCTCCCGCCTACACCTAAGCAATCTCCTGCCAGCATCCACCCTGCTCTAAATGGCCCCCAAATCAACTTCAAGTGAATCACATGGCCCAGTCAGTCAAAGAAAGAGTGTGGTGTGGGGAGTCTTAGAGATCCGCTGAGGAGTACAATTTCAAATCCAGGGCAGGGAACCGTTCAGGACTCTATCATGGTGAGATGCTAGTGCACCACAGGGGAAAGGACCCAGCTGGGTCTGGCATCTGGGTCTGTCACTGTCACTGAGTCACTCTGTTTGTTAACAGAGTCTGTGAGTACTGACTCCATCACTCCATGCCTGTAGTGACAGTGGACAGACATAATGTCTGTCCCACACCTGGCACATCGTAAGCACTTGAAGTTGCCGCTGTAGCCATGGAGGACTGACTTGAGAAAAGTCACTCAGTGCATGTTCTACAGCTACGTTTGAACAGCTTCTATCAAACCAAGATTCCCTTTGAATTCAATTAGGAAACCTGGATCAAGTATATACAAAGATAGTGACTACTTTGAAGGCATGGGTGAATTATAAAGGAAGTGACAACTTAAGGAATGAAAATGACGGGCAAAGAAACCAGGGGTGAGCTCAGCACAGCTCTCTCCCACTTCTGGCACCAGCCAGTCAGTAAACATCTCCTGAGAAGCTAACCAGTGTTTCTTAAGTCTCACAGGAGCCAGGAAGAGAATGGAGTTGAAGGTTGGTGAAGGAGGCTTTTAGTTGGTGCTAATCCCTAAAGGCTTTTAGTCGGGCCCTAACCCCATTAAGGCCTCACCTGAAGCAGACCTGTATTCACAAAGGCTGAAATCCACTTTATAGCTCAAATTTCAATTGTGTTAGAAGGTCTGCTGGGGTTGAACTACCTGTCAGAAGGAAAAGTAGACCCCCTCTGCACCAATCTAGCATCATCCAGAATCTCAAATGATCCCTATAGTCTTTTTATTCAGAGGGTCCTCTGTTCAAATTCATGTATATCGATCTCCAATATCTTCAGCATTCCAGAAGAAAAGCAAATGATCAGAGTGAGTGGGAGAAGGCAGATTACAAAGAGATCCACAGGAAGTCCAGATATTGAAATTATCAAAAGTTGATTTCATAGTAACTGTAATTAATGTGCTCAAGATAATAGAAAATTGGATAAAGGAAGTCAGGGGAGATTTGGCATCTATAACAAAAAGAAATCAAAGGGAAATTCTACAATTGAAAAAAGGCAATAACTGAAATGAAAGAAAATTAAGTAAATTAGTAGCAGATTAGATAAAGAAGAAAGCATTAGAGACCTAGAAGAAAGGTCAGGATAAAATTCCTGAAATAGCGAAAACAATGGTAAATGAAGAACAGTTGTCCAAGAAGAGGGGTAAGGGGAGCAAGAGTAAATGACATCTCTCGATAAGGAGAAAAGAAAAAAAAATGGAGCAAAGGCAATATTTGATGAGACCGTGGCAGGTGATTTTCCACAACTGATTAAAAACATCAAGTAACACAGAAGTGGAAAGGTGGGATACATACAGAACAAGTCAAACTACGAAGGAAGACCTTACAATCCATCATCTAGAACAGATTGTCCAAGGGGCACCTAGGCTGAGGAAGGATTTCTCCTCAGAAAAATGGAAGCTAGAAGGTAACCAGTGAGATCTTTATATAACTGTAATGAAATGATTGCCAGCCTAGAAGTTTAGAGCTTGTGGCAATCCGTTTCACATAACAAAGCCATTTTCAGACACACAAAAACTGGGGAAATCCTCATGGACCTTTCAGGAAGAAGACAAATGTATCATCTGCAAACATGGAGATGCAGGAAGGAGTAAGGAACGATACAGACGATAAGCCAATGGGCAGATATAAAAGGACACGGACTATATGTATTGATGAAATTAACATGCCATGGGATCGCAATATATGAAAAAATGGCAAATCAGCAAACTTTCAATGAATATCTGGATCATTGCTTGAGTCACTTCTTAGATAACATAGACTTCTTTTATATAGAGGCCTTGATTCATCAAGGGCTCACACTGCAGAAGCCTTACTCTCAAAACTATTTCTACCACCCCAATATTCTCCTATAAAATATGCAAATTTTGAATAATAGGAGTTGTAGTAAGATATGGTCTCTGAATGATCGTTAGTCTTTGCATTAATGTTTCTCAAGTGAACATGAGAGAGAGAAGTTTATATGTTCACACGAAAATTATAAAACATCTAATCCATTAAACTGTACCATGCTACTCTTCTTACACTAGTACATATATTTCTCCATCTGCTCAATCCGGTTTCTATATATGAATGCAGAATTCACTGGTTTAATGATCAGTAAAATCCTTTTTAAATTTTTATTTTTATCTTTTTGAGAGAGAGAGAGAGAGAGAGAGAAAGAGAGCTCATGAGAGCCCGTGAACAAAAGTGGGGCAAGGAGCAGAGAAAGAGAAAGAGAAAATTCCAAGCAGGCTCCATACTCAGCTTGGAGCCTGACTGGGGCTCCATCCCACGATCTGGGATCATGACCTGAGCTGAAGTCAAGAGTCAGTGGTGCAGGCAAATGAGCAGGTCTCTCTTTCTTTAGTACTATAGCAAGTTTTTCAACTTGTTGTATCCAGTACTTGATGTAAGATGTGATTGAAGAGATTGTTGTACTTTAAGGAATAAATGAGGAACTGATGCATGAATTTGCACTGTATGGGGTCCACATCGATCCAAGAATGACTCAAAAATAATGATGCAGATACCTGCTAATAGTTGGCTGAATTTTTAATTAGTCTTACATACATTTTAATGCCACAAAACAACAATTTTGATGTTGTGACATGTAGTTGATATCATATGAAAGTCAATGGATTGGGATCCCACTCTTCCGCATTGATTTTTCGGGCTACAGTAAGGAGCGAGCAAATGGGTATTTTTTTAAGATTATGTAATACCTTCAGGAAAATGAGTTTTCTCTGTCTGTCTGTTGTAGCACTAAAGTGAGTACTCAAGACTGATACACACTGTGAAGAGGGCTTAACACTCTTTACTTTCCCTGACAAAAATAAGATGAATAATTTGAATCCTACCAATTTTTCAAAGGTTGGCAGTTTGAGATACATATGCAAAATTACCCTCGTTCCAAGTGGCTCTAGTCTTAAAGAAATTCCTTTTGATACAGAACCTTTCCTAGACGTGTAAAGAAGCTTTACTTACAAATAACTGTACCCAAACTCATGACTGTGATCTCATTTACTGACAGCAAAAAGCGCCTTATAAGCTATTGCTTTCCCAAGCGCTGGCTGAAAGATTTTATCCATCTCTGTCTTCTTTTAAAAAATAAAAAGACTATGTGTAGAGAAAATGTTCATCCAAGCAGTTATCACATTATGGATTTGTGGATGTCACTTTGCTAAACATTTTACCTTACCGCACCCTTTAAAATAATAATACAAATGAAAATGAAAATAAAAATAAACAGCCTCTGTACTTTATTGCAGTGTAAAAATTGGAATCTCCTCAGAAATCTGAGAGAAAAAAATTTAAAACTCACCTTAAAACAATTTAAAACTCAGTGAAAGACTGACTCTAGATTTTAAAGTAATTTATTTTCCTTCATAATTTAAAGGCAACCATACCCAGTAAGTACTAACTAGATGCTTCTCTGAAATATGAATGGGCCATCATTTAAGAAATAGGGAACAAAAAGAAGGTAAAGTGTATCTAATAAATGTTTCATATTCTGAAGCGCCTCTGGGTTTCCTCTATAGCAGCTAATGACTTTTGAACACCGAGATCCTAGTAAATGACATCTCAGATACTGTGACATACTGTCGTAGCAGTGAATCCAGTAGAAGGAGATGAAATGTAATGCCTGTACTGACAACAGATAAGTGGCCGTCATAAGGAGGAGAATGACAGGTGATGGGTAGGGTTCAACTAAATGATGATATTACCATAAAAAAAGAAAGAAGCAAAACATCAGATCATCATTTCAAAAGCAGGGTAGAGAACACACCTATGTGGTTACTCCCTGGGTGGGTGGATACAAGGATGTACTTCCTGATCCTCATTTCTTTCCAGAGAGGATGCTTATATTTTCCCTGACAGGAAGTGTGATGATGGACCTCACAGGGACACGTTCCTTGAAAAGTATACATACACACAAATATGACATCTATATATTATAGTGATGGTGGATCAAAGGTGCTCACAGGTTTCTCTGTCCTTTGAAAAACTTCTAATATCTATGTAGTAAAATACATTATGTGATATTAATGTAAAAATACAGAAATGGAAAACATCATCCTCATACTATCATTAATTTGTAAATTACAAAACAAACTGTTATTTATTATTGCTCTCAAAGAGCAAACAAAATACAGAGCAAAAAGAGGAATAGTATAAACTTATAGTAATCTGAAAGAATATGTTTATTGTTAGAAAGTCAATACATTTAGTATTGTATTTCTAAACTGCTACTTCCTCCCTCTGCCTACATCATCAGTCAAAATGTTACTTCAATTATCCTTATGCTTTTTTTTCTCCAGCCTATTTCAAAGTATTCGCCACACTATTTCACTTTTCTGAGGTTTTTTGAACAGAAAAATCAAGCACAGAAATAGAAAATTTCTGATTCTGCAAACTAACAATTAACAGGGTAAATTAAAGCTAATGTGCTATCTGCTTATCAGTGCTTCGGGATGCCCAACCCAAGAGCGATTCACTACTCACCCCCCAGGTCATGAGGTACAGAACAGTTTATTAATCATAACTTTATAATAGGAAGCTTGTTTATACCGTTAACTGCAAGCTCATCACTCATAGCACAATGAAGGTGTTTTCTGTACAATATTGTTAGGCATGTGTGCTCACACAGCAAAGACCAGCTATAAATAACCTCTATAATTTTATTTATTTTTAATTTTTTAAGTATTTATTTTTAATTTTTTAAGTATTTATTTTTGAAGGAGAGAGAGCAAGATTGGGGTTGGGGCAGAGAGAGACAGAGAGACACACACACAGAATCTGAAGCAGGCTCCAGGCTCTGAGCTGTCAGCACAAGCACGGAGCCCTGCCCGGGGCTCAAACCCATGAGCTGTGAGATCATGACCTGAGCTGAAGTTGGACACTTAATCGACTGAGCCACCCAGGTACCTCACTTCTGTAATTTTTTTTTTTAATGGCTGCCATCATGAACATGGGATTTCTACATTGGAGGGATCATGGCAAAAAGATAAAAGACTTGAGAAGCCAAGGAAGGAAAAACAGTCTTGTGTGTCAAAGAGTATCAAGAATATTTTAACAGTTTCTGGAATGCAGCATACAAATGATTTGGAGAATGTGACAGAAACCTAGATGGTACTATGTCACACCTTCTGAGACCATCTGAATACATGACTTTGGTCCAATTCAATACACTTCTTCCGGAATCTGAGGCTCCTGCAGTGAGCACATGCTTCTCATGCTTCTTGTTCTAAAACACAAGCTGCCTACAAATGTTGCTTTTTCTTTTTTAATGTTGTGATTATCTTTTGTGGAACCACACCCATGGGTACACCTCTGAGATACTGTGGGTTTGGTTCCAGACTACTGCAATAAACAGAGATAAATGAAATTTTGGTTTCCCAGCACACATAAAAGTTACATTTACACTGTACTAGAGTCTACTAAGAGTACAAGAGCATTGGGTCTAAAAAATAATGTACATAGTTTAATTTAGAAATATTTCATTGCTGGGGCACCTGGGTGGCTCAGTCAGTTGAGCGTCCGAGTTCACCTCAGGTCATGATCTCTCAGCTCATGGGTTCAAGCCCCGTGTTGAGCTCTGTGGTGACAGCTCAGAGCCTGGAGCCTGCTTCGGATTCTGTGTCTCCCTCTCTCTGCCCCTCCCCCATTCGCAATCTGTCTTGCTCTGAAAATGTTTTTAAAATATTTTTTTTTAATTTAAAAATATTCCACTGCTATTAGATCACCATGGTCTGAGCTTTCAACAAGATGTAAGCACTAATTACATACTGCCATAACACATATAATAATGAACAAGTTTGAAGTATTTCGCGAATCACCAAAATGTGACCCAGAGATGCAGGTGTTGGAAAAATGGCGCCAATGGCCTTGCCCCATGCACGGTTGCCACAGACCTTCCGATACTCAGTGAAGTATCTGAAGCACAACAAAATGAAGCACAGTATGAAGAGGTATGCAGCAATTTACGAAATGTATGACCACAGTTACATAGGTGCACCCATGGTAACACGTGATAACATGCAACTTTTTTTTTTTATTCTTTTTTTTTTTTTGATGTTTTATTTATTTCTAGGAGAGAGAGAGACAGCGTGAGCAGGGGAGGGTCAAAGAGAGAGGGAGACACAGACTCTGAAACAGGCTCCAGGCTCTGAGCTGGCAGTCAGCACAGAGCCCGACGCGGGGCTCGAACCCACGAACCGTGAGATCATGACCTGAGCGAAAGTCGGACGCTTAACCAACTAAGCCACCCGGGCGCCCCAACATGCAACTTTTTGGAACACATGTGTATTTTCACAATTATTTATGCCATGTTTTTAAGATGAGAGCCACATAACTAAGCTATGCTACTTATTACCGAGGGTGCCATCCAGCCTCATCTTTGAAACCAGAAAAATGGTGACTATATAAGAGCGAATGCCCACGTCCCTGCAAAATCTTTCAGTGGAGCCCAAACGCCCAACATGATAGTACCAGGCAGGGAGGCCTTTGGGAATTACTTAGGTCATGAGGTCAGAACATCACGAATGGGATTAGTGCCCTTACAAGGGGGACCCCACAGGACTCCCACACGTCCCCCGCCAGGTGAAGGGGGTAGAGCAAGAAGACGCTGTTTAGGACATGGGCTCTCACCAGACACCAACTCTGTCTGGTGTCTTGTTCTTGGACGTTCAGCCTCCAGAACTGTGAAAAAGAAATGTTTTCCGTTTATAGGCCACCCACTCGGTGGTCTTCTGTCATGGCAGCCAGAATGAGCTAAGGCAGTAACCACGGCAACACAGAAGTTCTGGGAGACAGACATGAACAACAGAATCCATTTCGATGAAAATAAAAGTCACATCTAGAATATGTTAAATTCCACCATTTGTATATTTATTTAACAGTCTAAGTTATGCACAGTATTTAGACTTACTGCATTTATGTTATTGAACTGTGCTATGCAAAAGTGCTAGGCAAGATGGTTTTATATAGAATGCCAATAAGTTTTATTTCATATATATAACATGCCCACCATAGTGCCTAAAATTATTTTGTCTGTTCTCAATATATGCTGTTAAATATACATATATTGTTTTCTATTAATATTTGCAATTAATATTTAATATGTATATAATAATGTACATATATTTCATATGTATATATTAATGTAAATATTTATGTAATATTTATGTATAAATTCAGTATATATATACTGAATATATATTTATAGATTTAAAAATAGAAAAATATTTTAATAATATATGTTTCTACGAGTACTTGCTGACTTCTACAATATGGATAAAGTTAGTCAGACTCCAATTTTAAGAGAGAGTGAAGTCGGGATAGCAGAGTTTTTTCCTGTTGTTGGCTTGCCCATACGACGGTCATTGTGTCTACGGGAGGATCCTGCTTAAAACTAAATTTTTGGAAGGCTTTTTTCCCCCCAAGATGAACAATAGATTTTTTTAAATTAAGAAGACACAGGGCACAATTGAGCTTTTCTGGATGAATCAAGTTTACTGTGCAGAACTGAACTGGATCCGTTTTTGTGACATGAAGATGTTCCCAGGTCTTACTAAGCACTGCAGGCCCGGTGAGCCCAATAAAACACCAGGGGCTTATGACAGAGCGTGGGGGTGGCCATCTTATCGAGTCCTCGTGTCTGAGCATCTAAATCTTCTGGGCTGCCCCGTATGTCCTCCAGCCGCCAGTCCTCTGGTCTCCAGTAGGCCTCTGAGAATGTGGTCCTCTACTCTGTTCTCAGCTTGGAAATATTCCCCCAGTACTGAAAGTGCTGAGTGCCAAGTGCGTGTTTTCTTCAACTGTCTATTCTGCACTTAACTATTTATCACACACAGTTAGGTACTGACTGAACGGTGGAGTACAGATGAAGAAAGAAGCAATGTTCTCTGACCGCAAAGAAACTTACAATCACCAAGAAGAACACCAAATACAGAGTAAAACACAAAACAAAACAAAAAACCTGAGTGAGAACACAGAGGAAGAAGTTTTAAATTCCTCTTGGGCTATGCAAATCAAAACCACAATGAGAGATCACCTCACACCTGTCAGAACGGCTAAACTCTAAAACACAAGAAACTGTAGGTGTTGGCGAGGATGTGGAGAAAAAGGAACGCTCTTGTACTGTTGCTGAGAATCCAAACTGGTGCAGCCACTTTGGAAAAGGTATGAACATTCCTCAAAAGGTTAAAAATAGAACCATCCTATGATCCTGTAATCACACGAATGGGTATTGACCTCAAAAATACAAAAACACTAATTCAAAGGGATATGCTTATTTCCACATTATTTACAATAGCCAAATTATGGAAGCAGTCAACAAATGCAGCAACTGATGAATGGATAAGAAGATGAGGTATGTATATACAATGGAAAACTATTTAACCATAAAAAAACAAAATCTTGTCATTTGCAACAACATGGATGGAGCTAGAAAGTATAATGCTAAGCCAAATAAGTCAGAGAAAGACAAAGACCCTACCATTTTACTCATATGTAGAATTTAAGAAACAAATGAGCAATGTTTTAAAGAGAGAGAGAGAGAGGCAAACCAAGAAACATTCTCTTAACTATAGAGAACCAACGGGTGGTCACCAGGGGGAGGTTGGTGGGGGGATGGGCTAAATAGACCATAGGGATGAAGGAGGGCACTTGTGATGAGCACTGGGTGATGTATGCATGTTGAATCACTGTATTTTATATCTGAAACTAATATAACACTGTATGTTAATTATACCGGAATTAAAATAAAATTTGTAAAAGAGAAAAGCCTTCTTGCGCTATGTCAAGACAAATTCACAGAGAATCTAGTAGTGTTCTGTGACTTCTGGCTGAGATTATTCTGGGGGACAAAGGGTGAAGGAAAAGAGTATTACAAACCTAAAGAAAGCCTGAACAGCTCTAGGAGTTACTCTATCTTCATGGGACATCTGTGAAAGTCCGAGTCACCCCAGATGGGTAAGGACAGAGTGAGTGAGACAGAGTCAGCTCTGTTATGACAGTCTCCAGAGTTGGTCCAACGAAGCTTTTGGTTGGTCCCAGAGAAGTAGTGATGGCAGATCAGGACCTTCCTCTATCAGTAAGACACGGTACAGTCAAGCAGGTTAGTGTCTGATTGGGACAGACCTTAGTGTCTGTGTAAATTTTCTCTGAAGGTAACAGAAGACCAAATGCAGTTAAGTGAGGTGACAGCCTCTAGCTCTGAAAATTCCTGTGACAGTATCGAGTGGAACTTCTTCAGCAGTGAGGTAATGGCATCAGGAGACCACCCGGAAGCCAGGTAACAAGGCACCTCAGAGAGCATCAGCAGAGTACCTGGGGATGAGGGGGAAGGGTGCCTATTTCTGACCGGGCTGAGGGGAAGGCAGAAGAGGCAGCCGCTGGTGCAAGGGTCCATACAGGTGGCACTAAAAGAAATGGTGAAACCAGCCACCTCTGCCTCAGTATGGCCAGGGAGGGAACCACGGGCATTTTATAACGGCGCCACTGGCGGTCCTCAGGGACACACAGGCACACACGTCTAGCAGTAGCGGTATGCTGGTAATAACAGTCGGCTCTCTGGGGGAGGGAGTATCCCTGGGTGTTAACCATTTGGCAATTTCCATGGTCTAAATTCTCCTACAGTCAAAGCATTCTGCGGTGCTCCTTAAACTTTACGTAGTCCCATATGCTAATTAGATCTCAGTAAAACTGGAAATAATGTAGAAAAACTTCTCCCAAGATTAATTTCAAGATCCCAATTTAAAAAAAAAAAAAAACCTCTACGGCGGAATATTACTCAGCCATACAAAAGCAATGAGAGCTTGCCATTTGCAACAACAACGTAAACGGACCTAAAGAGAATTCTGCCAAGTGAGGGAAGGCAGGCAGGGAAAGAGGAACGATTCCCTTATGTAGAATGCACATAGCAAATCAAATGAAGAGCAGCAGCAGCAGCAGCAGCCCCAAGAGCCCCATACACACAGAGCACTGACGGTTGCCAGAGGGAGAGGTGTGGAGGCATGGACAAAATTGCAGAAGGCAGGTGAGAGATACAGGCTTCCGGCTACGGAATGAGCAAGTCACAGGGGGAAGGCCCAGCACCGGTATCTTAAGAGCCTTGTGTGGTGACAAATGGTGGCTACGCTTGTGCCGGGCACAACGTACTGAATACGGTTGTAGGATCACTGCGCTGTACGCCTGCAACACACGTGACCTTGTGTGTCAACTATACTTCAATTTAAAAAAATGAACATTTCTATCTCTTATCTGAGTCTCTTACTGGCTGCGTTAATTAACATTTCCAGGTGAGTATTACGTGAACAGTAGTCAAAATGGTATATTGGTCTTTGATTGGAATGCTTTGGAAGTATTCCAGGAAAGTCACACTAAGATGTTTGAAGTATCCTTCTTTATGTTATAGTTGACCAACTTTATAAAAATCAGAAATGAGTGCTAAATTGTATTTTAAAAGTTTAGAAATACAAATTAATAACCTACTGATATTTTGAATTTTCTGTTACATAATTCAAAGGATTATTGAATCTCCTTTACCTTATATTAATCGAATGCCAAATTCTACAATGTATATTTAGAAACTTTTAGCCAGCATTTATAGGTGAGATTTGCTTTCTCTGTGTGTTTCCCAGATTTTTCATAAGTGTAAAAGTCATAACTATATTTTAGTTTTGTTTTTTAATTTTTTAATGTCCATTTTTGAGAGAGAGCAAGCAAGCACAAGTTGAGGAGGTCAGAGAGAGGGAGACACAGAATCCAAAGCAGGCTCCAGGCTGTGAGCTGTCAGCACAGAGCCCGACATGGGTCTCAAACCTGTGAACCTCGAGATCATGATCTGAACTGAAATCAGATGCTTCACCGACTGAGCCACCCAGGCACACCAATAACTATATTTTAGAAACATCATTTGTCTATATGCTAGAGGAATTTTGAAAAGACAAACAAAAAACTTGGATATCTTAAATGTTAGGTTTCTCAAATAATTCACTAATAGGAGTCCTTGGCCTTGTTACATTCTTAGGGTTAGTGGAGGTCGAGGAGTTTGCACAACGTGGATACGAGGTGTTCACTCCAAGTGAACGCAAATGGGCTCGGAAGCCCCCCCTACATGCTGTTGCTGAAAAGTAAGGTTAATAGAATTTCTACAGAAACATGAGCATTAATTTGATTTCCCCATTTATTCCTCCTCCTTTTAACATGTACATGGCAAATTAATTAAATAGCACTGCAGCCTGGCTAAATCTTTGCTATTGTCATGAAAAAAATTAGCATAATAATTTTGGTGCTAATTATGCATTTTTGGCAAACAGTTTCATCTCACTAGAAATACCCTCAAGCATGGGAGAATGGCTATTTAATGGAAGTGCAGAATAAAAGAGAATGCTTTTAGAGTCTTGGATTAATTTTCAATTATAAATAGCTTATAAAGTGACTGTTTGTGGCACTTAAACTTTATACATAATCACACTTTATAATGAAAACAGAAAATAACAAAAACATTTTCATGTTTTCATGATTTTTTTTATCATCAGGATCCTTAAGGCTCTGAGAACATTTTATTTTAAAAATACCCCAGTGGGGCGCCTGGATGGCCCAGTCGGTTAGGCACCCGACTTCTGATTTCAGCTCAGGCCATGATCTCACAGTTCGTGAGATCAAGTCCTGCGTTGGGCTCTGTGCTGACCGCCTGAAGCCTGCTTGGAATTCTCTTTCTCCCTATCTAAATAAAGTTTAAATAAAATTTAAAAAATTAAAAACATCAGAGTAACCACTTCCGTTTATTGAACACTAATTGTATACAAGTTGTTCTCCATAAGGGAGGTCTTTTCGTTTTACCAAAAGATTCCCAGCTATTGCATAACACCATTTCCACGTTCCAGAAAAGTCAGCCTCCTCATGAAAACTAGGAGCCTTTCTCAAGCATCTTGTAGAAAATGTCTTCATTTGCTAGGCCTGCCGTAACAAAGGAGCACAAACTGCTTTGACTTAAAACCACAGAAATGTATTATATCACAGTCAGGGAGGGACAAGCCCCCTCTGACAAGTGAAAGGTCATCCCTCCCGGCTTTTGGTGGTCGCCCACCATCACTGGCATTCCCTGGCATGTGGACACAGGTCTGCACTCTTCCATCTTCACGTAGCCGTCTTTCCTCTGGGCCTGTCTGGGAGCCTAAATCCCTAGTTCTTACCAGAACAGGAGTCCTACTGGAGTAAGACTTCCCCTTCCCCCTCTACAACTTCATGTGAACTTATTCCTTCTATAAAGGCCTATTACCAAGCAAACTGACATTCTGAGCTACTAGGAATTAGGATTTCAACCTATACTTTTTAGGGGAAACACAATTCAACCGTAACAGATAAAAAGCAGCAAATACCTTTGAACCTGATCTTTCATCTTCAAAACCTGCATTTTGCACTGTTGCTCATGTCATCCTCTTACCAAAACGACCTCTGTGAAAATCTGTTGTATATTCAAAAGCGTCAAATGCTAGTGTGCTTGGACTTCTGGCCTCCTTAGCCTCTGCTCTTTGAGGCGGGGATATGACCATATCCTTCTTGTAGCAGGTAAGTGTCCTGTGCGTCATTTCTCCAAAACTATTTATTACACTAAATAGAATTCGTGGTTGTAAATAATCCCAGTATATACAGCATTCTGAATGTTGAGATCACCTATTATAATTCAATGATGGCTCTTTTTGATACTAGGGGCCAAATAAATGAGCTGAAAGGCAATAAATTTTGGTCCCCATGATATACTGTGATTTGTTGTTGGAACCAGTCAACAAAATTCAGAATAGTATATACAGGTATGGCATTTCTTCACAGCTTCAAGGAGCTGGGTATTAAAAGCCTGAGGAATTGTGGAAAACCTTTAGTTTCCCAAAGTAAAAGAGTATTACCCAAGTTCTGAAACATCCTAGAACGTAGGTCCGTAAGACAGAACTCGAGCTGGCTTGTGGGAGTTATTGCTCTACAATTCTGAGACAGAAGGCAGAATGTCTTGAAAAGACAAGACTCCACAAAGGATAATCATGTTGACCTTTTTTTTTTTTCATTTCTTTATTCATACATTCATCTAATTCATTTTCTTTTTGTTCATCCACCCATCCAATCATACATCTACTCAATTCTCATAGTACGCTCACAACCACGGCAGGGGCTCGAGGTCTCTTCTGAACCTGGTGCTTCCTGCTGATGTCTTTTCAAACAGTGGCTTTAGCTTTTTGAAACCTCTGACAGCTACCGTAGATGCATCCTGGGGAGGCAGCAGGGGTGCCTTCTCTACGATGCTTCCAAAACACTGTATTTTTCTCTACTTAAAAATACACCAAAATATCATTCTTATTTCAGTTTTCACCACTGAACATGGTAGCACCTTTTTCTCTCCACTGCTCTTTCTTTCTTAGGTACTGAAATGTCCACACAGGCTCACCATCCACCCCAACCTCTCAATTCCTTGATCTCTTTTGCATCAAACCATTGTGCACTCAACCACCCATTCTTAGGGGCCCCTGTAAATTCTGTCATTACTTAACGGTACCACTTCCAAGTCTCCAAGTCAGACATCCCACATCCTCATATGGCCTAATCCACCACTAGTCACAATTCTGCCTTTCATGCTCCTGCAATGGATCAACTGTCCCTGGTCCCTCTGGTGATGGCCAGCTTCTTTGTGCACCATTTCCAGTGCACCATGGATAGAGCTGTGGGCTCTAAAACTCTGAGTTTGATGGTTGAGTAAATCTGGAACATATGAAGCTCCCGGCACCAGTGAATTTGGTTTTAGTGGGAAAGTTTGATTAGTAAAGACAAAACTCACAACTGCAGTTTATTAGTGATTACGGAAGGGATAACCAACCCAGTTTCCAAGATTTCCTTTAGGAAGATTTCAAAACAAAAGGTCTCAAAAAAATTCCTGGAAAGATAATTTCTAGACAAGCCTCAGAAATTTTCTATTCTTTTCTAAATAAATACTGAGAGTTTGGCACGTTATTTCTACTACAGAGTTATAATACCTAAGGTTGTCTGTACAATGCATGAAACATTCCTTAATGATAATCATTTTTGCAAACAAAATATTTACCTGCCTTTCAAAGACAATTTTATAGTGATTAAGAATCACCTTTGTGTCTTTGTTAACTCTGTGTAATCACTGCTGCTACTTCCTTTCTAGAATGCCGACTCGTGTTGCTTCCACACTGGGTCCAACCGCATTGCTTTCAAGAAGAGAACATGTTGAAAGAACTAAGCAATAGCTGAGATACAAAACATATTTCTATCTCTAGCATTCGGAAGCCCTCACAAGCAATTCCTTTCCAGTTGGCAAGTGTAATTAATAAAATGTTATGCTGATTGAGTGAACGACACGATGAATTATACGGTTTCTAGTATGATAATGGTGATCTAGTATGAGAAATCCATGTAAATGTATTATCTTAGCAGATCCTTGACATCACCCTTTCAAACAGGAGAGGTGGCCCTTCCATTTCACAGACGGGAAGCAGTTTGACGTATATTGACCTGACCATGGTTATAAACTCACACCCCAAATCCTGGTTCACATACTACTTTCATATGAAGTGTTCTTTTTAGTGGATTTTTATATTAATTCCATTATTGGCTTTCTAAAAATACATACACTTGACCATTTTCTTAGTTTGTATTTTCAATTCTATTTGAAGAGAAACTTTTTCCAAAATCATGCAACATCAAATGAAATATAGAAATAATAGGTGAGGGGGAATCAGAGTGACTCAGTGGATTGAGCATCTGACTCTTGACTTCAGGTCACCTCATGGAATCAAGCCACACATTGGGCTCCAGGTGGAGCATAAAGCCTGCTTGAGATTTTCTCTCTCTCTCTGTTCCTCTCTTCCCACTCATACTCTCTCTCTAAAACAAATACATAAATACATACAAATGATTAGTAAAATTTGGGTCTAAATTGTGTACTTTTAATGTATTCAACATAGATCACAACCAGCACATTTTGTTACAAAAAACTATCATTAACTTCTGTAACTATCATTGTATAGTCCATGGAAAATGACATATTTTAGCTTTTCTTCTACTTCACCTGAAAAAATATTGAGTGTCCCCAATAGACCTGTCACTGTGCTCTTTACTGGACAAATATAGTTACCCATGTCCCTGAGCTCACAAAAGCTTACAGCCTCGTGAGAGCGACGCAAATGAATCACATAAAATCTGGGAAACAGAGGAACTAAAAAAATCACAGGGGATCTTATGACAAACATAAGTGTCATGAATGATCATTTTTAAAGATATACTTTTTATAAAATTATATATCTGTATGCAAAATTATATGAGAGGTTTTTTTTTGTTTTTTTTTGTTTTTTTTATTTCTAGGAGAGAGAGAGAGAAACAGCGTGAGCAGGGGAGGGTCAGAGAGAGAGGGAGTCACAGACTGAAACAGGCTCCAGGCTCTGAGCTGGCAGTCAGCACAGAGCCCGACGCGGGGCTCGAACCCACGAACCGCGAGATCATGACCTAAGCAAAAGTCGGACGCTTAACCGACTAAGCCACTCAGGTGCCCCAAGAGTTTCTTTTTTTAATGTTTAGTTACTTATGTTGAGAAAGACAGACAGACAGACAAAATCCCAAATAGGCTTCAGACTGTCAGTACAGAGCCCAACATGAGGCTCAAACTCATGAATTGCTGAGATCATGACCTGAGCCAAAATCAAGAGTCCAGGAGTCAGATGCTTAACAGATGGAGCCACTCAGGCACACTTCTCTGTATTCACAATAACTTCTCTTTAATGAGACCCTTAAGATAATCTAGGAAAAACGCTTCCCCAAATTCCCCCTGGAGCGCTGTACCAATCCAAGCCCAATCAAAATGCACGTTAGATAAATGAAGCTTTTGTAAATGGGCTTATCAAAGTTGTAGGGATTAATATTCAGATGCCTGAGAGCTCTCCTGTGTAATCTGTGCTACCCCAGTCCCACTCACACACAGTGATGAGCTGTTTTTTACTGGAATTATACTTACTATACAGTGCACCTAGCATTATGAACAGCTGAAAATAGCACTGGGTCTGCTGGAATAAATAGTGTTCAGTCATCAGCCATGACACGTGTATATAAGGTAATACAAGTCACCATCCCTAGCAGGAGTTTGCACGTGGCCTTGTTTCCATAGTGATGGTGGCTGCTTTATGTCACCACGGTCTACAAACACAACCCCAGCTACAAGGGTGACTGTCCTGTCACAAGTGTTCACTTCAAAGGAACACTTCAAAGGTGTTAAATATTATAAACGATCCATTTCAGATATATTTCTTTCCATATTAAATTATCTCAGTAAAAGTAACTGCACTAAGAATCCAACCACCTAATTTTGTCTCCAAGCCTTACATATATGAATCAGAAGCACACACGTGAGTGGGCAACTGAGGGAAAGCCTGTGTTGACAGAAGGAAAGTGGAGCTGAGGCTACAATATGTATTATTTTGAATCACAGAGCTAGGGGGAGTTTTGAACAGGAAGGATTTCACTTGATTAAGGTCATTAAAATAACAAGTATCTATCATTTCTCGTAGGAGAAGGACAGGACATTTTGCCCAGATTCAAGGAAAGTTTTCAAATAACAATTTCCATTGTAGATAAACCAAAGTTTAAAATCTAGTTAGTCTTTCTGGGGTGCCTAGGTGGCTCAGTCACTTAAATGTCCAACTTTGGCTCAGGCCATGGTCTCACGGTTTGTGAGTTCGAGCCCTGCATCGGGCTCTGTGCTGACAGCTCAGAGCCTGGAGTCTGCTTCAGATCTTGTATCTCCCTCCCTCTCTGTCCCTCTCCCATTCATGCTAAGTCTCTCTCTCTCTCTCAAAAATAAATAAAACATTAAAAATTTTACTTAAATTAGAAACTTTCTAAGCTGTAAAAAAGATCTTAACCTTGTTTTGCTGTTCATTTATATCTAAAGCAACCACATAAGATGACCTAACTAGCTCCATGCAAGCCCTAATGTCAGAGTTAAAAGAGTAAGAATATATCTATAGATTAAGGTCTAAAATAGAATGGCAGTCTGTAACTTTAGGAATACATTGGGACTTTCAATAGTAAAAAATAAATAAATAAATAAATGGACATGACTCAAGGACAATGAATAAGTTTAAAGAATTCTACCACATGTCTGTGGCAAGGAGACAAATAGCACACTGCAAGAGATCACGTGGTCACATCACTTTGTGCTCATCAGGAATCAAGGAGGCACTTAAAGCAAGAATGGCCTAGTGATTGTGGAGGAAAAAAATCCAATGTTCCTAATTGGAAAAGATTCCACACCATTAATAGAAAAAGAGCAGAAGTTCATGTGTGAAGGGAACTTCTGAGTCCTAGAAGAACTCTAATCTTTTAGGGCACCTGGGTGGCTCAGTTGGTTAAGTGACTGACTCTTGATTTCAGCTCAGGTCATGATCTCAGGGTTCGTGAATTCAACCCCTATGTCGGGCTCTGCGCTGACAGTGTGGGGCCTGCTTGGGATTCTCTCTCTCTCTCTCTCTCTCTCTCTCTTTTTCTGCCTCTTCCCCTCTCACACATAGGTTTCCTCCACTCAAATAAATATTTAAACTAAGAACACTAATAATTTCACACTAAAGAGATTTATAATAAACATATAATTAGAAAACCCTGTTGAGAAAACAGGTCAGGACAGAAAAGTGTATTCCTCTTTCTCATGCTTCTTTCCCTTCCATTTGGTTATTTTAAGTATTTGGCTACTTGAGGAGATGATGTTCAAAATAACCACCAGCATGACTTGCACAATGACCAGAGAATTGACCAGGTTCTAGCCATTTGCTCAAATGCTGAAAATGACCCATGAGTACTTAGTAAACAACCACAACACAAACAATTCTCACTAGCTACCAAGAGGCTATTGAGAGCTAAGTGCCTTTCATATAACATTTATCATAACCACCCTCTCAAGTATGTAAATTATCCCTATGTTAGAGATCATTAAAGTTATATTAGAGATGTGCATAAATTTGTAAAAGTAATCTGACTAATAAGCGGTAGGTTTAAGTTTCAAACCCAGATGGACAGTCCCTACCTCCCCCAGAAGGAGGTGTTCACATGTAATACCTGACACAAAGGCTTGGGTGTTGGTCCATGTAGCAAAGATCATTAATGTCTGCAAATAGTTTGTTCCCCACTTTCATAACTGGGAAGTAGAAGCCTGGGTAGGGGCTCCAGTCCCCAGAATCTCTTGCTTACTTGGGGTCCTGTGGCTAAGTCACACCCAGCAGAATGTGGGTGAAAATGACAAACACCATTTCCATAAGCTGCCTATGAAAACCTCCCACAGGGTACTCTACCCTCTCCCTTCCCTTCTGCCAGCTGGATTTTACCTCCAGGATTACCTTGGAAGCTCTAAGTAAAGGATATAGTAACGGGAATAGATTTTATTAGAGCTTTAGCTCTGTTACAGAATGTGAGGTCAAACATATAGCTGTCAGCATTAATGTGAAGGCATAGATATTGAGGATATTGATGAATATTTCAGAAGTAAACTCTGCTGACCACCAATGTCTTTTCCTAAATTCTGTTAACAGATATAGCATGCCAAATATCTCTATTTTAGTATGTGGATTATAACTAAACGTGGCGAAATAACTCTTTCCCCATGAGTTTTCCAAAATAAAACAAAACACATAATTCTATGGTTTGAATTCACATCAAATATAATTTGTCAAATTAAGTACCAAACATGACCATAAACTAAACGAAAAAGTTGATAAAACTGTTTTACAAAAAGAAAATGAGGGACCGGCATTTTTTTGGTCACAGAAATAGAAGATGTAGGTTTATCTGTTCTTTATGGAAATTCATATATAAGGATAAGGTGCTAGTAGCCTCAAATTTCAGAAGAAAAATCTCTCAATATTGACCAGATTATATGTCTGAGAGATAGTCTGTCTCACTCTTAAACAAAAAGTTTCCTTATCACACATGTCTACTGATTTTTGAAGAGGTTCTCATAATAATAATAATAATAATAATAATAATAATAATGCAACGTACAAATGTGTCCCAAGGAAATTTCTCACTCAGCTAGAGGCCATGAGCACAATACAAGGAGAAGAGAAATGCTGAGAGAAAGTTTATGGGTATTCATGGGGACTTTCACCAATTTTTGAAGCTCAGAGTGTGTACCTTGTCCCTTTTAGAACAATGAACTGTCCTGCTTATTTAAATTGCTTCTTGTGTACAAAAGATGGCTGCAACCCACTTCTTTGCCTCCATTGTAGACATTGATGTTAAAGGACGTCAGTCATTGGGATCTGGACTGACGTGGCAGAGGTGCACCAGTGAGTCCCGGAAATACCTGACAAAGCAGGCGGTTTCCTGTTTTGTTTTTGTATAGACCTTGAATGCTCTCCCACAGAGAGTATCTCATTTGGCTTTGAACCTGGGTAACTGGTAGGAGATGTATGACACCCCGAAAGAAGAAGGAGGCATAGGGACATTATAAGGCAGTCTGTGGACTATCATACCGACAAGATGGAATATTAGTGGCTGAATTCAAGTTCAGTACTGCTCTACTGGCCCTCAACATTTGTGGATGACTCAATGTGGGAGATGTTGGGCTTAGTTTTGCCCACAGTCCCTGTAAGAAGAGGAGGAGTTCCATTGATCACGTTAGGACTCACAGTGCCTCCTGCAGGAAGAGAAGGTGCAGTTGCCCCATGAACTTGGCCCAATGGAAGTGAATGACCTCGACTGTACAGGGCTGAGCAGAAACTCTAAGGGACTCCATGAATTTTGGCCAATTTGTGTTCTCGTTTTCTTTGCCCGGAGAACGGCACATCCCAAGTGTAAATGGCAGATAGGAGGTCCAGGTGGTCTTTCACCCCTGGTTCTGGATGAGACGCTCTGTGGATGGAGCAGGACGTGGGCGGGAGCCTGGCGCTGCCTTCCCACCACCGGAGCAAGAAAGGTCCGCTGTGGAAAGCGTCCACAGGTCGCAGGGCAAAGGCTCCACGGAGTGAACAACTGCACTCTCGGAAAGGTTTTATCTTTACCTTCAAAATGACATTGGCTGGCAGGCATTCTCAAAGCAGCATGAACATAGAAACAGATAAAGAATGGATCGGCAAAGTTACCAATTGCATTCATTGAGATAAGAGCCTCGGGAAAGCTGTGGTTTTGTTCTCCATGTTCCCTGAGGCGAACTGGCTTAATGTGAAAATTATTTTCTCTTATTGCATGCCTGAAAGCATTGCATTTCCACCGGATGTCATTGAAAATTAATGTCGTTGTAGGCTGTTTCATGGGATGAAGATTCTCATTAGCGAAGAAGAAGGAGCCCTGCCCAGATGAGCGACTTAAGATGTCTCTTACCAGACCAGATGATAGGTAAGGGGGGAGCATAGACCTACTGACGGCAGTAGAGACTGACTACTAATCTGCAGGTCTCAGATAAAGGACACAGAAACACAGTGCTGATACGTTTATAAGAAGCAGAGCTGAGACCTTAACATAGCCAGACACGTCAGGAATATTATGAAGCACTTAGGCAATCATATAATAAAAGTGTTAGCATTAAGGGAAGTATTTGTTATTACAATTATTGAGACAGGATGGGGGTGGTGGTGGAGAACTTCATAAGGAAAGGAACTAGTGTGAAATTCAGGAAGATTTCTTTTCTTTTCAGACTAGCACAAGAGGCACACACTTCCTGACTCGAAAGGTTTCCTCCTAGGATCTACGTGGTGGTAGACCACGAGGAAACCACCAGTGTTTTCTTTGATGTTTGTTTACCTATTTTGAGAGAGACAGACCCAGACAGACAGACACAAAGAGAGGGTGAGAGAGAATCCCGAGCACACTCCACACTCAGAGCAAAGCCCAGCATGGGGCTCGATTCCACGAACCCACAGGACTTGGTCACATGAACCATGAAACTGTGACGTAAGTCGAAATCAAGAGTCATTTGCTTAACTGGCTGAGCCCCCTAGGAACCCCAGAAGCCATTAGTATTTAGCGAGAGCTGCCACAAACCAAATCTGTAATAAGCGTATTCTAGGTGATGCCCTATAATCACCATTTTGGTATAAAGGCAAACTTTATCCTGTAGTGATGAAAAAGGACAAAAGAGATCATCTTTTAATCTTTACTGTGATGAGAAATATGTTGATGGGAGAGAATGGTATTCAAATTATTTAATGATTTACTAAGTTATTTAATAATTAAATATCCTGGATTCTCTAATTAAATTTCTAGTGAATTAAATAAAAGTATGATTCTAATTTTACGTAACTAATGGAAGAATGAGGATTTAATTACAATGAAGTCAGTTGGAGCTAAAATTTTTTATGGAGACATTGCTACATTTATGAATTTAAAGAAATATCAATTGAAATCACATCCTTAAAAATCCTCCCTGACACCCTAGAGCAATAGATGAAAATTCTCTCTTGAGCCATGGCCTACCATGAATATTTCATATATTTCAAATTCTGTATTCAATTCTTTTATCTTAAAAATTCAAATTTATCAACTTTTAAAAAACTCCTACCAGAGTCTTTTGCACGAAGGTGAATTTCCATTTGAAATCTATATTACTTAACCAGCCTGATTCCTAGTAATTGTGTGTCAATAATAAAGTAGTATTCCATTTTCAAAGGAAACCCTCTGAAGAAAATTAAAACAAAAATAACTATTATGTGATCTCACAATCCCTTTTAGTTAGCTTTGCAAAATATTTAATGCAAAATGTGAAACTAAAATGAAAAGAATCATCTCATCTTGGTCAAAATCATCTCAAAGTGATGTGGACTGGCTGTCATATCAAATATTATGATTTTCTTCAGTTTCTAAATGTTCGGTAGCATTGAGAGTCGAAAAGATTTGTCTTCAGGAAAAAGATAAGGAACGGTTTTGGTTGCCACTTACATTAAATATCTTGTCGAAGAACACTTTTTAACTTACAAGTGATACTTTGGAGAATTTTTTGCATATGTTTCCATTTTCTAAATGAATACGTATTAACATAGATTAATCTATGTGCTCCTAAATCATTTACAAAGTTGCCATATTTTATATGGCATATAAAATGTGCCATATTTTATAACCTATTTACTATGTTATTTTTTTTAGAAATTGGAAGGATACATACCAATTTTTTGACAGTTAATTGTGGGCCATAGATTTGTAAATGATTTTTATTCTTGTCTTTATATTTGCATCTATATTCTAAAACAATATATTAGTTTTACAGTTGTAAACCAGTTCCAAATTCCTTATATAATCAGAATAGTTGACATGACTATTCTGTCCTTAAGTTTTTAGGCTTGAATATCTTTATCAGAAATGTACATAAGAGAAAATCCAATGGATTAGTGTCTATATGATGAAGCATGAATCTGTGTTAAATTGTCTTATATGCCTAAAATATTACTCATCAAGATTAAAGATTAATGCTTCTAGGAAGAAGGATCAAGTTCATATAATATGTTGTTTACATGGGTTAATTTCTTCTTATGGTTATTAGCTTCCTCCTTGACTATCATTACAAAAGCTATAAATAAATGAACAACTTTAAATTGTCCTAAATCTCCAATCTGTCAAAAGAAAACCCAGAATCTTTAGAAAGTATTGTCTAGATGATGCCTTATTTATTCAAAAATGAAACTAAAATAATGGGACTCCAAATACATCCTCATTACCACTCTGACTTGGAACGGATAATGACACATGGATTTAATGGGAATATTTAAACACAAAACATTATTTGCAGTTAAGTTTGTAAAATTCTAAGATGAATATGATCCTTGCTCTATCTTTAGTTATATCTCCTTTTTCCTCAGCCTCCTATCTGTAAAGAATGGAAGATCCTTGATAGCAAAAGACAATTATTCAAGATTTACTGTGGCCTCTGTGTATGGGGCTCACAATTGCTCCTGCACTCCTCAGACTCTGCCAGATTTGTGATTTGTCCTTGAGGGTCTGCGCCAGAAATGAAAAGATTCTCCCGCAGTGCTGTCCAGAAAGCTTAAGCAATAACCCTCATCACGTCTTGTGGCTGGCCACCAAAAGTCCTACCTAACTCCTGCTGAGCTAATGTGCTCTTTAACAATTACTTTTACATATTTTACATATAGATACTTAGATATATGTAAATACAGATATATGTATATATGTGCATAGATGTATGTATAAGTAATGTATATATAAAGACTGAAGTGAGTATATCATTGGGATGGCAACTTCTAGAAAAGAGAGAACATTTTCAAGTATACTTTAAATTTAAGACAACAATCATGGGTATTTTAACTTTGCAAATAGGGCAGTGAGCCCAGGGGATGCCCAGTAGAGCATACCTTGAAGATTTTTCACAGGGTTGGCTCTCTTTCACCCTGAACCCAAACTGAGTTCTATCAGCAATACTGCAATCTTGCAGTAAGCTCGATGAGATGTCCTTACAAATATCAGAAAAACTGGATCAAGGTGACTGTAAGAATCTATGACATCTGTTCTCAGCCGTGTGCATCAGCAGTTACAATCTGTCCCGTATGGCAGCCCATGTTTTACATGACTAGGTCCCACCACAAAGGAAAATCTGTGACCAAGAGAAAGGAGTCCACACCAGGTGTTTATGGAAGAAAACGAGGGGCATGTATGCATGGCTCTGTGTGGTTTCCTTTGTTTGTGCTTAACCTAAATGCTGAAAGCCAGACATGAGTCTTCTAAACCTAATTACACACGACGTGGAGGAGCACTCAACATAGAATCAGCCAATAATGACCCCCAGAATGAGCTTGACTGTGATCATTCATCTCAGCTTTATTCCCTTCTATGAACCTACCTAACTTGCCACAAAGTCTGAGTAAATTGGGACTCAACAGCAAGGACAGAGAAATCAGTCACAAACAGGATCATGATCCTGACCCTCAAGGGACTGGAGAGTAAGCTGACCAATACTCAATGAAAGCAAACCTGACATTTACTGCTAACACATTCAGCTTTACATTTTTCTTATAATTTTTAAGTATCTGCCTTTACTCTGTAGCCCTGGGAAGGCATAATAATAGCGGTTCCTTGGCTCCATGGTCTCAGACTTCTCACTCTGGGGGTGCCTGAAGGCGCCCCCACCCTCCAGCAGGTGGCATTTTGTGGCGGTGCAGCTCTCACATTGTCACTGCTGTGTCAGAGCACAGTCAGATGAGTCTGGAGCTGAGGCATCTAGAATATTCTCAAGACCAAATCTGGGAGAAGGGAACATGGTTTTGACTGGAGTGCCTCCTAGACAGGCAGGGACAGAGCCAGCAGAGAACATGGAACTGGGAAATAGGGAGCCAGACAGGTGCCTCCGGGCTCGGTGGGTGGATTTCTATTCTGGAAGCCCCAAAAAAGAAGCAGGAGGGGAGGCTTCTCCCCAGGCACAGCGGGTGTGCTGAACGACTTGCACTAACGGTTCACACTCACACTGTGGCTCCAAACCACAGGATGTGGGACTCTCTCTCTCATTTGGTCTTCTTTCCAGCTCCGCCCTTTGTACAGCTGAGATTTAGAGGGAAGAAACAGGTTTCCACTTAAAAGTAAAAGAGAACCGCAGACAAGGGACTATGTTTTAGAAATATGGTCCCTTTGAAAATGATTTCTTCATGAATTGGCAAGGAAACAGTCAAGGAAAAGGAGAGAAAAAAGAAGAGCTCCGTTCGGTGCCCGAGGCACAGCTCCAAGCCTGTCCCGGGCTCCCTGGTCACATGGCAGTGATGGTGGCTGTTTCTCCGCTGTGCTCACAGCACCATCTGATGCCAAGTCCTTCCCACGCTCCGTTATGCATGTGGCTCAATACGTGGCCAGAGGAAGGTGGCCACTGGCGGCAGGCCTGTGAGCTGCTGAAAAGCAGCGAGATCCTCCCAAGGACCAGATAATTCTGGAAAGTCTCTTGAAAGAAGCCAAAGGAGGCAAATATGGGCTGAACGTTGTGGTAAATGTCCATGTGCTGTGTTCACGTGGACAACGTCTGCATGTGATCTTTTGTGATTGATCCCTCCTCCAGTTTTATATCCTGGGGCAGGAGTAAAATGGGAAATAATCAGAAGATAAACAATGCCATGCCCAAAAAAGTAGAGAAGTACTTTTAGAAATCCAGAATTAAGATGCTTCCATTAAAAATGAGGTAAAGAGGATTCCTCAGACTTTCCCTCCAGTATGTTAGCAATGCCTTATTTCATTGTAGATAAGGTGATCTTCTTACATATGAAACGCATAGGAGGTGCCTGGGTGGCTCAGTCAGTTAGGCATCTGACTTCGGCTCAGGTCAAGGTTCCTCAGTTAGAGCATCATTAATAGAGTGACAGGTGACCACAAGTCTAATGAAAGTGATGGAGAGGTGGGTCCTTGCTGGAGAAGGATGTTCCAGGTGAAGCCTCCAAGGAGTCTCCCTGGGGTGCTCGAAAGAAGCAAGAGACGGCCGGGGAGGAGGGAGGCAATACAGCCAGAATTTAGGAAGGAGAGGGAGGGCATGAGAGCAGGTCAGACCCCAGACTCTGGACGGCAAGGTAAAGAGTTTGGCTTTTGCTTCAAAGAAGATGGAAAGCCATGGAAATGTTTTGAGCACAGGAGCCCCACGATGTGATATCAGTGGTCAGAGGGGCTCTGGCTGCTGCCGTGAGCTGTCGGGCACAAAAGCGAAGCAGTGAACGGTAAGGAGACTACTGACATGATCCAGGTAAGCCATGGTGGTGACTTCACTGTGATAGCGGTAAAGGGCATGCAAAGCCACCATGTTCTCAATCAGTGTTGAAGGTTCTCTTAGTCTGTCCAGGCTTCTATAACAAAATACTCCTTGGTGAGTGGCTGACAAACAACAGAAATTTGTTTCTCACAGTTCTGAAGGCTGAAGTCTGAGAGAAGGGTGCCAGTGTGGTTGGGTGAGGGCTGGTTTCTAGAGGACGAAACCCTAGCTGTAACCTCAGATGAAGGGAGGGGTGAGTGGCTCTGCAGGGCCTCTTCTGTAAGGGCACTGATTGCATTCGTGAGCTTCCAAACTCGTGACCTAATCACCTCCCAGCACCCCACCTACTAACACCATCACCTGGGGGGTTCAATTTCGACATATGAATTTGGGGGAGGGTGCAAGCATTCAGACCACAGAGGTAGAGCCAATGTGATTGGTCCATGGGCTGAACACGGTATTTGACTGCAAGTCAAGAAAATGACTTATTATTTGGGGGTGTTCAAGTTGACTCTCCATAACAGACACCAGAATTGTAATTAGAGTATGTTTTCCCATGATCGGGGTCAGGAACACTAGTAATTTATATTATTAATAATTTTCTTAGCAATCGTCACAGTAAAATTTTAATTATTATTTATAAAAGAAAGCCCTAAAGTATCCCTTGTGGAATAATGGAAATTATCCTTCAGGCATTCATAAAATCGAGCATGCTACAATGAGTGTTCTCTTATGAGTTTATGTACTTCCTTAATTAGTTTGCTTTCAGGAAGTTTGGAAATACCCAGTTTAATTTGTGATGCACTTGATAAGAACATACAGATAAGGTGTGGGAGAATACGCTATGTCCTACAGCACTGAGACCCAGAACATTCGTTTGTTTTAATTCACCATTTTAAAATGTATCTAAAGATAAATACTATGAATTTTATTAAACTCTGGGAAATACTTATGTACTTTTTCTTGTTGAAGTGCTATAAGGACCATGGCAAGCTTGAATAACAAGAAATCAGAGGAATCAGCTTAAAAACCCCCACTTCCAATTTTTGTTCTTTAGTTTTCTTATACTTAAAATGAGGGACTAACGGGTTACCCCAAAGGTCTTTACTAGCTAATATTTTACTATATTAATCATTATGTTAATTAATAATTTAGTAAATAGATATTCAAAGATTTTTTTCTATATTTTACCAAACACTGTGTATATAAAAGTGAGAAGAATCAGCTACTGACATCATGGAGAATAAACTTAACAAAATTACATTTTTTAAAGTTAATATTTATGCATACATGTGCAAAATCTGGGGAGAGACAGAGAGAGAGAAGGGGGAGAGAAAGAGAGAATCCCAAGCAGCCTATAAGCTGTCTATACAGGCTCCAAGTCAGAGCTCAATTTCACAAACCATGAAATCATGACCTGACCAGAAATCAAGAGTTTGATGTTTAACTGAGTGAGCCACCCAGACGCCCCTAACAGTGACATGTTTTAAAATTATATTCTTATAAGTCCTATAACTTGAAAAGATTTTATCTTGCTCATCTTATAAGCTGCCAATGCCAGAACAATTAAAATAAAGAAGCAAACAAACAAAAAATCAAACTTTAAAGGGGCATGAAGTATTACACCAGAAACAAACAAACAAATGAATATCAGGGGGAATGCATTCTAACTGAACATCAAACAAGGCCCTGGGACCACTAATAACTATGGTAAAAAACAGAAGAGCGATGGGGTGTACAACTTTTATCGTCTACAATAAAAGAAACAATCTCATTAAGAGGCAATTATCAGGGGCATTGGGGTGACTCAGTTGGTTGAGCCTCCAACTCTTAATTTGACTCAGGTCCTGGTCTCACAGTTGTGTCACAAGGGTCTGTGCTGAAAGTGTGGAGCCTACTTGGGATTCTCTCTCCCTCCCTCCCGGCCCCTCCCCTGCTCATGCTGTCTAAATAAACAAATATTTTAAAAGGCAATTATTAGCATGTATTTATATGAAGGGTATAAATACCTTACAGAGCTTTGCAAATGCTACAGGAATGACCATGGCTTCGTGCCACATTCAGTTCCAGAAAAAAGTCAAATTTTCATTTCCCCTTAACTTCTCTACTAAAAAGACAATCCTGTTTCCCCATCGTTCATCCAGGAAAAGCATATCATTTAAATCCTAATAGGTTACCATTTTTTTCTTTCCACTTTATAGCTCCCCATTTGAAATTAGGATGCAAGCCAAGGCTTCAGAGAATCTCCAGATTAAAGCCCTAATAGTTAAATTCTTTACAGGGATCAAGAGGGAGGTGCCTGAAATGGACTCTGGAATCCATGAAATTGGGCAATGTCCTTCCGGTATTAAATGCAAAGTATCAGGCACTGTTCTAAGCATGTTACATGCACTGATAACTTAATCCTTCTCACAGCTCTATGCAGTAATGTTCAAATATATGTTCATTTTATGGATGAGGATATAAAACGCCAAAGGGGCCAGGTGTCTTCCCCAGGGACCGATAGCTAATACAGAGTGAGAATTCAGCACCTGAGACAGCTGCCCCACAACGCAGGCTCCAGCTCTAGACAACCCTGCTGCACTATGACAAATCCTCCATAAATGTAATTGACTTGCTGTTTTGTCTCCCGTAGATTTCTTCTCTGTTTTGGTAAATACATGATGACTGAAATACATGGCCCTGAACCTCGAAATAACCAGTTGTAGATAGACCATTTGATTCATCAATGAAACAGCTTTTTATTCATTCAAAAAGTAAGGTCTATGGTTTTAACCGATTTAAAATGGCTCTTTTTGACTCAACTGCCAAATATGTGACTTAATCTAATAATAATCCTTGTGTCGCTTTTTTCCAAAAATTTGGGATGGCATGCACACATACAAATAAGCAACTGCATGGATAGCTAAACACCTTGGTTTCATTTGTAAAATAATTTTAATGATATTTAATTATCCATAAAAAGTGATATGAATAAACCCCTATCTTGGAAATTACATTCAATAAAATTTTGCTTATTTAAACTAACCAGGGCATGCTCCTTTTGGAAAGCAGTAGTAATTTCTCCCTTGAAAAGTAACTGGCTTTTGTCTAATTACAAAAACTTCAGGTAAGTAAAAAGAGGTCATAGAGAACAGACCATTGTATCCGTTTCCTAGGGATAAATACAGTTAATATTTGCTTAAATGTCCTTCTCCAGGCCTGTCCGCAGATCCATGGATGTGTCTACATGTTCATAGTCCTAATTTTTAAATATAGAGGACATATTATAAGTGTTCTTTGCTAATATGCCTTTCACTTAATGCAATGTGAAAATCTTTTCATGTCAGTAACTAAGACCTTTCCCAATCTTACAGACATCACCACCCCTTGTCTCTGTGATAGCCCAGGGATGCCTACTGAATACCTGGTTTGTTCACAATTATTTCATATCTTTTTTCTTTTTTAATGTTTATTCATTTTGAGGGGGGAAAGAGAGTGCCTAAGAGTGGGAGGTGTTGGGGGGCGCCCGGGTGGCTTAGTCGGTTAAGCGTCCGACTTTCGCTTAGGTCACGATCTCGCGGTTCGCGGGTTCGAGCCCCGCATCGGGCTCTGTGCTGACTGCCAGCTCAGAGCCTGGAGCCTGTTTCAGTCTGTGACTCCCTCTCTCTCTGACCCTCCCCTGCTCACGCTGTCTCTCTCTCTCTAAAAATAAATAAAACATTAAAAAAAAAAAAAGAGTGGGAGGTGTTGAGAGAGAGACAGATGGGAAGAATAGGAGGGGGGAGGGGGAGAGGGACAGAGAGAGAGAAAATAAACCCCAAGCAGGCTCCATGATGTCAGCACAGAGACCGACATGAAGCTCAGTCTCACAAACCTTGAAATCATGACCTGAGCCAAAACCAAGAACCAGACATTCAACCGAGCCACCCAGGTGCCCCCACAATTATTTCATATTTTAAACACGACTGCAGGAAGCTTCTTGAACACCTATCTTTCCCCAGGTTATTTACTTTCCTTAGACAAACCTGGATTTGAAATTTATAAAACTGTAAGTTTATTAAAACTTTTCATACATATCGCCAATTTGTCTTCCCCAAAACATTTACACTTTCCCTTTAACTCTCAGTAAACGTCAGCTGTTTTGTTGAGGAAAAAATGGCAGGGACTTCCCATTCATTCAAGGTATATTTCTGTCGTGACTGAAGTTCTATTTTAACATTTTTCTGTAGTTTATTCGCTTATGATTCTCTCTTCGAAAAATAAAATTACTCAATATTTCCCTTTTGCTTTGTCCAAATATTCTAATTTCATCTAGTAAAAAATGGGAATTCCTCACGAGGCATCAAAGACCTGAACACATTTAATTTGCAGCTTAAAGGTCAACTGGAAATCAGATATCCATTTCACATTCTCAATAAATTACTCATGAATGCATTCTTGAGGTTGGCATAATTTGCTTTTCTTTGCCTTCTACGTGCTCAGTTCTGAATTTAATAATTTCCTCTGACTGAAAAGAAGGCCACACTTCGCTGCTTCTCTGTCAGTGATGAAGATGGAAGAAGCCTGGGGAGAAGGTCACTTGACCTCTCAGAGAGGTACTGTCCCACCTCGGAGCCACATCATCCACAGGAGGGACAGCAAACGGGCACTTGGGGCTGGATGGTGCCTGTAGGTCCACCGCTTTACTCTTTCCTTTTTCTCATCACTACATTTCCATCAAAAGCTTTCTCTGCATTGAGGACACGGAGCTGCTGCTGAACAAATGGATGTGTGGACCTGGGCCAGCAATGCAGCCAAAACGGTGAGGAAATCCAACCCCCAAGGCAATGGTGTTAGGAGGTGGGGCACTGGAAGGGGGTGAGTTCATGAAGAGGGAACCCCATGGATGGGGTTAAGTGCCCTCATGAAGGAGACCTCAGAGAGCTCCCAGCCCCTCCTTCATGGGAGGACACAGCTTGGAGGCAATGACCATGAACCAGGCAGCAGGCTCTCACCA
This sequence comes from Proteles cristata cristata, assembly GCA_017311185.1. Classification (NCBI taxonomy): domain Eukaryota; kingdom Metazoa; phylum Chordata; class Mammalia; order Carnivora; family Hyaenidae; genus Proteles; species Proteles cristata. The sequence goes on from JAESUZ010000823.1 coordinate 887,474, forward strand.
GACACCAGATCTGCAGGCCCCGTGATCTGGGACCTCCCAGTCTCCAAACTGTGTGAGATGCAGATCTGTTGATGAAGCTCGCCAATTTACTTGGCTGTTAGAACAGCTCAAGTAGACTATGATAAAGAGTAGCTGGGGGTGCCTGGGTGGCTTAGTCGGTTGAGCGTCCGGCTTTCGCTTGGGTCATGATCTCATGGCTCGTGGGTTCGAGCCCCACGTTGGGCTCTGTGCTGACTGCCAGCTCAGAGCCTGGAGCCTGTTTCAGAGTCTGTCTCCCTCTCTCTCTGACCTCCCCCGTTCACGCTGTCTCTCTATCCTAGAAATAAAAAAGTTAAAAAAAAAAAAAAAGAGTAGCTGACTCCTCTTTGATGCAATTAAAAGGCTAACCAGAAGCCTAAGTCTACTCAATCAGAGCAGAGTAGAATATGAGCTCACGACTTTCTAAATGTGATAGGAAGACATCTTACACATTAATTAGGTGAAACACTGATGGCATGACACAGTGGCCAAAGATCTAATTAAAACAAGAATTACTCTAGGAACACGACACAGACTCCCCTTAAAATTCCACTTATCCATCTTTGTCAGGGCTAACATGTTATATAGCAGGTGTAGATTTTCGTTACTTTTCCAGACTTTTATTAGAGCTAAGACACACACATACACACACACACACACACACACACACACACAGAGTTTTAAACAGAAAAATTTGCCCTTCGCATAAGAGAATAAGAACTACTCCCCTTAATTTGAATAACATCCAGTTGGTGAGAAGGGAAGCAATGTGGAGTACAAAAAATTACTGTTTGTAATTAATGACAAAGAGATTATGACACACATGTAACTAACTAGTGTTCTCTACAGATTCATGTCTGCATACTGGATACCACGGTAGGCAAGGGCAAACAGTTGCCGTATTTCACCTCCACACTGACACATACAGAGAACCTAGTGAGAAGCCAGAAGTTGGTTAAAATTGCCCTGCTAATAAATTCCATTTCCAGCCTGGGCCTGCCATCCCCAGGCTCCAAAATACAAGTTCACCTGAACCACAGGGCATTTCACTGGAGAACACGACTGCAACCTAAATGTATTAACTCACACTATGACTACAAGTTATGTAATAGCTAATCAGGTGCTTGGTTACCCCCCTCCCCAGTCTCTTTGTTAAGTGATTTGAGCAACGTTTGCTTGACAACCCTTAATGAATTACTTGCAACAAGGCATCAATTTTCTGTCAAATGGCAGTAGTGAATCATCTACACATGCAAGAAAGAGAAGTCTGAGGATTAAATCTGGGTCCCTAGCTGACTTTCTCTCTCCTAGTACAGGACCATAGAGATATGGAGATTTATACTGGAAATGGCGCGATGGTGGTGTGCTATTTGAAGGCAGAAGGTCTGCCTGATACCAGAAAAAACCCCTCCATCCATCTACTTCTGTGCTGGCAACTTAGCATTGGGGAGTGTTTCTTTTTCATATGGATTAATTTCCATGAGTCCTTATGGAAAATAAGAAGAGAAGCCTTAAAAGTATTGTGTGAATAATTAATAGAGCACTGACTTGACAGTTTACTGACAGACCATATGTGAGAATTATCAGAGGCAGAAAGGCCAACAAACACAGGGTACGGACAATAAACAGAAATCAGCTGCATGAGAAATACATCACTTGGGAAGAAAGAGGGCACTGAAAGGCAGCCAGAGTCATTGCATCTTTAAGATCTGGATCAAGGACTCATTTGGCCTCCCCTCATTTGAGTTTGGGGCCTGAATAGACTTCATGCAAAGGTTAAAACCAGGTGGAAAAGATTCTTTGCTGGAGGGACTATCCCCACAGTCGCTCATACAAAGAGGGGAGGGGGACCCGCAAGAGGAAACTCAAGACTTGCGTCAGCCCCCGTCATTTGCTTCCTATTCAAGCCTGAGCAAGTTCTTCCACCTCTAACTTGATTTTCTCATTTTTATGATTGAGATACTAATGAGGATTTTGTAAGAGGATGCATGTATCTAGAACATGAAACCACCAACTGAAAGTAAGCTGCATAGACTCCACACCCCCAGACGCCTCCAGACATGCGCGCACATGCAAACGGATAATGGGGCCAATATATTATTTAAAATACTCAATTGAGCAGGAAAGATGAAAGTTTCTTACCTTAAAGGATATTTTTATAAAAGAAAAGATCTACAGTATTTAAAATGCATTAATCTTACTAAAAGGAAATAAAATATTCACTTTTGAAAAATTTTTAGTCTTATATGGAAACTAAAAGCTATCAAATCTTTTCATTACAATGAAAGTCATCCCATCTCTGATAATTTCCCAAGATGTTACTAATTTTCTCTGATTTATCTGAAAAACAATCATATTTGCAGCACAAAGTAATTTAACCTGAAAATTAGAATCTGTGGACTCTAATGACTTCACACTCATTTTCAGATAAGAAAAATTTCCTATTTGTTTTAGATCCACAAAACCATATAATCTATTAGTGCCTGCATAACACCATGACAGAAAATAAATGGGGCACAATGAAAAGGAAAAGAAAGTGCTTATTTCAAATCTATTATCTCCCTTGGACTCTCATTCGGAGAAACAAAAGTGACCATGAGTGTGAACTCAAGTGGGCAAAGCTCCCATGTGCCTGAGTGCCCATACCCACCCACGCACACATGTTAACTCTCTAAGTTCTATGGTGTAGATCACTAAGTGCTCTCTTCATGATGGACTGACATGGCATTTCCCCCGAAGACTGAAAAGGCTGTCCAGTATAGGTGATGTACAGGACTGGGGTTTATGGTCAATGTCTTCATGGAGAAATCACAGAAGTCGCGTTCATGGGTTTATGCAAAGGAAGATGCTTATTTAGAAATGCAGGACAATTTCCTGACATAGATCATAGTGACTTAATTGCTTATAAATATCAATTTTGAGAGTGCCTGGGTAGCTCAGGTGGTTAAGTGTCAGACTCTCGATTTTGGCTTAGGTCATGATCTCACAGTTTGTGAAATGGAGCCCCGTGTTGGCTGTGCAATGAGAGCATGAAGCCTGCTTGGGATTGTCTTTCTCCCTCTCTCTCTGCCCCTCCCCTGCTCCTTCTCCTTCTCTCTCTGTCCCTTCCCCTTCATGTGCTCCCTCTCTCTCAAAATAAACATTTAAAGAACACATGCCCAATTCTTAATAATAAAGTCACCAAAATATTAAACAGATCCAGCCTCTTACTCAATATCTATTAAATTTATGAGAGCTACCTTTAGGACTTCACATTGTGAAGAGAGAAATTTAATCCAAATCAAAAGAATGAGTATGGCCAAAATCCTTACTAAATGAACAAGTTTTTTGGATTATGAGATGTTATTTCCTTACATCTTCTAGAATACTTAAACTAGCTTAATTCTATAAAGCATTCTTTATTAAGATCCAAGAATATTAAAAAATTAAATAAAACTTCATTTCAGTGAACAGTATTTCAATGTTTAAAATGATAGTTTTAATCTAGTTCCTGACAGCTGATAGTAATGTATCCAAAAGAGGATGGTTACTATTTCATAGGGTAAATTATTTTTTAACTAAAGCAAGTGGATTTATGGCCTTTAATAATTTGTATATTGCCCCTTTATAAACTTAGATCAAGACTCTAGCCTGAGACATTTTCAAATCATGATGTAAAAAAAAATATCATGCTTTTGGTTAGTTAATGCCTAAGATAATCTTGGAGTGAAAGAAACTTAATTCTATCCAAGAGTTCTCAGTTCAGAGTGTGGCCCCTCTAACAACTCATCCTATACCACATGCCCTTTCTTACTGCTAAAGATAAACGCCTAAACAATCACTCCAAAAATGTCTTGTGCTTTTGGTAAAGTTTTCCCTTCTACATGAGGATTTTGAGACTTAAAAAAGCAAGAGGAATGGTGGACTCATCCCAGAGGTCTGTCTTGACCTTCTGAATGAATTCCATTGTCAGAAAGTAAACAAACAAACAAAAACAACCAGACAACATGCCCACACATCCTTTCTCTTCTGAACTTTGCTCTCCAAACTGCAATCATATTGAAGGGCATTAAAGGAGGCAAGTTCTGGCTTGCAGTACACAGTTCAACTCAAGAGCTTTGGCTAATTTTTATGAGAAAAAAGTAAGTATTTTAAGCTGGTTACAAACGTGTTTTTCATGCTGTCTACACTGAAGATCCTAAACTACACCAAATACAAAGATTTTCTCAATCCTACATTTCTGCAAAATATCACTTTTGATAATGCTCAGTAGACTACAGTTAAATCTCTAAGGTACATGAAATAGGGTCCAGCAAGTAATGAGAGCCTCCAGTGGACACCCCATAACCTGAGGGTGGGGGACCATTGAAACAGTTTTACTTTAAGGGTATTATGAGTCATCTGTGATTTACCAAGTGGTGAAGATCACTGCTGTTTTCCGAGAACCCTGAAACAAACGCACGTCTACCTTTCATGATTTTGAGAAACCAAAGTAAAAGTTAAAGTTCATTTTCTCTTTTGAGCTGGTTTGTTCTATTTCCCTGACACTTGATCAAATTTTAGGTTAGAGCTTATTTTAATCTTAGGTAGCACTAATAATGCAGTAAGTCTATTTAACAGCCAACTGCAGATCTATTCAAAGCAATATTAGTTTTGCTTTATTTTATCTAATATGTTCCTAACATCTCATAAATGATTTCTAATAGGCTCCCAAATTTAAAAAAAATCGGAGATGGTTTAGATTTGTTTCAGAAATAGATTTATGAGTGCAATTACATGATTTTTTTTAAAAATTTCACGTTTAAAATTTTTACGGAAGCTAAGCCAAGCTGTATTTTTATTATCGCCATCTGCTCTGTCATTTTTATTCAAGCTACTGTTGACACTTCCATACAAATAGATGAAGAAAATACAAATAAAAATCTTCAAGAGCTTTTAGTTTCTTTTCTTTGATACAGTATAAAAATTGATAGAGATTTTACCAAAAATGTTCAAATTCCAAACGGAAACCAAATAGAAACCAGAGCTGGTCCCAAGAGCATCTAATAGCACCAAGAACAATGTAGCATCGTCTTTTCTCCAGATTTCTAAATATGTAAACCTGACCTTTTGGTAAAGCAAATACCTGGCTATGAACACAGAGTGGAAACATCCAGATGAGTAAAATACCAACGGGGCTGGATTCTGATTTTCCTAGCACCACTGGAAGCCACTTTCTCCCTGTGTGCGGCCCACTATGTGGATAACCATGTGAGCCACGTTTTAAAAATAAGAGCCTGGTTGTAAAATTAGCTCACTGCCCTTGCAGGCCACTTTGTGAAGACACCCCCATTGGAGAGGCTCTTCCCCAAATCACTGTGTAGTTCATTCCTACTATTTAGGCTTTGGCTCCAAGGCCATTCCCTCAGTGAATCTGGCCTTGATCACCCCAGTTGTTCTCTACCTCATTACATGGCACTCATTATCACAATACTTGCTCATTATTCATCTCTGCTGTGAGATCTTTCATTCAGCATCAAGGGCCCCATCTCTTCCCCTTCATCACATTACCCACCAGGACCCAGACCCACAGCTTCTGCCTTGTTCCTACTCAGTCCCCATTTGTTAATTGCATGAAAAAAATGCAGTATTCCTCTTTTTAAGTTTTTATCATGTCATAGCTTCTTATTTCGGTAAGTTTTCTCTTGCTTGTTTTTGCATAGCTTTTAGTTCCTAAAATAAATATTTTAGAATATGGGTGATGATGGCAAGATCACTACCAATACAAGTTGCATTTAATTGTGCACAAACTTCCAAAGCCGCCAATTGTCACATGAGAGGTCCCTGCCCCCAAAACAAAAACAAGCAAACAAAAAATCTGAAGACCATTCATTCATAGGGCCCATGCGATGTGACCAACCAATTCTCCCATCTAGAAATAGCCATCTTAAAAGGCTAAATTCCAGATCTTGTGAATATCTTTCCCTAGGTATCCCCTCTGAGGTAGTACTAACTTCAGGACTTTAGTGTTCGGTCTTCGAAGCAGGAAATCCAGTGAATGAAGCATTGCTTGATAAACAGGCTTTTCTCAGATGCTGCATAACTGAGTATTTTAAAATGCAGAAATATTTTAGAGGTCTTTAAGCATAAGAAAATAAAAGTGGGCAAGACTCAGATATGGTGCTATTACAGAGCTAAGGCTTAATTTATATTCTGGTCAGGAACCAAACAGAAATCTCAGGATAGGGTTTTCTTCAGAAATAAATATACACACAGAACTGGATTCTTCTTATCTCCCACATAGGCTTCTCTCCTATCCAACAGAGGCAGGCTTTTGATGTTTCTCTGAGCTTCATAGCCAGAAGCTTTGCCATGGGAAGAGGTGCAGTTATTCTCGGTGTCTCAATCAGGCATTACTGGAGCCAAACTTGTAGATCTCAAATGCAATTTATGGACCGCCTTGTTGTCTTCAAAATGGGAGGCAGGGGTGGGTGTGTTTTCACTACCTTTCCAGTATCATGAAAAAGCCCAAAATGTATTTCTTATCTCCCTTCTCCGAGAAAATGCTACATGATTTTTCACTTTACCTTATAGTTAATCTGTGGCATGTAAAGCACAAGAACGTGTGTCATGGAATAGTACAGTTGGCAAGGATGAATTCTTCACAGACATGCGCACATACACACACACAAACTGTTGTATCTTTCTAGGAGAGATAACACTAATGTTAGTAATACTAGAAGGACTGTAAAAATGCAATTCTGTTTCAAAAAGGATTTATCTATTTAACTCTCCATTTAGGAATTTCTTCTCCACTGGGATGCCTAATAAATATTCAATGGTAAATAACTTTGATGAACTTCACTAGTCTTCTGCCCTGGGTTTAATTTATAAGGGAAAACAATGATTCTCCCCAAATTTACTCTTTTTGGGGGAAGCAGCAGAGTATCAGTATATTTTAATCCTGCTGAATATACTGACACAATAAAATTACCACGACCTCACATGCTCCAAATGCACTTAGTCAGTTTATCACTCAGGGTTTGTCAGTGTTTAGCATCGAGACTGGTTTTTCAGGTCTAAGGGCTTGCCTTTCCTTCCATGAAATAGCAACCACACACAGTGGCTTGCTTGATGGTCGTGGGTGGTGCAGAAAGCGTGTGGAAAAGATCTTTACAAATCACGACTGGAACACAAGTCCAAAGTCTATGCTATGTTTCATTGCATCTTGCACTGACATGCCAAGAGTTCGTGATAGGTCCACCCAATACAAACATTCCCATTTACCAGTCTGTTCTAGCCACGTGGGACTCCGTGTCATTTGAGTAACAAAGACGTGACTCTAAAAAGGTCTTTTTTCGACTGGTGTTCTCTTGGTTTAATAATATGCCTTCTTTCTCAAGTGAGAACTCCTGGAAAACCAGGCATGTCCTAATAAACCTGGGGTCCACATAACATGATGTCTTGGGTAGGTCACTGGCAGAACACATCATATGTTGAATTAAATCATTTTAATATTTTTATTTATTTCTAGGAGAGAGAGAGAGAGACAGCATGAGCAGGGGAGGGTCAGAGAGAGAGGGAGTCACAGACTGAAACAGGCTCCAGGCTCTGAGCTGGCAGTCAGCACAGAGCCCGACGCTGGGCCTCGAACCCACAAACCGCGAGATCGTGACCTAAGCGAAAGTCAGACGCTTAACCGACTAAGCCACCCAGGCACCCCTGAATTAAATCATTTTTAAAAAGTGTCATCGGCTTCACTTAAGGACAAATAACAGCATAAACATCAACACTATGCCAATCAAACCTAAATGTTAATTATTAGTAATCGATTTACATTTACACACTGGGAAATTAGCATAGACTACTAAAAGAGGCATAATTATAAGTGCTCATAAGTTCTATTTTACATACGCATTTTATTAAATTATAATCACCATGAATTAAATCTTTATTAATAGAATTTGTTCTGCTGCTCATATTCCTATGTATAGAATTATATCACTAAATATGAGAATCTTAGTTTTTCTTTTTGCAGGAGTCAGTCTATAAAAACCTGTCCCTTTTGGGGCGCCTGGGTGGCTTAGTCGGTTAAGTGTCCGACTTTCGCTTAGGTCATGATCTCGCTGTTCGTGGGTTCGAGCCCCGCGTTGGGCTCTGTGCTGACTGCCGGCTCAGAGCCTGGAGCCTGTTTCAGTCTGTGACTCCCTCGCTCTCTGACCCTCCCCTGCTCACGCTGTCTCTCTCTCTCTCTCTCTCCTAGAAATAAATAAAAATTAAAAAAAAATAAATAAAAAACACCTGTCCCTATGGAGTTTGGTGTTCAGTAACTAGTAATTTTAGACAATATGCAGAAATGTCTAAAATACCAACTACTGAAAAAATTAAATGTGTTAATAACAAGTACTCTAAAAAAAGTCTGTGTTTTAATATAGATTATATATATACACAGATATATGCATATATAAAACATACATGCATATGCATATCAATATTTACATATGTTGAGAAAGTGAAGGGACTTGCCCAGAATCTGAAATCTGCTAAAGGGTCATGGGTAATGCTTTCTTCTATTTACTGACGGCTTAGGTATGGAAAAGCCCTTGCACAATGGAAGAAGATGAAACCGTTTTCAATAATTGTAAAAGGATACCAGTCACGCCCAATATATGCTCTCACTATAGTGGAGTGAAATAAGTTAATAGCAATAAAATTGCTAGGAAACCCCAAATATTTGAACTCAAACTTTATTCTTCTTAGTAATTCACATGTCATAGATGAAAACATAAGAGAAAATAGAAAATATCTACTAAATTACTACAGCACATAGGGAATGGAGATAAAGTGTGTTTAGAGGGAAATATTTATCATATAAAGAAGCTATCTCTTTCTCTCCCTCTGTTCCTCCCCTGCTCATGTTTTCTCTCTCTCACTCTCAAAATAAATAAAAATTTTAAAAAAACTTTAAATAAGTGTAGATCAGTAACCTTATGTTCTATTTAAATTTCCGGAAAAAGAGCAGAATAAATCCAATGTACAAAAAAATATTTTAAAAGCAAAAATGAAATTTGACAAACTGTTATCTAGAAAGAATAGAAACCACCAACATCAAAAATGAAAAATGATCTATCACCACAGATTCTATGGACATTAAGAGAATTTTAAATACTTTAATAACTTTGTACCAATACACTCCATAATGGAGATTAAGTGGATAAGTATCTTGAAAAATGTAATTCACCAGAAGTTGACATAAGAAATAGAAAATCTAAAACGTTCTAAATCTAGTAGATACATTGACTTTTTTAAAACAGATTCACAAAAGAAAGCTCCAGACTCAGAGGTTTCTCTGTGAATTCAAAGAATGATATCAAAAGAACACAAACTTTCTGAGAAACAGAGCCAGGGAACACGGTTCTACTTAATTGTTTGAGGTCATCCTTACCCTTAGAGCATAACCTGGAAAGTTTTATGACCAGGTAGGCTTTATAAAAAATGCAATGTTTGCTTAAGATTTTAAACACTATTCAATATAATTGACCATATTAATATAAAAAAAGAAGAAAAAATTACCATCATTTCAACTGATGCAGAAAAAGCGTTTGACAACATTAAACACATTTATAATAAAACCCTCAGCAAATAGGAGAGAACCTTGTCAGGCTGATAAAGAACATGTACGGAAAAGTGTACAATCAATTTATCAGTCAAGTTCTAATCAGGACACCAGACCTCCACCAGTGATTCGGACAGGGAATCCACCAGTGATTCGGACAGGGAAAATTTGTGATAGAGAATTAATTCCCAAGTGTTATTTCTTACTAAACGTGTTCAAATGAGCACTGTTTTGTGTGAAGAAGCCAAAAAATCTGAATTTGGTTTAATAAATCCACACTATTATGTCTTCTCACCCTGAATAAGTCTGAGGCTTTAATGACCTTCATCTGAGCTATAACAGTTCAAGTATCTTAGCTTAATCTTTCTTTAAGAATAAAAGGGGAAAAGTTAACAGAGGATTAAGTACAAAGAGAAGTGAACTATAGGAACCAAAGAAAGGGAGTAGCCTTGTCTTCAAGGCTGACACACCCTGAGAAGAGAGGGGAGGAAGAGAAAGTCCTCCCACCCCGCTGAGAGGCAGAACTCATGGAGGACAGAATGACCAGGGGCCATGGGACAGGGGAGGTGGGTGCTGGGGTTTCCCAGCTGAGAGCAGTCAAGCCGGGTCCTGCCGGCCGGAGCACGTTGGAGCCTTCTGGGCAAGCCCCCTCGGGGTTTCCAGCTGCCGCCGGGCCCACAGCCGCAGGACACAGAGGCAGGAAGCGAGAGGGCACTGCAGCCAGGAGGAAAGCCCCCCCACCCCGTGCCCCTGCAGCAACAGGGGGGCCGAACATCCCGCGAGCCGGCGAAAGAGAACTACCTACAGGCCACGGCCGCGTTTAGCCCCACGAAGCTGGCAAGGACGGGCAGATTTGGAAAGGAGACGCAATATGTTGGGGCCCCGCACAAGCAACGTCATCTGCCCTGGTCATTAATTCCCCTCGGTTTCAGAACCAAGGCGAGGTCGCCGGGACTGAACACTGCCACGCGACGGGCACACGCAGGCGCTATTCATTTCAGGACAGTCCTAACAAGAAATAAAAGGCCGGAGGGGGACGTACAACTTCTTCTCTGCAGAGCGAGGTGATGGTTCGCGCTAAGATCCCAGTCATTGGGGCGCCTGGGTGATTCAGGCGACTGAGTGTCTGTTTCTTTTTGTTTGTTTGTTTGTTTGCTTGTTTGTTTTTAGTGCCTGATCTAAGCCCAGGTCATGATCTCATGGTGGTGAGATTGAAGCCAGTTGTGCTCTGTCTTGGGTGTGGAGTCTGCTTAAGACTGCAGATCCTCTCTCTCCCACCCATCCCCAAAAGAAAATAACAAAAAACAACAACAAAAAAGAAACAATAAAACTCAAAAATAAAGATTCCAGCAAATCTTTAAAACAGCTAGTACAACTAATAACTGAAGTTAGGAAGGTCACAGGATTCGACCTTAACATGAAAAATATCAGTTATTCTTACATAGTGTCAGCAAACAATTAAACTGAAATATAATAACAGTGATGTTTATAATAACAACAAAACACTAAAAGAGAGAAACTGGAGAACACAGACAAATGGGGAGGTATTTTATATTTTAAGGTATGGGAAGACTATTGCTAAAATAGGAATCCTTCTCAAATTTATTTATAGATTCAAAGCAAGCCCAAGCAAATCCCAAGGAAATATTTATAGATATTGACAAGCTAATTCTAAAGGAGTATCTGAAATGAAAAGGGCCTAAAATGAGCAACACAAAAATAAAAGAAGTTGGATCATCTAGTCTATACAATTTCACAACTTACTGTGTATTACAGTGATCAATACAACATAAAGATAATCAATGAAAACCACAGTCCTTCATACATACCAGAAATTGATTTTCAACAATGGTGCCAATTCAATTTGAAGGAAAATTAAGTCTTTAACAAACGATGTTAAATCAGCCAAATATTTTTTTGAATGAGCATCTATCCTTACCTAGCACAATATCTGCCAATATAAATTTTGCAAAGATCAGAACCTTTTCGATAAATAGTGCTGCAGCATTTAGAAATCTATATGCAAAAATAAAAATGAATTTAAAACCTTGATTCACATCACCTGTGCAAATTAACTCCAAATGGATCATAGACCTACAATGAAGGGCTCAATTATTTTTTTTAAATTTTGAAGGTTTTATTTATTCTTTTTTTTTTTTTAATGTTTTATTTATTTCTAGGAGAGAGAGAGAGAGACAGCGTGAGCAGGGCAGGGTCAGAGTCTCAGAGAGGGAGTCACAGACTGAAACAGGCTCCAGGCTCTGAGCTGGCAGTCAGCACAGAGCCCGACGCGGGGCCGGAACCCACGAGCCGCGAGATCATGACCTAAGCGAAAGTCGGACGCCTAACCGACTAAGCCACCCAGGCGCCCCTGAAGAGCTCAATTATTAAAACTTAGAAGAATACAGAGGAAAATATTTGTGATATGCAACTATGCAAACATTTTTTATATTTTTGATAAACTAACCAAAAATTAAAAATACCAGTAAGTTGGACTTTATCAAGGTTAATAATGTTTGTTCTTCAAAATGTATCATTAAGAGAATGTATCTGGGAGAAAATATCTAACATGTATCAGTGGAAGATTTTAATAGACACTTTACAAGAGGAAGATATTTGACCAGTAAGCACATAACAAGATACCAACATCATTAATCATCAGAGAAATGTTAATTGAACCACAATAAGATACTCCATGACATACACATTAGAATGATGAAAATTAAAAAGGGTAGACACACCAAATACAGGCAAAGATGTGGAGTAACCATTCCTAAGTACTGTTGGGAATATAAAATGGGACAGTCCCCGGAAACATTGGGACCATGTCTTCAAGGGTTCAGCATAAACTTACTGTGTGACCAATCTATTCCATTTCTAGGTATTTGCCTGAGAGAAATCAAAACATCTGTCCATACAAGGGTGCCTGGGTGGCTCAGTTGGTTAAGCATCCAACTCTTAATTTGGGCTCAGGTCATGATCTCACAGTTTCTGAGGTGAGCGCTATGTCAGACTCTGGACTGAGAGCACAGAGCCTCCTTGGAATTCTCTCTCCCCCTCTCTCTCTGCCACCCATCACTCGTGTTCTCTCTCTCTCAAAACAAATAAATAAACATGAAAAAAATACAACAACTAAAACATCACAGGAAATTTCTACTAGCAAAACCTGGGGAAAAAACAATATTTCAAAGCCCATGTTCATCATCAAGGAATAAATCAAATGTGGCATATCCATACAGTAGAATACTATTTGGTGATAAGAACAACGTGCTATTGTTACACAGAGAAGGATGGGTTTATCTTAAAAATCACTAGGTAAAATAAGTTAGGCAAAAAAGAATACATAGCATATAATTCAATTTATATAAGATCCTAAAAATTGCAAAAGAATCCACAGTGTCAACATGAGTTAGTGGCTGCCTGGAAACCAAGGACAGAAAGCAGGATGGTTCACAAGAAGGCACACGGTCACTTCCACAGGTAACAAATACACGTTTCCTTGACTGTGATGACAGCTTATTGTGGTAGGTGAGAACTTGAGCTTTATATTTTCAATATGCACAACTTGTTGCTTATTATATTTCAAAAGCAGTATGAAAAATTAGACTCCATTCGTCAATCTAGTTTTCAAAATACCATCTCCAGGTCTTACAAAAAGAGGTCTAGAATACATCCAATGAGATTTGGGCTATTTACATACCAGAGTTCTAATTCAGGAAACCCAAACGGCAGGTTTGCAGAAAAACTTGGCAAACCAACTACCTAATAATTATGCAAACTTTATTCATTCCAAGAGATTGGCAACATACAAATACACCACTGATGAATCTAACCACATTATTGCAACAGAAGGTGTAGGAAACGGTGAGGAAACATCATAGGAAACGGTGAGCTCTATTCTCCCAGACACCTTTGAGATTTTCCTACAGATGTAGCTGAACTCCAGAAAGTTGCAAGTTACTTCGGGGCCAGGTGTTCTGCTGAGGCCTCCACTCATCACTTTGGAATTACCGACATATGGAATTAACAAGGCTGCGATTGTTAATTAACTTTCTAGGGCAGAGGTCGCAAGCTGCTGCTTACCCAAATGTTTCCACTGGCCCGCACCTGAGTTTGTTGTTGTTTGTTTGTTTTAAATCAGGAAATAAGGCGCATCAGGCTAGCAGATGACCTACACCAGAGTCTGCCCACTACAGCCGCTGCTCTCATCTTTGGTCACCACCTAACACACCTCCACCTCTCCTCCATTCTCCTCATCCTCCGATCAGAGTTCACCACTGTTCAAACACCACCTGCCCCAGTAGCCACACAAACCACACACCACGGCATCCTCACCTGTAAAGCCACCCCCCTCCGTAGCTAAAAGAGAGGGCACCCCAGCTCTGTAAAGGCTGAGATCTAGGACCACAGGGTGTTGGCCGGACACGGGTCCACCAGGCACAGACACACACAGCAGCTTTCCGCACAGAGGCCTGTCCTCGGTGACAGAGGGGACGGTCCCACACTAGACCCGCAGCTTTCCCACGGAATGAAACAGCCTCCCCAGAACAACTTGGGGCCTGGGAAAATCTCGCCCCTGCTCCTAGAAGCCACGGGGGAGGAAGGAGTACACAGGCTACAGCTTGGCCCTCAGCCCCGGGCCCCCCATCCTGCACACTGCTCTCCAGAAAGAACCAGGCTCTGCCAACTCAGTGCACTTCATATACCACGTGCAGAGGAAAGGAAACAAGGCAGTGCGTTCACACACACACAAATAGAGAGCAAAACCCAGGCATTCCCTTGTATCTTGGGGCCGGCTGCGGCTCCGGGATCTGAGGCGTCTGAAAGTGGTCCCGGGAGACCATCACTGTCTATTTCTAAAGCCTTCTTCGGAAGGGCGGCCTCAGCGCATTGCGCTCCCTTTAGACTCAGCCCCTCTGCCCCACCCTGCCCACGGGGAGCTTACCCTTTCTCCTGAGCCCCGCCAGCAGGAGCGGCACTGCCCTTTCGGTACCACGGGGGACGCGGGACGCGCAGGGACTGCGCCTTGGTGCACGCTCCGCAGAAAGCAAACGGGCACAGACCCCGTGCAGGGTGGCCGCTGCGTGCTGAGCATCATCACCTGTAGAGCCTGGACCCCTGTTCAAGCGGAAGAGGAGGAGGGTCTAGAGGGAATCTCGGGGCTTCGGCAGGTGGCCCGCACTGCGTTTCACAATGAGAGTTTCCCATAATGAGGCGTCAACTGAAAACTACCGGTGAGCATTTGAAAGCTCGGGCCATAATGCGTAGGGCCCACGTCTCTGCTTCGCAACTGTGGGTTGAAGGTGAGTAGCAGGTGCTGCGGTGACCTGGACCTTGATTCCCCCAGTCCCCACACTTCCCTGCAGGACCCTCTTGCGCCTGCTCTGCCTCACTGATTAGCATCCTCCGTCTGGCTCCAGCAGGCTTAAATTGGTAACGCTTGTCTGGGGAGTCGGAGGCAATCAAACCTCTGGGGCAAAATAAGTCCCGCCTTACTCTGTCCCGTTAGCGCACTTGCACCTTGGGGGTTAGCCTGCCATCACGCTCGGGGCACCCTGTTTAGAACTGAAAGGTGCTAATGGAAGATAATGGCTGTGGCTATAAATTAACAACTCAGAATGAATCAGTTTTTCGTCAGTAGTTTTCTTCCAAGTTGCTATTTATTTTTGCTACTGAGATCATAAGAAAATGGGACAGGAGACAGGGACTTTTGGAGAGAGAAAGCGCCTTAAAGGCGGGTGGAAGACAGCATGCCAGAGGGGAGCAGATAGCTGGGATGCCAGCGAGCCGAGAAAACGGGAGAAAGGAATCAGTTGGGGAAGGAAATACGGAGCCTTACTAACAGCACGTTCCACCGAAACTCCACCCCATCTGCGGCTCCACCACTGCCTTCCAGGCACCTCCACAGATGTCAGTCTTCCTTGACCGTAGCTGTTTCCTGAATGTCCCTCAACCTTTTCAACCGTGTCCTTGTTTGGCCTTGAGCTGATAGGTTTTCTAAAAATACTGCACTTCCGGCTGTGCCTTTTGAATGAAAATGCACACAAATCCCTGTTACTTAGGACGTGTAGACATGAAGGAGCCACTAACATGCAGTCTGGAGAATAACTTACCCATTAACAGTCCCCTCCTTATAGAGAACGGCATATTTTCTCCTAAACCATGAACACATATGTGATACCAGATGGGAAAGTTTCACATAGACGGCGCGGTCCCAATGCAAAGCTGAAATGAACCTTTCAAAGTCCCCATGTGAGCAACATACATTGTATTTGACAGTAACTCGTTGATGCTGCCTGAGGTATTACTGAGCACAAACGTACCAGTGAGATTCATCCTAGTAAATACTCTCAACTACTCCTCCAGGGTAAGACTTTCTTTCTGCCTCCAGCACCACTTTTCAAAGGTTGTATTTGCCTAACTCTACTACATTTAGAAACAAACAAGCAAACAAAAAAACCCACATTATATACACCAAGCATTTGCTTTTTTAGACATATCTAATCTAAAAGAAATATTTTCTGATGCATGGGCACACAGAGTATGAAAACCATTAACGTGTGAGCAAGAAAACACTTTGATTAATGGGTCGGTATCCTCCTTAGGACAAGCTCAGTATATCTCAGATGCGATGCTCATGGACCTGTAAGAACTGATATTATGATCAGAGAAAATGCCATGCAGGGTCCGTGTATTGCCTGGGAGAAACTGAGAAGCTGTCTGATTAAGGAAGACATTTCTGGAAACTTTCCGGATGACAAGGTTTTATTTATTTCAGTTTGTCTCCTTGGGCTGAAAGGCTACAGGCTGTTTGAAGCATTCACATGTAATCTCCCCTGTTCCTTCCAAATCTCCCTCCCAAAGTGAATATGCACCCTGCTCACTGGGGACTGTTTCCTTGAAGCAGGGAGCTGGCCATACAGACTTTGCTTTTATTTTAGTGGTTGCTAAAAGAAAAAGGAAACAAATGTTGGTTATAAAGCATATGGTGACAGGCAGTAGCCACACAATAGTGAGGACTGTGTAGCTTGTGCGAGGGCTCCGTGTGGGATTGTACAGTTTGGGGGCCTGGGAAGTTGTGCGGAGAATAAGCTTCAGAGAGAAAACTGTGTGATCTTAAAGTGGTTGTAAGACAGGAGCCAAGGACACCGGGGCTCAGGGCGAGAAGCCAAAGAAATCTAATTTGGGTCAGTGACCTCAGGGGCCGCGGGAGGAGGGCAAGGCTCCAGATCCTTCTGAAGAAGTTGGCTCTTGCACATTTTACCCCCTACTGATGTAAAGAGCCTCCCAGCCTGCCTTACCTTCCAAGGCCAGGATGCCCCAGAGAAGAGACTGGAAGGCTTTCTTCACTTGTATTCCTAAACCTGGTAGTTGTGAGCCGTTTTCGAATTCTATTTCAGCTGATAATCTGGGTTCTATGAGGTCAGCCAGGAGAGATGGAAGGCAGGAAAAAAATGAAGTTTAAGAAAGAGGACCCTACTTTCTACTCCTAGAAGCCTTATTTGAAAGACTCTTCTGAATTTAAAGGCTTTGGGCTATAAAAACTCTTGTTTACACAATTTTTATTTATCACTCTATTGGCTGCCTAAATGCAGAAATGTGTAAAATGTCTGAATATCAAAACCACTCCAGTTTAAGAGTAACATTTCAAAAGTTTGAAACATGACTCCTTAGTGCTGATGCATAGGGGCACATGTACCCCAATGTTCAGAGCAGCGCTTGCAACAATACCCAAGTCACGGAAAGAGCCTAAATGCCATCAACTGACGAATGGATTGAGAAGACGTGGTTTATCTATACAATGGAATGGCAGTGAGAAAGAATGAAACCTGGCCATGTGTAGCAAAGTGGATGGAGCTCGGGGTATTATGCTGAGTGAAATAAGTCAGGCAGAAAGGACAGATACCACATGTTTGCACTCATATGTGGAACAGGAGAAACTTCACGGAGGACCATGGGGGAGGGGAGGGGAAAAATAGTGGGGGAGAGGGAGGGAGGCAAACCATGAGAAACTCTTAAATACAGAGAACAAACTGAGGGCTGATGGGGGTGGGGGGAGGGGAAGGGGTGTGAAGGTCATGGAGGAGGGCACTTGTGGGGATGAGCCCTGGGTGTTATATGGAAACCAACTTGACAATAAACTATATTTTTTAAAAAAAGAAACAAATTTCCTTATAAGATAAATACCTTGTAGATTATTTTTAGTACTTTCAGATACAAAGTAAACCATACTTCAATGCAAAGGGAGAGTCATCGTGTTTATTGTAGTAAAAGAAAAAATTGCTTCAGGTGCTAAGCAATTTCTTCTCCTTTTTAAAATTTGGTGAATTAAAAATACATAATGAACACATTTTTACATATAGCATTCATTCCTTGAAAAAAACTATTTTGTAAACAACTAATACCTATTTTGAATTAACATAATTTCTTTGTGTGTGCTCTGGGGGGGTGGGGTCAGCTGCCATGGAAGCTGCAATTTGAACTAGTACTGACTCCGCTAGTCAAATATTTAAAACTACAAGAGGAGAGAAAAAGGAAATCTTAAATTTAAAAGCCATTCAACTACTAAACCGGCCATCCACATAAAGTTCATTTAAAATCTTGGAAATTTGTAGGAAATTGATTATTCTTTGCTCCCTCCTGCTTATCATTATGGATAGTTTCCCAGGAAGCCATTTTACCCAAGTATTTTTGTAGATGCGCTATCATGAAGAAGAGTAAAAGTCAGTATCGTACTGACTTTTTGACATTTTATATTCCTTTTCCAAGAAACCAAGGGCCAAAAAGATAATAATTTTATTTCCTTTTGAGAGCGAATGTGAAAATGACTCTTGGTGAAATCTGATTATGCCTAAATATGTGGAAATCCCATTTCCTTTCTGACACAGTCCCGCAAGTGACACCATCATTTCCGTTCAATCCAATTAGACCCTCTGCCTGCTCCCTGTGCACAGCACACAGGACATGTCTCTCAGTCGTGGCCACTTCTATTGCACCTCTTTTGGCTTGGGTCCTTTAATAGAAAACAATGTAGACCGATGTAGGTAGACGCACAGAAGCCGACGGTTCTAGCTATAGACAGTTTTTATAGACAGTGTCCTGCTTTAAATCAGGAGTTTTTACCTGCACCATTATTGACATTTTCTGACTCATAATTCTTTGTCCCGTGAGGCTGTCCTGTGCATTGTATGACATTTATCAGCATCCTTAACATAAAGCCACTCCTAGCTGACAAACACTGATATAAACATAGATGAGAGAGAGTGTAGCTAATGAGTGACAGAGATGGAGAAAGAGATAGAACAAGATAGAGTTAGAGACAGAGATAAACCCTAAGGTAGGCATAGACCTAGATGGGGATGTTTTTTCCAGAATTCCAAACACAAGGGGCACCTGGGTGGCTCAGTCGGCATCTGACTCGATTTTGCCTCAGGTCAGGATCTTGGGGTTGGTGAGTTCGAGCCCTGTGTGAGGCTCTGCACTGACAGCACAGAGCCTGTTTGGGATATTTTTTTCTCCCTCCCTCCCTCCCTCCCTCCCTCCCTCCCTCCCTCTCTCTGCCCTTCCTCTATTCTCTCTCAGAATAAAGAAACTTAAAAAAAAAAAAATTCCAGGGGTGCCTCCTGTGTGGCTCAGTCGGTTAAGCGTCGACTTCGGCTCAGGTCATGATTTCACAGTTTGTGAGTTCAAGTCCTGCATCAGGCTCTGTGCTGACAGCTCAGAGCCTGAAGCTGCTTCAGATTCTGTGTCTCCCTCTCTCTCTGACCCTCCCCTGCTCACGCTGTCTCTTTCTCTCTCTCTCAGAAATAAATAAAACATTTTTAAAAAATCCAAAGACAAAAGGCAGATACAAAACAAAACAAAGCAAAGCAAAATGAAACATTCCTCCACTAGGGCCTGCCAGGGAAACTCAGTAGCCACACTGTTTCAGGATCAAGGCAGCATTATCTGTTAATTACAGTGACACTGGCTGGCAGAGCACCCTCCAGGGGCCCTCAGGCTGGGGAGATGCCCTTGGTCTAGCTTCCCACAGCCCCTGCCGAGATCACTACAGTGGATTACACTGATACATAAGGATGAGATTTCCGAGATCCCACCATCATCCGGGATTCCGTCGATTGTGTTTGATTATACATTATTACATACCATCTATTATAAGAGAATAAGATGTTAAGAGAAATTAGACATTTAAGACTGAATTTATTTTTAAAGGTAAAAACGAGAAATCTCTTCATATCAGCCACTAACGATCCTATGCATTAATTTCAATGGTATCCTGTATTACATATATACTATAATTTACTTAACTAGTCTCTGTGGAAAGATAGACAATCTTGAGTTTTTTAATATTATCAATATGCACTCATAAACATTGCCTTGCATATATTTTGCCATATTTGGAGGTAAATTTGTAGAATAAGTACATACCACAGCCTTGCCGAATGAATTTGTTGATAGTTTTTCTGTTTGAGAGAAATTTCAAAATTTATATATAAAATAATTCTCAAAAACTCTGATTTATCAAAACATTTAAAGTTTTGCCATTGAGAATGATGAGATCTTATTTCACATTACTATTTTCATTGGCTTAGGCATACTAGTTGCCACCATTTTTTTATGTTTGAACTTTTAGGTCATTATTTTTACCAGATTTTTGATTAAATGATTTTATTTCCTGATATTTCTGATAGTGTATCTTATCAATAAAGGGAAATCAGCTCTTTGTTCTTCATGCCTGTTATGAATTCCTCTTATCAATTTGGCATTTGTCTTCTGGATTTTAAATTTTAGTAAGTCAAATTCTCCAGTCTTCAATATTTTCTTCATGATTCCTAAATTATATGTACTGAAGAATTTCTTTTTAGTATCTTTATTATTCAATATTAGTATTTAAATTAATGAGCTAACATATTTCTTTTGTTATCAGATAGTGAAGATAATATTTGTGAGTGCTTGTATTTGAGAGAGAGAGAGAGAGCTGTCAGCACAGAGAATGATGCAGAGCTCCAACCCATAAATCTTGAGATCATGACCTAAGCCAAAGTTGGATGCTTAATTGACTGAGCCACCCAGGTGCCCAGAAAATAAGATTTTATATTTTATAAAGTCATGTATACTTTCGAGTTTCTGTGACCAATACCACTAAATACCTTTGCAGAAAATGGAGTCCTACTGTAAATTATTTTTTAGTCTTCTTGTCCATCTGTTCTCTTTATAAAACTCTAAATTCTGTTCCTGACGTCTGCATGTATATAAGGGAAATCTCATAGGAGTTGGGGGCCTTTTGAACATTTGCCACACACATATATATTTTAGGACAATCCTAAAAGACTTCTCTGACCATATTAATATGGGTTACCCCTTTCAAAATGGCTAGGATATTGAAGAGCCATCAGTTTTTGCCAATGCAGTAAAAGATCACCACAGCTTAAGGGAGTAGTGGTTGGAATTGAAAATAAATATATGTTCCAACTTGTTTACATTATTTCATTATTGCAAACACATTCTGCCTGTCTCCCTTAAGTGCTTTATTAGTTTATCTCTGGTATTTCTCCTTACTGGCAAATTCATAATTTTTAAGAAGTTTTATGAATATATATATATAAAGCATAAGTTATATATATAAAACATAAGTCATATATATATAAACATAAGTTATATATATATATATATATATATATATATATATATATATAAATGTAAAACATAAACCATATACACACACTATAGTTAGTCTCTACCAAAGCAACTTCTTAAAATCAGCTGGGGAGATTATATATAGTTATAGAGATAGTGATATATAGATAGATATCAATGTTTAGAGATTGTCATCCTTGAATCTCTGGTTTAATTGGCTTTCACAATCATCTAACCCACTGCAGACAGCCAACTTAAAAAAAATAAACTAAAATCAACTCACCCTTACCCAATAAGCACGGGCCTTCCCCAGAAGTTGCTAATTTAAAACGTATTGTGGAGACCAGAAATTTGGAAGATGTATCAGAAACAATTATTTTTTATTTCCTCCCTTAAAATATGTAGGTAGAGTAGTGAGCATTATTGGCAAATTCACATGGTTATGGGAATTAGGCAGGTTTATACGAGAACACCAAATGCCACCACTGTCCCCCTCAGCTCCTCTGCAGTGTCAGCACAAAGGTATGAGAACCTACTTAATCAGACACCTGAGCATTGGTTGGGCTTCCGGAGTTTGAATTTGATGGCCTGAGAGATAGCTGTTGTGCAGGGGACTCTCCTACTGGGTGTTCACCCCGATACGAGGCCCTTTGCTCCAGGGCCCTCCCTGGCCATGTGCTGGGGTGGGCTGGCCGGCCCTTCCTTCCGGTTCCTGACCATGTGGCTGGCTGAACATGATAAGGTGTCAAGAAACACGTCTGCTGTTAATAGTAGACTCTAGTCTCCATAGAATATTCTATACCACCTCTGCAATACATCTAGTGGAGTCTTAATTGGGGCATTAGTCACTACCCGAGCTAAAAATAAAATGATGCTCTGAATTTTATCTGACTATTGATCTGTGAATGGCTCCATAGGGACCTTACCAGCAATGGGGGCAGAAAGGCAGAACTGAGGCATCCCTAGATCTCTAGTGTAATATGATCTGAATGTAATTGAAATCCCTTCTTTGCCCTCAAAGTTCTCAAGTTCTAAAAATCACCAGATATAGTTAATATTAGACAGGTTTCTTAGGTAATTTTAGACATGTCTGCATTCAGACAGTATGATAGTGTAGGAAAAACTGGAGAAAACTGATATTTTAGCAACACTGATTCATGATTTCCTGATTTTAATGGCCCTATCACATTAATTCCTAACTTCTTTATCATCATTGCAAAAAACGAGGGATAATCTTGTAGAAGTCACAGAAGCAGAGTCAAGATCACTGCCAAAGCTATATTTTTGTATTGTACACAATCTTAGAATAATTGATTCCGATTTCCCACACATGCATGACACAATTCCCTCAATAAGCTCACTTTTATTCATTTATTGAGGTTATAATGAGATTTCCATTCAAAGTTTGATATTATAATGTTATCACAGTTGGAAACCGATGTCAACTTTGATTACTTTCTGATTTGGGTACAAATAAACACTACTTCACTACTTCACAGTTAGAGAACACCCTCTTTCTTGGATAATTAACTCAAGCCCATCCAGAAGAGTTAGATAGAGGTCGTGTGGGGTTGTACACACGGAGGATAGTGATGAGTGGTCCTGAATCAGGAATATTTTAAATCAAAACACCCCATGAAGATTTGTTGACTATTTTCAAATTAACATATCTATTATCACCAGAGAAGACCCACTCACAACACAAAGGATATAAGTTGGCCTCAGAGGACATATATTCTGTCTGACATATTACAACAAAGAGATATGCACCCCAACTAGAGGTCACTTCAAAGCTGGTATAATTTGAAAAGAGTATATGCTTCAGGGTCTACGTTAGTACAAAGTGCTTAGAAAAAAACCTTTTGGGGGTGTTCTTCATTTTCAACCCTGGAAGCAGAGGGAAGATTTTCTGAAATAAGTATAATATGAAATGGGTCTTGAAGGTAGGGTATCATTTAGGTGAATAGAGAGAAGGATGAGGAAGTAGAATGATAAACATATTCTCTTATAAGGTCATATCAAGGAAAAATCCATAGAGTCATTCAGCTAAATAATATACTCCCATTGTGCTGTAAACTGAATGTTTGTGACCCCTCTTCCAAATTCATGTGTTGAAATCCTAACCTCTGATTTAATGGTATTTGAAGGTGAGGCCTTTGGGAGGTAATTACGTGAGGAGGAGGCCTCCTGAATAAGATTAATGACCTTACAAAAGGGACCCTAAAGAGCTCCCTTGTCCCTTCTGTCATGTGAGGACACAGGAGAAAATGACCATCTATGAGCCAAGAAGCCGGCCCTCATTAGACGTTAAATTTGTGGGCAACCTGATCTTGGACTTTCAGCCTCCAGAAGAATGAGGAATAAGTGTCTGTTGATGTTAACAGCCATTCAGGATATGGTATTCTGTTGTAGCAGCCCCAAAAGGACAGAGACCATTAAAAAATGAATACCAGACACTATCAGTCAGGAATGCTTGGAGTTAGGTTAAAGACTGAGGCCTTTGGTTGACCAGTACACCATATGATGGCATTCCTTCCCTCTGCTCATGTGTCCTTGCCCTGAAACATTCACTGCAGTCCTGTTCTGTTCTACAAGCATTTCTATAAACATGACCCCGATATGGAATTAAATGCTATTTAAAATGAATTTGCCATCAACCAATGTTGAAATGTTACAACAGGTTCATGGGTTTACCCTGACAGTGCTCCTATTCCTAGTTGATGTCATTATTTATCCAAACCATGATTTGAGTAAAGTCGCATAGCACTTAGCAGTCGGTGGAATTCTGTTTCTGATATATTTTGCTTTTATTTGTGTAATGATCCCTAGAAAGGCCACTTCTGTCCCCCAGAAGAGCTACCCTACCCCCATGGACTATCCACACAAAGGCATCTGAAGTGTGGAGATACAAAGAAGATTATGCAGTTCTATAGAGAGATGAAACCACCTTCCTCACCTGAAGGACCAGAAGCAGGACGTATTTGTTCTCTGCCTCAAATGAAACATTGTAGGAAACTGAGTAATTTGTATGGACCCAAGGAGTTCTTTCTTATTAGCTTTCTTTGCTTTGCTTCCTCTAGTAAAAATACCCATGTGAGAAAAACATGATGATGTCAAACATGGAAATCACCACTATTTATGAAGCTCCTTGAGGCACTTGATACCAGTTTATATACTATTCACTGGAACCTCGAACTAAAATACAATGAATATAGTTGTTCCAACCTTAACATTTCCACTACTGATCATGTTATAACACTGAAGACCGTAGGAATACTGCTTTCTAAACCTAATGTCATCAAGAGTACATAAACTGTTAAGACAGAGTAACTCAAGGTAACATTTAAGCAGGCTTCCTTTAGCATAAGACAGAATTGTAAGAATTATAATAATATTATAAATTAAAATAATTATAAAACATTATAAAATAAAATATAAAATGATATAAATTCAAATAAACTATTTTTAAATTATAAAGTAAAATAAAGTGGGAAAAAGAGGTATTGACAGAGAAGTATCTTTTAAGAGGAGATACTAACAATTTTCACCGATGGGATGAGAAATAGTTACTTTTAACAAAGGGTCATATGACTTCATATTTGAATAAATTAGATTCTCTATTTTGTTTTTTTATTAGTCTTTGCCATTTCTATTATAATTCTTTTTGTTATTATGACATGCCACCATTCTCTAGTACCATAATTTATTTGGAATAAAAACTAATAAATAACCAGTATTTAGAAGATCAGTAAGTGGGGAATAAATCTCGCATCAAATTATCAGGAATTAATATGAGGATATTTTGCCAAACATCTAAAGCGTAGGACTGTATATGTTAGACAGGAGAAAGTTTACCTAAGTAATTCATGAAGAAGATAGCTTTGTGCAATATATGACAAAAAGGATAAATGGAAAAGAGTTTCAAAAAACAGACAATGGATATTGTAAATGACCCAGAAAACAAAAAGATGTTTTATATCTAAAAATGCATATAGAAAACGCAAACAAAATATATCATTATATATTGATTATACATACTCTAATATATCAAAATATTAACTAGATGTACGATTTTCTATAGGACTTTTCTCAGTCCACGACATAAAAAGTCAAATATGTGACATGTGTTGACATTAGCAACAATACCATTTTATTTATCTAAACAATACAACTTCTTCTGCCCACTGTCAACTGTTCATATATTCAACCAGTCTCTAATTAGTATGGAATTTTAAAGCCAGAGGGTAAAGACTTCTTTGCCTTTTTTAAAGATGTTCATCAGTTTACCCAAGAAATTTCAGTTTCTTAAATGGGATGTTCCTGTTTGTTTTGACAACTTAAAAAACTAAAAATAAAAAGGATATACTTGTACAGGCATCATGCTTTCCTTGCTGATAAATGAAAAGAAAAAGTAACTTAAAAACATCCGAGAAAATATTTGTTTCTTTCTTTATGGTTAAAATCATAGATCAGAAGAGAAAACTGATGGGGAATAGAATGTATTATGATTGTGTAAACCAAAAATTCTCTAAAGAGCTCAATATTCTTTCATTTTTTACTCCCCGCACCTCCCGGCCTTTTTAGTGAATACGTTCTCTGACAATATAAAAGTTCCTTTTGTTCTTGGAGTTGTACTCATGCACTCCTCTTTGTGCGTTTTCTCTCAAATCCACAGTTGCTTAAAAACAATGGTGTGTTGTCACTTTCCTTCAATTGCTTGACAACACTGTTTTGCAGATTTTCAACAATTTGATGTCTATAAATGAAGTCAATGATTGCTTTTAATAACAAGATAAGTTTTTAAGTATTAAAGAGTGTAGAAATCTGAAGTTTACTTTGTTTTTATTGTAACTAAACTTCTCTGGTAATTAAGTTCACGTAATTCATTCCAATTAAGTTTCAGACTCGAAATCAAACAGTGCTATTGAAATCTATAATAAGAAGAGCCAATACTTTACCTCACTTTCAAATTCCCTTGTTGGAGCTGTCCATCATAAACTGATAAAATATCAAAGTCTTCTTCAAGGGCAAAGGTATGAAATGACAATTGTATCCGATTACGTTCTCCTGTGATAATGATCCATGTGCAGTTAGCGTAGTTTGGATAACCATGCGGAAACCCTGGGCTCTCAATGGTACCATTTGGACCCTGGACTAATCCTCCACAGTTCTGACCTAGAAAAGAAAACACACACATACACAAAGATTATATTAGCATATTACTTTGGCCTATTTCCTCTGTGATTAAAAAAAAATCCAACCTTTTTGCCAGTTTTTATAATGGCTTATTTTGTGGTCCTTCATGCACAAATATTGAATGATAAATTGCACAAGTGTTGTCCAGTGTTAAAAGGGGGAGGGAGTAGGGAAGGGAGAGAAGGAAAATATACAAACTTAGGAACCCATATTAGAAATTTGAGAAAAAAATTCTCTGTAATTCTAAATATATCTTTATCTATATCAACCTACCAAATTTGTGAAACAAATTTAGTGCCAATTATCTGGGTAGTATTATGCTGAATGCTGAAACACTCTGCCTATAAGTCCCTTGCTCAGAGAAACTAAATTGACAGGTCACATAGCCGTTATAAAACTACACTCATACACATATGTTGGTATATTCTAATGGCTGTACTGTGAAGCAATATGAATAATTAGGGAAATCGACATTCAATGTCCAAACTATTGGTTTGCATGTACTCTGACAAAGTCCCACAAAGTCAAAGAATAAAACTAAATGACAGAAATCTTATCCAGTCCAAAATAAAAGGCGTACAAGGAGAAAAATTACATTATGCAAAGATTAAGGAGCAGCCCATCAGAATAAGGAACCTCCCCTCCATCGATGGCTTCCTTCCTATTCCGGAGGGTGGGATTAAGATGATGGAGGTGAGGCGGGTGAGTGCCTCTCCCAGTGACAGATGCCATTGAGGAAAAGGGTCAGAGTCAGGCTTCCCTCAGCACATGTGCAGGATACCCCGCACTTTATTCTCCTTTCTCAGTCCAATTTCCCTTAGAGAGGTTGAATTAGGATTGCTCTTAGTGTTCAAGTTTGACATTTGTGATGTTGTGATTTATAATAAGACATATAATAAGAAATAAATATTTGGTCTTAGTCCCCTTGGGCACAGAGTTCCTACAAACCTCGGAATTTCCTAAGGGATGAAAGAAAAAAAGTGTCAGCTGACGAATGGGTAAAGAAGATGTGGTTTATACAATAGAATACTACCTCACAATGAGAAAGAATGAAATCTGGACATTTGTAGCAACGTGGATAGAACTCAAGGGTATTATGCTAAGTGAAATAAGTCATGCAGAGAAGGACAGATACCATATGTATTCACTCATATGTGGAACAGGAGAAACTTAACTGAGGACCATGGGGGAGGGGAATGGGGAAAAATTAGTTGGGGTGAGGGAGGGAGGCAAACCATGAGAGACTTTTGAATACTGAGAACAAACTGAGGGCTGACCGGGGAGGTGGAGAGGGGAAGGGGGGTGATGGGCATGGAGGGGGGCACTTGTGGGGATGAGCACTGGGTGTTACATGGAAACCAACTTGACAATAAACTATGAAAGAAAAAAAAAAGTGTCCTGTGTCATGTTAATGAGAGGACTTAGGGAAATGGGGGAGGAATGGGGGCCAGTTGCCATGGGAAACCACCATGTGATCACAAGGCTGGAACTTGCAGCCCCATATGCATCCATCCAACGCCTCCGGGATGGGGACAAGGGCTGGAAGTTCTATCAATCGCCAGTGGCCAATGACACCTCTCACTCATTCATACCTAGGTAAAAGTCTCCGTAAAATCACAAAAAGAAGGAGTGCAGAGTCCTCGCAGGTCTGTGAGCATGTGGAGATCCTGAAAGACCCTGCCCTACGCATCTCTGTGTCTGGTTGCTGCTTTACATCTTTTAATTTCCTTTGCAGTAAACCAGAAATCTAGTGAGTACATGGGTTTGCTGAGTTCTGTGAGCCCCTCTAGCACATTAATGGCACCCAGGAAGAGGTGGTGGGAACCTCTGAGTTACAGCCGGTAGGGGTAGGTCTGGGACACAGAGAACGACCTAGATTTTCCATGCGTGTCTGATGGGAGGCAGTGCTGCGGAAGCTTTCCCTGTGAAATCTGATGCTGTCTGGAGGTGGACCGCGGCAGGGTGGGGGTGGCTTGCCGGACACCGGAGCATTGCTTGTTTGCTGGTGTGGGGACCGCCCCTCCCCCCAATACTGGTGGAACTGGTGCAGAACTGGTACAGACAACAAATACACGATGATGGAGGAAAGCCTGGAAGAGCAGTGAGTGCCCTAAAGCTGCCTTCTGAGTGGGTGAAAACTGTTCCTAAGTGCGGGTTCCAGGCAGCCTTAAGGTTTTATGGTATTGATTTCAACACTGGGATTCTCTGGCTGCTCTCAGATATCAAGAGCAGGTCCAAGGAACAAGCCCTTCTTTTTTGTAAATTGCAACCCGGGGATTCTATGTCCAAGGATCTGCTGGGAGATGAGCAACAGCCACACACCTGCCCACCGGCTGCTTTCCTACCACTAGACAAACCCTCCCACCCTCCCCTTCCTGACCTCCCCTCCAGCCATGCGTCATCATTCATGCACCTGCTTTTGCTCCGTGGTTCCCCGCCTGTGGGTCTCTGTTTCTCCCACCTCCTCCTCTTCCCTCCCTCTAGTGTAGGGTATGGACTTTGTGATGTGTTTCTCTAGGCTCTGTTAGTCCCTGTGGTTTACACATTCCCTGCTCTGTGACTTCGCATTGTGTGCCTGCCCAGGCGCTGTATGGGTCGAGCAGCCAGAATGAAAAGGGTCAGGACAGACAGGCTACGTGAACTGCCCTCACGTTTCCCTGTGAACATCACCACCATGTGCGGGAACAAAAGAACTGCTATTGAATCCTTCCAACCTTCACTTGGTCTGGGGCTGGCTAGCAAGTAGCCCCCAGAAGCCACATGCAGGGTTTCCCTCCTTCTTCATCTGGACATTTCCCACCAATATACTTGAATGGATTTAAATGTTTTGACCCTAAGAATGTAAGAAAGTTTGGGAGGGATTGGGGCATAGGCAGATTATTACATGGAGTGTAAGTATCTGAATACAAGTATTATGCCAGCTTTTACTGTTGAACTGCAAACAGAAAATTATTTGCAACTACGCTGTACATGTTAAAAAAATACTACACAATAGTAGCTCTCAGAGAGTCAAGTCTTTTACAGGAATATTATCAAATGCTGGTGGGAGTTTACTAAATCTTAATAAAAAAAGATTTAATGAAAGGGATTTATGAGTTTAAAACCAAAGAACTAATAAGAAGCCCATTTTCCACTAAATTTAAATCTAACAATAACACTGTAACAAGCAGATATTAAAGCTGTGGGGGTTTTGAAGGTCTTTAAGGAAAATAGCTTTTCTGGTTTATCTAGTAATTCCTGCTTCACAGTAAATCAAAAAGTGAAAACTTGATTATAAATTGGAGGAAAGAAAAATAAATTCAAGGCAAAAAGTGTCAGTTGGAAAGTAGCTACTATTATAGACCCATCATGCTGAACCAGATTATCAGATATTAAGATTTTCTCCAAGGACTAACACTGAGGTTGCATTGGGTACCAATAGTACAGTACATTTTGAAGAGTGAGTCACATTCGATCGGCAGATAGAATTTTCCACAGGCCCTGGGAGGAACTTTGGGAAATGCTGAAAAGTTAGACGAACAACTCTCCATCTTGGCTGCACCCTGCAAACAACTTAGGGGCTCAGATAGATTCTGATGCACTTGGTCCGGACCAAGAATATCCAGGACCACCTTGAAGAACAGAATCAGAGATCTTATGTTACTGAAGGTCACATCTTATTAAAAAGCTATAGTTATGGCAACAGTGTATAATTGGTACCAATCTAGATAAAGAGACAACAGGACAGAGTAGAGTCCCAAAACAAATTCACAAAGATATAGATGCTAGATATATGACAAATGAGGTTCTTCAGTGCACTATGGAAAGGATGGTATTTTCTGTTTTTTGACATTTATTTATTTTGAGAGACAGAGAAAGAGAGCCAGCATAGGCACAAAGAGGGAGACCACCCCCCCCCCCCAAGAAGGTTCTGGACTGTCACAGAGCCCACAGGAAGTCTCGAACTATGAACCATGAGATCATGACCTGAGCTGAAATCAAGAATCCAATGCTTAACTGAATGAGCCACCCAGATGCCCCAGATGGTATTTTTAATAGATGGTGGTTGGCCAACTGGATATCCAAATGGGAAAAATAAATCTTAATCCCTACCTTACTATGTATACAATCATCAATTCCTTATAAGTTGCGGACCAAAATGGAAAATGGAAAACAATAACACTTCCAAAAGAAAACAGCATAAAAAATATGATCTGCTTGGTAAGCAAGGATTTCTTACATAGAACCTCAAAAATAATACTCATAAAAGGAAAGAGTGAAAAAGAAATACAAACACCATGATGTTTGTACTCAACAAATGGTATGTCCATAATGTAATGAATAAACCTGATTAATCAATAAGAAGATAATAGAATAGAAAAACAATGATTGGAGGCAGATGGAGATTCAGAATCAGAGCAGGGTTGTTCTAAAATTGGAAAGAGACAAATGGGTCAGGAAATGGAAATCCTTCTGCAGTCCTGACCGCTCTCTCATCTGGGTGGAGGCTTATCTAAAAGGTGTAAGAAATTAGCGCTTTGTGCTGCAGGAAAAAAAAAAAAATCCTGATTTCATTGGTCTTTCTTTGTAGGAGCAATAACCCTACCTTGCTTTGGTCCCACTAGAAAATTCTGAACTTCCCAACAATGTACTCAATGTTTCCTGTTCCATTCAAGCATCTCAGCTCTTATTTAAGAACAAAAACACAAAAGATACATGAAAATAATTATCTAAGCATCAGTGCTACAATGGTATTGACTAGAACTCCCGAGAGAAATTCAAAATCTATACTAATGTTGAATTGAAGAATGTCTCCTTAAAAACAATTACTGTAACCTGTGGATCCCCACATCATTCTGATCTATTTGGGGTTCATGCTTCCTAACACACTCACAAAAAATAATGGCTGACACTGCTGGGAAATAGACTAAAATTATTCTCCTAATGGTTAATCCCTGGATGTAAAGGGATTATAATTCAGGAATGCAAATAATTTATAGATGTCATTCATCGTGGGGACCAGAACTTCATTCAGGTATCTTGGTAAAGGATGTCTGAAAGAAAGATTGCTTTATTAGCAAAATGTTCTTTCAGTTGAATAAAGTAAAGCTATAGATGACTGTGTGTGGGTGATACATGACATCTATGTACATTTCTGGGTTCACACGTACTTACGTGGAGAGTATGAGACTTGCCTGTAGCCCTATCACCAGCAAACACCAAGCATGAGGTTCTCCCTCAAACGTCGCAGCAAATATCTTTGCGTATCTCCCTCATCCGATTTTCCCTTTGTGGTTCTCATACACTAGCAGGGGCTTGCCTGCCTCAGAGAACCCTCAAATATTTTACAAACGTTTACTTTTTAAATAGGTTAAATCTGTGTTTCTTGATTTAAATGTTGGTCTTAAAAAGAGCTTAAGGTAAGCAGATTATTTTAACAGGAAAAAAATTTAATGGACATATTTTTAAATAACATATTACTCAATAGGCATCGATTGTAGGTACTTTTTAAGTTATATTTCCTAAGGTCACTGAGGCAACCTGCAGATAATTTTAATCTTTCAGTGAAAACTGCATTGTTTCTTACAGGATTGGAAGCTCACTCATTACGGAAGAAAAGGTCTACTGGTCTTCCTTCTTCAAGTTCTGATGATGGAAGTTACCATGAAATCAAACGTCAGTGTCAGTGGAAGAAAGAGAATGTGTGTGTGCAATGATATGAGTTGCACGTATACCTTAAATGCATGTCCCACAGAAACACGCAGAACTGTACCCACAGATAGTGTGTTAGGTGCTACAATTCAAGTGAACCAAGTCAGACAATTTCAATATGTGCCAGAATTTTGAGAGACAGGTGTCTAAGAATGTTCTGTATCAGATATATCAATGAAGCTTGGAAAACAAAAGAAGTTGGTAATGAAGTCATCTAGCAGCTTGAAATTATACCTGTGAAATACTTGGTTCATTCTGAAGTAGTCAACAGAATGTTAGGTGCCAGGGACTCATACAGAGCTAATTTAGTGTAGATTTCTACCCAATTTAGAGATCCTCAATACCACGGCTTCCCACACAGAGGATTATCAGCAGGAATTTTAATCCTCTCCTAGACTTTTAGAGTGAGGCACTGTTTTCAAAATACATTTTCACACAGAATCTCAGTTGGGCAGACAGCAGTCCTGCAACATGGTGGGAATAGATACGATGATGCAGATGGAAGTGGAGAGTCATCCCAAGTGTCTCGTAAATGAAGGAGGGCTTTCTGACACCAGAGACTGGTGTTTGTCCCACCAAAATATAGCTGCCTTACTTGAGACAGCACAACTCAAAATGCAATCCATCCTACACTTGAGTACCAATCAAACCGTAGTGAAGACCTTAGATCACACGGTGAAATCCAGATATTTGGAAACTCTCACTTCAAATTTTCTTTAAAACTTATCTGTTCCCATGGCAGGCAAAAAAGGTATGGAGTAGCATTTAAAAATATAAAAATCATTCATGGCCCCATTACCAAAGATAACTACTGCTGTCACTTCTCCAAACCCTTCACTAATCCTGGCGCTGTTGGAAGTAGTGTTGTATCACCCAATGTATGTGAGCGGTTTGTTAGAGCCGAACTGTCCAGTCCCTCAGAATGAACAAGAACCAGGAAGAAGTGGATCTAGGATGTGTCTTGCTCTGTTTGCTTATTGATCATGATCTTTAATGTGGGAAGGTCCATAAGACCACTGCTTCCTCAAAGAGCCCACTAGAAACATTGAGTCCCAGTGAGGGTAGAGACGATGTGGGTTAAACAGAGGTGTACCCATGAAGGCTGTCACACACACTGTGACAGGCACAGGGTGTATTGTGCCCTGTGACAGTTCCCGACTCTGAAAGTCACTCTCAAAAAACACTCAGCTGAGAACATGGCAGAATGTCCTTGGCATTTCTGAGATGTAATGACCTCTCTGCTTGGAAGGTTCCTGTACCCCCTCCTAAACTCTTACTGTCTAATTCGTTCTCCTCCTTAACACACACCTTTCATTTCCTAAAAGAAAGTATTTGCTGAGATGATTCACTGTGATTTGTTCTGGTTATCCATAAGCATCTTGTTGCATATAAACAAAAGCCTTCCTGGAGGTCACAGTTGTTCAATGTTGTTGCCTCAATTCTGGACCTGATGACCCTTTCTTAGAAAGTAACAGATATAGGGGTGCCTGGGTGGCTTAGTCGGTTAAGCGTCCAACTTTCACTTGGGTCATGATCTCGCGGTTCGTGGGTTCGAGCCCCGCGTCGGGCTCTGTGCTGACTGCCAGCTCAGAGCCTGGAGCCTGTTTCAGTCTGTGACTCCCTCTCTCTCCGACCCTCCCCTGCTCACGCTGTCTCTCTCTCTGTCTCTCCTAGAAATAAATAAAACATTAAAAAAAGGAAAAAAAAGAAAAAAAAAGAAAGTAACAGATATAGTTTTTGCAAAACTCTTGAGCCAAGGTCTTGGCATATACCATCTCATTTAATTCTTGCACAGCCTAGAAACTTCAGGTAGAAGCTAGACTAGCTTTTGTTTTGATAGGTGTTACAAGATTTAGGCAGACAAAGATTTATGATAAGGTAATGCTTTCACTATGTAAATCCCATCCTGAGAGCAAATATTTTACTCTCTGGGGCATTTTCACGTGTGATTTGGGTCAGTGGCTCCTGGGAGAGATGGCCTACTATAATGGTTCAGTATGCGAAGGAAGTCATTCAAGGAAAGGATACTCCGTACTGACTTCTACCAACCCTGAAACCAGTCACAGGATAAATGATCACATGGGCTGCACCGAGAGATGCAAAGATTTGGGGAACATATAATTATATTACAACTACCTGGCCCATTTAAAAGAACAAATAGGCTTGTGTATAAATACAGAGAATGAGCAGAAGCTGTATGAACATCACAGCTGAACCTCAGTCGAGACACACATAAAATATAAACCAGTTTATATTCTGTTGCAGCAAGTGCAGATGATGACACTGATTTATTTTGAAAACAATGCAATTCGGGGAAAATTTTAAAAACTATTTATTATACTCAGCAGCCATCTCCATTCATTCCCTGCATCCTTTCCATGAAAACAACAATTTACGTTTGTCGTATCTTATGTACATTTCTATGCAAGGGAAATTTTACTTCCGTACGACCAGATTTTCTATCTCCAAAGCTCCTATTTTGACATTTTTTATGGAAAGACAATACCACACACCCCCAGGTTTGCTACAGGACCAAAAACTGCCTCCTTCCCTTGATATAACACTGTACTCTGAAGTTAAAAAGAAAACGGTTCGCTATAATCTTCACTTGAATTTTTCATGGTCTCTAATGACGAAGGCATATGACATACTTTTAAGTCGTTCCAGAATTTCAAATATCAGGAGGTCTCAACTTTCAGAGATGGAAGCAGAAGTTTCCCTGATCAGATAAGTACTTTTTGAATCAGTAAACAAATCACATATGCATGAAACTCTGCATTAGCTTCCACGGTTTCATCGATTCTTTCAGGGTCTGCGTTATTTGGAAAATGATTAATTGCACATGGCTCTTGACTCAAAATGCCCTTCACAGGACTTTGATTAAGGTGTTTTAAAATGAAGATCTTCAGGCATTTTGTAGGAACCACATGTCCTGAAGGAAGTTTTCAAAGCATTAGAGCTCTCAGGCGCCAAGAGCAGCTGAATATTGGCTACCGTAGCTGAGAGCCTTAGGGTGCTTGGTTTAGTGTTAATCCCAAACACTTATGGGAGATTACTCACAACATGAGCAGGGAGAAAATGTAGAAAAGCCAGAGGCTCATGAGCCTGAGATGGTGCCAAGGAATCAGTTCATCCCTCATGATTTCACAGCCCATGAACGAGGCCACCCAGGTAGCTGTTAGATTACAAATGAACCATGGATGCCCAATTTCTAGTGCTTATAACAGAAAATGGGGCTTTCACCGGACTGTAAATATAAAGCATAGGATCTTTCTTCATTCCAGTAAAGTTTGTTATCATAACCACACGTGGGCTCGGTCTGCTTATTTCCTTTCCTGGAACACGCTACGCTTGCCCACAGACTCAGGGCTGCCGCGCAGGCGTATCCGTGTGCCCCTAGATGTTTCAGTGTCTGACGCCTCCTCATGTAGGTAGCCATGCAGACACCCCTCTCCATCAGCAACCCCCCGGCATCACCGCTCACTACACTGCACCTCTGTTGTATTTCCTTGCTGTACTTATCATTTCGTGAAAATATCCCGTTTACTGGTTTACTCATTGACTGCCTGTGTCTGTAACTAATGCGGAACCCTTTCAAGCGTGAGGACACCACGTGCCTTGTTTACACCCCCAATCTAGAATAGTGTCTGGCATTCAGTGTTCAATTATTGAAGCATGTGGGCAAGTTGAGGCATAGGTGTGGGAGGTAGTGATAAAAGCAGCATAAATTCCATCTATATGCACACTCAGGTGGACAGAGGCATTACAAATACAAAGGAGTGGGATGAGAAGAAACCTCCGTCATGTACTCCAGCCAGGTGATTGAATCCCCAGAGCATCCAGACTGTGGGGTTGTCATTAGTATTCCGAGAAGAGGGTCCTGCCATCTCAATGCTGGTTAGTAGCCTGGTTATCAATACCCCTTGAGGCTACATTAACTAGTCCCTGCTTTATTTGAAGCTAAATTTTCCTATGTTATTTCCCTTATATATTGGCATCTCTGCCTTTTCATTCTAAAAGGGGGTCATAATTCAGGGCAAGGCAAAGCTGCAGTGAGTCAGCCCTGGAACCTCACGGATATGATGTCAATGTCGTTTCCTTAGCTACTGCACCCAGGGGAAGAAGCTTTAGTAAATTCTTATACTGTCATGATTTCACCGAGAAATTGTTACATTAATGGTAATAAACTCATGCAATGTCTACCTACTTTGCAGGGACAAATTGGAAGAACACTGCATGGAGTAGAGGCAAAAGAGCATTGGTCTCTGAATGAAACAAAACAAAAGTGTGATGAACTTCTAGCCTGGAGCACTAGGGATTTGAGCAGGTCACCTAGTCAATATCAGCCTCAGTTTCCACAAATGGAAAGTGTGAGTGATTCTGCAAGGTGGTGATGATTTCTAGAAGGTGCCTTTGGGAGCGAGGGTACCCACACCTGCTTGGTGCCTAGCCTACATGGTCTCTTAACGCACACTAATGTTCTTGACATACAAAGATTGGATTGATGAATTATTTGACTTTATAGATTTTGAATGATGGCATTTATTACAGCACGAAACAAATCAGACTAACACAAAACAACAAGCAAACAAAGCCCTACTTTATTGTGGTTCCAAGATCCCACACCAATGCTCTTTAAATACGTGACTTTTTGCCTAAAGCACTCCCATCTAAATCTGAGTCTTTTCTTTCAGAACCTTAAAATCTATACTTCTATACTGCAAATTATTCTGAAACCAATTCTACTTTCCTCAGAGAAACAAACCATACTCATCAATTCAGATAATTCTTTCTCTCCATAGACTGTACAATTAACATTTTTAATTGGATGTCAGATATTTCTTTATCTTTTAATGGAATTCCCAGAAACACATCATTACGGATAAGTAGGACTGAATTGTTCCCCAAACTTGAAATAATGTTATTTCATACTCCTGCTTTAACACATGAGAAGTCAAAAGAAACATAAATCAGGCTCTCAAGGTAATGGTGGTGGGTCGATGGAGATAAATAAGTTTTCCTTAAGTGGAGCATTAAACATCTAACATGTGAATTGATATAGTTTAATCACGATGCTATATAATCCAGTTAGTGCTCCTTGTTAAGAAAGGTAAAATAAAACTACTAGTTGAGTCTTTCCCCGGGTGCTCAGAATTTCTACCGGCAACACTAGCCCACCCTTTGCATGAATTCCTTCTGTTTTGTTGATTTATCATAACACTTCCATTCCCTATTTCCTGAAAGCAGGAAATGATTCCTAGGTCATCAAAAGATGTTTGACAATTCTAATAGTATGGTCTCTCTTAACATTTAGTGAGAGATTACCTCCAAAGAGAAAATAAAATGTTCAAAAGCCATGCTAAAACCCCATGATTCAATATGCATTATGAAGAAGAATGGAGCCAGTGTAAACAGTCTGAAAGGAAGGTAAAGGAGAACATTAATGGATGAGGCCCTTTGGAGTCAAGGAAGCTTTTCAGATAGAGAGTCTGAAGGCAGGACAAATCACCAGTTAGTTTTCACCCATACCAAAATTAGCAAATAAACTCTAAAAATGAAAAATAAATATGTAATTGTTTTCCCACTATTTAATACTATGCAGAATGAGTGTTTGAGGTGACAGGTAAGTTAGAAATTTAAAGGTTGTTTTATAGATTTAACATAAAAGAATTGGTCTCCAAAAAGGCTGCATTTAAATTTATTTTTTAAAGTGTTTGTATCTATTCGTCCCTTTGAGCAAATAGACCACGGAGACCTAAAGGACTCCTGAAATGCTACGGGTCTCAATTTAATGTCTCTCTTGTTCCCATTTCCTCAAATGCGGAGATGATTCTGCCACCCATATCCTCTGTGGCTTCAGGGAGGGTCTTGATCACTCACTGGCCCTCAGTGATGCCTTGATCATTAGTCCCATGATGGGAAACACACCCAAGGAGCATGAACAATGAGACATTCTCTCTCTGTGTCTCTCCTCTCTCATATAGGCACTTACTATTAACCTTTTCTCCTGCTTCTCAATGATTGATGTTCAGATTTACAGGTGGATTTAGTGTGTACTTGGAAGAAAAATGTAATTTTGCCACAGTGGCCACACATAGGAATCTATGATAGATGTCATCGTTTACGGGGCGTATTTCACATACTACCATGGTTCATCTTTTAGCAGATTTTTGACATTTACAGTTATGTCTTTACCCAGAGTCTTTGTGATTTTATTTAGGGAGTTTGAGGGGACAAGTGTTGTATTATAAAGTCCCCGTTATGATGATAGAGAGACATCACGATGCCCACTGCCCCAGATTCAGTGTTCGGCTAGACCTGGGATCCAGCTACCTGTAAAGGGGCTCTCGTCTGATAAATGTGCATTTTATGGATGGTCAGGAAGGATGCAGGTCTAATGCGATAACAGCATCAAAGTGTAAAGAATTCGTTTCCATATATACCTTAGATTGGTTTGAGTCAGGAGCGATTCTAGCAGTTCCTCAGTACTGATGTTGAGTCCACCAGCACTGTGAAGTATCAATCCCAATACCATATTCCCTATGCTGTGACCACCTCTTTCCCTTTGCCCAAAATCTCTCTTGTGGGCTTCAGCTGCTATATCAGCCAATGCATTTGAGAAAAGTGAGTCATGGTTGATGACCCATCATTATTTTCTGACTCTTTCTTTACACGAAGATATAAGTGTTATAGGCTCGAAGCCATAGGAGGGCTCAAGGACTGGACAACTGTTCCAGGGCCAGTGCTGAATACAATGCCTAGCACACATTAAACATTCAGTATACAGGAGCAGAGCAGCCAGGCTGACTGGAGTATCTGATAGACGATATTGCTACAAGGAACATTAAATACTCACTATATAGCAAGTACTTTCCACAAATTACCTACTCTGGCAGGGATCTTGATAGACAGACATTTTCATTCCTCTTTTTGCTGATGAGGAAACAAAAGAGTTGGATGCTTTGACCAAAGTCACACACACATACACACCCATAAGCAGAGGAAGGGCAAAGTGAACCCGATTATTTTATTTTAAAACTGGTCCTCATTCTATTATGCCACAATTTAGAAACCTCTTACTACTTCTTCCCTCCGTTTTCTAAAAAGAATAACTCTTACAAACTGTGCTACAGAAGCGAAGGACAGTTTCTAAATCCTAAGAATGCTCCTACTGCTCTTTGTGAGGAGACAGGTAATTATGTAAATTGAGAAAGAAACAAAAAAAAATGTGCTTGTGCATCTGAGCTGAAGACAGGATTCTGCTTATGTGTCTCTATTTATAGGTGGGCATGCGAGAAAGTCAAAAACGATTTCTAGTTTCAGTTGTTTTCTTCACGTCAGTCTTTTGACCCAAAGCGATGAAATGAATTAGTACATAAAAAAGGGATTTGGGATTACAGTAATATTTTTAGGTGTGGGACCCGGGATGCTCTATAGCACAACACCAGGGGGTGCTATTCACATGCAATGCACAGCTGATTGGCTGACTGGTGATACATTTATTGAGAATTTGATCGGTATCAGAATTTCTCATGTCGTAGATGTAGTGACTATATTGAAAATATGCAGAAACAAGACAGAGACACTGTCAAACAGCTCTGGAAATATCAATGGAAAGAAAAGCTCCGTTTATGGATCCGCTGTTCTAATCGATCCTGACTACATGTCCTCATCTGTTTTTCTGCCCTTTCAACTTTTAACTGGTTCCTAAGCTACCTGCAAAAGAGCAACGTGCTGGCTTCTGCCCCCTAATTTATCTTGGTTTGCTGATGTTTCTGAAGAAATCATGCGTGATATTGAAATCCCATGGAGGATTAAGATTTCTGGAACCAGCTACTCTGGCTAAAGAGAACTAATGTTCTTACAAATCTGGGGCCTTGAGTTGGAAGAATATAAAGTCTAGAGTTTCCTTTGCCTCTGTTTTTATTTTATCCATTTCTAATTAGAACTTTGAGAGGACAAAAGTTTCCCCTCTCCTTTAAACATGGTTTTGTTCAGTTCTATCTAGATTCGGTTCCCTTTTGTTTTACCCTAGTTTACCTTCCAAGGTTTAGATCAGAAAAAGACCCAAGGTGGGGTAGAGGGGGATGGCTTTATTCCTAGATAATGAATATTCACAGAAGTATGGATCTGTTTTGCAAGAACATACTAATATGCTTTGCTTCTGTTTAAATGCAACAGAAGATTATACTCATAAGTTAAATATTTGTAACAAGAAGGAATATGAACACCGAGATAAGGGGCCATTTGCAATATTCACCGATCAGAGCTTGGCACAATAAATAAAAACATTTAGGTCTACTGGAATGTCTGCGGAAACTACCAAGTGATGCTCAATGGATGGTAGTATAAAGGTTGAGGCTAAAATGTATGCGTTGCTTTCAACCCTGAAAAAATCAGAGTGATGTAAAAAATCCCATAACATTGAAGGACACAAATTTAAGAATGTCATCATACAGCTATCATAGAGCAAACGGAAAAGTAATAAGTGATTTAAAAAAAAGTGTTTAATTATCAAGAGTTGGTGGTCAAAATGGGTGAAGAGGGTCAAAAGCCACCTCCTGTTATGACATAGATGAGTCTTGGGATGTCAGGTATAGCATGGTGACTACAGCTAGTAATACAGCATTGCAGATTTTAAAGTTGTTAAGAGAGTAGATCTTAAATGTTGTCATCGCAAAAGAAAAAGTTCTCATCTCAAGAAAAAAATTTCTAACTATGTACAGTAATGGATTTTAACTAGACTTTTGTGGTGATAATTCTAAAATACATAAACATTGAATCATTATATTGTCCACCTGAAACTAATATAATGTTATAGGTCAATCATATCTCAATTTAAAAAAATCAACAGGTGGCGTTTCCAGGAAAGAAGATTGTTGAAAGCATTCTCTAATGGTGCCTAGGGTTTTAAAATTGATAAGCCCATGAGGAAAGCCTGCCTCAGAAGCTGACCTGCTGCTCTGGACCCTGAGCGATCACCAATTCCAGTTTTTTCCCCCCACGTAGCTTGTTTACAATCATTTGTAGAAAATAAAACTTTGAACAAACAGAGGTGGATCAGAGACAAAAGAAGAAAGGTTAGTGGTTTCTCAACTCAGAGTCATTCTTCACATTTACACCTCAGGAGCGAACGCCTGCTGGTCATCCGCTCCTGTGGCCCCAGCTGCAAGATGAAGTCCACATGATCAGCAGCCTCGCAGAAGTGTCACACATCTCCCGGGAACATTTGCGCCATCTCAATTTCTGCCAGGTGTATCATGACATCTGGTCATTATGATCTCAACTTGACTCCCTAACCCAACCACTTCCTGAAGAATTAGATTAAACACACATACCTTCTCCCCACCCCATCTGGGAAGGTGCATGTTTTCTATTGGTTGCTGTTTTGATTCACTGAACAAAACAGAGGGATTTTGAGATGAAAGAATCATATCTTAGGAAGGCCAGAGCCTGCAAGCCAGGACACAGGTTCTGTTGCAAATCCAAGACTATCAGACCTGAGGGAAGACTCTGAGTCCATTCTCTGGTGGAGCCACTGACCTAGCGCTGTGAAGAGAAGAGGCTGACTTGGAACACATCTAATTGCCGCATTTCCTCTGAGATACATACGAGCTGCACTGTCAGGAGGAGCCTGAATTGCCAACCTTTTAACACCATCTTCCAGTCAAACTAGCAAGAACAGGAGATAAGGAGAGGCATGGGAAGAATGATCGATTCTATTCCCATGTGTAAAGAATCAAGAGACGACATTTATAGGAGTCTTCAAAAGAACCATACAAGTCTAAGGAGGCTGCGGGAGAAAAGTTCTCAGAAAATGAACTCAGTCTTAGATGTCTGGAGAGCAAGAAGAACTGTGAAGCCCAGTTGGACATTTTTTGTAAGTCTAGTTTATTAACATCAGTAAAGCCCTTTTGAAACAAGCCTATGAGACTTCCTTTCCAATGTTTTCTCCGTTTTGCTTTGGGAGGAAATGGGTCTGGTCATTGAGTGGGACAAGCAGAGCCACATCTGTCAGCCCACAGGAGAGAACGGATGGGGCCAAGAACAAACCCTCCCCAGATTTAGCCGGCAGGTCCACAAAGTCACAAGGATTAGTTTAGTGGAGACAGAGTTCTTTGTCTGTTTCCTTGCCACAAATTCCAGCCATTTAGTAAGACTCTGCAAAGCATATGCTCTGGTGATAATACCAGGTAATGGGTTTAGAGATCAACTAAGGACTTTTCTTATCTACGAAAATCTCACAAAGGTAAAGGATAATTTGACCCATGGCCCACCAAGTAACTGATGAAAGGTGACAATCACTAATGCACAGCTAAATTAAAAGTTTCCCTCTCGGTGGACCATTAAGTAGATTGATAGTTATTTTTCCTGCCGCGGCAAAAACACATGGAATGTACAGTGTTTTCCCTATCACTGAAAATTCCATTACTGTGATTTAATTCACAATCGGAACGTGTCTGTTCCTGTGTGGTTGTATGCCATCCTGTTTCCCTCTCTAGGCAAGCTCTGAAATCTGAGTTTTAAATGAAGCAAGGCTTACAGGCAACAGACATTCTAAAATAGATTTTAGAAAGCCCTGATCGTGATTGTTTCTATTTCTTTCAAAATAGGAACTTTTCTTTGTGATTTATGAAGTGCTTTAAAATACTCCTAGATAACAACTCAGTGCCGTCACGTCAACTGCAGGGGCTCCTGATCTCAATACCATTCTTGGGCACCTCAGTCGCCCCGGGCTGAAAATAAAATCATAACACAAATGGCAAGAAGGAAGCATCAGGAAAATCTATTTTCAAACACATTTCTTGGGAACTACAAAGCACGCTAAATATCTTTGTGAATTTGAATTGAGGCATTTGAAAACAACCAGTCTTTATCAAGTGTCATGCTTTTAGGATCCCGAAAAAGACTTACATTTTTTATATTCTTAGTCACAAAAGATACCTCAGTAGGCACTTTTCTCCAAAGTATGTCGTTGTGGGTATTTTAGAATAGAGCTGGGTTCAGTTCATCAGGATCAGTTTGATACCCGAGCGTTAGGGTTGGTTCTGCACATTAGTTGAATACAGTTGTCTGAGTTTGAAAGTAACCTCCATAAGGCTCATGATATGCCCCAGAAACACCTTTCTCTCTCCTTTTGCAAGCTGAGACCAATTTAACACAACATTTGGTTGGCACATTTTCTATCTGTCTATTGCATTGCCTGTTCTCACATTTAAACCATTGTTCTGGGCTGGGCTGGATCTAGCACTCTCAGTGTACCTAAAATCATTCTCAAGAATTCAGCTCGAACAGGGACACCTGGGTCACTCAGTGGGTTAGGCATCTGACTTTGGTTCAGGTCATGATCTCACGGTTCGTGAGTTCGAGCCCTGTGTCAGGCTCTGTGATCACAGCTCAGAGCCTGGAGGCTGCTTCGGATTCTGTGTCTCCCTCTCTCTCTGACCCTCCTCTCCTCATGCTCTGTCTCTGTCTCTCTCTCTCTCTCTCAATAATAAATGAGCATTCTAATTTAGGAGAGGTAGAGTACATTATTTGTTTTCAGAGTTTGGAAGGGGAAAATGGAAATTGGGAAAGTGGTGCACAGTCTCCTGTGCCCTTCTGAAGACAGGGCGCTTTGCACTCACAAAGGTATGGAAGGGCATTAGAGAATGGGGTTCAAGGGGGGAGAGAGAGAAAGGATGAACGTCTAATGCAAAAGTTACATATTGGGAAGACCAAGTACTGTGAGTATCAACTAAAATGTCTAACATTAGCTTAATCTGAAATCATTAATGTTTGCTGATGTTTGCTGG
The DNA here is from genome assembly GCA_017311185.1 of Proteles cristata cristata. Classification (NCBI taxonomy): domain Eukaryota; kingdom Metazoa; phylum Chordata; class Mammalia; order Carnivora; family Hyaenidae; genus Proteles; species Proteles cristata. Next base: position 931,385 of record JAESUZ010000823.1, read on the forward strand.
TTCCCCTCAGCCATATATATTTGACATATTTCTTGATTTATTCATAACTTAGGTAGGAAAGAAGGATATTTATTGAGCCCCTTCTGAATATCCAGACAACTTTGAAGGTAGACTTTGAATGAACAGGATCTCTCTCTCTCTCTTTCTCTCTCTGTCTCTCTCTCTCTCCCTCCCTCCCTCCCTCTGTATCACACACACACACACACACACACACACACACACACACACACACTCACAAACACACACACCACATAACTATTAAAAATGAGGCTAATCAAGCACATAGACATAATATAACTCCAATCTCTTACAATTTTGTCTCAATCTTCATGAATTTTGTTCATCAAAGGAGAAATATAGATTCATTTCTATTAATAGGACCATGTTTAACTAAGACTTAGTTTTGCTTCTTTTGACTTTATCAAAATGTCTTCTTAAATGTAGACAACTACCTTTTTCATGAACTTGTATTCCGTTCTACCACAAATGTGCTCTTTGTAATTGTAATGGAACAGAAACTCCTTTCATGTTAATATTCTGGCTGATTTCAGTTCCCACTCAACCTCCTGTCTCTAACCCACCCTCTGAGGCTTTAAAAGTGGTCTCCAGGAAACAGGGCAAAGCAAAGGGATGGAAAGTGAATGCTAACAAAAATAATTGTCTATATAGAAAGGAAATGTGAAGCTAGAGACATGAATCCTGGATTATTTTTATTTTTAATTGAAGTAAAAGCTTTGGGTATCAGAATTTAAAAAGAAACTGTAATTTTAATGTATCTTTCAACTAATATTTTAAAAAGAAACAGTTGAATTCATTAAATTACGCAGCTCTAGGTACATAAATCTGTTGTGTTTGTTACAGAAAACATGACACGTAATCACCTTAACAATTTAGTTGAAATGTCAAGGTAATATAAAACCTAAGTGGTGCAGGAAGAGACAATAAATGAAAATATCATTTTAATAAGAAAAGCACAACAGCCACTCATATTTATAGAAAAATTAAAACTGACATGTAAAAATTAATTACTAAAAGAGACTCAACAATAAAATATGGATTAGAGTTCAGCTAGTTCATTTCTTGGGAATGAGGAAAAAGTGTTTTCTGTCATTCATCAAATAAATATTGATTATAAGCTGCCTCCATGTTCTAGTCCCTTGAGTTCTATCAGGGAATACAAGAAGTGCCCTTTGGCACTCTGCATTTCAGCGCAGAGTTAGACAATAACCAATGACCATAATGAGTACCCTAAATGCATGCTATGTTAGAAGACAAGAAGTGTTATGGAAGAAAACATATGACAGAGTAAGGGGGAAAGGGAGCTGCCAATGGAAATGAAAGTTAAGTTAGGTTTCAATGGGAGGTGACTGTGAGCAAAGGAAGTAAGGAGTGTTTCATGAGGATAACTGCAGAAGGCGGGAGGTGTAGGGGCCAAGGCTGGCTGCACCAAAATGGGACACAATGGCATGTAGATTATTTTGAGCCGAAAATAATCAAGACAAAGATTCAGGAAGAAACCTGGAACTCCTCTCCATCCCCCAAAAATGCCTAAAAATAATTAGGTAGAAGACCTGTACCAGGGAGAAAGCTATTAACAGAGATTCTTTTTTACCTAAGAAACTTACTTGCACCCGAGGGTAACCTTAGTTTTCCAAATATCTCCTCTCACCTTCCTACTATTGGCCTTTCTCCCTGCTTTGTATCCCCAGATCCTTATGCCTCTCTGTAATTTAGGATGACATATATACTTCATTTTTCCTGACTGTCTTTGGAATTTCATGCCTGTGTGGATTCCCCGGATGTATAAAACTAGATATTATTTTCTCTTATGAATCTGTCTCATGGAATATTAATTATTAGTCCAGCTAGAAGAATCTTGAATAGAGGAAAATTTCGTCCTCCCCAACTATGGTCAGTGAGCTGAGTGAATGGAACCACAGGGGGAAATGAAGTCTGGGAAGTAACCTTAGGTGTGGTAAAGGTAAGGTCAGCCATGATTGTATCAGACTACTATTATTTTGGATTCTAATTTGAATTAAGTGGGAAGACTTTGAAGAGCTATTGCTATCTATTCTCATATTATGGATGTAAAGCTTAAAGGACTTGACCTTAACTAATAAGCACATTTACTGACTGATCAAAAACCCATTTCCCATGTATTCTGAGTTTCTTTAATTTTCAGTGATGTTTAATTTCCAAATATAATAGTTGCAAATAGAGAATTAGTAAAGTTTATTGTAGAAGAAATCAACAATTGTATCTAATAACTTCAGCTTTAAGGTATACTGAGGTAGTCTATAACTTTTGAGCACATTGAAGACATTATTTTGTTTGTCTGTGTTACTCTGGGTAGTTACATGAAGGACTGATATAAAGGACTTGTCTTTATTTTACCTCACATATAACTCAAAGCAGAAAACAGTGAGCATTCCTCAAAAACATTTTAAGGCAAATGAAGCAGTCTACACATTCAATGCAATTCCAATCAAAATTGCACCAACATACTTCTCAAAGCTAGAGCAAACTATCCTAAAATTTGTATGAAACCACAAAAGACCCCGAATAGCCAAAGTAATAATGAAAAATAAAACCAAAACGGGAGGTATCACCATCCCAGACTTTAGCCTCTACTACAAAGCTGTCATCATCAAGACAGTATGGTATTGGCACAAAAACAGACACATAGACCAATGGAATAATTGAGAACTCAGAGCTGGATCCAAAGGTATACAGCCAACTAATCTTTGACAAAGCAGGAAAGACTATCCAATGGAAAAAAGACAGTCTTTTTAACAGACACTGTTGGGAGAATTGGACAGCAACATGCAGAAGAATGAAACTAGATCATTTTCTCACACCATACACAAAAATAAACTCAAAATGGATGAAGGACCTGAATGTGAGACAGGAAACTATCAAAACCCTAGAGGAGAAAGCAGGAAACAACCTCCTTGACCTCCACCGCAGCAACTTCTTACTTGACGTATCCCCAAAAGCAAGGGAATCAAGAGCAAAAATAAATGATTGGGACCCCATCAAGACTAAAAGCTTCTGCACGGCAAAGGGAAGAACCCACAAAACTAATAGGCAACCAACGGAATGGGAAAAGATAGTTGCAAATGACATATCAGATAAAGGGTTAATATCCAAAATCTATAAGGAACTCACCAAACTCCACACTCAAAAAACAAACAACCCAGTAAAGAAATGGGCAGAAGATATGAACAGACACTTCTCCAAAGAGGACATCCAGATGGCCAACAGACACATGAAACCATGCTCAGCATCGCTCCTCATCAGGGAAATACAAATCAAAACCACACTGAGATACCACCTCACGCCAGTCAGAGTGGCTAAATGAGCAAATCAGAGAACTCTAGATGCTGGCGAGGATGTGGAGAAACGGGCACCCTCCTGCACTGTTGGTGGGAATGTAAACTGGTACAGCACCTCTGGAAAACAGTGTGGAGGTTCCTAAGGAAACTAACAATAGAACTCCCCTATGACCCAGCAATAGCACTGCTAGGAATTTACTCAAGGGATACAGAAATGCTGAGGCATAGGAGCACATGAACCCCAATGTTCACAGCAGCACTCTCCACAATAGCTAAAACATGGAAAGAGCCTAAGTGTCCATCAAGAGATGAATGGATCAAGAAGATGTGGTTTATCTATACCATGGAATACTACATGGCAATGAGAAACAATGAAATCTGGCCATGTGTAGCAACATGGCTGGACCTTGAGGGTGTTATGCTGAGCGAAATAAGTCAGGCAGAGAAGGACAAATATCATATGTGTGCACATATAGGAGGATTAGGAGGAACTTAACAGAGGACCAAGGGGGAGAAGAAGGGCGGAAATGGTGGGGGAAAGGGAGAGAGGCAAACCATGAGAGACTCTTGAATGCTGAGAACAAACTGAGGACTGATGGGTGTGGGGGGGAGGGGGGAGATGGGTATGGAGGAGGGCACTTGTGGGGATGAGCACTGGGTGTTATATGGAAACCAACTTGACAATAAACTATTTGTAAATAAATAAATAAATATTAAATAAATAAATAAATAAATAAATAAATAAATATTTAAAAAAAACTTTTTAAGGCAAATGAACAAAGCCACCTGAGGCAAAATATTACAACTGATTTAAACAGTAGAGTACTGGGGCGCCTAGGTGTGTCAGCTGGTTCAGCATCCAACTTTGGCCCAGGTCATGATCTTGCGGTCTGTGAGTTTGAGCCCCACATCAGGCTCTGTACTGACAGCTCAGAGACTGGAGTGTTTTTCAGGTCCTGTGCCTCCCTCTCTCTCTCTGCCTGTCTCTCACTCACACTATGGCGTGCTCTCTCTCTCTCTCTCTCTCTCAAAAACAAATAATATTTTTTAAAAAAGTTAAACAGTACAGCACCAAAAGTCTTGGAAGAAGAGCTGGAGAAAATTTCTTTGGGAAATTAGAACATTCCACAGCTCTGTGCATTGTGGAAAATTGAGAGAATCACATACATGCTTAGGGTAGGATAAATTCTCAGAAAGGACCAGAAAATCCCTTATCTTTCATGTCTGCTTGACAGCTGGATTCAGTGCAAGCAAGAAGAAAAAGCTGAGGGTAAAATTACATGGATACTATTTGTAAAGTGCTGAGGAAAAACAAACAAACAAACTTGACATAAAGTATTCTCTTTTCAGCAAAACTTCCCTTTACAGATGTAAAAATGAAGACATTCATGAATAAACAAAAGCCTTGAGAGTTTGTTGCTACCACACCTGCCCTACAAGAAATGCCAATGGGGAGTCTTCTGGCTGAAATAAAAGGAAACAGTAACTCAAAGTTGTACAACGTAATAAATAATTCCAGCAAAGGCAAATAGCAAATAGAACAGACACGTTATTCTATTTTTGGCTAACTTCTTTCTTTTTCTACAAGATTTAAAAGACAAATGCATAAAACAACAACTATAAATCTATGTTAACACGCACACCAAGTATAAAGTTATAATTTGTAACAATATTAACATTAAGGGAGAATTCAAGACTGTACAAGAGTAGAATTTCTTATGCTACTGAAACTATGTAGTTTCAATTTAAATTGGATAATTTTAGGGTGTTAATTGTAATCTCTATAGTTATCACCAAAAGTACTGAAAAATATACACAGATGTAAATGAGAGAAAAAAATTAAAATAGAACACTATGAAAAAATAATTAGGCACAAGAGAGATGAGAGGTAGAGGAAATAAGGGGGGAAATGTTTAAAACAGTTAGAAAACAAATAGCAAATATCAAAAGTGAGCCCTCCCTTACTTGAGATTATTTTAAATGTAAATGGGTTAAATTTTGCATTCAAAAAGCAGGGATTGACAAAATGGATTCTTAAAAAATATATTATTGGGGTGCCTGGGTGGCTCTGTCAGTTAAGCATCAGACTTGATTTTGGCTCAGGTCATGACCTTACAGTCGTGAGACTGAGCCCCCTGTTGGGCTCTGTGCTGGGGATGGGTCCTGCTTAAGATTCTCTCTCACTCTCTCCCTTGTCTTCTCTCCCACTTGTGTGCATGCTCATGCACAATTTCTCTTCCTCGAAAAAGAAAATTATGATACAATTATATTCTGTATATAAGGGATTCACTTTATATCCAAAGACACAATTAAGTTCATACTAAAAATTTGGAAAAGGTTATGCCATGCAAATAGTATCCAGAGAGACTTGGGGTGGTTATATTAATATCAGAAAGAAATAGACTTTAAGTCAAAAAACATTTATAAAGGTAATATGACACTGGATACTGATAAAAGTATTAATTCATCAAGAAGATATAGCAATTGTAAGCATTTATGCACCAAACAAAACAGTTGTATGATTTATGAAGCAAATATAGATATAAAAGAGAAAAGGCCAGTTGTACAAGAGTATTTGGAAACTACAATAGTCCCTTTCAATAATAGATAGGAAAATCTAGACAGATCAGTAAGTAAATTGAGGACTTGAACAAAACTATAAATCAACAAGACAGTATTGACATATATAAACCATACCACCTACTAACAACAGAAAACACATTCCTCTCAAGTGCAAAGGGAACTTGTCTAGGATAAACCATATGTTGGATCACAAACAAGTCCAAATAAATTAAACATATGTAAATAAAATAAGATATCTGTTCCAATCACCTTGAAGAAAAGCTAGAAATTAGTAAGAGGAGGAAAATTCACAAATGTGTGCAAATAAAATTACTAACTAAAAAAATTGAGTACAACCAACGTGTCTAATATCAAGGGAAATTTTAAAATACCTACATATGAGTGAAAACAAGACCACAACACAGAAAAATATGAGATAGTAAAAGCAGTGCTCGTTGGGAAATTGATAGCTGTAAACACATAACTTAAAAAAGAAAAAAAGGCTCAAAGAAACAACCTAACTACACACTAAGGGATTATAAAAAGAAAAGGAAAGCCACTAAAAAAAGCGGTTAAAATGAAATAATACACAGATTAGATGAACAAAAAATAATAGAAAACAAAATACAATCAATAAAACCAAGAGTTGGCTCTTCACAAAGGTCAAAAGATTTGACAATTTTTAGGTAGCCTAAGGAAAAAAAGAAATAGAAAAAAACACAAAAATCTAAAATCACAATAACTAAAACTGGAGAAGTACAAAGGATAATTCTATCAGTACTTTTATCCCGCAAAATTATATACCCTAGAAGAAACGGACAAATTCCTAGACAAATTTGGTGAATATTCCATATTCGCGAAACTTAATAAAGAAGATATAGGGAAATCTCAATAGATCTATAGGAAGTAAAGTGATTCAAACAATAACCAAAACCTCCCCTAAAAGAAAATTCCAGTACCAGATGCCTTCACCGGTTAATCCTATCAAACATTTAAAGAGCTAACTGTAAGGTAACTTCAAATTCTTCTCAAATTCTTTTAAAAATAGAATGGAGAGGAATATTTCCAATTCTTTCTATGAGGTCAGTGTTACCCTAATGCCAACAACAAGGACAACATACACACACCACACACATGAACCCACAGACCATTAGCACTTGTGAATATAGTTTATAAAATTTTTCTTCAGCACAATACCAGACTGAACCCAAAAGAAAATTTTAAAAATTGTACTTAGTTACCAAATAAGATTTATCCCAGGAATGCAAAGGTGGTTCAGCAAAAGATAATTATCAAGTGTCATATGCTACATTGCAGAAAAAAAAAGACAATTATATAATACCCCATCACCTCTCTATTATAAACAAACAAAAAGAAGTATTTAACAAAATTCAACACTTTTTCATGGTAAAAATACTCGAAAAACAAGGACGAAAGGGCACTTCTTTTTTTTTTTTTTTTTTTACAAATAGTTTATTGTCAAATTAGTTTCCACATAACACTCAGTGCTCATCCCCACAAGTGTCCTCCTCCATGCCCATCCCCCTTCCCCCCACATCCATCAGTCCTCAGTTTTTGTCAGCATTCAAGAGTCTCTCATGGTTTGCCTCTCTTTAATATAAAATATGAAGTAAAGTAACATTATATTCAGTGGTAAGAAAAAAAGAGGAAGAAGAAAGAATTTCCCCTGATAGCAGGAACAAGAAGACATGAATGCCTACTTCCTCAATGCTCTTCAACGTTGTATTCGAAGCTCTAGCCAGAGAAAATAGACAAGAAATAAAAAGGTATCCAATGAAATGGGTAGAAGTCAAACTATCACTATTTCCAAATAGCATGATCTTATATATAGAAAAGCCCAAAGAATCCACATAGAAAATGAATAGAATTAATATATAAATTGATCAAAGTTGCAAGGGATACGAATAACAGAGAAAAAAATGAGTTGTGTTTCTATATACTATCAATTAACAATCTAACAAAAGAAATTCAGGAAACATTTCTATTGACAATAGCCGCTAAAATATTTAGTATTACAATTTAGCCAAGGAGGTGAAAATTTTACATTGAAAATTATAAGAATTTGCTGAAATAAAGACCTATGTAAGTGGAAATATACCCCATGCTCATGGACTGAAAGACTCAACATTGTTAAGATGGAAGTATTACCCAAAGTGATCCATGAATTCAAAGCAATACGTGTAAAACTTCCCACTGCCTCTTTTGCAAAAATGGAAAATTCAATCTGAAAAGCCATATGGATTTGAAAGGGGCCCCATGTAGCCAAAACAATATCAAAAAAGAACAAAGTGGGAGTACTGACACCTTATTCTTTAAAAATGTACTACAAAGCTATGGTAATCAAAAGAATGTGTTATTGGTGTAAGAACAGACATATGGACAAATGAAAAAATAAATTGAGAGTCCAGACATAAGCCCAGACTTACATGGGCAATTAATTCATGAAAAGGCCGGCAGGAATCCTCAATAAGGGAAAGAGGAGTCACTTTACCAAATGGTGCTTGCACACTTAGATATCCACAAGCAAAAGAAATAATTTTAATCCCTTCTTCTTTATATACAAAAGTTACTCTAAATGGGTAAACGTCCTAAATATAAAAGATAAAACTGTAAAACCCTCTGAAAAAAATGCAGAAGCAATTCTTCATGACCTTGCATTTGAAAATGGATTCTTAAATATGACACCACAAGCATAAACAATACCAAAACACTGGATAAACTGAACCTTCAAAAATTTTTAAAAATGTAACCACTTTTGTGTGTCAAAGGACATTATCAGATGAACAGACAACCTAAAGAATGAGAGAAAATGAAATTACGTAGCTGACATATATTATGGGTCCTATTATATATGCACATTATATATTACTTATAATTTGACAAGGATGAGACAGTTAAAAAATGCACAATGTGCTTGAATGGACATTTTTTCCTAAGATATACAAATAGCCAACAAAAATGAAAAGATGCACCATTCATCCGTCATTAGGAAAGTGGAAATCCAAACATCAGGGAGGTATGGCTTGATGACCAGTAGAATGACTATAATTTTAAAAAAGGATAATAACAAGTGTTGACAAGAATATAGAAATATGGGAAAGTTCATTACTTTGTTGCATTCTCAACACAGCTGGTGGGAATGGAATATGGTTCAGTGGCTGTAGACAAACATTCTGCAGTGCCCCAAAATTAAACAAACAATTACCATGTGACCCAACAATTCCACTATATTAGATACATTCCCAATAGAATTGAAAACAGGTACTCCCAAAACACTTGAATTTAAGTGTTTATAGTACCTTTAAATACAATAGCTAAAAGGTAGACACAACCTCAATTTTCATTAACAAACGATACAAAAAATCTGATCTATACCTGATTAAAGATTTTTCAGCCATAAATATGAATGCAACACTGACCTATACCACAACATGGATGAACTGCAAAAACATTATGCTCAGTAAACAAAGTCAGATGCAAAAAGTCATATGCTATATGATTTCATGTACAGAAAATATCCAGAATAGGTATAACCACAAACAGAGAAAGCAGACTGGCATTTGCCAAGGTTGGAGTAATAGCTCAGGGAAACAGGAAGTACGTGTTTCCTCTTTGGGTGATACAACTGTTTCAGATCTAGATAGAAGTAAACGTTGCACAACACTGCCACGTACTGAATGTTACTCGTTTATTAACCTTAAAATACTTCATTTTGTATCATGTGAGTTTCACGTGAATAAGAAAATTTAAAAACACTATAACCCCTATATTCATTAGGCTAAAAATAAAAATTACAAGAATAATAGAAATCATGTCGGTCAATATCAAAAATATATTTTACATAATTCAACACACACTCAATAAACCACTCAGAAAACTAGGAATCAAGGGGAACTTCCTCAAACTGATTAAGAGGATCTACAAAAAATGTGTAGCTATAATTATATCATGAAAGACCTTACTCCTGAGATTGTGAAAAAGAAATGTATCCAGGGGCACCTGGATGGCTCATTCGGGTAAGTGTCCAACTTCAGCTCAGGTCATGATCTCGTGGTTCATGAGTTTCAGCACCACGTCGGGCTCTGTGCTGACAGCTCGGAGCCTGGAGTTGCTTCGGATTCTGTATCTCCCTCTCACTCTGACCCTCCCCTACTCATGCTGTCTCTCTCTCTCTTTCTCAGAAATAAATAAAAAACAGTAAAAATTTTTTAAAAAAAGAAATTTATCCAGTCTCACTATGCTAATCCAAAGTACTGCTGGAAATTCCCAACCAATGCAATAGAGCAAGAAATGGAAATATAATTACAAAGATCAGAGGAAAGAAGTAAAACCATATACAGATGATATGTTTGTCTAGGCAGAAAATCCCAAGGAATCGAAAAAGAAACTTCTCAAATAAACGGTACCATTTGAAAGCATTCCAGAATAATCAGGTGCAAATCTAAGGGGACTCACACAAAGCTTATATGTTGAAAAGCACAAAACACTGGTGATATGGAGATAGAATGTAAATTAATGGAGCACTATACCATGTTGGAAGCCATGATACTGTAAAAATATTAATTCTCTCAAAATTGATATCCAGGTTTAATTTTTTTAATGTTTATTTAAACAGAGACAGAGGATGGGTTGGGGAGGAGCTGAGAGAAAGGGAGACACAGAATCCTAAACAGGCTCCGTACTGTCAGCCTAGCATCAGACACGGGGCTTGAACTCACAAGCCATGAGATCATGACCTAAGCTGATGTTGGATACAACCAGCTGAACCATCCAGGTGCCCCCTGGTATTTAGGTTTAATGAGATCGCTTTAAAATTCCAAGCCTCGAGGCCTCTGGGTGGCTCAGTCGGGTAAGTGTCTGACTTCAGCTCAGGTCATGATCTCATGGTTCGTGGATTCGAGCCCCACGTCCAGCTCTGTGCTGACAGCTTGGAGCCTGAAGCCTGTTTCGGATTCTGTCTCCCTGTCTTTATGACCCTCCCCTGCTCACACTGTCTCTCTCTCTCTCTCTCAGAAATAAATAAAACATTAAAAAAATTAAAAATTCCGAGCCTAACTTTCTATATTTATAGATAAGAATACTTTAAAATTTAAATGGAAAGGAAACTAGAATAGGTGGAATGATTTTTATAAAGAAGGAAATGGAAGAAGCAACCTCAAGACTTATGACATAAGCTACTAAAATCAAGACTGTGTACTAGTGGCAGAGTGATAGTAGACAGTAGAACAGAAAGAGGATCCAGAAATAGGTTCACACAGTCCTGCCCAGTCAGTTTTTCACGAAGGTAGAAAAGCAATTCAATAAAGGAAGGGTAGACAGCAGACAGTTGAAACAAGTAGACGCCCATAGGCTTAAAATGAACCTGGCCCTAAGTCCAGACCCTATAGAGGAATGAACTCAATAGGAATCTCTCTCTTAAATATAAACTGTAAAAAGTATAAAACACTCTTTAAAAATGGGAAGAAGTCTTCAGACTCTGTGGCTAGGCAAAGAGTTCTTAGACTTGGCACCGAAGTCACATTCCATAAAGGAAGAAACCGTAAATTGTTCATCAACTTGATGAAATGAAAAGTTCATCAAACTTCATCAACATTAAAAACGTTTGCTCTTGAGTGAGCTGTTTGTCAGGATTTAAAGACAAGCTACAGGCTGGCAGAAAGTGTTTTCCAAATACACATCTGACAAAGGACTAGCGTTTAGAATGTATGAAGAGCCTTAAAGCTCATCTGTCGAAAACAAGCCAATTAGGAAAAGGCAGATAAAGAGACATGTCACTGATGAAGATGTACAGATGGCAAAGAAGCACACGGTAAGATGTTCAACATCATTAGCCACCAGAGAAATGCAAATCCACTATGCCCTTTTCAGAATGGCTACATTAAAAAAAAAACAACAAAAAAACTGGTGACGATATTCAATGCTGCTTAGGATGTGGGGAAGACGGATCACTCAAATGGTGCTGGTGGAACATAGAATGGAACAGCCACCCTGGAACACAGCTCCTGGTGTATGGAAAGCCCTGTGCCTGCCCATCCCACACAACGTACTGTTTGTCTTACTGGGCGCTTGTCTTAGAGATTTAAAGGCAGCGTCAGTGTAACGAATGCTGTGATCCACAGAGGAATGCATGGGGCAGCCCCAAGTGTCCCTGACACATGAATGGATAAAGGTGTGGGGGCTATGCAGGTATATATGTATGTGCATATATACACACAGATGCACACACACACACACACACACACACACACGCACAACTTGGAATATGTTGCAACCATTGGAAAGGTGAGCCCTTGCCATTTTCCCGAGCTTGGATGGATCTACAGGGCATCAGCTAAGAGAGATAAGTCGGAGAAAGACATATACCCTTTGATGTCACTTGCAGGTGGTATCTAAAAATAAATAAATAAACAAACAAGCAAAAAGCAGAATCAGGCCTATAAATACAGAGGACAAACGGAAGGTTGTCAGAGGGAAGACAGGGTGAAGGGGTGGGCAAAATGGGAGGAGGGGAGAGGGAGATACGGGCCTTCAGTTATGGAATGAAGGAGCCATCAAAATAAAAGCTGTGGCATAGGGAATATAGCCAATGACACTATAAAATTTTCTTTAATAAAAAGAAACACGCTTTTACCAAACATGTTTAGAAGCATGTTTATGCAAAGAGCTGCCCATGACGGTTTATAGCAGCATTATTTGGAAGGGACGAAAGCTGAAATAACCCAGATGCTTTGGGATGAGTGAATGGATAAATTGTGGTGCGTCCACCACATGGAACCACACACAGCAACAGAAAGGAACAGAGTAGTGGTTCCTACATGTAACAACGTGGGTGAATCTCACAGAGCCATGCTCAGTGGAAAGACACAGTCCCGAAGGTTACACACCCTGTGATTCAATGTATATGATAGTCTTAAGATAAGAGAATGATAGAAATGGAATGTAGCTTAATAGTTGCCCAGGGGTAGGTAGCGGTCAGGTCAGGAACAACATGAGTGTGGCTGGAACACAATCTTTGTGGTGATGGGAGTATTCTCTATCTTGAATGTGTTAATATCAGCACCCTGGTTGTGATATCATGTTGTGCCTTTCAAAGATGTTGCCACTGGGGAAACTGAGTGAAGATCCAGGATATCTTTCTGATTTACTTTCTACAATCGCATGTGAATCTAAAATTACCTGAAAATAAAAACTAATTTTTGAAAAAATTTTTGATTCACTTTTGAGAGACAGAGTGTGAGCAAGGAAGGGGCAGAGAGAGAAAGACACAGAATCAGAAGCAGGCTTCAGGCTCTGAGCTGTCAGCACAGAGCACCATGCGGGGCTTGAACTCACGAACTGAGATCATGACCTGAGCTGAAGTCAGATGCTTAACCAACTGAGCTACCCAGGTGCCCCTAAAAACTTTAATTAGAAAAGAGAATACAGACTAAGATAAATTCTTTTCATATAAGAACATTAAATCTTGGTAACCGTGAATCCAAACGAAGTATTAGGATTGTTACTATTACTGGTAGGTAACAGAAGTCGTTACAATTCCCCTGTTGGCATGGAAATAAGAACGCCTGTATGCATTCACAGTTACTGTGTTCTAACATGATGACATTAAAAACCAATTTCTCTGTAGCTACACTAATCTACAGTGTTATCACGATATGATTGACATTATTTTGCTCTGTTAGGAAAGTTCACATTTGGTGAACAAATACATTATCTGCATATGTGGGTCAAATAAATACATGTATTTACACTTTATATTAAAAGAAAAAATTGGGGCTGTAGAAACTGTACACACAGATTTCACTTCCTGACTTCAAACATATTATGATGAAATGTGTAAATTGCAAAGGAAATGAAAGCCCTCAAATAAATCCACACACAGTTTCTAATAACTTGGCACGCTTTCAAAGTTACACTGGAATAATTTTTTGATAATTAATAGCAAATTTAATAAACATTCCTTCTTTGCAGACAAATAAGGGGTTTCTAAAAATAGCAGGGCACTGAATCACACAGAGAAAATGAGAAAAGGCAAGGGGGACAATTTTTAGGAACATGCATTGTTCTTGAAATTGCTGAGGAAAAGGATTAGGTTTTACAAAAAGACCACATTGACACACTTTTGTCTTCATCGCGCTAATTTCTTTTTATTTTCTCCAGTGAGGCACTTGATTTCTGTAGTCTGGTGCCTTCCCATGGTGAAAAGCGCATCTGTGTTTTTCATGCGCTTCTGCCGGTCTCCCTGGTGAATACTAATGTAAAGATGTTATTCACGTGCCCAACAATGTCAGTCTGAACCGTTACTATTTCTCACATCATGTTCTTCAGAAATATAAAATCCGTTTTGGCAGTCACCTCTTCCTGTGTTCTGTTTTCAGGAACATTTCAACACTGTGTTAAATTTTGTGCAATTACTCTTCACTACACCTTCTGCTTCATTATTCCCAGGGAGCACAGCCACAGCCCTTTTCCACTGGGGACTCAAGCTCAGGAAACAAACAAGCCCCCCACATCATCAAACACAGTGGCAGGACACTTGTTACGGTGACGAAACATGGGTGACTGTGTTCATTCCAAAACAATTGGCCAAAAAGAGACACAAAAGAGACACAAAAATGGAGCCACTCTTTAGGAATTTTACTCAATACTTTTTCCTGTTCTGTTTTGAGAAGCCTTTTTTTTTTTTTTTAAGACCTCTCTGCTTCAGCACAGAATTGACTGAAATCGCCTCATACAGAGAAGTGACTCAAGCTCACAGCCATGCTCTAGGGGAACGATGAGGTAGGATGGTGAATATATGGAGAAATGGAACGGGATTTTTCCAACTATAGACACTCTGAATCAACCACAGGGATTCTAGCCTTCTTGATGATGCAAGCCTTCTCTACATGATCCCAGCCTTATTTTTCTTTCTCATTTTTCATGATCTGTACATGCAAGATAACAGCAAGTTAGAGCCAGGAGGGACTTCCAATCCCCTGGATGGAGCCCTTTATTTATTATTTTCTATGGGGGTGGCTACCACTATTTTTTATTTTAAATAGGCAATGATATTCTACAGTAGGTTTAATTTGCATTTCCTTAATGGCTACTAATGCCAAACATCTTTTCTTGTGCATGTTCTTCATCGGTATACTCTTTCAGGTGAAATATCTTTTCGTGTGGTTTAGCCATTTTTGAACTGGATTTATTTTGTTGTTGAGGAAAGCCCTCTTTCTCAAAGGTAAAGGGGCAGAGAACAAGTATCTAGAATCTCTAGGTCCATTTCCTTTCTCTGAGGACATCTTTGGAGACTGCTAAGAATTGTAGCATTGACCTGAAGGCTCCAGGCATGGTGCCTCCCAGGATCCTGACCCTGCTACTCAATCTTACATACCTCACCTGGATCAGGAAAAACACCCCGAGGCTCTGCCTGTGATCCACTATCAACCAGCAATAGCTCTGTGGTGTACCCCTGGATAAGCTGATCCAGCAAAGCCCAGAGAGCAGTGGATGATTCTAGCAAACCATGGTGCTGACTGAGCTACTGAACTCTGAGAGAGCCTTTGGGAAGGATTTCACTGGATTCTGTGCAGGTGTCTCTCATACCTCCTCACATACATGACTTGCACAGGAAGAGAGGTGCTCATGCTACCTCTGAGTCATTTTTATCCTCGCTTTATCTTCAGGACACTTAAGAAATAGTAAGACATTTCTCCAGGGTTCTCATCCTCAGTGTTCTCCAAGACTGCTGTCCACATCCACATCTGTTACCTACCGCCCTCTCCATGTTCTTCTGTCTTATCCATCACCTTCAGGTTGAGCCTTCCCTCACATCACCAGAGGTGTTTATTTGATCCTCCTCTTCAAATGGTCTATTATTTCCAAAGCTGCATTTTCTGTATTTCTAAGGTCTTTCTTAGACCACACATCTTCCTTTTCGTCTCTTTCCTGAGAGCAGTTCATTCCATACTCAGAAAGCATTAGGGTCTACTCTGTATCTCCTTATAGAAATGTTCTAGGTTTCATTTAAGCTCTTAAAATTTTAGGGTATGAAGCCATCAGCTTTTTTTTTATATATGTTGAACATTTCTGTTTATTTTTCTTAAAATATCTTCACATAGTTTTTATTCATCTTCTTGGGATTGGAGGAGGAATATTTATCTGGAAGGAGAATGAGTCGCATAGAAATATTTATAAGACCAACCAAGAAGAATGGTGTACTAGAAATCAAACCACAAAACCTCACTGGGCATCTGTGGCTTTCAGACATGTCAGAAAATCCAGAAGCCCAGTGGCCCATGCATGTTCCTCCTGTAAAGTCATGTATTCATGACTTATAAATGCGGCAGCTGCTTAGCAGAAAAGTCATTAAATTTCAAAGGGTGGATTGACAGTGCAGATAAACTTACCCTTTGGATCTTTTCTAAAGAAAGCCCTCCGTAACCATGGAAATAGCCTTGGGGCATCCATGTCACCAAATATGACATAGGGATCTTTCTGAGGGTAGCTTTAAAGATTTACTTTTTACTGCTACACTCACTAAACTAAAGTCCTATCCGTAACTTCCTGTTGGGCCTAGCTCTATCCTATCTGTCAGCTAATTTAGAACACTAACGAACTTCGGGGCGCCTGGGTGGCTTAGTCGGTTAAGCGTCCGACTTTCGCTTAGGTCATGATCTCGCGGTTCGTGGGTTCGAGCCCCGCGTCGGGCTCTGTGCTGACTGCCAGCTCGGAGCCTGGAGCCTGTTTCAGTCTGTGACTCCCTCTCTCTCTGACCCTCCCCTGCTCACGCTGTCTCTCTCTCTCCTAGAAATAAATAAAACATAAAAAAAAAATTAAAAAAAAAAGAACACTAACGAACATTGACTTTGACCACTTATTTGCCTCTTTGATGCTGTGTATGTTGACTGGCAGTCTTTCTCTTATTCGTGATTTGGCCAAGACTGTGGCTCATAATGAACCACCCCTTCTTTAATCAATGAAGTAGCAGGCAAGGAAATTGTGTGTTTGGGATAGTTAAGAAGTGATCATGAGGGTGCCTGGCAGGCTCAGCTGGTAGAGCATGCAACTCTTGATCTCAGAGTCATGAGTTCAAGCCCTATGCTTGGGCATAGAGATTACTTTATTAAAAAAAAAAAAAAGAACACATATTTAAAATAAAATAAGCAGATAGGCTGTCTTAGTTTGGGTTGCCACAGGAAATACCATAGATTAGGTAGTTTCAACAATAGATGTTTCTCAAAGTTCTGGAGGTTGGGAAATCCAAGAGTAAGGTGATAGCCAATTTGGTTCCGTGGTGAGGTCCAGTTTCCTAGATTGCTGGTAGCACTTACTGTGTCCTCACATGACAGAGGGCAGGGCGTTTGGAGGAGCTGTGATATCTGTTCTTATAAGGGCACTAATGTCATCCTAACCCTTATCTGACCACCTCATCTAACCCTAATTACCTCCCAAACGCCCCACCTCCATTACATTATGGGTCAGGACTTAAGTATGTGAATCTGGTGGGCAGGGGGCAATGCAGTCCATCGTACATGTCTTGTGAGCAAGCTACTTTATGCCATTTTAACTGTCTCTGCATAAATATGTTCCTATAATTAAAAGTGCTGACTTCAGGAGTACTTCCCATTTCGGTCTATACCCTTACGATGAGAAAGTGACATCGCTCTGCTTTGGCAGTTTCTATGACATGAGATTTGAATATCAGTATGCCAATGTCATTGGCGGTAATATACTAGCACAGTCAGCCATAACTATGAGTGTAATGCCATGACAGGTGTGCCAAGGGCTCAGGACACTCCTGTTGACCCAAAACAAGTGGACTCAACTGGCTGGGAAATACAGAGACACAGAAACATAAAATACAAAGAAAACCATATTTTGTCTCATGTGCTCAGTAACAGTACATTTTCGGAGGAGTGTAAGAATGCCTTTGTATGAGGGTGGTGGGGTGTGGGGGGGTGTTTTAATAAAAAGATAGCTTTATTCATTGAGTGGAGTCACAGAGAAAACAGATCAGTGCTCGCTCCTGACGATGGCTTTATCCAGAAGCTCCAATGGCCTTCATACACCGGACACTTTTCTCTACAGATAATCCTGAACGCCATAATGGCAAGTATCGCACAGCAAAATTGCACAGCATAAAACACTGACCGTGGCTTAAAAACTAACTATGTTTGTAAGTATCTTCTCTCTGAGCATTTTGTGCATGATTTATATATCTATGAAGGTTGCTTTTCGATTCCTCCTAGCATTTTCTTCACCTTCCAGGTAAAATACTCAATCCATTTGCCATTACAGACCTTAAATAATTTCTCTGTGAATTTTGGTGCAGGCTACTGGATTGGTCTAGGGAAGCGCAAGGATAGTACATTTCTAGATCCTGTTTGTTACTCCAATTGGTGCTGTTTGTTTATCTACTTAAATGCATGCTCGCGCGTGCACGCACACACACACACAGAAACATTACAGTCTTAGGTCTATTTGTCTAATCAAGTGGAAACTTTGGGGAGAGAATTAACATTTGTTAAAAAGATTTTAACATTTGTCAAAGAGATTTGTTAGAATAATTCTGGAAGCACAACAGAAGACCTATTGCTCCAGAACAGTAGCAGTGAAGTTGGCTAAACGTAACTGGCCAGCTTCCAAATAGGGGTCACTCTCTCCTCTCTACCTGAATTCACCAGACACATTCAATAGACTCAAATCACATGATCCTCTATGCCTTTCTCAGCATAGAGATTAAATGGAAAAGTTTGAAAATGAAGCAGTTTTCATGGTCAGATTTAATTAACAGATCCATTTTATCTCACCTTGTAAGACACATTGTTCAGAAAAGGATTGCTGGTTACATGTATATTTTTTCTTCTCCAGGAGGTTATCAGCCTGAAGGAGCCAGAGGGAAATATTCGTATTTAAAGACTTTCATCCATTCCTCATCTTTTCAAGTTACATTAAAAGCAAGAAGATAGAAACACCCCACTAGTTGCCTAGATTGGCTTTTGAGTGGGTCAGCTTTCCAGAGTATAGAGCAGCACCCCACCCAGGCAGCCATCGTTTTCCTCTCTGGAACATCTGACATGGTTCAGGTGGCGTACCCAGAGCATGGCGGCGCTAACATCAAGGGCAGCCCTCTTCTCTTTGTGCAGGAGATCAAACGTTCCCGGAAGAATCAGGTGTTCTGCAGTGAAAGAGCCTAGGGACTGATCTCCCTGTTGCACGGGGGTCCCAGACAGCAGCCTCTCTTTGAGACGCCATTGGCCAAGTCTCTGGAAGTCCAGAAAGGTGAGACAGGTGGGCTCTTTCAAAGAGGATTATTTGCACAGGGGCCTGAACCCCGTATAAGAGAATACATTTTAGGAATCTTTTGATCTCTTGAGCTCTCTCAGATGAAAACTTCCCTAGGACCTTGTCTCTCTCGGATTGAAGCCACGTGGGAGGAAGTCATTGACTTGAGGTAAGCGTAAAGGAGGGGAGAGGCTGTCAACATCTCCAAAATAAAAGTAGACTTGGGAGTACGAGCAGAAGATATCTGTAGTGAATACAGAGCCTGCCCCTCCCACATGTTAAGAGGAAGAAAACTCCACTTTGCACTATGGCCTAAGAAATTTCAAAAAAGGTCATTAAAATAATGAAATGCATAACTACTGGAATAAGAGAATGATAAGAGGAAATGTAAGACTATCATTGAATCCTAGGGTAAATAAAATGCACTAAGTCGGCAGAAAAGTTAAAATTAAAAACAAACCCACAGAAAGCCTGAGTGCTTGACAGAAAGCAAAACACAAAGTTTAGGGTCAGTGGGGAGAAAGTAAGCCCAACTGTGTGTATGTGCACACACACACTCACACACACACTCATCCACAGGCATGGTGACAGGCACACATACACTTCTGTGGGAAACAGAAAACAAAGTCTAAAAGGGTGTCAAGCAGAAAAGAGAAGTGTACTCAAAAGAAATAAAGAAAGAGAGGGAGATGGAATGGAAAGATGGAAGAAAAGAAGGAAGGAAGGGAGAAAGGAAGGCAGGGGAGGGAGGGACGGAGACAGCAGATTTCTGGAGCCCTGGAAGAGTTAGTTACCAAAGAGAAAATCTTGCTTTGGTATTTGAGAGATGTGGGGCCAAATCTTGATTTTTCCACATGAGGTGACCAATCACTACTGGCTTATTTAACTTCAATGAGTCTCAGGACTACAGAAAAATGAAATAAGAGTGGTCCAAGAACAGTGAAGACCACGACTGGAACAGAATCAGAGCAGAAAGACACCTAGGAATGGTTCAACGCAGAACCCTGCACTGTGCCCTGATCGGGTGGTGATGGGGGTGGAGGGGAGGCAGTGGCTATGATCAGGAAGAGTTGTCACAGGAAACATTAGGGAGCAACCCTTCACAGCAACAGCAAACGTGAACGACGTACAACTTTGAGAGCAGTGTTCAGTATGTTTGTTCACATATCCTTCCCCATTCATCCGTGATGCCTCAGGATGCCACCCGCTTTTCAACCACAAGCCTATGTCCACTTTCAGGGATTTTCTTCTCTTTAAAGGCAAGTCAAAGTACTCTAATCATTACCTCTGTGCTATAGAGGAAGGCCTCTGTTCCCTACACACCAAGTTCCTACTTTATCAGATGTATGAAAAGCCAGTAGAGAAACATCGAGGCAGAGCTGAACAACTTTGCTGAGGGGTAATTACACGATTCAGCTGCATAATGTGTTTTATCAAATCTCTTTGGGATCATAGGTGCTGCCCCAGACACCGTGGATGCTGCCCCAGACACCATGGATGCTGCCCTAGACACCGTGGATGCTGCCCTAGACACCATGGACGCTGGCCTAGACACCGTGGATGCTGGCCTAGAAACCGTAGACCCTGCCCTAGACACCATGGACGCTGCCCTAGACACCATGGACGCTGGCCTAGACACTGTGGATGCTGCCCTAGACACCATGGACATGGACCTAGACACCGTAGATGCTGCCCTAGACACCGTAGACGCTGCCCTAGACACCGTAGACGCTGAGACCTGCCCTAGACACCTAGACACCGTAGACGCTGCCCTAGACACCGTGGACACTGCCTTGACACCATAGACGCTGACCTAGACACCGTGGAGGCTGCCCTAGACACCGTGGACACTGACCTAGACACCGTGGACGCTGCCCTAGACACCGTGGACGCTGGCCTAGAAACCATAGACGCTGCCCTAGACATCGTGGACACGGACCTAGACATATATTAGTTTTGCGGTATCTGGGATGAAAGATGCTTTAAACAGCACCTTTTACTCCTTTGGTTTATGACATGCTCTCTACATGTGTTCCCACTAAATTAATCAGGTTTGTCCTGCCGTGGAAACCTTGAAGTAGAAGCTCCTGGATCCACCGGACCTCAACAGCACCTGACTTCAGGCTCCCCTGATTTAAGTTGATTTAAGACACCAAGTGTGGTCTATGTCCCTGCTGTTGACACCCCATCCACTCCTCAACTGCTTCTAGAAGCTTCTGCAGCTGCTGCTGTGTGTCACCATGTCTATAATCGACCTCCCTATTCAGTTTGTCACCAGGTCCTGCTAATTCTGCTGTCCAAAAGTGTCTTGAAATTTCCTGTCCATCTCTGTCATGTCACAGGTGTCTCTGGCACCTTTGGGTACATGATTGGCTACCTGTCCACACCATCTCCGTGGGCTTCCTGTCCTTACTCTGGCTCCACATCAACAACAATGCACTATCCAAGCCACCGTCAAAGATAAAAATACTTTCAATTATAGTATATACAATCTACAGATGCCATTCGGTCGTCTCTATGTCTATATCGGTGTCCCAACATTTTTTCTCTTAGTCTGCTGATCTGGAAACACTAAGACATTCCTTTCTTCTTTGTAGCACCTTCCTCACTTTATAAAAAGACTATGAACATGCTGATGCCCTTCCTTCCTCCAATAATCTGTCTCTCTCCCAATAATCCCTCTCTCTCTTCCCCATCCCCCATTCTAAGACGGGGGACGTCTAATCTAGTTATTCTCTAATCATGTTTTATCTTTCCAAGCCAGGATAATTTTCTTTGTTAAAGGCCTTATAGTTTAGACCAAATCAAATACACTCACTCTGTGCTTCCCCCCAACATTTTATGCTTTCATAGTGCCTGAGCAAGTTATCTGTTTTTAAGTTTATATATTTTGAGAGAGAGTGAATGAGCAAGGGACGGGAAGAGAGAGGGAGACAGAGGATTGGAAGCAGGCTCTGACCTGAGAGCAGAGAGCCCAATGTGGGGCTTGAACTCACAAACTATAAGATCATGACCTGGGCTGAAGTCAGACACTTAACTGACTGGGCCACCCAGGTGCTCCTGAGTTAAGTCATCTTCAGAGTATTTATCACTGTTGAAATTTTACATTCCCCCTTGTGACCATTAATTTATCTCTCTAAAGTTCTGCCTTTACTCACTATTTTGTCCCCAAACCCACTGGAGTTCCTGGCCCATGACAGATGCTCATTCAATACTGTGGGGGAAAAGGGAGAGGAGGGAAGGAAGGAACGTGGGGGAGGGAGGGGAAAATGAACACAGGCTGGAAGATGATACGTAACATGTAACATTTTAATGCTGCACAGTAACTATGAGGGGGATAAAATTATATATTAACTCCTTAGGCTGAAAACACTAGTGTCTATAAAATAAAAGGGATGTAACCCTCACCTTGCATTTTATTGGCAATCAGAGATGATGATAAATAACTATAAGACAACATGATGACTATTTTGATAATACACATACACACATTATTCATGAATAATGGGGGGCATCAATAGAAGACATTTGAAGTGGATAGAGATATTTTTGAGAAGGCCCGTTGTTAACAACACATTAATTCAAAATACAATCAATATCAAGTTTGTCTCTCTTCTTACCAGATTTCACCCAAGTTGCTTGTAACACATCGTGATAAGGATCGGGGCTTGCTGGCAGGTATATCGCCAGACTCAGCCTCAAGTCCTGTCGTCGTGAACACTTAGGAACCAGTGACTGTTGACAAATGAGTGAGTGTGTGTCCCCAGACGGCGCCAACTGAGCCAGCAGAGCAGTGACAACAGACAGCTCAGCATTTGCCCCACTTCCATAAACGCTGCAGCCCTAATCTCTGCCCAGATGACTTCACCTCCCCAGTCCTTTCACAGAGGTCTCCTGGGACACAGTGCACGCCTTGAACTACATGCTGCTTAACTGTACACCCAGAAGAGGTTTCCTTATTCTGCAGCAGATGCCCGTGGGGTAAGTTACAGGCCGCTGCCCTGGCATGGTCACCTCCATCGCAATGTGCACACTTTTGGGGGAGAACGGTATTCACTTCAGAAGGATCCTTGTAATTGATCAATATTTTAAAATGACTTTTGGCTCATGCCCACTTTGGAGAAACATTAAAATATTGAGCTTTTCTTTAGTGTTGTTGAAATTCAAACAGATGAACATATGGGAAGGGGAGAAAAAGAGAGAGAGCAGGAGGCGAACCATAAGAGATCTTAACTATACAGAGAGAACCGAGGGTTGATGGAGGGAGGCAGGTGGGGGATGGGCTAGATGGGCGATGGGCATTAAGAAGAGCACCTGCTGGGATGAGCCCTGTCCTGTGTAAGTGATGAGTCACCAAGTCCTATTCCTGAAATGCATGTCACACTCTATGTTAACTAACTAGATAGAATGTTAATAAAAATTGGGGAGAAAACAGCCAAAATATAGAAGATGCTGTGCTTAATAAAAAATCAAAGTAATTCAGCTCTGTGTATTTTTAGACTAACCATACTCCCCTACATACCCACTTCTATTCTAGAATTTGATGAGTTGAGCCTTTGCATCTGATATCGGGCCCAAAGTTCCAATTTTGGGTCCAAGGAAAATGTTTTTTGCACCACAAAAACTACAGTAAGCCATCTTAATCTTCTTTCTTCTTTAGTGATCATTTTCCCACAAAGAGATAATCTCTTGCTAAAGGGTTAGGAGGATTGAATGACATAACTATCTAAAAGAGCCCAGATGCTCAGAAAATGTTTACTGAATCTGAAATTCATTGGATTCTGTAACTACTTACTTTCTTTAAATGAACCTTTATGCATAAGTGCATAAATTATATAAAATGCATATGCAGTTGAAATGCTCATTTATTGATTTTAAAAAGTGGATGACCATTTCCCAAATTATGAGCTGTTTTATCTACAAAAATGCAGACTGAAAACATTTCTAGAATATTAGATATAACAGCTTGTAATTTGTTTGAAGATCCCTCAAGCATTTTTAAATCATCAATGCACGCCAATGATGTGAATAAAACAATATGCCATGAAAGATTTAAATATGTTTTTAAAATCATGTAAAAGTTGTGTAGTATTAGGTAAAAGGGCAACTGTAAATTTAAATGGTGTATTTTGAATCAGCACGGTGTGTAGAATCATTTCAGATCAATTTGTGCACTACAGAAATGCATGCTGGTTACTCAGCTGAATGTGAAAAATATGCATTATTTTGCCACTAAGATTTTACAAGGAGAATTCTACCTAGAAAAATGAGTCTAGAAAGTCATATGAATCTGCAAGTGTTGGGTCACTTAATTCAACCTCAGACTTTTGCTACTAATGTTCCTTTCCACTATGAATGTACTTTCCCGTGAATTCCTTCACTCTCCGAAACTACACGCAGTGAGAAACCGTGTTCTCATCTTTCACACTTGACGGCTCTGGGCAAGTGCATGACATTACGGAGTGGGTGGAAAGGGGAAACCACAGCAGAATTGGTGATAGTGAGCTGAGCTGATGGTGAGCTAACACATTTTTAGAGAGTTCTTAATGTGAATACAAGAACACAACACACACACACACACACACACACACACACACACGTAAAATAAAAAATATTGAATATCTCTTTGGAACAATGAGGACGAAAAGACAATTTTTTTGATGTAGGCATAAACTGCCAGTAAGCCTCTTCCAAAGGTACTCTGCCCTTGACAATTGGTCAATGAGAGAGAGAATTCAGTACTGAGACCCCAAATATCTAGATGAACAGATCTACCTTTTTTAAAACTCCTATTTCATATTCTTAAATTTGATAATACACACTACCATATCTGACCTAAAAAGAGTTGAAGCAGCAGAATGATTTGCTAATTTCAGTGGGCATTGCTGGAGCCTCCTCTACCTCTGAGTCCCTGTTTCCCCGTATTAAAATCCCAGCTCCTCTAGTCTCTGTATTTCAGGGAAGTGAACCCACCCTGGTAGGAGGATAGACCTCAGGGAGCCTAGGCCAGTTAGCAGGGGATATGTCTCCTCAGGGCCCTGATGTGGCCTTCTCACATCAAGTTACCACACTGTTCTGATTGTGGTCAGTGGCTGTCTGTGCATGTGGCCTAAGCTGGTCCTACCATAGGAAGTTCACAGCTAAGGTCCAAGAGCTGGAAAGAGAAGTCCTTCCATCCCTTTGGCTACCAGTGCAGAGCCATATGGTCCTTGGGCCCCAGCTGCCATGGTTCTACCAGGAGCAATGTCTCATGAGAAACCATTAACTGACAGAGCAGAGCTGAACGAATCCCACAGAACATGAGCCACACATCTGAAGAAATGAATCTCGGTCTCAAGCCAGGCCAGAATCCCCACTGTTAGGTAAGCCAATGGAGTCCATTGGCTGCATGTGCCAGTGCAAGCTGGGCTGTCTGGCAGTGGCTAAGAAAAACCTCATGAGCCACAAGTGACACGGCAGCCTCACGAAGATTGTTGTGTGACCTCCCCATGCCATTACTTGCTGGCAGATCAATCTCATTTGAATCCTTTCCCCCTTCCCCCTTCACACTAAATAACCAAACTTGAAAGGAGAATGAGCCATGAGAAAGACAAGCAGGATACCATAGTTGAAAATTCAATCCCCTTGGGAAAGATAGGGTGGCATTTACCACGTATTTCATAAGTGACATCCAGTGGGTCAGAAAACCTTGGAGGCTCCCGCTTCCCGCTCTGTGAGTCGGATTTAACAAACTCTGCAACTCTGACACTCAGTGTCCGGCATAGTCCCTGCCTTGTGGCACGTTACCTTAAGCATGTGCTCCTCATGTTTGTATTGTTTCTTTTGCTAAGAACTTCTTTGCATTAGTCCAAATGTTGTATTGAAACTGTTTACATGTATGTACTTAGTGATACATCTACTACTTTTCAAATTAGAATTTTTCAGGTCTAATTCCCATGGTTGTTTTCTTTTCTTTTCTTTTGAGAGAGAGAGAGCTCACATGCTCTTGTTTGTAAATGTGAGCACGGAGGGGCATAGGGGAAATGGAAAAAGAGAATCTTAAACAGGCTCCAGGCACAGCGGGGATCCTGATGTGGGGCTTGATCTCATTACCATGAGATCAAGACTTTAGCCAAAATCAAGAGTCAGACACTTAACCAACTGAACCACCCAGGCACCTTCTATGGGTGTTTTAAAAACAAATATGACAACACAGGAACATACTATGCTATCTGAAAAGTTCCATACAAATGCAAATGCTTTAAAATAGTATTTATTTTTATCTTTGGACTTCAGGATATTATAGGTCATTATAGTGTATAGTTTTTTCTTCCAGCAAAAGGACACTAGAATTTGGTAATATTGGTCAAGTTCAAGCCTTCTTCTTAATGAAAAATGATGTAAATTCTTCAATAAATGCATTTAAATAAATAATATGTATGATAATATGATTTCTCCCTATGTTAAATATATTAAATATTTCATTTAAAGTCAAATAAATATTGACTGCATATTCCATTAATACTTTTAATAGCTTTGGGAAATTTCCAAAGAAAGTCGGACCGTTTTCTCCTAAAAAAATAATTATTGTTTTATGTACACAGATATTCTCACCTATTAGATACACACTGAAGCTCTCTTACCTCTCATCAGATATGAGAAAAGTCAACTTAGTCCAATTTCTCCATAGGGGCAGAAGTTAGAAATAGACATGTTTCAATTAAATCTATATCATTATCCTTGGCATGTAACTAAAAAAACAGTGATTTAGAATTTTGATTTCTCATCTGCTAATGTTTGTGCAATTGTTGTTTACCCCAAGGGCACTGTGTGCACAAAACAATTCAGTATTACTAAAATGACTTGAATTACCTCGATTTCCTTTTCAGGAAATTCATCATAAGAGTAATAGTTGCATTAAAGAGTAATGAAAGGAAATATGATATTCTTGCAATACTCAAAAAGCAAAACCCAAAGCACATCTATCGGCTTATTAATGCCCTACTAGATGCACAATCCCACTAGGAGGCGATTTCCAAGCCAGTACCTTGTCCCTTTCTGCTCAGAGTCTAGCCCCTGTTTACACACTTCACATGCATACGAAGGACACACATGATAGCCCAGCCTGGTCTTGCCAAAATCCATTCCTGGAGATGTGGATTCAAAACTGGGGGAGGCTAGTCCACTTGTGTTAGGGACTGACCTAGGAAAGCAATCTTGGCAACTACAGGTATATTGTTTTTCAAACCGCTCACAGAGAATCTGAGAAAGCCTTGCTGCAGAGAGTCAAAGTAATGACCATGAATCTCACAGACATGTGGCTTCCTGAAGCATGCCAGTCAGGCCAGCTACACGGCGTCCTTCATGTCCACTAGGTGTCCTGATGCCCTGAGAGTGAGATTGCTGTGTTTTGTGCAATAGCTCAGAGCCTATCTGTTCTTAGTGTTCTCTCTCTCTGGACACTAAGCTACGGAAACATTCACAAAACGGCAGCAAAGAACGAGTAGAGATTTACTTCCTGAACCATGAATCTATGTGTCTTGGATCATTAACTTTCTTCAAGAGTTGTAAAGAAATAATAAGCAATGTGAGCAGAATATCATGTAAGAGAGGATTTTTTTAAACCAAAGGGTTATTTATTGTAGTGAAATTTGAGGAATAGTCACTATCACTTATTGGATATTGGCTCACTAGACCATTGTACCTGATTGTGATGGCATTTTGTAACTTTTTAGCTATTTTTCAGAAACATCTAAAAATCTGGGGGATTTAGGAGCACCTGGGTGGCTCAGTCAGTTAAGTGTCTGGTCCTTGACTTAAGCACAGGTCGTAATCTCATGGTATGTAGGTTCAAATCCCATGTCGGACTCTTCTGCTTGTTATTCTTTCTCTCCTCTCTCTGTCCCTCCCCCCTGCTCTTTCTCTCAAAAATAATACAAATCTGGTAAACTTTGTACAAATAAAAAAGTAGAATATAAAACGATAACTTTTCCTATGTATGTATTGGCATAGGAAAGTAATAGAATATAATAAATACCAGGGAGCTATTTCTGAGAAAGGGAATTACAGGTACAGTTTGTTTTCTTCTTTATATTTGGGAATCTTTCTACAAAAAGCACCCATTGGTTTTTAATAATAAAAATGGGATAGATGATCTGGTACAAATAGGTTTTCTGTTTATTTCACAACATAAAACCTACCTTGGTTTATATTCTCCAAATTCCAATAGATTCCAAACTTTAGAGCTGGCATCTAACTCTTAGGATTATGTGTGTGTGTATAAAATTTTGTATTTTATAATAATTTTAATTTATATATATTTTATGTGTTATATATTTTATATTAAATATAAGAATATTTTATATAATACCATAACTGGTCAATTGTTAATTATGTTTCCTAAGGATTATATCACTTTGTAATGACAGTGTAACGGTAGAACTTTCTTTACAGAAGGGAACCTGGGTGGCTCAGTTGGTTAAAGTGTCTGACTCCTGATTTGGGCTCAGGTCATGACCTTGCAGTTCATGAGACCAAGCCCAACATCCGGCTCTATGCTGACAGCCCCAAGCCAGCTTGGGATTTGCTCTCTCTCTCTGTCTCTCTCTCCACTCCCCTGCTCTGCCTCTTTCAAATTAGATAAATAAACATGATTAAAAAAAAAAAAAAGAACTATCTTTACTGAAAGAACCATTTTCAAATCTGTGGTTTTGCAATGGACATACTTGATACTTTGTCTAAGTTAATCTACTTTGAACACTTTTGGGTACATTAAGGTTAATATTACCACAATGTAAGGATCATTAAGCTATTTAAGTGTAAAACAATATGTAAAATACTGTCAGCATTAGCTCCCTGCTTTCTTAAGGAGAAAAACTAACAGTCATAAAAATATCTTGAATTTTAAGTCATTTGTCATAAATTGTCAGTAAGTGGATTTTGCATTTTCAATCCTTGAAAAGAGCAAGTGAAAAATAAAAATGCATTGCTCATCCGTGTAAAAGAATATAACACACATAAAAGTGCATTATCTTTTCCCGTTACATGAATCAATCACTTAACGAAATGATAAAAATGTATAGTAAGAAGGCCTTTTACAGTTTACTAGTTGTTTCCATTCAGTGAAATGGAAGCACCTTCTCCCCTTACTGGAGAAATGTGACATGAACACAGAAGAAATAAGGTAACCTGACGTGGAAATCAGGTTACACAGCATCTTCATTTGGAGTCCCATCTGCACCGTGTTAGTGAGGACTCTGCTACTACATGTGCTAAAAACCAACTCCAGGGGCACCTGGGTGGCTCAGTCGGTTGAGTGTCCGACTTCGGCTCAGGTCATGATCTCATGGTTCGTGGGTTCGAGCCCCGTGTCGGGCTCATTGCTGACAGCTCAGAGCCTGGAGCCTGTTTCGGATTCTGTGTCTCCCTCTCTCTCTCTGACCCTCCCCTGTTCACACTGTCTCTCTCTCTCAGAAATAAATAAAACATTAAAAAAAAATAAAAAAGAAAACGAACCAACTCTACTAAGGGGAGTGACAGATGACGGATATTCATTCTACATACTGTAACCAAACTGGGTGTATGAGGAAAGGAATAGGGAATCTCAAACAATATCAAATAAGACTAAAGACAGTTAAGAAAGTAATTGATAGGAAAAACCAAAGATAAATAAACATAAACATTCCATTAAAACAACATAGCAATATGAACATCCTATATATGTGTATACGCATATGTATATACATATACACATATATTTCCTTTTTCTTTATATATGTGTGTATGTACATATGTACACACATATATATCAGAGCATAACCTGATCAATAATCTTTTAATTGAGAGAAGAAAATGAAACAAGTACATTCGAAAATTTAGGAAAGGGAAGGGAAATTCTAATACAAACTTCGAATACATGTTTGTATACCTCTCTGTTTTAAATCTGTCAGTGAGAATATAATTCTTACTTATAGGTTTGGCAAGAGAGGATGAGCTCTTCTCTTGGGGAAGTAGGGATAGACTTTCAGGATGGAGAACTGTGTGAAGGAATTTAATCCTGTTACCTTTGAAAATGCCAATCTTATGAACTAGAATCAGGACCGCAAAGGCTATTCATTGTAAAACCTTATTATTTCAGTCCACTTCCGCCATAACGTTTTCCGAAGGGAATTAATTAGCCATTTTATCTCATCTGGAATACTTAAGTAGTCCCATTTACCTTTTCATTATTTACTTTATACCAGGATAATCAATTGAGTCTCCAAGTTCTGTCTTCTCTAGGTTCCAGAAGAGAAACATTCATGATGATATTTTCTCGTTCCACATCCACAGAATTAGGAAAGCCTTTCTGACTGAGCTGTCATGGCTCTTTCTTTCAGCAGGTACAGAGAATGATGGATGAAATGCTTTCTTTTCAGGGGACTGGTTGAAACAAACATACATCCAATCACCTCCTTCCTGGTAGAATGCTGTTTGTAAGGCTAGAACCACAGAAGCCTAAATGTGAATTGACAGTGAGGGAGAGAAGGTAGAAGGCACACACTTGAAGGGGCCATGGCCCAAGACCAGAGGACAGAGATGTATCTCCCAGCACTGGGAGAAGAGTGGAGGGGACCCATCCAGTCCCAGATGGCACTGAGAGTACACAACCACTTATGAGTCTGGCACGTGGATGAGCACTAGTGAATTCCCTGAACTTACGAAAAATGTTTTCTGGAGAGCTAAGCTTCAGGTGAGCTAGCTAACCGTGAAAGTCAACTTTTTGCTCACCCAGAGTTGCTGTAACAACAAACCATGGAGGCCCAGCAGAAAAAAATGCCACTGTCAGCCAAAGAGGCAGACATCATTGAGTGGAAGCCCCAAAATCCAAGGTCAGGGCATCCTGCAGACCCTGTCCTGGTGTCCTGCACAGAGCTCTCTTGTGCCATCAGATGAAGGAAAGAGGTCTTACTAATGACTCTGTGCAAAGGATTAGACAAGCCGGTGGTGGGAGTGATAGATAAGCAGGTTTCATTGGACTCCAGTGTATTAAGTAATATGTTGTATCCTGCAAATGTCACAGGAAAAACACGTATCCAAAGTGAAGGGGGATAAAGGATCTTAATACAAAGCTGATGGTTTCTATCAATATTAACTCTCACCAGTCAATTTATTGTGGAGGGCATTCTAGAGGACACGGCCTCTGACACTGTTTCAGGGATATTTGGAGTAAAATCTGCAGAAATTTTATGTAAGCTGCATACAAACTGAACAAGAGAGGTACTGAATCTATAACTACCTTTCTCAGAGAATTATACAGAAGTTATTGAAAGCAAAGTCACTGTAGATTTAAGATAGGCCTCCACTGTTTCTGATCTCCTAGGCAGAGCCACCTCCCCTTTCCACAAATGCCTTCAGTGCACACACACAGACACACACACACACACACACACACTCATTTCTCTGGAGGCCTGTGGCCAGGGTCAGCCTGGATAAGTGTAGGTCTTACCTGACATGGGATTGTTGATGTTTCATTTCCTGATACTTTAAGTGCTGTTTACCCAAAGCTTTCCTCACCTCTGCTTGGTTTTTATGTGGTACGAGTTTCAAAATACTGTCCCACTATTACGAGCTACTTCATGAATCATCCTCAGGTTCTGTTCATTCTCCTCCCCAGTTCTGTGGTCTTGTAAAATTCACATAGAAGCTGGAAGACTGTCCTATTTATTCCAAGACACGTGACTCTTCTCGAAGCTTGTTCTAATTGTACCAGGAGAGTCTAGACCGTGAATATCAGTGCTTATACCTTAATTCTCAGCCTCAGATACAAATTCAAAGGTGCATATTGATCTAACAGAGTGCATCTATCTCAATGAGAATGAATAAGCATGGACTTGACCTGAAGATCAATCGACTACAACTGAAAAGCTATCCGTACTCACAATGATAAGATGTGATGTTGAGCCCAGCCTAACAAGGTGCCCCCTACAATGCCTTACCAAAGAGGGGCAGTCACCCACAGCCCCTACTGGCAGCAGGGATAAGCATGGCTACTGTGATAATAAGCATGATGGATTGAATTTCATTAAAATACCAAGGAAAATCCTCCAAAATGATTCTTAATTAAATGGTCTCCAGCTAAGAGGCAGTCAAAATGTGAACTTTCCCTCCTTTTATTCAACTGAATGTCATATTGACTTCAAAGCCTATGGGGGGGCCTTTAATAACAATTCTTCCTATTTACATAGTTCTTTTCATAGGAGATCCATGCAGTGCTTTACAAATATCATCTTATTACCTCATACAGTGAGTCAAATACGGAGCTGAGGATAGGACACAAGACGTAGAACTCCCTGTCTAGTTCCATGTAAGCATGCAAAGTGGTCACCTGTTACAGGTGTGTTAGATGGGGAAACATAGTTTGATATAAATTCTTTGGCAAATCAATACCTTAACAGCACACAAAAAAGTAGGTGTCCATTAAACCATTCATTTCCAATTTTGAAAAAACAGCCATATTCATATTCTGATATCAACAACCAACAGTACATTATAGGACTAAATTATCTGATCACATAAATACCATCTTCTGGTGGCTATGTAACACTACCTTTTCAAGTAGCTAGCAAATAATTTCATTGAGTGCGTACTGATAAAATTGCTCAAACCTAATAGATAATGTATTAATCTTGTGAGTCCACAATGCATCAAACACAGTAGATTCCAAATATAGAAATTTCAGTATGTATATGCTTTTGTTCCTATGCCTCATTGTTGGGTGATTTTGCACATATTATACTGCTAACAGTATCAATAAAATCAGAATTTACCAGTTTCTCAATTTTGGATATATAAAAAGGTAAACTTGGACATTTCTTGTTAAGTTTTGATACCAACAATACTCAGTTTTCTGGCGATTTTTTTACTTTAAATAGCCATCTCACTTATCTTGACTTGATCATATATTTCATAAGGAACTAGAAAACATTATTTCTAGGTATAAAGTTATAATAGAAAAGGTTTGGTGAAAGGAGCCTTTCTGAGATATTTCTTGGACATACTCTTGGAAAAATTTAAAGTTCCATATGCACTATTATGAATATTTATGGTCCATAAATGTTTCAAAAGCTGAAGAACACATCCAGTAAGGTCCTTGTAGTTCAGAAAACAGAAACTGTGCCTGGGAAATAATATGTTCAAGGCAGGCTTTTGTTTTGCTTCCTGGTCACATGAAACTGTGCACAGTGCATCTTTGGCTACAATTATTCACATATCTCACATCTTTCTCCTATTGACATGTTAGTGGCTTCAAGCTAATTCCATAGGGATTTCTTCAATGGAGTCCCAAAGTCACTATTATGGTATCTCAATTACTAAAATCACTGTATGTTTATATGAATGATTAATACCATGATGTAGGTTTGAAGGAAAATCTCCGTTCAAGCACTGGCTACATCTGTTATCACACCCCCATCCTTTCAGGATTCGGCCCTTATTACCATATTAAACATAGTGCAGAAAAATTTAAAAAAAATTTTTTTAATCCCTGGGGTTAGAGAAGAGAATGCGCTAGAAGCATGACTGAAGTTCTAAGGTGAGGACTCACAAGCACTGTGGGGTCCCTGGATCTATTTCACACAATTTCCTTATACATTGAAACCTTCATTACAAAGTTCATAATTTAAGGTAACTATTACAGCATATGTATTCCTCAACATAGTACATTATTTCTTTCACTCTGTAACATTTTTTAAACTTTTTAAATGTCTTTTTTTTATTTATTTCTGACATAGAGACAGAGCATGAGCAGGGGAGGGGCAGAGAGAGAGAGGGAGACACAGAATCTGAAGCAGGGTCCAGGCTCTGAGCTGTCAGCACAGGACCCAACGGGGGATTCAAACTCACAGATGATGAGATCACGACCTGAGCCAGTCAGTCACTTAATTGACTGAGCCACTCAGGCACCCCTAACTTTGCAATATTTTAGAGCTGTCAAAATTTCTAGTCCAACAAGAATATCATAAAGACACATCACACTGGGATTCTCCCTTGCCTCCAAGTTCTGAGGAAAGGTATGCAGCCATATAGTGACCTATTTGAAGTAAAAAGCTATGTAAACACTCAAACAGCTGCTTCTCACTTTCTCGATTTCTGCACAAATTATACTGAAGGGTGTTGCTGACATTTTTGGAGTTCCAAGTGATCAAAGAGGCAAAACTTTGCAGAATTTGAGGAAATATCATGATCTTTATTTTTAAAATTAGTCTTGGATAGTAGATTAGGATTTTTGTGTGACATTTCCTGAAACATTTTTAAAAGTTTATTTAGTTTTGAGAGAGAGAGAGAGCAAGCTCACAAGCATAGGAGGGGCAGAGGGAGACAGAGACACAGAATCCAAAGCAGGCTCCAGGCTCCGAGCTGTCAGCACAGAGCCCAATGAGGGGCTCAAACTCATGAACTGTGAGATCATGACCTGAGCTGAAGTCGGACACTCAACCGACTGAGCCACCCAGGCACCCCCATAGAAAATTGGATCTATGGCATGATAGTATATTCCCAAAATGGTAAATTCTAAATTGAGAGATTATCTATTAGCAAGCATGCTTGTCCCTAAATCATGTAAACAGAGTTGTTACCACTCAAATTAATCCCAGATTTGTAACACGACTTTACAAATTGAATAATTACACTGGGAAGTCTTTTATAAGGATCCGAAATCTTGAAGTTATCATTAAATATTTTATGAAATGTGCACCTTTAAATAGACTTCTTTAAATACAACTTTTTAAAATTTTTAAGACAGAATAAAATTGCACATGGCATTTCAACTGGGAGAGAAGGGGAGCTAAGGAATCAAAGAATGTTACCAAAAGAAACTGCAATCAGCAGCAAACTCATAGTGATGTACTGCTAAGCAGAAATTAAACTGGAAAGCCAACTTGTCAGCAGAATGAATAGGGGATAGTCTGAATTTCAGCGGTAAGCCTTACTTTAATTTTCTTCCCTGATAACCTTTAGCACAGGCTGTTATTTCAAAGTCACTCGGCCGACTCGCCTAGATAGACACCTATTTCCAAAGGAACCACCTTCTTGCAACATATTTAGTAATTATATTCATCTTGATAACATCCTCCTTGACAATTTTATCATTGATGGAACTCTCAGCCTGTGAAGGTGATTTGGATTTTCCCCCCTTCTGACCTTATGTTCTGTGACGAGCGCTCTGTAGAGCAAATACCATTTGTTATGTTATCTCAGGAAACTGCTGCACCTCTTCCCAGGAACTGCAGAAAAAATGCTTTTTTTTTTTTTTTCCTTAAAGTCCATCTCTGCCCGTCAAGTCTGCTTTAATGGAGTGGATGGAAGGTCCCTCGCCTCTTTCAACGTTGCTTATTTTCAAACCGATTTCAGTGGGGTCTAGGCAATATTGGGATCGTATGGTCATCAAGCAGAGGATTGGAATTTTAAGCGTTTGACCGTTAAATCATTGTTGGAATCCAACCACAACAGAGAAAGTTGAAAAGGTTTTAAATCAACGAGTGTTTTCACACTTCTCAAACATGTTCGTACAATTTGGCAGAAAACATGAACTTTGCGGACCTTTGGTCCTCACTCCCGATAATCAGTTCACAAAAATGAACTACCCCTGTTCTTTCTGACATTTCCCTAAACCCACCCACAGAGGCCACTAGTCCACCAGGGGTCAGCCATTCCAACCCGACCTTGGCAATGGCAAAGCGAGGTCCCAACTGCCAGGCACACCCGCCATACAGCTCAGTAGCCTCAACTCTATCCATCACTTCCCTCTTTCTCTCCCTGGAAAAGAGCAGCCCCTACCCTGGACCCCTGGAGGGAATCACTGTGTCTGATGTCAACCACGTCCCCTTGAAGGCAGTTGGCACAAGTCGAGTTTCAACACATATGTTAACGAGGCATTAATTCATTAATAAACTTGTTTCAATACTGCCACCAATCAAAATATGACACCTAGGTGGCTCAGTTGGTTAAGTCTCTGACTTTAGCTCAGGCCATGATCCGAGGGTTCATGGGTTCGAGCCCTGTCAGCACAGAGCCCTCTTCATAGCCTCTGTCCCCCCATCTCAAAAATAAATAAACTTTTAAAAAAATAATAAAATAAAATAAAAATACTACAGTGAAGATGGGATGTGATGAACTCCTGAGTTGTCATCTGCTGCCTTCCCTGTCACTTGATAGATTTAGCATGAGGGCCTTCTGCCCATTACCTGACGAGCCTCATGGCTAGTCAACAAGAGTTTTAGAATTGGAAATACACACTTCCAAGGAACATTCTTAACAATCATGAATACAACCATATTCCTTATGCTAATCACTAACAATTCTTTAAGGCAGAATTTCTTGTCTATTTTGAAGAGTGAAAAGAAAGAATATCATTTTGAGAAACTCATCAAGGGAAATTTAAAGAACACATAAAAGAAGGAAGTACTAAAGAAACAAAATCTCAGGTACTACTTCCAGAACACGAGTCCTCTTGTCTCACTACATTTCAGAGTAGTGGGGCTGCCCCGTGGGGTCACAGGCGTGCTGGGCATGTGGACGCTGAGGCAGCGAAGAGACACAGCACTCAAGAGGCAATGGTGGATGGGGACGCCTGGGTGACTCAGTCGGCTAAGGCTCTGACTCCTGATTTTGGCTCAGGTTATGATCTCACAGTTTGTGATGTGGATCCCTGCATCAGGTTCTGAGCTGACAGTGTGGAGCCTGTTTGAGAGTCTCTCTCTCTCCCCACCCCCTCTCTTTTTCTCTCAAAAATAAGTAAATAAGCATTATATATAAAAAGTTTAAATATATATATAAGGTTTAAATATGTAACATATTCTGCACAGAAATCTCACGAAGAAGAAGAAGGATGAGGAGGAGGGGGAGGGTAGGAAAAGTAATGCTGAGTTGAAGAAAAGGCATCAGCCAGATAAAAAAGATGCGGGAGAGGAAGGTCAGAAAGAGTGTGGTCATCACAGGGAGAGCATGTCCAGAGTCTCTAAGGCGGAGCAAGACACACTGATGAACCATGTGGGGTCAGTAAAGCTGCAGCAGAGGACAGGTCACCAGCTGTTCCGCTTCACCAGAGACTGTCCCACTTCTAAGACTGAAAGCCCTCAGTAATCTGCAAATCAGAATGACCTCCTATCAAACATATTATTCCCTATCAATTTTTAAATTGGCCCTCTTAGAGTTCCCAAGTCAGTCTGTAAGTTTCCACCACAGCAGACCTGAATCCTTCCCCTGTAAAATGACCTATGCTAGAGAAGACTCCACCATTACCTTTTTAGTTAAGTGTTTAAGTGCTAACCAAATTCCACAGCTTTGTACTATGGACATTGGACCAAACCAGGCTGGGTCATCTGTCTTCTGTCCCCTGTGTTCGTGGAACAGAGAGCATCCCTGTAAAGCGATGTAGAGACTTTTTAAAGTTTGTTTATTGAGTGGGAGGAGAGGGAGAGAGACAATCCCATGCAGGGCTTGATTCCACAACCCTGGGATCATGACCTGAGCCAAAACCAAGAGTCGAACACTCAACCGACTGAGCCACCATTGGTGTCTTCTGCCCAGCCCGATGTAGAGACTTCGGTCCAGCCACAAACTAATGCTAGATGTTGCAATATCACCACCAGGCTTTTCTCACCCTGCTCTTCAGAAGTTCCTGACCCCCACTGGGACCTCTGGGTCTCAGGGTGCTGCTTCGCCCTCAAGTTCCTCTCATTTCTCAGCTAGGATTTGAATATTCCAGAATGTGAGAGCCTCCGCTCAGTCCTGGGGCCATGTTGATGGGCAAGAGAGTCTTAGGCTCCCCAGAGCATGTTCAGGCAGCAGCGGGTGAGGAGGGAAGAGGAAAGCGGCACAGCCAAGGCACTGCAGAACTGTGGCAGAGCTGTGGCACGGCACCCTCCAGCCACATGAGATGCCCTGTGAGCCTAGTGGAGAGAACGTTTGGGGAAAGGGGGTCCTAGTGGCTTGGCCTCAACTCTCCTCACTTTCTCAAGCCCTTTGACACCATTCCCTGCTAATTCTTTAGGAAAGCCAATCTATGCTATCCCTTTTCCTTACATTTTTATGGTCATCCCCTTTAATCTTACTGATTTTTACATGTATTTTTTAAATTTTTAATTCGTTTTTGAGAGAGAGAGAGAGAGAGAGTACTAGTGGGAGAGAAGCAGAGAGAGAGAGAGAGAGAGAGAGAGAGAGAAAGAGAGAGAATTTGAAGCAGCTCCAGGCTCTGAGCTGTTAGCACAGAGCCCGACGTGGGGCTTGAACCCATGAACCACGAGATCATGACCTGAGCCAAAGTCGGGCGTCTAACCAACTTAGCCACTCACCTGCCCCTGGACGTATTTTAAATATCTTTAAATATATCCAGAGTCAGATTGAAGGCAAGCTGCTGCAATTTTCTCTTTCTTTTGAATCTTCTCAAATGTGCTATCCTTCACATTTGCATCCACTTTCTCAGCATTTATTCTCATTTTTTACCTCTTTTTTACATTTTAAATTCCAATAGATCTAGTATATGGTGTAATACTAGTTTCAGGTGTACAATATAGTGCTTCAGCACTTCCATACACCACCTGGTGCTCATCAAGCAAGTGGGGTTCTTAGTCTCTATCACTTGTTTCCCCCACCACCCACCCACCTCCCCTCTGGTGACCATGAGTGTGTTCTCCAGAGTTAAGAGTCTGTTTCTTGATTTGTCTCTCTCTTTTTTCATTTGCTCTTTTTTGTTTGTTTGTTTGTTTGTTTGTTTCCTTTTTTTTTAATTTTTTAAATGTTTTAAAACTTTAAAAAAAATGTTTTATTTATTTATGAGAGAGAGAGAAAGACAATGTGAGCAGGGGAGGGTCAGAGAGAAAGGGAGACACAGAATCTGAAGCAGGCTACAGGTTCCAAGCTGTCAGCACAGAGCCCAATGTGGGGCTCGAACCCACGAACCGTGAGATCATGACCTGAACTGAAGTTGGACGTTTAACCAACTGAGCCACCCAGGCACCCCTGATTGTTTGTTTCTTAAATTCCACATTTGAGTTAGATCATACGGTATTTGTCTTTTCCTAAACGACTTACTTCGCTCAGCGTTATACCTTCTAGATTCATCCATGTTGTTGCAAATGTCAAGATTCCATTCTTTCTTATGCCTGAATAACATTCCACTGTAGACAGAAATCACCTTTTCTTTCTTAATTCGTCTATTGCTATGCATTTGGATTGTTTCTCTTCTTTATCCATTCATATATCACTGGACACTTGGGTTGGTTCCATATTATGGCTATTTTAAGTAATGCTGCAATAAACATAGGGGTCATGTATCCCTTTGAATTAGTGCCTTTGCATTGTTTGGGCAAATACCCTGTAGCATTTATTCTCTTCAAACCTTCTAATTACTGACTTCTCTTTCCACGCTAATAGAAGAGATTATAGTTATCTTCAAAGATTCCCAATGACTTCTATACTGCCCATGTCATTTCATAAGTACAGCATATGAGCGGCATCTTGGTCAAATTTTCCATTTCCAGAGTTTTTGCACTGAGACGTGTCTTCCAGATTATAGTCAAGAAGGCGTACCTAAAGCACCACACCCACCTCATTTCTGTGGTATTTCCCCACAGCCTTCATGCCACCACTTTAACAGATCCTGTGGCCAAGCTCCCCTGACTTCTTCAACATTGCCTTTCCCTGCTCATCTTCTTTTTGGAACTTCCCTGTTTCCCCCAGCTGGTTTATTCATCACGCTCAAACACGGCATCTTCATTGTGACCACCATGGCTTGTCCAGGGCTGAGCTGTTTACACTGAATGCATGTCCCCTTTCTTTCTCTGAATTCCCATAGCTCTTTCCTTTCCCATATGCAGCATGCCTTTCATGTGGAGGCATTTCCAACAGCACCAGTCCGTGGGTGCATTTCTGGGATGCACAACCATCATTGGTACCCTCTCATTCTGCCTTATTTCTTCAGTTTATATTTGCTGTGGTAGATTGCATAAGATCAAGGAGTGTCTCACTCATCTGAATTTTCCATTCACATAGAGTATTCATGTACATATTATTTGATTTGAAAATTTCAACTACTCATCAGTGACAGGTGATATCTGTTCAGATCCTATGTTGACTTGATTATTATTTTTATTACTTACCTGGTTCCCCTCAAATATTTTTGCCTGGATACTTTCATTTTAAAATGATCAACAAGTCATCATCCAGATTAGTGGCCCCCATTTCTTTGAGTATAAGAACTCCTTTGCATGTGTCATAGTGAATTATATTTTAAATTATAACAGGATCTATTTAGAAGCCATTAATCAATGGTTGGAGACTTGGGTTCTAGAGGAAACACACATACATTTCATCCTGACCTGTTAATACATCTCTATCTTAAAAACAGTGATTTTAATATTACCTAAGTCATGATCAGTTCATGAGGCTTAATGAGAGATAATGCACATACAGTTCTTAGCACATGATAATCACTTGATGAACGACTGATCCCTGGATATCCAGGATATTTGTAGAAGCTAGAGAATCACACATGGGTGGAAGTGAATTCCTCCTTACCACACTGATTTAGTGTACAGCACTTTCACAATTTCCCCCTTTGTTCAGCTTCTTTGTTACTGGTGTCTCTTCCCATCTGGACCAGAACTCCACGTGTGTTCTATCAGTAGTGCTGAGAACAAGGTCTGGTGTCTGACGTCATTGCTAAATGACTAAGTGGTTGACAGGTGAATCTGTGACAATCCAGAATTGTCAAATTCCATTCCATAAGAATCTCAAAATGTAGGCATAAAGAGAATGATAAACTCAGCTCTGGAAGGTGTGACTTAAAAACTCAGAGAGTCCTCCTTATCCTTGGAACATAGGAAAGAAACTTTCAAGAAGGGCCTTAGTAGGTACATAGACATAGGATGAAAGTAGGGGTGTGTGTGGGTTCTACCCTGACAAGTATTTGTGATGCAGCCATTGCTCCAACCCCTGCTGGCCATCTCGTTGAAGTGTCAGCAGATGAGTTTGTTTTAGCATGCTCCTGTTTGTTAACACAGGCAGGACCGGTGATGTGAGATTTGGCAGCTATTACATATGATGTATTCCTTTGACTATAGGTGCGATTCTATGTCCTGTACTGTTTACTCAAGTGGGGAATGTTGACCAAAAAAATTAAGGTATCCAGGTGACCACTGACTAGGGCTCAGCCAATAAGTTCAAATTGTGAGGCAAAAGGTGATTTAATATGGAAAGATATTAGTGGCTGGTGACATTATTTCCCTGGACAATTTTAATTACCAGACATAAGAGTCCTGAAATATGAGGATGACTTAATAGCTCACAGTGCAGCACGGACGCCTTAGTCATTTGGCATAATAAACTGTGATGAGATACAAATACATTCTCCAGGCAGCAACACACTCAGCCTTAATTCCATAATTAGTAAATTGCATAATATTTGCAACTTCTTATGTAAGATGTAAAAGAACATCCTGAGTTTGAGAACAATGTAGACAGCTAATCACATTGAAAATCTTGGCCTGTCACTGCAAATAGTGATGCTGAAGTCCAAGTATTCAATCCCATCTGCAACTGTAACCGAACATTTAATATGCACATAGAAGGAACAAGATTATGGAATGGTTTGATCAAAATAATAAGAAAAGTTTCAAAAGTAAGTTAAATACGAACTATTTTCCAAATCTATGGACACTCTCGGTTTGAACGCTTCCTTTGGCCCTCTTAAATAAAATAGAGAGAAAATGACACTGTATATCACAAGCTCCATGACATCCACTTATTTAAATTAATATAACATCTGATTCTTCATTAGTATTACAAATCCAATGTCAGCTTGAGCAGATGTGTTGAGCATTGTCTAAATATTCTTTCAAAGGTTGTCCATGATGGGACCATAAGCCCATAGATGAGAGTGCTTGTAAAATGTGAAATGGCATAGTTTTCCTAAGTTCTGCTTGTCCCAAAGTTCTTAATAAGTATTGGTTTTTTGAGATAGGGACACAGGGACCCTTTTTGAACATTTGCTTATATCTTCTCTTATATCCAGAATTTGCACATATATAATAGTTGTAGGTGATAACTTGAGAATTTTGCTTTCACGGAGTACCGTATGTGTGCATAGCATGTGTGGTGTAAGGTGTTTATTGTATAAGCGGTGTTTGTGTGTGTGTGTCTGTATGCATGTGTGGTGCAGTGTGAGGTGTGTGTGAGCACTGTGTGTAGTGTGAGGTGTTTGCTATGCATGTGGTATTTGTGAAGTGTGTACATGCTGTGTTGTGGTTGTTGTATGCACGGTGTGTGTGGCGGGGGGAGGGGACAGTTGATAAACTGAGGCACTGGGCACAGGCATGCCTGTAACTAGCAGAGGGCTGGGACTTAGTGGGAGGTACTTCATGAACCCTCTAGTTTTCTGATGCTCATCTGAGCCACCTGACTGTGCACTTCTTTGAGAGAAGCTCCTTGTGCAAGCCCTTCATACACCACTCTTCCCATTTCTGAGCACAGAACACATACTTGGTCTGCAACGGGCCAGCAGTTGGCAGCCTGCAAGCTGATAGCGGACCAAACAGCACCTGCTATTCTGTATGTGTCCGGAGGAGGCACTATACACGCATCTCTGTGGAAAGCAGAGAGCTCCTAATGGAAAGTAGCCAGATAAGCAGGGGAAGTAAAACAAAATACAGTCTGTGCTGCCCTAAGGGTGAAGTCCAGACTTAGGAGCCTCAGATGTCTTTTGGTGGGGAGATGAGATGACTGTCTTTTCACTGAACTGCAAGCGTTGCTATTGAATCATTCTGAATACCAGTGCCAATTGTCCTACAATTTGTCAATATTGGTGTGAGGGTCACTCACTTCTTCTTTCTAACCTTAAAAAAGTTCATCATATAAAAGCAGTTATTGGGGCGCCTGGGTGGCTTAGTCAGTTAAGCGTCCGACTTTCGCTTAGGTCATGATCTCGCAGTTCGTGGGTTCGAGCCCCGCGTCGGGCTCTGTGCTGACTGCCGCTCAGAGCCTGGAGCCTGTTTCAGTCTGTGACTCCCTCTCTCTCTGACCCTCCCCTGCTCACGCTGTCTCTCTCTCTCTCCTGTAAATAAATAAAAATATTTTAAAAATAAAAGCAGTTATAGCTCCTTGTAACCTGAAATGGTGTGACTTTTCCTTTTAACCTGAAAAAGCCTAACCAGTTGGTTTACCTCAATTCTGCCATCCCAGTCTTAAACGCTGACACAATCCAGACTCCAGTGTTACCAGCCAACCAACACTAGTTGGCATCACACGCCTTTCCTACCCACAGAAGTGCTTTGTTGCCATCAGTTGTGTCTTTGAACAACTGAACACTGTCCACAGCACCGGGAACATCTTCCTTTAGTGAGGACATCCTGCCAGATGTCTAGGCTTTTGTTTTTCCATCGCTCAGTCGGTGATTTGTAGGACACCATATTTGGCAAGATTAATTCTGTTCTTTACTCTGGCCCCCAAAGCCCGCTCAGTGCTTATGGTATTCAAATACTTCCCTTTTCTTAAAGGGTAACTTCAATATGGTCTGTCTTGGATTTCACCCATTCTCTTCTGCTTCTATACCAATACGATCTCTGTTTTAAGCAGAATGCTTTACTCTGCCCCTAATGCTTCATATAAAATTGCCTCAAAACCCTAATATCTGAGAACAGCTGCAACTCGTCCCTCTTGCCGATCACTGTCCTTCAGGGTCCTGAAGCCCTTGTCATGACCCAGATTAAATACCATCTTCTATAGAGTTTTACCCAAATCCATTTGTCCTAGCAATGGTCAGGGCTGTCCATCCTACACATATCCTCTGCAAGATTGTCCTTGTATGCATATATTTTCCCCTAATTTAACTGGCAAATATATAAACCTAAGAGATCTAGTTACCTCTATTTTGTAAACATCCTCAGATTCTTTAGGGAATCACAACACCTAAACCACTCATAAATATACGCTATGAACATGTCTTTCTAACTAACACATTTTGCTGATTAAAAAATATCTCCTCAAAAGTTTGTACTCAGTGAAGCGGGAATACACATAAAGAGAAAAACTATAGCCTGGAAAAGAAAAGGAGAAAGAGTAATCAGGAAATTAATTTTTGCCAGTTGTTTTTCAATAGAACCATGGATAATAATTTTCTGTATTAAAACTAAGAATAAAGAAATATTTATCATAGCTGTTTATGAGTACTGTGACATTCTAATAATCCCTTTCGTAAAAATGAGAAAAGATGCCTCTATATTTTATGCATACTTAATTTCTTTCTTGGCTGACTTTCTAAAATCTTATGCAGTACACATACTGTGAGCATCTCAATCAAAAATCTTATTGATTTCCATTCTTTTATCAGTTAGAATCAAATTTATATGCTTCCCTTCATATAATTGCTTTCCTCAATGATGGACTTGAACATATTTCTCAAGAAATGTAAATAAAATAGAAGGGGTATCTAATAGTACTAAATTTGGAATTACATAAACACACAGTACAATATCTTACGAAGTATCATTCTTGAAAGAGGTGATCAATATAATTCAAGGTGTGATCTAACATGTTTAAACCTTGCCACTGTGATATTAAAAATTAGGATATGTAGGCTCATAGGAATTACTGATTATTTAGAAATTAAACCACGATACTTCTACAGATAGTGATCTTTCTACTTCTATTATAATTCTCCTACTTTAAGTTTAGACTGGAAATAATAAGTGAATAGA
This sequence comes from Proteles cristata cristata, assembly GCA_017311185.1. Taxonomy (NCBI): domain Eukaryota; kingdom Metazoa; phylum Chordata; class Mammalia; order Carnivora; family Hyaenidae; genus Proteles; species Proteles cristata. The sequence goes on from JAESUZ010000823.1 coordinate 976,278, forward strand.
CCTCGGAGGTCTAGATCAGAAATATTTCCTATTATACCTTTCTGTTTGATTTCTTCAGAAGGCTGAAAAAATAATTTCAACACGTAGCCACATACTTCTTGTTTTACTATTTTCCTTTCGCTTTACTTCCGTGAGGAAAATGAATGCCTGAAGGAGATAAACTCGTGCCTTCTAATTCTTTTCTATTTCTGTCCACTCTCAGCCTCATGCACTAGGTACTCAGTACATGCTGAATTAAATTTCAGAATTTCCAGATATAATATGATGTATTTGAACATCAATATGCATTGGCTTGGCTTTTCTTATGTTCAACTTTATTATTTCCATAAAGGATAAAAATGCAAAGCAAGTTAAAGATCTGGAGAGCAAATGCAAAAAAATAAAAAGAAAGAAAAGAAAAAGAAAAAGAAACAAATGCCTTTAGGATCTTAAAACATATTTGGTGAAATATTAAGACATGCCAGATAAGAATTTAGAACATTTTAGACCCATGTCATTATCCCTGGACATTATTTTTCACCTCCCAGAGAACTTATTGTGTTAATTTCTATATTCTTTGAAAGAAAAAGAGTACATCAGGATTGGTTTGTCGGGGGTACACATGATGCTTGCTCTAGTTTTAGTGTCCAAACCATGCAGAGAGGGAAAGGGGGTTAAATACTCTTGGCCATGCAGAGGGGGAAAAGGGGTAAATACTCAAAGTAAGAACAAGAAAGGGCATTTTTAACATATAACAGGATGTTTTAGAAGATTAATATCACATTTGAGTACATATGGTAGGATTCAAACAAGACAGGTTGGGATTCTATACCTCTCTCATGATAATACATGGCTTCAGTCTTTCCATCCCGCTTATGGTAGAATACAGACAGCCACAAAGGAAATACTGTGTTGAGTGCAGAGTTCATTCCCTAATAAGTAGAGAAGCTTCTACTATGGCACAAAACTATGACATCCGGGAAACAGTCATAAAACCAAAGAAATTAGAGAGAAGATCTCTGCTTTTCTACCCAAAAAGGTGAGACTCCAATTTGGACAATATTTTAGGCTATGTGCTGCTGAAGCCAGCACCAGGTCACCGGAGGGGAGGAGGCAGCGGGGCTGAAATAGGTGATGGGGATTAAAGCGGACACTTGTCGTGATGAGCACCGGCTGACCTGTGGAGGTGTGGAATCTCTACACTGTAAACCTGACACTAATACTACAGTGTATGTGTTAACTGTACCAGGATCCAAAAAATTTTTGAAAGCCCACAAATTTGGTGGGTGATTACAAATTGAGATTAATTGCAGAAACAATTTCTTATTTATTGTTATGCTATTAAGAAATATAATAAATATTTCAAAACTTAAATATTACTTATTAACCTGCATATTTACTTTATTTTGCTCTTCTAAGGTTTTAACTTATAAATGTGTAGGTTTCCTTTATGACAGCTCATTGCCCAATAACCACGTGAATATTTATTAAATTCATAAAAATTAAAATATGCATGCTAAAGTAAACACATGACTAAAAGAGAGCCAAGATGTTTCAAATGAGGAAAAATCTAAGTATGGTTTGCTAAAGGTTCTAATTAATATAGTAATTGAGGCTCAATGGAAGATGGAAGTAAAAGATTAGGTCTATTCCCCCAAAATGGAAAATAGTTAAAACATAAAGGGAGTACATCTATAACTATATCTATATATCTATATGCATGTTGTTTGAAACCTCATCAAACTATACCCTTGGAATGGGAACATTTCATTTTATATAAATTATACATCAATAAAAACCAGTTAATGAATAAAGGGGAAGGTCAGCTCTATAAAAATGAGTAGAAAAAGTGGGAAACAGGTAATAACAAAAGTGAGAGGAAAGGTTGCTAAGGAAGAATAGAGCATTCACGGTGCAGGTACACAGAGAACAGAATGAAAGTATTCAATGTACTCACTGCATTGAGAAACATTTGCAGAATATTATTTTGGGTATGAAATTATCCCCGGTCAGATTCAAGTACAAGCAAAAGCAGGACTTAACTGGAACCAGGGTAAATGTAGACCAAGTGTAAACACACAAACACTCGCTGGGTGAGCTCAAGGGTGCAATGAAGTGTGCAGTTAGAACTCTGGTGGAAAGTCTCAGAGAGCACAAGACCTCAGGAGGCTCTCTGCCCAGGATCAGAGCTGAGGGGCCAGAGACCCGGTCCCTCCTGGCCCTCAGGTCCTCTTCCATGCTGCTGGCAAACACCCACACAACGTGATATTTCCTTGGATGCTTCTACTTGAACTGTGCTTAATAAGAATTGACTATGCCTTTGTCCATGCCCCAAGGTACCTGGTCATGTGACCCCAGGACACTTGATCATATGTCTGGGCTGCTCCTTCAGTGTCCGGTGGGGAGGTACATCCACACACCCCGTCTCCAAGTGCCCAGCACACGGCATCCCGCTGGCCCACAGAAGGCATTGGGCAAGCACAGATGGTCAACACTTGAAGAACCAACACAGGACTGCTTCTCATTCGAGAAATAGGTACTGAACTCAACACTATCAGATTCTGTGCTAGGAACCAATGAGGATAGACATGAACATGATGTGGGTGAGGAGTAAATATCTTTCCTCTGAAATCCTCCTTTTCCCTTAAGAAGAAGAAGGAAGGGGACGAGGAAGACGAAGAGGATGAGGAAGAGGAGGGAGAAGAAGAAGGTGAAAACAAAGGAGAAGGAGAGGCAGAAGAGGGGGAGGGGAAGAGGGAGAAGAAAAGTGCAACATGTTGGTGATTCACAAGATTGTCTCTTTTTCTACTTTTTAACATTTGTTTACTGAAAGAAGATTTGGAAAACATTGGGTTAAGATTTACAGAAAACATAATCTCAGAATCTCCTCTGGATGAAGAACCCCATAAAACTCCATCAAGAATCAGTGTGTCGCACTATCTCTCAGACCCGGATGGTCATAGGTCTGTCTGATTGGATTATAAATCTGTGTTAGTTGACCTCCCATTTGAAGGAACCATTCCAAGAACCCTTTTGCGCAAAGGTTTGAATGAACAATCTTGCCAAAAAAAAACTTGAGGGAGATGACACCTTGCAGATCAAACTACAGAAATCCAAAGAGCCTCATTCATTCAGTTAAAACATTTTTAATAACATGAAAAATAAAAAATATTTGTGAACTTAAGAATTGATAAGATATTTATGAATTATGAATAGATTGCATAGGAGGCTATATATACTGCCTGTTACAATAGGAACCTTATTACTAGTCAACAGCAAATTTAAAATAAAAAATAAGTGTCGCAAGAAACATTTTTAGCAAACACTAATACAGCCACATGTCTTATGCCAGTAACTAGAATGTTCTTTCATAGGGAATTTCTTATCTATTCTGAGGAGTGAAAGAAAGAGAATCCTTTCCAGAAAACTGCTGAAAAGCAAACTGGATAATAATTCAGAGATTCATCATATCTTCTTTCCCATTAGTAACTGATAGTGGTATCAAAACAAGGGTATTAGTGTCACTTGAAAATATCTACGAAGTTAACTGTGCATTTTGATAATAGATTACAGAGTTTAAAAAGTATTTTCAAATGAGAAATTTATAATATGATCTCAAAATACAATTTTTCTATACGTGCTACCAGAATGATTGTTTGATAGTGAAAAAACAGGTTGACGTTTTTTATTTCTGCTGGTCTCATTTTATGGTTATCTGAGTTATTGTATGTCATTTGTAATTTGCATTCAAGTGATGTGGCTTATTATATCACATCATTTCGATGCAAAATGGGTCAGATAGTTTTCCATAGAAGAAGTTGGCCTTTTATTCTCTTGCCTCCGTACTGTAAGCCAGTGGTCCTAGATGGTCGGTGCATAGTGGAAGGGTGTGCAAAGGAAAGTGCACAGTGTGTTTATCTGAATCACCTGAAATATGCTTCCAATACACCTTGCTCCATATCCCCTTCCAGAAGGACCTATATTTCTCCATTGAAAGAAGTGGCAATTTCAGACTAACAATTTCTACATATTTCCAGAAAAGTAAATCTTAAGATCAAGTAACAATAAACTTGGGTTTCCTATGGTCTTCATTTACAATATTCTTTTTTTAAAAAATATATCAATGTGGAGCCATGAGGATGGCTCAGTGGACTGGACATCTGACTCCTGATATCAGCTCAGGTCAAGATCTCATGGTTTGTGAGATGGAGCCCCACATAGGCCTCTGTGCTGACAGCCTGGAGCCTGCTTGGGATTCTCTCTCTCTGCCTCTCTATTTGCTCCTCTCCAGCTTGCTTGCTTGCTTTCTCTCTCTCTCTCTCTCTCCCTTTCTCTCTCTCCCTCTGTCTCTCCTTCTTCCTCTCTCTCTCAAAATTAATAAACTTTAAAAAATCTCAATGTGGCTGTACACAAATTTAACAAACACCAATTTGAGAATGTATCAGGATAAGAAGAGATCTGACCATCTGCCAAGATATTCAAGCCCTAGTCTCTAGCATCACCCTCTTCCAGAACCCAGAGACCATTTACAATCTATCCACTTATTTCATGAGTTGGTAATGCCTTAAACCATCATGTAAACACCTTACATTTATAATCCCTGTATTTTTCCCAAGCATACCTGGAAAACAGAGATGTTTACTTATACTCCATTCACATGTAATGCCTCACTGTATTCAGTAGGTGATCAGTTATCACTGAATGAATGAAGGAACACATTTCTGAACATACTCTAAATGTCCCACACCTAGTAACAGTTCACACAAATCAGTTTGCTAGGACTTTACTATAGCACTGAGTATAATCGTTAAGAATCAGTTGATGAGCCTTGCCATCCTGTAGCACAGAAAAGGCTCTGGGCAGTCCTGCAGTAAAGAGGTTGTTTACTTTTGTTTTAATGAGGGTTTATTAAGCTTCATTGGCATCAAGTCTCTTAAAAATAATAAATAGTTTTATGTTCTAAAGATTACATTCTAAGAAGGATACTTCTTAAGGCAGCAGCATAAGAGAATCCAGCATCTCCCAGATGGGGCATGCCATGTCATCCAAAGATCGACCACGTGTGCCAAGACCTTAAATCCGCGGGTCTCCGATACACAAACCCACACTTGCACCCAGCTATTTTGTCAAAAGTCACCAATCCTATTATCTTTTCTGAAACTAAAGAACAAACACATCCTTCTTCTCTGGTGACCCTGAAGTCCACTGTCTCACTACTTCTTTTTTGATCAGCAAGTGTACCACTAGTACATTTTAAAAAATTTTTTCTTTATTACTAATACCCTGGCATAGAGGGGGACTCCACATTCCGGTCCCTGAAACTCTTGTAAAATGCATTACATATTTCTTCTCAACATCCTTCCAACACAGTCTACATTGATCTATTTTGTTCCTGGAACCATTCTGGTATCATAAGTGCAATACAGATACTCCACTAGATATGATAATATTTTTAAGGGTCAACAGAAGACTTACACGCACCATGACTGTCCCGTCCATTCCTAGTCTCTTTGATGGTGTCTTAACTGATACTCATCATCCATGGATATCTTGCCTCCTCAGCCATAAAAGTGAGCCACGTAGTGGCTTTTTATGTTTTAATTACCAGCATCTAACACACTGTCTTACACCATGAAGCTAATACTTCTTGTCAACCGAGTGATGTAAAGTCATAGTTTAGAAATCTTCCTGCCTTGCTTCAAATTTTCCTGACCACTCCATTAATGTTCTTCTCTAGATAAAGAATCATTTTTTCCAATGACAGAGCTCCCCAAACTCAGATTATAGGCTGAAAGAGTAGATGAAGAGACTAGTATTCCACAAGTCAACAGAGTATAGGTATCATATATTTTTAATTTATTTATCTTGAGAGACAGAGACAGCATGAATGAGAGAGGGGCAAAGAGAAAGGAAGGGAGAGAATCCCAAGCAGGCTCCACACTGCCAGCACAGAACCCAATGTGAGCCCTGAAACTATGAAACTGTGAGACCAAGACCTGAGCCAAAACCAAGAGTCAGACCTTGAAATGACTGAGTCACCCAGGTGCCCCAGGTACCATATTCTAACGACAGACTCCAGGCTAGATAGATTCTAGAACCACAGAGTAGCATGGAAGACTGACAGATTTTCAGCAGGCTTTGTTTAAAAAACAAAAAACAAAACAAAACAAAAAAAAAAAAAACACCGAAACCAAAACCAACGGGCAACTGAATTTACCATCACAGTAAGTGCTTAGAAAAGATGTCTCCTTAAAAGAGAGGGGAAATATGTCAGCCATCAACTGATGTAATGTTGTGCTGAGTATAATCACCCGCCTATAGAATTGTTACCTAAAAACATTTCTGCTGTACTTTTCAGACAAATTTATGTTTTGTTTTGAAAACTATACAACTTATAAATCAGCCTATTAAAACTATTATTTCAGGACATGATTGAAAATAAGTATTGATAACACCGTCTCTCACAGGTGCCTACTCTTCTGAGAAACTTCGTTTGGTGAACCTGCTGTATTAGAATCACCTGGACACACTTAAGAAATACAGATTCCTGGGGTCCACTGTTGCAAAATTAGCTTCTTTAGAAAAGTGGTAAACCAGCTTAGGGGTGGTGCTTTTGATGTAATATAAAAAATTTCTTTAATAAACCTCTGATTAAGGGATTTTGTGGTGCAATCTCTATGAAATCTAATTTCATAGGGTCCAGTATGTTCCAGAATATTTGGATAGCAGTAATTATTTGAAGCTTCCACAGTATGCCTCAGCAAAAATTTCTCTCTTGTTACTATCTATCCATTTATTTCATATCTACCCTGTGCAGAAGTAAGAAATAAATCCTTTCTCCATCTGATAACTCTTCAAGTACCTGTATTCCATATTGAATTGGTCTGAACTGCAAACAAATACATTTAAGTCATCTTATGCCACATTTACAGGATTCCAGAATTTTAGTAAATGCCTAGCCAGTACAAAACAGTATGAGAGGAGTGAACACGTCAAGAGCAACAATTCCCAACCCGTGTGTTGATAGAAGCAAACAGGGAGGAAAGATTTCAAAAAGTACAGAACAGAGACGTGCAGAGGGAAGCAGACACACAGAGGACTCTCTTCAGAGGGATCAGGGAAAACATTTGGGAAAGATAATGCTTGAGTTCTGACTTTGAAGACAGATACAGTTAACCAGATTAAGCAAAGGGAGGAAAGTCTTAGAAAGGGCAGCCCAGTGGAACTATAAAAGGAAAGGAAAGTTGTAAAAGCTTCTAATTTCATAAAGCCACGAGTAATTCATTCAATTGAAGCTTGGCAAAGTTTGGGGGTAGAGCAATAGAAACCACATTACAAAGGATCTTTATCTTGATGTTTGAAGAATGTCATCCACAGATTGTATTTAGGGAGTTAACATGATCAGATTTTAGATTTAGAAAGATCGTACTAACAGCTCTGTGGAAAATATCAATAAAAAATAACTTCTAATATGTGCATGAGACGCCACTGTTTAAGCTTTATATACACTGTCTTAATTCATCCAACAATCCATGTAGGCAAGGAACTGGAATCCTTATTTTAAAGAAACTGAGACTCAGAGAGGTTAAAAATCAATTCCTGCAACATTGGAGAGCAGAATGAAGGCATGATTCAAACAATACCTGGCTTCCAAAAACATGAACATGTTTCTTCATGTTAAGAAACAGACGAAAAGGATCACATAGTGCAGTAATGATGACAACCGAAGTGGGGATTAACAGATGAGGATGGACTATCTAAGTATGAGGAAAACAGACCAATATAGGACTTAGGAGTTACATGGAGGGTAGCCTATAAAGCAGATTCTAACAAATCCCCAGGTTTCTGATGGAAATAAGTAGCAAGACAGGGAAAAGGAGGAATTTCAATGCGATTCTTTATTCCTCTCACAGTATAAGCTACTGTCATTTAAACAGGTAGGTATTTTCCCTTTCCCAGTGGAACACACTCTTCCTGAACACTGAAACCTGATCTGTCTGGTTCATCACATTATTCAGTACTTGGACAGGTAGCAGATGTTGCCTTATGTTAAGGACCAAGTATGGGAGTAATGAGGAAGTTACAGCCACCATCTTGGTAAGTCACAATGTATCCTACATCTTTATCAGTCTTCTTTAAAACGGAGTTAATTAAGTAACACTGATTACCACATGATAATTTATCTTTGAGGTAGGCCATCAGAAAGAGTTCATTGAATTATCTAATTCCTAGTGCTTAATATGATTGTTATTATAGATACCATCCCAGCCAGATTTTTGTACGTATAAAAAAAGGACTTCTCCACTCTCATGGGATGAACTCTGCTCATCCCAAACTCCTATGTTGAGGTCCTAAACCACAGTACATTGGATTGTGACTCTATTTGGAGATAGGGCCTTTAAAGATGTAATTAGGTTAAAATTAGGTCATTAGGGTGGGCCCTAACCTAATGTAATTGGTGTCCTTCTAAAAAGAGGAGATAGAATATAAACACAGAAAGAAGGTAGACGGCCATCTACAAGTGAAGAAGAGAGTCCTTGAAAGACACCAACCTTCCCTGCCAACACCTTCATGTGGGACTTTATGTCTTCAGCACTTTGAGAAAAAAAACATCTGTCGCGTAAGCCCTCCAGGGTGTGGTGCCTTGTTATGGCGGCCTAAGCAACTAATACACCCACCATGGTAGTAGATGCATTGACCGAAGAGAATTTCTTCCCACTCTCACCACATGGAAATTCTGGATAAAATAAAGCAATATTGTATTTACTACCTATATAAGTTCACAATCAAGAGAGAGGAAGTCTTAGTTGGTAAAAATGGAGAGGCACCTCAGAATGGCAGAGTTGGGGGTTGCGGAAGGGAGTTGAGGCAGCTGACACTAAGATATGCCATGATGTGGAGCGAGGGTCTCAAGTCACTTAGAGCTGCCCTGGCCTGTGGACAGGAACTGGAAACTCTGCCCATGGATGTGGGAAGTGGCAGCAAGGAAGTTCCTTGGCTACAGGTAGAAAGCAAACACCCCCCATGGAGAGCCCTATGCCGGTGCCAACTATGAGTGTGACGTCCAAATTCAAAGTTCTTTCTTGAAACAGAGACCCCAAAGCAAGGAGTAAGTAAAAATACTTGCCAGGAACCCATGGATACCCGAATATCCAGCAAAGATAAGCATTTCAGCCATGCAAGAGAGAGTCCACTGTTTGAGTTACATGTGGTAAGTCCAGCAAGCGCCCTGCTGCACGTGAGCCCCAAGTCAATCTCCGACCGCATGAGAAAGAAATAGCCAAGGAAGAGAGAACGGAGATGGGAAAATGAAGACAGTGTCCACTCAGGCCACAAACAAAAACACAAATTAAAAATAATAGAAAGTTCGGTGGGCCTGGGTGGCTTAGTCAGTTGAACTTCCAATTATTGATCTCAGCTCAGGTCATGATCTCATGGTCCAGGGTTCAGGCCCCACATGAGCGTCTGTGCTGACGCTGCAAAGCCTGCTTGGGATTCTCTCTCTCTCTCTCTCTCTCTCTCTTCCCCTTCCCTGCTCATGCTCTTTCTCTCAAAAATAAATGAACATTTAAAAAAATAAATAACAGAAAGCTCTAAATAAAAATTTAATATATATATGCTTGAAATTGCCAAAGCCTTGAAAAACTAGAAATCACAAGAATAAATAGAGCCTTCTAAGAAAGTAACATATTGGTTTAGAGATTCTAGTAATAAAAACATGGTTCATTACATAAAAATATCATTGGATAGCTTGAATAGGCAACTAAGCCAAATTGAAAAATCGTGATTTGCAAAATTTGAGGAAAACACATAAAATAAGGCCTGGTAAGACCCTTAGAATGAAAAAACATATATATTTTAAATATGTTAGGCATCATGGAGACTAAAATGAGAAATTTCAAAATGTATGTAGCAAGAGGGCCAGGGGAAAATTGAGGGGAGGCGATTTTTAAAGAAAAATTGCTGAGAACCACACCAGCCTCCCTGGACGACAGTCACCGCGAGGAAATGGCAGTGTGTGCACAGCTCCTGCCGTGAGAAACGAAAACTGGAATCTCCTTCTGCTGCTACTGGCTCGTGTTGGAAGTGAGGCTGCTCACTATTGACCAAACCTCACAATATTCCAGATCAGACCGATATTCCCCACACAAATTGCTCATAAGGAAGAGCATATTCCTGCCTTTTCAAAAGAGACTTCAGAGGAAAGCACTGGGGATGATTGTCAAAAAGCTTTTCCTATGGGCCTTGCAGACCCAAGACTTACATAGTGAAGAGGGCTAAGAACACAGAGTTACAATTGAGTCTGGCCCTGAGACAAAGAGCCTAACTTAGAGTCAAGGACAGATATTCACCCCCACCCAATTGTTCCTGCTTGGAACATCTTGTGAATGACTTATTCTGGCCTTGAATATGCTGATTGCTCCCTGTGAAGGAACCTATTGAGGAACTTCTTCTGTTATGATTATTAGAGCAAGGGTGTTCCCTGAAAGACCTGTTTTTCTTGATACTTTCACCTTAAACAAACAAGCTATTGACCCCTGCCCACAAAGAAGTAACTTCACCCTTTTTATGCTAAAAACTTTGTCTGGTATGCTAAAGATACCTTCCTTCCCCATAGTATAAGCATCTAAATCCCCTACCTCAATCACTATTGATAAAGGTTATGTATGAGTCTTCTACAAATCTATGTTCTGGGAACTTCTTACATATCAGAGAAGTTTGTTATCAGAAATTGTCTAAGGCAAATGCCACTTCTGTGCCGTTCCTCAAACACTTAATGATAAAATAAAGTTGAGCCCCAGTCAGAGTGGAGATGCCTGCCTCGTGACCAGAAAGACTCTTAGGGCTCTCTCATCCCTCCCTCGTCGACACCGTCCATTCTTCAGGGACCCCTGGACCCCGACTGGAGCCGGTCTCCGACAAAAAGTGGCTTAAAAATGTGTCTAACTAGAAAATGGCCCCCCTGTTCTTATATTGGAAAATGCTCTCGGGCCCTGATGCCATTGGCCATGCCTTTGGGTATACATGTGGATGGCATGTAAGATGGTGGAAAAATATGCCTTAGCATTGGGCCAGTGAACCCCAAAAAAAAAAAATTGAGGGAAAAGTCTAGGATGCTATTTCAGAAAACAAATTCATTTAAATAGTATGGTATCATAAGATAAATCTTTGGGAAATGGATGAAATTCTAAACAATCTTTGCAAAAATGGCCGTTTTATTAATCATACTTCAAAAGTCAAACATGAAGTAAAAGATGCATGTACTCCTACTAACTGAGATTGCCAAAATAATTATATTTATCAAACAATGCTCATTTGAATAATTTTCTGTAAATCCTACAAGTGAAAGGCCAAAGAAAACTTTTGTTTTGACTATTACTGAGAACTTGTGGCACAAATTTTCAGGAGATTAAAGTTAAGTGGCTTTGTTCTAGTATCAGTTATTCTTAGATAAAAAGATGTTCAGTATTAGCTGCATTAATAAAAAAAGATATGAATCGTACTTTTTACTTCTGTAAAGCAAACTTGCCTTCCAGAGAAACTATTCTGGGGACAACCATCCTGAAAAAGGTATAATAGAAAAATTTGATAGTTTTTCAACAAAGGACGGGAAAGAGTGAAAAAAATGTTGGCACTAAATTTGAAACACCACTTTAGAAAATATTTTCACAATAGGAAGGCCCATTAATACATCTAAAATTGCTGTAGGTAGTGTGCTTTTTTTTTTCTTTTTCTTTTAATTCCAGTAGACTCTTAGCTTAGGATCAATTTCAAAAGAAATCCCCTGGAATTTTCTTCAAAAGATCCTCCTTCCATTAAAAGAAACTCACAGGTCCAAAATGGCATCACTTAGTCCCAGGCTAATCTCTAACCTAATTGCAGTTTCAGCCTTTGGCAGAAGTGTAGTATTAATGGGCCAGTCAGGAATTCTTTGGTCAGCGTCTGTGAGGTAATCTACAGATGGACTCTCTCCATCCACCAAAACAAAAAGATGAGGTAATGAACATGATAAGACCCCTTGCCTTCTGTCCTAAGGGAAGTTGACCTTTCCTGAAGCAACCCTTTCCTTTCTTTTGCTAATGAATTCTTATACCACCCATTTTCCTTTCCTTTAAGGCCTTTCACTTTGTAGGCTGCTCAGATAATCTCTCCACTTGCCAGATGCAATGTTGTCCAATTTATACATAGTTTAATAAAGCCAATTAGATCTTCAAATTTACTTGGTTAAATTTTGTTTTTTAACACCCTCTCAGAGGACAGTATTCAAACATCTAAGAAAGCACCTTGACTGGAGGAGCTTTCCTCCATATGGGTAATTATTATGTCAACAGAATGGTGCTTCTAGAATAACAATAGCCGGTTTGTTAAGTGCCTTGTAGGAAAAGGCATCAGGCTTGGTGCTTTGCATATTCATCTCCCTGGAGGTAAAATTTGCAGCTCAAGTCAGTGATTTAGAATATGTGATTTACTAAAAATGCTACAAAAGGGCATTTTCTCATGAGGAAATTCTATAAAAGACATGTTAAGGGTCATGAAGAAGAAATTACTGACCCCTTTGGAAGTCATTTAATGGGACTGGCCATTATTGAAGCTGGTGTCATGGACCACTGAGTCTCCTACTTCATTTCCTTGGGCTCCACCATCAATGAATGCATTAGTCCTTGACCTCCACTCATGATTTGCAGTGCACCATCATTATTCAAAATTGGCTGAGGACGCCTCTAAACGGAAGTGCTCTTGAGTGTAGGAACATCACTTTATATTGGTCTTTTCCAACCACTCTTTTCTAAGAGTAAAAGCCTTAAGGAGTGCGCTGCACAATGAAAATGGCCTAAAAATCTCTAAGTTAAAAACACAAAGGGAGGAATTGCAAGACTCGCAACTCCCACTGCGGACTGCCGATTTATTTTCTTCCATGTCAGTGCAGAGATTTGCCATTTGCCCGATCAGAGTGAGAATAGTGAGGTAGAAGTGAACAGAAAGAATAGGCTTTGAGAAACTAAGATACGTAGAACTGATAATTACCTATTTTTTATGAGAAGATATGCAGATTTTCTTTCACTCGGCAGTTAGTAAAAATTTCACAGTTGGATAATAATGTCAACTTTTTCCACTATTTTAACTTGTAATATGAACTATGCTTTCTTTCTCCCTTTCTTTTGGGACTGTTAAGCTTTGTTCCAGTGCTAAGTTGTGTATATGACCATGCCAGCTGGAGTTTTTATTCCAGAGACCCTAATCTGTATATATATTAACCGATACCAGTATTGATGGATGAGAGAACACAATTCCCCCAAATCATGCTTGACCTACATGTAAGGCTCGCAGAAACAGAGTAAAATTTCCTACGAGTATGAGTCTTCAGGCATTAACGACAGTAAGATCCGGCTGCCTTGACTACATGGTGTGATTTTAGGGATACTGAGAAAGTTCTTCTGCCAAAATTGGTCCCTCCTGCACCTCAAATGCCCACCATTAAAGTCATTCATTTGAGTTAAGAAAATTGCCAGTAAGACCTCTATTAAAATGCAAATGTGTTCCCTGGGTGGGGAAACACATTAAATCATTATCAGCCATTAACACTTTAGACCAAATTAGTTACAGATTTATTAGCCAATTACTCAAAGTATGGGGGGAACGCCACGCAGGAGAGGTTAGTTTAAGTTGGTTTGGAGACAACTGGGAGAAGAACCATCCAGTGAGGTCTGGCAAGGGTTTTCAATCTTTTCGTTATTCGGTAGTTTTTATTTTTAAATGAAACGATATGTAAATTTCTTACATCAAAATATCAAAAAGTAGTGAGGCACCTGGTTGGCTCAGCCGGTAGAGCTGAAACTCTTGACCTCCGCATGGTACGTTTGAGCTCCACACTGGGTGTAGAGATTACTTCAAAATAAAATCTTTTTAAAAATATCAAAAAAATAGAACTGCTCCCAAGAGAACATCAATTCAGGATGGCGAGCAGTACGTGACCTTGTCCTCCAGGCTCCTGCATGGAGGCCCAGAGTGGATCCTGACACGGCTCCCAAAGCCTGAATTTCCATGACGCATACTTCGAAAACCATTACATTAGAACATTTATTCTAGTCTCCATGCTTTCTTCTGCCCTCTTTTCCCTGTATACAGTACAGGGAGTGCATCAGGGAGGAGTGTAGGCTTTAGCACGATGCCAGCGTAGGTCAAGACTTCATATCCCTCTGAAGTCAAGTGGAAGCCAGACGTGTAGCTGGAGGGAGGCACTTGGAAAGCCAGCTCCTCTGGGTAGCAAACACCCAGCTCCATAAGTCCCATACAACGAGCCACTGCTCTATCACTCGGCTGCACCCCTGCCAGTCAGGAAAAATATGCACACAATCCAAATGAATATCTATAGCCTATTTTCTCTTCAAGGCCATACGTGATGTCCATTTCAAGCCTTACCAACTGGTGAAGGTGTTGTTTCAAAAAAAGCTTCAAATCTCTGGGAGCATTGTTGTCCCCAGAATAGCTGAGAAATGGTTTCAAGAAGAAAGAGCAGATGCAAAAGAATCTCCAGTAGCTAGTGGAGCAGACCACCCTTGACCTACTTCTGCATCTTGGTAGAGTCTACACTCCTCCGTGAACTCATATGAAATTCAGATCCTTGGACAGTGGAGGCTATGATCTTCATGATCAAGTGGAATAACCCTACCATAAATTGGGTAGCCAACCAATACTTGATCAATTTCTAAATGTAAAGGGTCCTCAGGAAGGAAATCTAGATCATTCATACACCACCACCAAATATGGTGGTGAAGAATTAGGCAAATTAGTACATATTATACAAACATACCTAACATGTGCAAGATAAGAAATGTTTACAGAGTGAAAGACAAGAAAAAGAATTTTAAAAAAGGAGAGAAATAACAATTCTAAGTCAAAAGTACTTTAGGTAGGTGCTTTTATATACATCTTCTTGTAGTTGACTTTCATATAATTTAAACATTTCCAGTATAATTCTTATTTCATCCTGGGACGTGCTATTTGAATAAGTCCAGCTAAAAGATCCAAATTTCTGCAAGCTTCACATCATTTATGGTTCAGTTCCAAAAGCAAATACAACAAATATAAAAATAACTATGCCTTAGTGATTTTGCTATTTTATAGGGAAAAATAGAGGAAATGTGATATATGTCTAAGTATTTACTTGGTTTAAGCTCATAACATAAACTGGGATAGTTGTGAAAAAGGCTAAAACTCATCAAAGCCAACTTGGTATTATTCCTGGTTAGTGTTCACAAAGAATATCAAACTTTCACAAAGTTTTTTCTAACTAGAAAGCAGTGTTGAACACTGAATCTATAAAAACTTAAAACAAATACTTTTGTTCTCCTCTCTTTTCTATTCAATCACATTCTCCTAACAATCTCAGCTGGCTTCACAGCTTTACATACCACATATAAACTCATCATCCCTAAATTCCCATCTCCAACCCAGACTTTCTTTCCACATCCAAGTATCTCCCTTACCATTCCATGAGGATGTGTCACAGGCCTCTAAAGCTTAGCATGTACAAAAATGAGCTCCTGATTTTATTCTTTTCCAAAATCATTCTTTTCCTCCCCTTTTTTCTTAATTATGGCAATTTTATCTTTTGGGATGCCTAATTCACCCACTGTGGGACCTTCCTCAGCCCCTCTCTTTCTCTCACACAAATCCAGTTTGTCAACAACTGTTGTTGGTGATACCTCTAGGGGAACACATCTAACCTGCTCCAGCCGGGCCATCAGACATGTTCCTTAGATCACAGTGGTAGTTTCTTAAGGGACATCCTTGTTTCGTCCCTCAGTCCTACAGAGTCCATCCTTGACACAACTAAAATCATGTTGTAAATCATTCTTGCAGAATGTAAGGCAGATCGTGTGGCACTTCTGCTTAAACTTCATGAGTGACTCTAAGAAAAGAGCTGGAAGAGATTAAAAGCCAACAAGTAGGAAGGAATGGGCCATATGCCAGGCATGGGAGTCAGCATCAATGAAGAAGTACCTGACAGGTCACACCCCGTTCTCATTGTGGCTGAGTGTTGGCCAGCAGTGAAGGAAACTCAGCCTTCTCCATCCCATTCACCACAAGACCACGTGAACCATCCACTTTCACCTGTACTCAGAGAGGGCACTAGAAGGCAGGAACTTGACTGATGAGCATCGATTTGTTTTTAAGAGACAATAAACATTTCTCAAGTGACTAATCTGGAATAAGCCATATTTCAACTATTTTTGACATTCTAAATATATTTATATTACTTATTATTCTTATGTTTACCATTAACTCTTGGATAAGAGGTTATACGTTTAGGAAGAAGACAATATAAGCTATATAAAAGAATAAACAAATTACATTTTTCATATTTATTTGTGTTAAAATGTTAAACATTATTAAATACCTGACATAATGTCTAGTTGATCAATGAGTTATTATTTTTGTGTTCATTTAATGGTTTAATGATGTCAAGAATACAGGTGATATAAAAACTGGCATTAAAATAAATACCAGTTGAATATTAAAAGCAAAAGTTTAGAAAATGCATGTTTGAAATGCATATATGGTATGATACATGTGACATGTATGTGTGTTCTATATGAATATATATGGTTTTTTAATCATCATCATTATACTGGAGGTAGTGAAAAACTTATGATGGCACTGGTCAGGTTGGCAAGGTCTAGGAAATTAAAGAAGAATATTTAAAATTAGCAGTATTTGAGGGGAAAACTACCCCAATTGTATAAATGAAGACATACTAAAGGATCATTAAAACTATTAAATTTCTAGTTAAGAATCTCTATAGAAAATAGCTTTTCCTTTGATCAAGTTTTCTTTAAATGTAAAATGAGAAATATCATGAAAGAACACAGTTGTGACATGCACGTACAGATTTGTTTCGCTTACACATCTATGTCTTTGGGGGTTCTTCTCCTCAACTAGTTCTTTCCTTAATTTCCTCAGCATCAAGTTCAGCAAAACCTTGAAAGAGCCATGAATGTAAAGCCCTCAGCACATAACAACTGGTAATACTAACTGTAACTGCTAGCATGGCTGCTGTCAGTTACCCCCAGACATGGCCCCATTTCTACATGGTTTTCCAAATGTCTTTTCTCCTTTCTTCAAAATATTTTTGGATTTTCAGATACCTCAGAGACTGAAGAAATAGATTCATTTTTGTTGAACCAGAAGAGCGCTTGTGGAACTATGCAGAAGAATTATAAAATGGGATAGAAAAGTCATGAAAGAGCCTCTTTTTCAAGACCTGTTACACTCCTTCTTCCCACTGACCCTCAACTTTCAAATAGTGTATCATAAAGACAGGATAGCTTTCCTAACTGTTTGGCACATGTGTTTTATTTGTGCCAATCGCAGAAATAAAACATTGACATTTATACAATATTTTAAAATGTGGGAGAACCAACATATTGAGCAGGACATTTTATTTTCTCTCTTTCTTAATATATTAGAGAAAGAGAGAGAGAGAAGAGAGAGAAAGAGTCAGCGGAGGAGAGGGGTGAAGAGAGAGGGTAAGAAAGAGAATCTTAAGCAGGGTCCCCCACCCAATGTGGAGCCCAACATGGGGCTCAATCTCACAACCATAAGATCTTGACCTGAGCCAAAATCATGAGTCACACACTCAACCAACTGAGCCAGTCAGGCATCTCTGGTACTTTTCCTTAAATTTACACTTGGAAAATAAAACTTACAATCTTGAAAGCAATTTTTCTGTTATTAATACAAGGTTTTTAGATTTTCATAACACATCAACATCGATTACCTACATTTACTCATTTTCATTTGACTAATACACTTCAACCATAGATGTTAAGTCAATTTACTATATTCTTGTAGCTAATGTGTTACAGAGGTCTTCTGAATCTTTGATCTATTCAGTATTTGAAGAAAGCATTTGCTTAAAATTCTAAATCAGTTTGTATAATTAGAGCCTTACTCACGACGATTTAATTCTGTGGTTTTAAAAAAAATTCTCTAGATATTTAATGTGCAATGCAGTGTAGCCACATTCCATGAAATGCTGATTACCACTAGGGGGTTGCTGCCCTACTGAACCAAATAAAAGTATTGCAATATAGCTAAAAGCTTTACATAGATGTATTTCAGTTCTTAATTGCTATAATGTAGACAGTTTGATAAATAAGCTTGTCTCTTGCTTTTTTTCTATTTTAGGAGGTTATGTATTTCATAGATGATATGCCCAGTCAACTCTACTGAGTTGAGTTTTAAGTATTATTCTTACTATAGACCTTTTTTTCCTCCTCATATGGTCTTAGGAAAATTAACTGAAAACTGAGGCCTAAGGAAGTAAGGATGCCAAGAAAAAGTCAAGTTACTTGCTTTAAAATTTTTTTTTTAATTTTTTTATTTATTTCTGAGAGAGAGAGAGAGAGTGAGCAGGGAGGGTCAAAGAGAGAGGGAGACACAGAAACAGGTTTAATATAGTTAATATTTTTAATGTTATTTATTTTTGAGAGAGAGACAGAGCACAAGCAGGGGATGGACAGAGAGAGAGGGAGACACAGAATCAGAAGCAGCTCCAGGTTCTGAGCTGTCAGCACAGAGCCTGACGTGGGGCTCAAACTCACGAACCCTGAGATCATGACCTGAGCTGAAGTCAGACGCTCAACCGACTGAGACACCCAGGCGCCCCATATATCATTATATTAAAGAAAGACGTTCACTACATATTGATATTTAAAATACTTTTGAGACATGGTGTTATAAGAAAAAAAACACAATAAAGAGAAAGTTCATACTATCATTTGTGAAAACAGAGGAAGGGCTAGAATACTGGCGGGGGGGGGGGAAGTGGCTTGTTTTTATGCACAAAGAATCTCTGATGAACAAGAAACTAATAACATTAATAACTAATACCATTAATATCCCAGAGAAGGGAGAGACAGCAGAGGCAGAGGAGGGAGACTGCGCAACACACATTTTTAAATGATCGATTTTATATGTTTTGTATGTGACCTCCATGACTAAACAAATACATTTTAGTAAGAAATGGCGGTATCTTAGCATACTTCTCAAAACTAGAACAAACTGTCCAAAAATTTGTATGGAACCGCAAAAGACCCCGAATAGCCAAAGTAATCCTGAAAAATAAAACCAAAACGGGAGGCATCACCATCCCAGACTTTAGCCTCTACTACAAAGCTGTCATCATCAAGACAGTATGGTATTGGCACAAAAACAGACACTTAGACCAATGGAACAGAATTGAGAACTCAGAAGTGGACCCAAAAGTATACAGCCAACTATCTTTGACAAAGCAGGAAAGAATATCTGATGGAAAAAAGACAGCCTTTTTAACAGATGGTGTTGGGAGAACTGGACAGCAACATGCAGAAGAATGAAATTAGATCATTTTCTCACACCATGCACAAAAATAAACTCAAAATGGATAAAGGACCTGAATGTGAGACAGGAAACTATCAACACCCTACAGGAAAAAGCAGGAAACAACCTCCTTGACCTCCACCGCAGCAACTTCTTACTTGACACATCCCCAAAAGCAAGGGAATTAAGAGCAAAAATAAACTGTTGGGACCTCCTCAAGATTAAAAGCTTCTGCACAGCCAAGGAAACAACCCAGAAAATTAATAGGCAACCAACGGAATGGGAAAAGATAGTTGCAAATGACATATCAGATAAAGGGTTGATATCCAGAATCTACAAGGAACTCACCAAACTACACGCCCGAAAAACAAACAACCCAGTGAAGAAATGGGCAGAAGATATGAACAGACACTTCTCCAAAGAGGACATCCAGATGGCCAACAGACACATGAAACGATGCTCAGCATTGCTCCTCATCAGGGAAATACAAATCAAAACCACACTGAGATACCACCTCACGCCAGTCAGAGTGGCTAAAATGAGCAAATCAGAGAACTCTAGATGCTGGCGAGGATGTGGAGAAACGGGCACCCTCCTACACTGTTGGTGGGAATGTAAACTGGTACAGCCCCTCTGGAAAACAGTGTGGAGGTTCCTAAGGAAACTAACAATAGAACTCCCCTATGACCCAGCAATAGCACTGCTAGGAATTTACCCAAGGGATACAGAAATGCTGAGGCATAGGAGCACATGTACCCCAATGTTCATAGCAGCACTCTCCACAATAGCTAAAACATGGAAAGAGCCTAAGTGTCCATCAACAGATGAATGGATCAAGAAGATGTGGTTTATCTATACCATGGAATACTACGTGGCAATGAGAAACAATGAAATCTGGCCATGTGTAGCAACATGGATGGACCTTGAGGGTGTTATGCTGAGCGAAATAAGTCAGGCAGAGAAGGACAAATATCATATGTGTGCACGTATAGGAGGATTAGGAGGAACTTAACAGAGGACCAAGGGGGAGAAGAAGGGCGGAAATGGTGGGGGAAAGGGGGAGAGGCAAACCATGAGAGACTCTTGAATGCTGACAAAAACTGAGGACTGGTGGATGCGGGGGGGAGGAGGGGTGGGCACGGAGGAGGACACTTGTGGGGATGAGCACTGGGTGTTATGTGGAAACTAATTTGACAATAAATTATTTGTAAAAAAAAAAAAAGAAAAGAAATGGTGGTATCTTGATGCTATTCTCTGTCTCTCTCTCTCTTCTCATCTCTCTCTCCCTCTTTCTCTCCCTCTGTTTCTCTCCTTCTTCTCCTCCCCTCTCCCCTCTCCTCCCCCTCTATGTCTTTCTCTCCCCCCCCTTTCTCTGTCCAATCTCTCCCTCTCTCTTTCCCTCCCTATCTCTCTTGCTGTGTCTCTCTTTCTCCTCAAAGTCTCTCTCCCTCCCCTCTCTCTCCCTTTCTCTTTCCTCTCTTTCTCCCTCCCTTTCTTTCTCTCTCTCCATCTCTCTCCCTTGCTTTCTCTCTCTCTCTCTCTCTCTCCCCCTTCCTCCCCTCCTCATGCTTCTCACTGTACTGGAAATACTCTTATAAGACTCAGTCATTTATTGCTTCATTCCTCCTGAAACTGGGCCTTTTATTTTCTTCAGATGTTTTATAACTAAATTGTTCTTTTAAAAAATCTACTTTAATGACCAACTTCCTTAAAAATTTTCAAGAATTATTGAACCATGTCCAACATATTACAGATGCGGGGATGAGTACACCTCGAGGTGGGCAAGGTAAACAGAAACTTGGCTCCTTTTCCCACTTTATTCAAAAGCTACATATCCATGTACTCTGTACTCCCAGATGAGAGTGATTTGATTTACGAATTTGAGTAAAAGCTAGATGTTTTAAATTACTTAAAGCATTCGCAATATGCATTTGTGCTTTTGAAAGGGTAAATTACTATTTCCCTTTGAGACCTTGAACTATTGCCTTTCACGTTCATAAATAAAATTTTATCTCATTAAAGTGGTAGACAGCACTGACAAGGACACCTTATATAAGTCTCACGTATATACATTCAACTCCAATTTGCCTGATTTTACCAACTGTTGATAGCTACTAATGCCTCCACTTAGGATTTTTCTCTTCTATATTTTACCTGCAAAATAATAAGCCATTCTTATTGAATTTAAGTGCTTACTTACAGATCATTAAACCTTTTAAGGGAAGGATTCCTGTGGTGAGCTTTATAAAATAAAAATTCCTTCACAACATGAAACATGGCCTCTTAGTTTATGGCTTGAGATTTTTGTATTTTGGGCTCTCAAAGGCAGTGGGTACATAGATGTATACAAAAGGGAAATTTGGTCTTTTTCTGTGTTTTGGTAAGTAATATATATTAACATAATGGTCTTAGCAAATCTGGACATCATAGAAAGAAATTTTGTAAGATTGCTTTTACTCAAAACAAAGTCTATTTCACCAGAATAATACAGTGCAATGTATTATATTAAAGAAAGTATGAGGAATGAGACAATATGCAAAGCTAGAAGCTATTACTTCTCATTTGAAGTACGTTAAAATATGTCCTTAGTGTGGCTATTTATAAACTGAAGTTTTATAAGGTCCATGGCCAATATTTTACGATTTAGAATTCCATTCAAAAGCATAGGACACCAGGGCACCTGGGTGGCCCTGTCAATTGAACATCCAACTCTTTCTTTTTTGTTTTGTTTTTTTTTAAGAGAGGGAGGAATGAAGAGGCAGGAGCCATACTGATTACAGTCAATTAACACATATTCGGTATGTTACATGGAATATATACTTATTCTTACAGTAAGATAAGCTAGAGAAAAATATTAAAAAATAATAAAGCAGAAAAACATTTACAGAACTGAAGTATATTTATTAAAAATATCTACCTTTAAGTGGACTTGTGCATTTCAAATCTATGCTGTTCAAAGTTAATTGTATTTTTATTTGAATGAATTTAAATATGTAGCTATTCTTGGGTTTATGTGTTCATTTAGAAAACCATGATAAATAATAAACCTCTCAAGATTAACATGAGAGCTAAATAGGGAGCACAAAGAAGATGCTGGAAACTCACAAATGCAATTCAATAATAAAAAGTCCTTGAAGCACAAATCTTATCAAGTGGTACTATTGGAATCAAGGTAATCTATCCCATATATGTGGACAAATCAAGCATAACAATAGTGTTTTCCTTATCCATGTGTCTCTATGGCTAATATCATGTTCAACATAGTAAATGAAGAAACAGGTAAATTTGATGTCATCATTACCCAATAAGAAGGTTCAGTATTTGATTAATACAAATATACTCTTCTTATTCTACTGGTCCATGAGGGGCAAGAACATGAACGAATCAAGTATTATCCAGCTGAAACAAATATGTCCCTGAGTATTATGATTTAACATAGGCTTTGATCCATTTTGAAATACATAAAGTATTTGAAGGTAAAACATGGTGTAGTATATTTAATATGCATACTATCTTTAACTTTATCCAAAGCAAAGTACCTAAATATAGCAATTCTTCCTGATGCCTCATACTTCCAGACTAAGTTAAAAAATTATACCATCTCTTTTAAATTCAGTAAAAATGCATTTTGTATTACAGTTTAGAGTCACTATATTCTGCTTCCATTACAACTTGTTAGGATTGCTGATTCTTCAGTATTACATTCGGAAACAGGCAGAATTTTCCAAACTGGGTGTAATACTTACAAACATTTATCTTCCTTCCTCGAGGAACGCTAGACTACAGGGTGTACAAACCCAAAGACATAGGAATAATGGTCTCAACATCTCATTGCCATCCTCAATGAAATAAAGAAAAAAGAAAATCTTTCTAATTTGAACGCAATGAATTAGCTTATTTTCAAAGAAAAAAATGGCAGTCCTTAGTCAAGCAAACAGAATGAATGAACTCCTACTTAACTATTTCTGAAATATTTATTTTCCTTCAACCTCTTAACAAACTCATAACAACTACTAGTATGACACTACTTTAGAAATCTCAGCAAAAGAAAAAGAAAAAAAGATTTGTCCTTTGTTAAACACCGTGACCCAATATACCCTATTTTGTACATCCAGCTGATCTTTTCAGATCCAAGGTCAGCAAGGTTTCAGTTTAGAGTGGTAAGGGATCATTTCTCTTTACTTTTGGCCTTACAAGAGAGTCAGGGAGACAGGAAGGCCCTGTCTTGCACAACATTATCGATCTCCTTTCAACAAAGGACAGAGGTCAGATTTCTCTCTGGATACTCATACATATGACTCGTACACCTAACACCATTAAAACCTATTTGAGTACATTAGTGGAAATGGAATCTATTATATGGTCTCATGGGAAACTCACTAAGGAAGTAATAGAGTATTATGTAGATGGCTACTTTTAAAGACATCTTAGGCAATTTTCATGCCAGGTCTTAACCTCATTCTCACCGGCTAACTGAGGATAATCTAATTACGACATCTATGATTCCCAAGATTGAGAGTCACAGTAGGGAAGGATCTCTTCCCCAGAAGGAGACTGGGTAAAGTCATGAAAGCCTGTCATCATTTCGAGAAACTCTCGAAATGCTGCTGTAGAGCAGCGAAGTATCAGGGAAGTATGGAAAATACACTTTATCCTATGACTCAAGTCAGGAAAGGTGATTGCTTCACATTGTTTTCTTTTTATTGGATCTCAGCCCCACGGGGAGGGATGCATGTTGTTTAGTCTAAAATAGTCACTTAACAGTATAAATTTTATGAAAAAAAACAGAGAAGAAATTTTGAAGCGAATAAAAAATGATTTAGCAGTTTGCTTAGCTAATAGCCACATGTCTGTGTGATTCAGATGAACATGCCCAGCAGGTATGTATAGTTTCCAATCATCACAGAATTTTGACAATTCTTATAAGAATAAAAAACCTGAGTTTAGAATTTAGAAAAAGCAGTGTCTGCCTTACTATTGACCCTGTAAGGTGTTGTAAGGTATCCTGGCTTTCCCCAACAAACTTCCATGGGGAATGTGATTACTCCTGTTTACACAGATATCTAATGGCCAGGGCAATGACATTGAACTGCCAGGCTGAGAAATCTGAAGGTCACTCTTCTTCTACCAGATACTATTACAGTGGAGGTATGCACATGAATCAGTGAATCATTTTTGTAATACTTTTGAAGATGATAAAAAAGAATAATCTATCTGAACTTAAGTGAGTCTCCATAATTCAGCAATACTATCTTTCAGAAAAATAAAACAAAAGAAAACATGCATGCTTCAGAAACATTTCCATGATTTTTCTAATAATTACCATCATCTCATAGCAAAATATTTGACTTTACAGTTGTAAAAATAGGAATTTCAGGTCAGAAAATCAATATCGACATGGAACCAACTTTTAAAAAGTTATTTCCAAATTATGTGTCAACATATTTATCATCAAAATCAAGATCACTGCTGATTACATAAAAGGCTGATACGGTTTATTCAAGTATAATGACGTATTCTATTTTTCTTATACTTCATTGGGTATACCTTAAAGTAAAATAAGACTGTAGTATATAAATACTGGATTCATAAATAATATTCATTTGACATTCTTCGAGCTGAGAGTCCTTTTGTATGACAAATAACTATCATTACACTGGGTCTTTATATCTGTGCAGTTATACACATATGTGAAATTTTATTATAGAAGCTAGAATCAACATATTGTATCATGCGATAAACTTGCAAAAAATAAAAGTAAATGTGTATCACATAGAGACCTAATGAGCTGTATTTTTTAAAAATTTTTAATGTTTATTTATTTTTGAGAGAAAGAGGGACAGAGACAGAGAGACAGAGCATGAGCAGGGGAGGGGCAGAGAGAGAGGGGGTTGGGGAAGACACAGAATCTGAAGCAGGCTCCATACTCTGAGTTGCCAGCACAGAGCCCAACATGGGGTTTGAACTTGTGAACCATGAGATCATGACCTGAGCTGAAGTTGGATGCTTAACTGACTGAGCCACCCAGGTGCCCCTAATGAGCTGTATTTTTAAACTAACATTATTGAACCCTCTTCTAAAACAAGATATCTGCATAAAATTAATGAATGGTCAGATGTTTACATTCTTAGCACATTTTTTGAAGTTAATATATAGAGTATAGATAAAGGACAATTTTGTAGTGTGACTCAGGCTTACCTATGGTAGCTAAAGGTAACATATGTATTTTTGAAATCTGACAGTAGTATATTTTACTGTTAAAACTCCAAATAAAATATGACCAGAAAAGCAACTCCCTAGATTAAAAAAAAAAAAAAGGCCAGATGATTACCAGTATAGAAATTATTAGAGTCTACAGTTTACGCCCAAAAATTTAGAATGAAAGAGCGCATGTCGGATCCATGCTTGCTATTCTACAAACAGAAAAGAAAATCTGTGGTTTTCGCACTTTGCAATTCTGACTTTTCAAATCAATTGTGTATCGGAAAAGTGCTCTCCATTTTATGAAGGTAACAGCGAAAGTGTAAAGAATGCAAGTGAAACCAGAGAATTAAACTAAAAATTATTAGTTCTGAGAATGGGCACAAGTGGTTGAGCGACCTGAATAAATCTGCCTGACGCGTAGTTCCATAAGTGAGCCAGATTTGTGTATTTAACTGTTCTCTGTCGTTTCTCCCTGATGACTGCAGCTGTCAGGATTATTCTCTTCTACGACGTTGAAAACAAATCAATACTGATGATGGTGGTGGTGATCTTGTCTTTACCTTTAAACCACATGACTTCAGGTCAGTACGGCGCTTGTTGGGATTCTTCGGCATTGTTTTAGGTCAGAAAATACACAGCTTTGTGAGCTTCTGCCAAAGCACACTGTACAAGGAATTTCTATTTTTTGGTTCTCATTCTTGGTAGGTTTCTAGCAACTGCTAATGAGCCAAGTACGTTAAATTTCAGAAGCAACCTGTTGTGTTTCTGAGATTTCCTCTCCTCTGAGGAGGCCTCCTGAAGTGGACACAGCTGAACCTCTTATACTTTGTATTCTCACGGAAATTCCAACCTCGCTATTGGCATCTGAGAAGAAAATCTCTAGTTATCCAAAATAATAGGGCCACAATTTGACCTGGAATACTTAATTCTTAAAATACATTAGGGGCATCCCTGGGTGGCTCAGTCGGTTAAGTGTCCAACTTCAGCTCAAGTCATGATTTCAGGGTAAATGGTTTCGAGCCCCGCGTCCAGCTCTGTGCTGACAGCTTAGAGCCCGGAGCGTGCTTCGGATTCTGTCTCTCTCTCTCTGTATCTCAAAAATAAACATTAAAAAAAAGTTGAGTGATCAAATAGACAATGACTGGAATCATGTAATTTTCAAGATGTTGCAAAGAAAATTTTCAGACCTACAACCTTTCTCTACAGTCTTTACTTCTGGCTGTGAATCTAGGTCCATGTTCTGGAAGAGATCTTTTAACATTCAAAGACAACAGCCTGCAGCTTCAAGAGAAGTAATGATTGAGAGTTGAACTTGGGTATCATAAGCAAGTCGTAGGAGCTTCCTTGTAACACTATTTTTTGTGGGGGGATTTTTGTGTTGGTTCACATCAGTTCAAAACACTAACAAAGGATTCATAATATGCAGAACGCATCTATGGTACACAGGCAAAACAGAGATGAGATATCATTGTAGACCATTGTGATGGCATCCAGGCTGGCCATCTGCATGCATGTGGATAAATACAGAAAGTTGTTCTGTATTACAGTTAGAGGTTTTCAGCTGTAGCTTCATCACTGTTATTAGATTCAGGAAGCACTCTTTTGTGTTTCTACTGGGTTTTTTTTTCTTCTTTGATCCTTTGTAGAGATAGAGACTAAGTGGGTAGTATGTTCTTTAAAAAAAAAAAAAAAAGCTCTTCATATTCATCAAAAATGGTCATTATGACCAAAAGCTTTGTCTTCTAACAACTAAAAATAGAGCACTCCACCCTTTAACTCATAGAGCTGGTGTTCATTCTCTAGGGCCTTCTTTTCCTTAAGCTCTTGACATTGCCTACTTCCTTCTACAAGCGATACCCCCAAGGACAAAGCTTTAATGAGCACCTAAACAATGCCAACCAGAAGGACAGTATGATTTCCATCTGTGACAGGTGAGACTTCTGGGGCTTCTCATCAACGGCTGTATAGAACAGAAACTCTGGAGTGCCTGTCGAGGCGTCTTCGCTGCCCTATTGCTCTGCTGTCGTTGCATCTCAGCTCTTCTGGAACTTCCAGCTCTGGTGGGAGCACATTCCCTTTTCTTAGTCCTGCTGTGCAGTAAGAATCACAATAACACAACTGACTGGAGATGCCAGTAAAGAAGAAACTGTAGTATCAGGGAGTGTCAAGCCATTACAAGGAGTATAAAGACCCAGAACAAATAGGTTTTTATGAGTTTCTCCCAGAACAGATGTGTTTGGAAGATACACATTGATGAAATAATTGAGATGGAAAATAAGACCCCTATGAGGCATTCTGGAATAATGACAGAGAGTTAGTCACCTAAGTGCTAAGAAGAGTAATTCAAGGTAACATCAGAGATTTCTATTTGCTGAATAGGGCAAAGAGACCATGACAGCCTTGGAGCTCTTCCACCACGAACCTCCTTTATTAATCTACTCCTGGCCCACAGGCTGGATTTACCGATGCTCCCCATTCTCTTCATAAAAATGATCACTCAGTGGAACACCCAAACACTCCGTTCCCAAAATATGCTAGTGTATATCAGCCAAGTTTGTAACTGGAATTAAGCAGTGTCATGAAGTGCTGTAGCAACCTACAGACTCAGAATGTGAAAGAAAGTTTTCATAGAGAAATAATTTTCTTCATTGAAAGCTTTGTACATAAGTATACTCGATGTATAAATACATGCCTGAACTGTGGTGCAAGCTAACTCTAAAAGTTTGGGGGGAAATAGTAAAAATGCAGAAGGACTTGGCACATTAAAGAATAAATCAAGTACCTCATTTTGGGTGTGGTTTTGGCAAGAGAAACAGTACAGAACTCCGACACCCATACATATTTTTTAACTAAGTCCATGGACATACTAACAACTTCCATGTTCATGTCTCCATGATCTACCTTCCTGTTGGAATCCAGCTGGAATCCTGCTATCCAGCTGAACCTCCACATGAAGGTCTGGGGGACACACCCAACACACTCAAACCAAATTCCCGTGTTCTACTGTTCTACCCACATTAATCCACCCCTCCCCTTTTTCATAACTTCAGTTAATGCTAGCTATCTGGTTCCAGGTACCAAAATTTGGTGTGTGTATATATATATATAGGTATATATAATATATACCAGAAAATATAAGCTGGTTAACATTGCCTAGGAAGAAGCCATTTCCATGTTGATGTTGTACATAGTTCTATTTGTGACAAGATTTAAATAAGTGCTCAGTTAAGATTTCTAAGTTTCTTCTGGACAAAAATAACTGAACGTTTGCTAACTACTAAAAAAAAAAGACTACTTTAGTTCAGATCATCTAGAACCAAAGAGCTGGCATCGACTGAGATTAAAAGAGGGAGGAGGAGTGGTTACTGAAGGTAGGAGAGAGGAACTTGGCTTTGAGCATGCTGAGTTGGAAGAAAGTATTGGGCCTGTCAGAACTCCATGTGGAGACTCCGATGGACAGCTGGATTTCAAGGGGAAACAAATCAGGGAAACCGACATTTGGATTTGTGTATGGGTGAAACAATGTAAACATTACCTATGAAGTGAATATCCATTCAGAAGAGGTGAATATTTGAAAGCAGGACAGAGAGGAAGATCCAGCATGGGAAACTAGAAGTGGCTAATGAGGCAAGGTAAGAATCAGGGGACTCAGGAAATAGGAATTGTTAAAAGGAAGAGGAAATTATAACTCTATCAAATGATACTGAGAGGGAAGAACATAGGAGGCAGGATCAATCATTGCATGTGGGTCTGTGGCCATCAGCAGTCCATGTCAAGGTTGTTTTCCTTGAAATGACAGAGACAGCACCTCAACTGGAGCAAGTCAGAGACAGAATATAAGAAAATGAATAAAATGAAATAAAGTAAAGTAAAGTAAAATAAAATAAAATAAAAAATAAAATAAAATAAAATAATAAAGTAGGAGAATCAAGTCTGGACAGCTTCCTCCATAGTACCAGTGGCTTTTTACGGCCTGTGCTCACACCTGTGTCTCCTACATGATTGTAGGGAGGGGTTTCATGAGTAAGTACCTCATATGTGGACTTTATGTATGACATGTAAAGGAATTAAACCATTCCCAAGCAGTCAAAGTGAAGAGAGAGATGTTCTTAAGTCCTAATCTTTTTTCTTATGTCCTATGGTGGTAACACCCTAGTATCACCCTCATCATCCAAAACGTATGCAGCAGTTTTGACATTCTGTATTCTCATATGCTCTGCTCCAGGCATGCATTCCAGGGAAGAGCCTTGAAAAGTCACTTGTGATACTCAGACTGTGAACCACATGTGTCAGCCTGCACGATGCTACCATGTTCACACTTTCACCACCCTCATCACGACCAGACAGTAGAGGCTGGATGTCATCTTTCTCACCATTTCTTTTCTCATTGCAAAGCACTTGAATGTACTTGGATACATTCCCAGGACACAGAGTGTGGTCATCGTGTGGAACAAGCAAGAGATAGAAAAAAAAGAGGCAGATGAAGGAATTTTTCTCCAGAGGAGACTCACAACAATCCTGAAGATGTTTCATTAATCCAAAGACAAATTAGGTCTGAGAGAAACATCTGAAGCTCTACAGAGAGGTCTTGGAAGATGAAAATACACTCAAAGTCAGTGTCTGAGAATAAAAAGGAGTTGAGGTTAGGTGGGGCGGTACAGAGAACACCAGAATTAAGCATAAAGGAAGTGTGTTGATGGGGGCTATCGCTGATTTTCATAGATTCTGTGCACATCTCAAAATATCAAGGCAGTGATGGCCAACGTGTGCCGTAAGCAAAGCCCTCCTGAGTTGAATCAGCTTTTCCAGGCATTCCTCAGTGAAGCAAGGCTCAGGTTCCTGATGGTTGTGATTTCACTCATGCAGGAATCTCTGGAGTTTTATTTCCTAGTCTAAAATCCCAGGCCCAAGATTCTCATGAAAGAATATGAAGGTTGTACATTCTGGTGACCCATATGGGATGGTCACCTGTTATACATTTTCCTTGGGTACTCAGGTTTGGTTTGCTTATATACTAATGCATTGTCCCAGAACAAAGCTTTACATTCTAGAATATTGCTACAAGTTAAAGGCAATTTCTGCCTTAGTTTTGAAGTTACAATGAGTCCTTTCCAGTTAGTCTCCTCACAAGGCCATGCCCAGGTCATCCTGCCTTTGTTTGGCTTAGGGACACCCTCTTCATGCCCTCACTCTGTGGGATCAATGTTCTTTCCAAATGACAGATACACCCTCTATTGAGGAATTGGAATGAGCTGTATATATTCGCATTCCCAAACATTCTGGACTTTGTATTTTCCATTTTTTTTTACCATAGTAAATAGTATATTTAATCATTTTTAAAGTTTACAAATTCACTTGAGGCATTGTCTTTTTTTTTTTTTTAATGTTGTTCTTTTCTTAAAAAGTTATTTCTGAGAGAGAGAGACAGCATGAGCAGGGGAGGGTCAGAGATACAGGGAGACACAGAATCTGAAGCAGGCTCCAGGCTCTGAGCTAGCTGTCAACACAGAGCCTGACTCAGGGCTTGAACCCACAAACCATGAGATCGTGACCTGAGCCAAAGTCAGATGCTTAACCCACAGAGCCACCCAGTCGCCCCGAGGGGTGCCTTTGAAAGGGACAGATCTCCATTCATAGGAGTCACAGTGTAACACATGTCTAGTTATTTGTTAATTCAATACATTTTTAATTGAATGTTTTGGTAAGCATGTGAGGTAAAAGGGAATGAACATCCACCCATCCCTGCCATCAAGAAGCTTCCCTGGTCCTGGGGTACAGCAGCCTAGTCAACAGGGGCCTGTAACAACTATACTCTCTGAAAGAGGTGGGGGCCTCTGAAGCTTCCCTCTATGTGGGGGTAAAGGAAACCCTGTAGGGGTTCCCCCAACTAGGAGGAGTAGCACCGTCTTGATACATGGGACTTGAGTACTGCAATATTTTCTAAACTTTTCTTCTAACATTAGATTCTCAAATGGCCCCAAGCAAAAATACCAACCACAAGAACCATTAACACTGATATTTTTTAATGTTTTAAATTATTTCTGAGAGAGAGACACACACAGCATGAGTAAGGGAGGGTCAGAGAGAGAGAGCGAGACACAGAATCGAAGGAGGCTCCAGGCTCTGAGCTGGCTGTCAGCACAGACCCCGATGCAGGGCTCAAACCTATGAACCATGAGATTATGACCTGAGCCAAAGTTGAACACTTAACTGACTGAGCCACCTAGGTGCTCCAAAAACAATGATATTAATAATGAGACTATCAATATCTGAGACGAGGCGAGAAGGAGCAGGAAGTTTCCGAACATGCCTACTAAGTATCTGAAGATTTCCATCTTGTACTAATCATACTAATCCTTACAACAATCCCACCTGCTTGTCTTATTCTATGCAGGAGAAGCCTGAGATTCAGAGCCTCCCAGTAACACTGCACAAAAGTGTTAAGCAGAGGTACACAGGTAACAACAGATATATCAGACTCCACAGAGACAGGAACTCTCCTCCGGCAAACAGCCTGAGAGACAATTGAAAGGCTCCTTTCTAGATTCCAGAAGCGTCAGTGCTAAGTAAAATACCTTAAGAGCTAAGGTGGTAAAATTGCCCACTCCCCCCACCCCCAGTCTGGCCAGGTAGGTTCCAAGCCCATTCTGCTCTGCAAATCCCCAACAGCAAGAGCTTGCAAGTGCTTTCTTCCTACAATCTATTAAGTTTTGAATAACTTGGCCAAATTCAAGTCTTGCTTGGATTTTATTTGTGCTAATGGAAAGTGACCTGTCAGAGCTGCACGGCTTTCTGATCATCCTGGGAAGCAGAAGACAGTAAATCAAGCCCCCTGGGAATTGCGATCGGTCGGGGCAACATTGCGGGCCACGTCCTTGCTCTCGCGGAGCGACTCCCCTTGTGGTTTATGTCGTCTTCAGCCTCTGGCATGATAAAAACTGAGCAGCCATTTTACAGCTTTAATTGTGTCCAAATCCTCCAGGATTTAGTAACTTCGGGCAGTAAATAAGCTTGGAACTTCCTTGCAGCCTGGTTGATGTCCACATTCATTTATTGTGTGAACGTTTACAGGGGCCATAAAACAGAAGAAACCTGGGGGCAGCAGCCAAGATGGAGACCAACCCAGCAGAGGAAACACATCTGTCCTCCAGGCTGTAGGCTTGCTAGTCACCTATTTCTAATTTCCACTGTGTATCTTGAAAAAAAAAAATTAAACAATAATAAATCATGCCCCCGAACAAAAAATACTTTGGGGGCGCCTGGGTGGCTTAGTCGGTTGAGCGTCCGACTTTCGCTTAGGTCATGATCTTGCGGTTCGTGGGTTTGGGCCCCGCGTCGGGCTCTGTGCTGACTGCCAGCTCAGAGCCTGGAGCCTGTTTCAGTCTGTGTCCCTCTCTCTCTGACCCTCCCCTGCTCACGCTCTCTCTCTCTCTCTCTCTGTCTCCTAGAAATAAATAAAACATTAAAAAAAATACTTTGAGACATGCTGGGATTGGTATTTAAAAAGTAAATTTTGAGGCAAACTAGGATAGAAGACATGTATTTATTTGTTTATTCTCATGCAATACCTACCAAATCATAGTGCTGGAAAAATAGAGAGAGAGAGAGAGAGAGAGAGAGAGAGAAGAAGAAGAAGAAGAAGAAGAAGAAGAAGAAGAAGAAGAAGAAGAAGAAGAAGAAGAAGAAGAAGAAGAAGAAGAAGAAGAAAGAAAAGATTCAAAGATTACATTACAAGAAGCAACAATCTACAAAGTTCATTTAATGAAGCTTAGTACATGCAAATCATAAGGAGTGTGCAGAAGGAAGATAAATGACCAGAGTATCTCTCTCAAAGCAAGTGCAAGTTAGCCAGGAAGGTACTAGAATCTATTATGTACCAGGACCTTCAAACATTGGGAGGGTACGGAGCAAAAAGACATAAAGATGTGATGCCCATTTACACAGATGGAGATTCATGGGTTAAGACATTAGAAAACTTACCTATAATTCAAACATAAGCCTTGATATTATTTTTATCCAACACTCTAGGTTGCAGTTTTAATGCAACTGAACATTCATTTGTTCATCAGATATCATCTATTGTTTAGTGTTCCCTAATTATGACCAAACAAAAGTAGGCTATGATAAGATGCTTGAGAGGAAAACTATAAAAAACAAAACACAAGAAAACAGAAATAATCTTAAAGCTTACTAATATAGTATGAGAAATTTTCTTATATTATGGTGATCTCTGACCATTTCTGATGCATCTCTTTCTTTCCATTTCAGAAATGAGACCTGACCTCAAACTGACTTGTAAAATCCATCTGGGTGGCTTTTTCAATTTGTAGGAAAAAAAAAAGGGAATGTTTGTAGGAATTAGCAAAATGCTTTCTGAAATGATATTTACTTCCTCACATGTGATGTAACTCTCCCCTTACCAGTGTGAGGAATCTTTTCTGCCGTGTTTTCAGGAGAGTTTTTATAGTTTTGAACAAGACGAGATTTCAGGGTTTTTTCTTCCTCTCTCTCTTTCTCTCTCTTTCTTTCTCTCTCTTTCTCTCTCTCTCTCTTTCTCTCTTTCTTTCTTTCTTTCTTTCTTTCTTTCTTTCTTTCTTTCTTTCTTTCTTTTCTCCTTAATGGTCAGTATCATAAAAATATTTCATTTATAAGACAAAATTCACTTTCCATTCACATTCACAAGCTATGTTAAGATATAGTTGAGTGCTTATATTGGAACTTTTAAATATATTTGCCTGGAAAATTTCTCTGCATATTACAAAGATATGCTTCGACTTCCTTTCTTTCAAGAAATTTGTTAAATCTTTTTTAAAAATGTGGCAAATTGAGGAGCATTAACAAAACCAATGTATTATTTATGGATATGAATTTCAGGGTATAAGCTTACTGAACAGTAATTTGTATTTTACTGAGTCTTTGATGCATGTAACTATTCTTTTGTTTGCTTTTAGTGAGACACGAAAAGGAGATGAAAAACTCAAGTCTGATTCATGTTCTCCAGCTCTAAAGTTACTCGATGTGGTTAGAAGTTATGATGCTGACTTCTAGAAATCAAGAACTGTTAAGGTGCCTGGGTGGCTCAGTTGGTTAAGCACCTGACTTTGGCTCAGGTCATGATCTGGTGGTTCGTGGGTTGGAGACCCACACTGGTCTTTGTATTCTGTGTCTCCCTCTCTCTCTGACCCTCCCCTGCTCATGCTGTCTCTCTCTCTCTCTGTCTCTCTCTCAGAAATAAATAAAACATTGCCTGGAGCTGCTTCGTATTCTGTGTCTCCCTCTCTCTCTGACACTCCCCGGCTCATGCTGTCTCTCTCTCTCTCTCAGAAATAAATAAAACATTTTTAAAAATTTAGAAATCAAGAACTATTAAATGATTGGGGATGGTGTTTGAAAGAGATGTATAAATAAGGCTGAGCATGAAAACACATTTGTCTAACAAAATACAACTATATTATACGGAAAAGTATATTTTATGTACTGGTGAGATTTTTTTTTCTTTTTTAGTATGACCATGTTTTGAACTCTTTGAGGTCAGTGCATCAGGCAAAACAGAGACATCCATTGTTTTTAAGGGTAAAGAAAATATTGCTTGCTCATGCAGTGAAGTTGGCTAGTGCCATCTCTACCCTCATTTCAAGGACCTGGTTATTTCCAGTATTGGCTCTGTAGGCTAACCTCTACCGTTGTGAGTGATTATGAGTTTGCTTACCCCAGCTAACAAGGGCCCCAGCATTTTGCTTCTCTTTGGAAGCCTGGCTTTAGCAAACTACTTGTTATACCCCGGGATTCCATGGAAACTTTCATTTGGATGATTGTAAAATGCTGTTGGGGGGTGCTGGGGTGTTTGAAATCACATCATAATTGATAGAAAACAAGTTGGCTCAGTCGTAGTGAATTGTTCCGCATTCAAATTTGGGAAAGACAACGAAGCAAGTCTCCACAGGGCTGAGCAAAGGGATTTGGGGGACTTGTGTTCGGGCCCTCTGTCTACATGACAGGTGAATGCCTGGTCCACAGCACAACACACCTCCTCTCTTTCAGGACATTCACTGCTACCACTAAGTGACAGGACACCTCAGTCATCTTAGTGCTGAAAAATGCTAAGGTCTAACACTCTCATTCAACTGACTTTTTAAATTGCTTCTCAAATACCAGCCACCGCGTTAGCAAGCCAGGATATAGTCCTAGATTCTCTGTTGCCAGGGCAATTGTCTGCCAACCGTCAATTTATCAGCCCCAAATAAACTCTCAGCCCGCGAGTGAGAGCACATATAAGGCAGACCTGGAAGTTTTGCAGGAAGACAGATTTTCTTTGAAATGTCGAATTTTCTACTACATTTCAATCCAACTTACGTTAAAGACCAGGAAAAATGCTGTCTCTCTTCTGTGTCTCTTGCCTAAGACCCCACTTCCTGCCAGGAGAAAAGGTTTACTACATCCACCGCTGGTGGCAATGGTAATAAAGAGGAGGGCGGGGTGAGGAGCAGGTGGCGCCCCCTGCCTGCTTCCCCGCCCGGGCGCTGGGTCAACACCCCCGGGGCCTCCTGCCACCTCCATACCCACGGTGTCCCCAGGAGGCAGGGATGGTAGGTCTCCTAGTCGTCATCTCAGGATCTGAAGCTTGGAGTTCTCCGTCCGCGGTCGCCGAGCTCCTAAGCGGTGGTGTGGGAATCAGAACCCGGTCATCCTGAAGGGTCGGTAAGTAATGAAGGGTCGGTGCTTTGTTAAGGATTTAATGATGAGCAGGTGATAAATAGCCCCCCAGACACACACAAGGGTTATCCCGTTGAACGATTTTCTGAATGGATTTCATACATGATTTTCTAATATTATTATAGAGCTGCTTGAGGAACTCAGGTTATCTTTAGACATTGTCGTTAGCCTGCATCAGCTTTCTTGGGGATGCCGAATTTGTGTTGGAAAGGCTTGCTTCTCGTGAGCTGGGTTATTCTGGGGTGAGAACTCATTCCCCAGGCCTGAAGCTTGCGTCCTGCTCTCCTGACCTTATACTTAGCTCTCTGCAATGATGGAATGGAGCGACATCAAATTTCACAAGGGCTGAGAGAAACAAAGGGAAGAGAAAACCTCTCTCATGGTTTCTTCTCTTTAGGTCAAAGCATACTATGTTTTGCATCCAGGAAAGGTATAAGTGATTCATGGCTTATATGTATCCTGAGTTTTGCATTTAACAGAGAGCATGGCGGCCAGAGAGACCACCGAGTAGGTCCTCTGTAGACACCGTGAACTTGGTCAGCACAGACCTACCTTCCTCACCTCCATTTGCTACCCGTGCTAGACTTTACACGTTGAGAGGGTTTGTGTGTGTGTGTGTGTGTGTGTGTGTGTGTATACATATATACACACACATATATATTTATACATATATATTTTATTTATTTAACAAATAAATATTTATTTAATAAATAAATAATTTCACAAAAAAGGTATTTAAGAAAAAAACAAAAAAAGACAAGATAGAAGGTATAAATGAAGAAACTGGGTTAATCATGCTGATCCTTAAAGAGTAACGGACTAGATCGAACTTGACTAGGGAAAAAGTAGAAACAACTGTCTTTTAGGAATTATCAGTCCTGATGGGCTGCTGCACGTGGCAGATGAGTAAGGAAGAGTCAAACATTACCCAACCCACCCCCCACCAAAGAGAAGATGTTAATTCTGTACAACTAGGAGACTGAGAGCAAAACTGGTTTTGGGGAAAGGTGAGAAATTAAATTTTGACACTTTAATTTGAAATTGACAGTCTGACACTGAAATGGTCTAATGATAGCATATATCTTCTCAATCACATAAGGTGGAGGCTGAGAGAGGGTGAAGAGGTAATAACGGTAAAGAGAGCTCGGGTCACAGGCCAACATGAGGTCAATTCTTTAGGACAACAGTAAAGGTATGCATGGCAAGCCGGGGTCTCAAACACAGGCTTAAGACAAAGTTGGGTAGGTATAAATCTTGTGTTTGACAGACCTCAGAGGAGCCTGTTTTCATTACAGAAACATGTTTCCCTAAAAACCAAACCTGTATTTTTAAAACTATATTTTTTCAAAAGACTTTTTACTGTCATTTTTGGACAAGCTCACAATTTAGGCATATTACACAAAACTTTCATTTATTGTCACATCATGGTCTAGAACAGGAAAACTGTGTTGTCGTCTTCAGTACTTAGGAACCCACACAATATATTCACTCCCACAATATTCTAATATGCTTAAAACTGTGTACATTTTGGGGATCCTACCCAAGGATCCAACAACTTTGAGAAATACATTTTCTCTTGCAGAAATAATTTTGAGTCTTCCAGGTTAAACCAAGTTAACAGTTACCAGAATGCAAATAAATAATTGATGTACTATTCTTCCTGAACACACGTACACAGGCACACAGAGAGTCATGTGCACTTTACCTAATATATCTCATTCAGATTCCTTTTATCTGTTCAATAAGTATGTCTTGTAAAGTATTCTATGTTCGTGAGATGGTCATGCTCAAGCTTACTGTCATAGCAAAGCAGAATTTCACTTGGCGCTCCCACAAGATTAACAGAGGAGAAGACATAGATGGAAATGCTGAGTATTTTATGGGGAAATTTCACCTAAATGTGAGCTTCACAAATGTTTAACTCCGGTCAGATTCCTTATTTATCACTTCTACATGTGAAACAAGCTCAGTCTCTAGAAGACAGGTGGAGATAAGGACACATGAGTGTGACCTCGCTGAAATTAGAACAAAAACAAACAAAAAACTCAAACTTTTTTATAGATGAAACACACAACAGAGTTCTTTTGTGCCAGTTCCAAAAATTGGAAAAAGTCAAAATTAGCCCTCAGAGCTTTTTCTTTTCTAAAGGAGAATAGGCCTTCTTTGGACCAATCCATCCAAGAGCTCCGTTTTCATTACAGCATGAAGATGGTGGAGGTCACAGGTGAGCAGTCAACCAGCAGAGGGTGGGTTGTGTCTGGCCTCAGAAAAGCTGCTACCACTGCATCTCGTCCAGTCCCTCCCAGCCTGACTCCCTGGTCACTGCACTGAGGTCCTGACCTACTTCCTGGGAGGGCATCGTCTGTAGTCCCTCTGTGCTGTCTCCCACACGTCATCCCCACCTTCCCAGAGGGGTCCTTCCCAGCCTTGAGCAGGTGCCTCCTGACCTTCTGTTCTTTGGAAGGTCCCTGCAGCATCTCAGTTCCAGTTCCAGACCCATGGCAATGTCTGACTGGCCAGCCTCCCTTCCAGACGCCTCCCTTCCCCACTGTGAGCTTCCGCATCTTACAAGTGAAACACCACATCTTCCACAATGTTCTCTGGCAAGTCCCAAGCAGGATGTGCTGATCTTCCCTTCGGTCCCCACTGTGATTTATGCACACTGTCTTCAAAACGATTCTCACTTTGTGGCACAATGGTACAATTAGAGCATGAGCGCCCTGAGGCAGAAATGCTGTGTGATCGCGTCCACCCCCAAAACCTAGTGAAATCTCAAGTGCCTTAAGGCACTATTCTTGTTTTTAAAAATCTATATTTTTGAGGGGCTTTAGTACAGGGTTTTAAATTTTACATTACCTAATACAGACTTGAAATAATTTTAAAGGACTCAGCGGCAATATTCTTTAAAAAGTATCAACTAGGGGTGCCTGGGTGGCTCAGTTGGTTATGCATCTGTCATTGGCTCAAGTCATGACCTCGTAGTCTGTGAGTTTGAGCCCCAGGTTCAGCTGTATGCTGACAGATCAGAGCCTGGAGCCTGCTTCAGATTCTGTGTCTCCCTCTCTTTCTGACCCTTCCCTACTTGCACTCTGTCTGTCTCTCTCTCTTTCAAAGATAAACATTACAAAATTTTTTAAAAAGGTACAAACTAGGATGAAACAGAATACAAAATATAAGGTCCATGCCATGTATCAATAGCAAGTATTATTTTCTGAAACATTTATTGTATATGTGGGTATGGATGCACACATATGTGCAGGTGTGCATGTTTGTGTGTGTGTGAGGTGTGCCAGTTTACAAACTATAGTTATGTGATGCAATGCACATATATTCATGTATATATGTATATATGTACATAATGGCTATCCAGTTTTAAAGTCCTGATTCTAAATACATGACAATAGGTATGAAAGTCACAATGTAGAATGATGGAATTCATCCAAACATATTTCAACTTTTTTTAAAAAGCAAATTCCAAAAACATGGCAGATTTCAAAAAACTTGTAGTTTTATTACTTAACTGCCTGATACACATTTATAATTGTTTTTTCTCTACCTTTTCTGTGCATATTCTTTCACCAGACCTTCATAGGACAACTGTTAATTTTTACGGAAACATAGATCAGCTAGTCTTTCCTGCCCATCATGGTACATTCAGAAAAATAATTATTAATAGAAAGCTCTGTCCAGCTATACAGCTAGTCATTGTTAATGTCATATGATGTTTTGGTATTTTCCAATTTGGGAAGATTTCTAATAGGTTACTTTCATGCATGATCAGGAAGTCCTTAGTTTTTTTCAAACATCTCTGGATTTCACAATAATAAATATTGGATTGAAACCTATAAATTACGTTTTGGCTGATGTCTTTATTGTAATGGTGTATGTTACAACTTATGTTATTATTGATGTGAGTATTTTGAGTGAAATCAGCAAGAGATTCAAATATTTTTTCAAATATGTAATTCACTATTCTTCATTAATTGGCTTATCAACCAAGACAAAAGCCTACTAATTACTTCTGTTCAAAATATATCTCTTCCTCTTAAGGAATAATTTATTTTGTATGATTTAACTTCTTTTATTACTTGCTTCTCTATGGCAGAATAATTTCAACTGATTTCAACACTAATCTTTATCACACTTGGTTGTATCTGACTCTCCCGTGATTTGATAAATCTATTTAAGTAGACAGATGAGAAAGGCGTTGAAGCCTTTCATAAATGCCCACAACACCCACAAGATGGAAATTTCTTATGTGTTTACTGAAATGTTCTAAATTCTCTTCCCAAATTGCAAATCAAATGGCATAGTTGAGGTGTATCACATGCATCATTACTCATATCTGGGTTATAAGTTATGCCATCATAAACAAAAAAGGAAAAGTTCTATCACACTTATAGTAATACATGATGCATAACCAAGTATAGTTCTGGCAGGCTGACTGGGTTTCGACAAGGACTTCACCCTCCTTTTGCCATATACAAGTCTGATGATTGGAAACCTTTCCCCCAGTCTAGTTATTGGCCCCATAGGCATCAGTCAAGTACTCATGTACTTGAGGCGTCAGGTCCCTGAGGACACAGTCACACATGATACCATCTCAGGCTCTGTGCATTAGTGTTACAGCACCAGGTATGAGGATTCCCAGGAGTCACTTCTAAACAGGGAAGCTAACTGAAACTTAATTATACACAATACGACTGAGAAACCTATAACTCATTCTCACTAGGGACAAACGAATACATCACTGGCTGAACTCTAAGCTGTATCCTCATTTTTCTGTTGGCCACTCAACATGAGGGGGAGAGTGATGGAAAAGTCAAGTTGAAAGAGATGGTGGTCTTATCCATTTGCACTTTTAATATCTTAATATCTCACATTTTAGAAAAACAGATGATCATGTGAGCAGACTGCTGGAGGCTCCCCTTGTACTGTAGGTGGGGTAAATCCACCCCTTAAGACTAAACTGATATTTCCTCTACTAGGACTAAAAGTGTATTGATCATGTTAATCTAGAGTTGAAGTTCAAGAGGAAGGTAGCTGCATTGTTGAATACCGTCCTCATTCAACTTTCTGGTACATTTACAATAAAGCAACCCAATCTATTTAAAATATTCAGAAGTGGAAAATTAATTCTATTCATCTTTCAGAGTGTTGGAAAATTATTTATCAACTATGCCATTTTCCCTTTTTGTCCAAAATTTAAGGAAGGAATTTAATTGGTGTTCTTAGAGGTACAGGTCTCATACCATTTTGTTGTTCTCAAATATTTTCATCAGAAAAAAAAAAACTTAAATGTATCCAACAAAATGAAAGAAACCTGTCAAGAAGCCTGAAATGCTGATCTTTGGATCTTACTGCATATCCTAAAATACAGGCTACTGATTTATGTGAGGGAAAAGCTCAGTGCAGTTTAGTCTTAAATTATTTAATCTGTTGTATTATTGAAATATAAGCATGATGTACTTGATAGTTAAATGGTTTGAAAATGGTCTGAACAATATACAATGGTCAGTGTCTGTTGATCCATTGGGACTTAAGATCTATTTTGACGCCTCCCCCCCATTTATAAAATGTAGTGAACCAAGCAATATACATATACTTAGATATGAGAATATTAACTGGCTTCTTGATTTACCACCTCTTCCTGTGTCCCATCCACTTGTCCACCCAGTACCCTGTTCCCTGCAAACTCAGATAATTCTTCCCGTAGCTTCTTCAGTACCTCTGGTCTAGGTTGGAGTTCTGAAATATAGGGCCGCAGGATAGTTCTGTGAGATGTGGAAAATAGAAATGATGGATATCGTGATTCATGGGCAGAAGACTGATTTTTATTGAAAACATTCATTCGTCATCCACCCAAAGCCATACCAGAAAGAGATCTCTTTCACATGGCAGGAAAGGAAGGACTGTGAATCTATTTGGAAGGAATCGTCTGAATCCCCCTTAATTTTTTTTTATTAGGTTCATGCAGTAAGCCCAAGATCACAGAAGAGTAAGAGTAAGTATTTCTGCAGTTACATTTATACCTATGCACTCGAAAAGAAAATGACTCAGTAACTACTACGCCATTTTACAAGATGGGAAAGATCTGAC
Organism: Proteles cristata cristata; assembly: GCA_017311185.1. Classification (NCBI taxonomy): domain Eukaryota; kingdom Metazoa; phylum Chordata; class Mammalia; order Carnivora; family Hyaenidae; genus Proteles; species Proteles cristata. Next base: position 1,018,638 of record JAESUZ010000823.1, read on the forward strand.
TTTAGCATAAGTTGGCATAATTAAAAAATGAAACGCAAAAACCTCAGTATGAGCCAATGTTAGGATGTAGTGATCAGAAGAGGCTATCTTCATGCAGATGCAAGCCTTATTGTAGAAATACCATTTAGAATGGAAAAGTAACAACCTCCCCTCACCACGTTTTGGATACCTTGTTTCTGAAGCAATGAATGGAGTCAGGACACAGACCCAGAGGGGTACAGTCAGAGAAAATGACAGCAAATGACAAAAATAACCTTTCTGTTTCCACATACATACAAGATTATCACGGTTTGAAAATATATATTCTGAATCATCTTTCTTGTGGCTTCAGATGGCAGAGAAAGCATCAAATGATGACAAGGACAGAAGATAGATCTATGGTGAACATAATGAGCTCTCTAGCTGTTCAAAGAGAAAACAAGGGCCTCTTCAAGAATCATCTATTGTCTCCTGGGTTCGTGCCCGGGACAGGCACAGAGTCATCTCTGGGAGGCCAAGGGTGGATCACTTCACTGTGGCCTCAATGAGCTTTCCACATGAAGACGTCATGCTTTTTCAATCTTTTTCCGATAGCTAAAGCTATTTTTTAAATTTTAATTTTTAATGTTTATTTTTTAAAAATTTTAATTTTTTAATTTTTTAAAAATTTTAATGTTTATTTATTTTTGAGAGAAACAAATAGAGAGACAGCATGAACAGAGGGAGCGGCAGAGAGAGAGAGAGACACCGAATCTGAAACAGGCTCCAGGCTCTGAACTGTCAGCAGAGCCTGATGCGGGGCTCAAACCCATGAATCATGAGATCATGACCTGAAGTCAGATGCTTAACTGACTGAACTGCCCAGGTGCCTCTAAAGCTTTTCATTTTAAACATAGAGTTTTGCAAATGATAAGACTTCATTCTTTTTTATTGCTGGATAGTATTCCTGGAGGGTATTATGCTAAGCAAAATAAGTCAGTCAGAGAAAGACAAATATCAAATGATTTCATTCATTAAGTGGACTTTGAGAAACTCAACAGACAAACATACGGAAAGGTAAGGAAAAAAAGATAAAAACAGAGAGGGAGGCAAACTATTAGAAACTCTTAAATGCAGAGATCCAACTAGGGGGCGATAGGGTTGGGTGGGGGTTGGGCTAAATGCGTGACAGGTAGTAAGAGGAAGACTTTTTGGGATGAGCACTGGATGGCATATGTAAAAGATGAATCACTGGATTCCACATCTGAAGCCAAGACTACACCGTATGTGAACTAACTTGAAAATAAATAAAATAATAAACAAATATGAAGTTTTCAAAAAGTATAATAAAATCTTATTAGTATGCATTAATCATATACCTGTTTAGAATTTCCTATAAAAAATTAAGTATAAGGAAACATACCAAAAATAATTTAGTAGAACCCAATAATCTATCATTCAGCTTAAACAGCTTTGTCATTAACGTTTAAGGCTGAAGAAATAAAAATGTTACATTCCTCATAAACTCTATCCATTATTTCCCCCTTTTCTCAGTGATAACTCAATATCACTCTGTGTATACTATCCCTCTTCAAGTAAATTAGATAGACATAGAATCATTGGAAGGGATCTCCTAACCAAAGACCATAGTGATATACACCAAATTTATTATTCTCCCATGAATTAGGCTTATAGATAAGAAGCATTGTTGGATTTCATGAAATAACTATATCATAATGAGTATCATTATTGTAACTCAAAAGTTTGGGACTTGTCTCTCAGATCATACACTTACTGTGCTATTCTACTTGGATGGGTTGTAAACAAATTGTTGTTCATGCCACAAGATTCCTTAAATAATAAAGGCCCAGGAGATAAAACCCTGTTATTCTTCACGATGAAGTGTTGAAAAATGTATCTGATCTTTTCTATCCATATTAATTAAGATATACAAAAATTGTGGTAGAAGAGTTTGCAAGTGTGATCAATGCATCCTCTGAATAAGAACAAGAATGCATTTCAAGTTTATTTATATATTTTGAGAGAGAGAGAGAGAGAGAGGGAGAGGGAGAGCGCACAAGTAGGGGAGTGTCAGAGGGACAGAGAAAGAGAGAGAGACAGAGAGAATCCCAAACAGGCTATGCACTGTGAGCACAGAGCCCAATTCAGGGCTCGTTCTCAAGAACCATGAGATCTTGACCGACCAGAGCCAAATGAAGACTCGGACCCAGGTTTAGGTCTTAACACTTGTATCAAGGACCAAATTATAAGACCTTCAAGGAAAAGAATGATGACAAGAACATATACTGGCTTATTTAGGAAAATAAGATCCATTTAGTAAATTAAATCTTCTATGACTTCACTACTCAATGGGGTCCCACATCCTTATGCATCAACTGGAAACCTGTTAGAATTTTGGAATCTCAGACCCCACCTTAGACCTACAGGATTCTATCTGCTTCTTAAAATTCCGCAGTTGATCCTCGTACACATGAAGTTTTGAATAGCAGAGCCGTATGTCCCCACTTCTATGGTAATGAACGTAGGATTCGTCCATGGTGTGAATGTTTATCTCTCCTCCCACGCCACCCACCCTGTATGTCAAAACCAAACCTCCAAAGTAATAGCTTTAGGAGATGGGGCCTATAGCAGAAAGAAAAACATATGATCCACGAAATGACATCTCACAAATGCTAAATTATGTAAATCGCTAAAGTTTTCCTGTAAAACATTCTGGCAAAGCAAATTTCAATTATCAATTAAAAATCAACTCAATGGTGATTATTTTTAACAGGGATATGTATCTCTCAGAACTGCTTAAGGAAGTCTGAAAATAAATTATAAGATATACTAGAAACTATATTCTCCAGAACTAAAGGAGAGAGGTAAATTCATTTAATCAACTGCATAATCCCCCATATTTAGAGGTTTACATCTATTTTCTCAGGGGGTTTGTTTAGTGTTTTATTACATCAATTATTACATTAACACTAACTATTTTGAGTCAATAGATGGCACTTCTAAAACCTGAAGAAAGAATTACCCCCTGAGAATAAATATACTAAGAAAAATAAATATACCAAGAGAAAGAGTCGAATTTATAATAGAGGAGATCACATTCTCCTAGAAGTAATATATTTTAAAACGTATGTGAAGCATTTGATAAAGACCCAAATTCCAGTCAAGGAAACTCCTCAGGTCAATATGTTCTAATGCTGACAATGAACCAGTTGAGAAATAAGCCGACAAACAAAAATAAGAGCACAGAAATGGGAATTCTCATCAAGAAACCAGGAAACAGTACCCCTTATGCAAGACTATGTATGTTGCGGGGTGTGTGTGTGTGTGTGTGTGTGTGTGTGTGTAAAATGCCTGGAGTAGAAAGTGCTTCCACCTGACTCATTCAGGACGGAAATACCAGGCACTCATAGCCCACCTGTCAAGACTCAATCACAATTAACTACAAAGATCAATCACTGGACCCTTCTCAGGGAGTCATATGTTATTAGATTTTTACATATTTTCTTTCTGGTTCATGCATTAATCACTTGTGAGTTTAGTTAATATGAGTCGAAGCTTTCCTCTAATCTAACCACCTTTTGATGCATGAATGAATTTTTCTCTGGACACCAAATGTTTGGCATAGACCTTGAAGATTCACACAGTACACATAGATAAACACAGTAGGTGGCCTTTGATGCCTTCAAGTAATATAACCACTTATCTCAAAGCAAAAGCGACAGAGCTCCAAGCCTCTCTCCCACAGTTTCTATCTACTCAAACATTCCGTTCAGGTCTCTAGTCTGGTGAATTAAGACAGAAATTCCTATCTCACAGCCTCTTCCCTCCTTCCACACCCACAGACGGATTCCACAGTAAGATGTGCTGGGAGACACATTTTGAAGTGAGATTTTGGGGCAGACGACCACCTGCCTGGAACACGAAAGCCTCATGTTGGTTGTGATGGGGCTTTTTTGGTGTTTCAGTGAAAACATGATGAGTCGTGGCAACTCAGTGCCTGATAGAGGGAAGAGGGTCAGTGAGGGTCGTTTCCTTGGTTTCTACACCCAGCATTTCAGACTAGGGGTCTGAGGGGATCCGGGAGGGTCTGAGGGGAGCCCAGCAAGCACCCCATTCTTGGAGCTCTTCTCAAGCACTTCTCGTTTGCCTCTATGCTATGATATTCCTTCTTCAGGGCTCTCCTTGGATTTGTTTGCTGCCATCAATTGACTCTGACTGAGAACTCACTCCTAGGACAGAGTCTCTCATCAGATGTTTCAGTTCAGGTTCAAACTGCACTGAGCACAGCATCTTGGTTGCATGCCTCCCCAGCACAAGAAATGATCTTTAGGAGTGAGGGGCTGCATTTCCTTTGAACAGATTTTTTTATGGGAATAATAAATAAATTTTTGATCAGTACTCAGAACAGTGAGCTCAACGATTTGCAAGAGAACAGTAACATTAATATCCATAGTTCACAATACCAAAAATATTCTACTTCTGACAAGGGAACTTCTAAAAGTAGTATTATTCTGTTTGGAAAACAAATACATGACCTCGACAAATACTATATTATGTAATACTTTATTCAGCTATGTTTTAATCATAGTCACTATGTCAATTAGGATGCAAAGGTAGGATTTTTGCTCAGTGAAATATTTTAGACTATCTTCTTTGATAAACTCAACGGAATTAAAAAAAGGAGCACAGCACATCTTTAGGAAAATACATTTTTGGGGCGCCTGGGTGGCTTAGTCGGTTAAGCGTCCGACTTTCGCTTAGGTCATGATTTCGCGGTTCGTGGGTTCGAGCCCCGCGTCGGGCTCTGTGCTGACTGCCAGCTCAGAGCCTGGAGCCTGTTTCAGTCTGTGACTCCCTCTCTCTCTGACCCTCCCCTGCTCACGCTGTCTCTCTCTCTCTCTCTCCTAGAAATAAATAAAAATATTTTTTAAAAAAAAGAAAATACATTTTCTCAATTTAATATTCTTAGCTATGAAAGGTGAACCAAATTCATTGAATATTATCCTAACAGTTTAATGCATATAAAATTTCAAATTCAAGTTTGAAAAATGTGTCCTTCAACCATTTCAAATCCTATATTTGAAGAGTATGGTTAAAAATCAGACTTTCATAAAAAATATTATTAAACTGAGCTAATCCACTAATAACTTTCCCTTTCATGTAAACAGAACCTATTTTTGGTAAGTAACATCTTGAGACAGTCATAAAAAATCCATACCAAAAATTAAATTTCACTATATAGATAATGTCTAATCAATGAAGTTTTAATTTAATAAGCAAACAAGTGTCATAGATATTTAATTTTGTTAGCAATTTTAGGCTCCCAGACAGACTTCTTTTTTGTCTAAGAAGAAAAACTTCAGTCTTTAATAGCATCATTGTAGCCTGGATGATTTTATTCTGGTTTTGTTTGTAAAAGGTAGGAATGCAATGTAATTTTATCAAGAATGAATTAGTAAATGGTGAAAGCTTTCATAAATATGAACATATAGCATTCAGTGTCAATATTTACAGTATTTCTTGAAAGGTATTAGATACTATTTACTCCTATGGTATATATTCCTTCCTGACAGTCTGCATGTTGTTTAAGAATCCATTCATGCTTTTATTTGCTTAGTTCACTTACTTAAATAAACCATGCATTTATGGGGTGTTTGGGAGTCTCTGTTGGTTAAGTGTCTGAGTCTTGATCTCATCTCAGGTCCTTATCTCACACCTCATGAGTTTGAGCCCTGCATCGAGCGATGCACTGAGAGCATGAAGCCTGCTTCACATTCTCTCTCACCTCTCTCTGCCCTTCCCCCACACACACTGAACACATGCGGTCTCTCTATTTCAAAATAAATAAATATTTAAATAAAGCATGCATTTTTAGATTCCAGGAATGTAAAAAAAGGAAAGAATGAATGGAGTGAATTTTAAAAAAAACACACACACTTTATACCTTTTTAATTGTTAGCTACTGGGGACTAATGTTATTTTACTGCCCTTCAAAGAAATTAACATTCTCAGACACACTTCAATGTATAGAATAATGAATTTTTAAACTCCTATTATATGTAGACTGAGATTCTAGGCACAATGAGCGCTCAGGAAAGTGCAGATACAATTAATAACCTCCTGGGGCACGTGAGTGGCTCAGTAGGTTGAGTGCCTGACTCTTGATTTCTACTCAGGTCATGATCTCACGGTTCCTGAGATCAAGCCCCTCTCACATTCACGCTCTCAAGCTCTCTCTCTCTCTCTCAAAATGAATAAATAAACAAAAGAAACTCCTGCAACAAGGCCCTTTTGAGCAGCTTCCAGCCAGATAAATGCCCAGCCACTTCCTTTTATGTGACCAAGTCAGTCTAGCATCCTCAAACAAGGATTTCATCCTTAAAATGCAAACATCAGTGAGTACCACTGAAATCTCAGCTGTCCTTGCATAACTAAGAACCGAGATATAGCATATGTAAAATAAGCTGACAGATTATAAGATATTGTAAGAAAGTTTTATTTATTAAGAGAAGTCTGGTTCCCCCTCACTTGCCATCAGGAACCAGTGACTCACATGGCCCTTGTCCTGCCCTGACATCAACCCCCTTTGTGTCCAATTTTGGACCTTATGCACCTTCTTACCCAAAGTTCTTTGTCCATATTCCATCCTCCAAACACCTGCTCAAGCGAATCATCTAAAAGCTGTGATTGCCACGCTCCAGTGTCACGTTTGTCGTCTTGAGCATTGATGGCTTTGCAGACAGAATTCACTAAGGTAGAAGTGACGGGAGGAGCCACCCGGGGAGGCACTCAAGGCTTATATTTTTAAGTGAGGAGGTTTGTCATTATCCTTCCAGTAACATATTAAGGCAAAGGTTGCATTTTCTCTCACAGACAGAAAAGACTTATTCACCACAATGTCAGGCTCTTGCAAGGATGACTGATTTGTGTCTTCATCAGAAATAAGACCATGTAAAAGGTCTAATTATCTTATCAGGGAAGGTAAAAGACATGGTCACTTGAGAATGAAGTAATGTGATCTATTCTAAAGCAAAAGCCATTTGTCCATTACAGTTGCTTGAATAATTAGAAAATCCAATCAGAGCGGCACAGAACCATTCTCAGAGTTCACTCCATACAGTTCATTGATCTGTTGCTGAGCACATGCTGTGAGTTGGTAGGGCCAATATGCACCACTTTTGGAGGGGTTCATAGACAGTAACTTCACTAAGGCATCAAGGTAGTTCGTTAAGGACCAACATCACCCAAGGATGACTGTCTACCAGAAACGATGGGTATCTAATAGGAAAAAATAAATAAATAAGAAAGGATATGTAGGGGCCCCTGGGTGGCTCAGTTGGTTAAGCATCTGACTTCGGCTCAGGTCATGATCTCCCCCATTCATGAGTTTGAGCCCCGCATCAGGCTCTGTGCTGACAGCTCAGAGCCTGGAGCCTTCTTCGCATCCTGAGTCTCCCTCTCTCTCTCTGCACCTACCCCACTCACGCTCTGTCTCTGTCTTTCTATCTCTCTCAAAAATAAACATTTTAAAACAATTTTTTAAATCAAAAAAGGGATATGTGGCTGTGACATACCTTTAAAACAAGTTAAAAAAATAAAGCTGCCCTAGATGAGAAAAGTGGGGTGGGAAGTTCAGTACACTGAAGCTGATGACTCAAAAGTAGGTCCAGATCAGAGGGAGGAAGAAGCTGTGAAGGCTCCTGGAGGAGGGACCTGGCAAGAGGCCATCACTGAGAAGCAGCTGAGATTGACGTCCCACCTCAGAACGGGTCTCCACCAAGTCTGGGGCGACAGCTGCCTTCATCGCACTGGGCAGAGCCCAGATCAGAGGGTGGCATGTTCGTTTAGGTGCAGCTCCAAGGCACTCAAAGGGCTTTGTCCTGTTCTTTCTCAAAGTGTTTGCATCTTTGCCTCTAAGATGACGTCTACCTTTGACAAAGTGTTCCATTAGGACATGGCTTCTTCATGAACGGTGCTAGAAAACACTGAAAACGAGCCACCAATTCCTGCCTTCAGTTCACGAATATTTACTCAACGTCTTCCACATGCTAGTTACTACTCTAGGATAAAGTCTCTCTGGGGGCGACAGCTCCCAACGCAAACAGAAAAACATACATATTATGTTAAATGGTGATATGGACATTGGAGAAAAATTAGGCAAGAAAGAAAGGGAGAGAATGCCCTCCTACATGGACACAGGTCTTATAATTCAAAACAAGTCACTCAACATTTACATATGTTTCAACTTACAAGTCTAAGTTTGTGATTAGATTCCTTGTCATCTACTTACTAAATAATCTAAATGCTTGCTTTTTTTTTTTTTACAAGATATTTCTTCCAGCGTTAGCCTCATCACTGTCTTCTTACACTATACTCAACTATTTACTTTGTGTGCACTGTGCCACTATGCTTTTCCCCCAACCCTCCTTCTGGTCTCTCATGGATGAGACATCACAGTGCTGTGGTCCAAGCACATCAGATGCTGTTTCAAAGACTGACACAAAGGCTAACGAAGGGCATCCAAACTCACCCAGGGCATCATTTGTAAACGTCTCCATTCATTGAGTGCTCAGGTTTATTCTGTCATCACACACGCCGGGGTATTTGGTGGTCCTCTCAGAAAAGAATAATCAATGACAAACAAGCAATTTCTTGCTGAACCTACCATATGCTCTGCTCTCTAGTCTCCATGTCCTACCCTGGCTCTGCTGATCTATTTTTTCACTGAGTCAAGTTATCCATCTTCCAGCCTTGATGCAGGATTGTGAGTGAAAACAATGGATTCAGCTGCACCTCTGCTCCTCTGGTGACAATATTGATGAGAGCCCTTCTTCCTGGTACCCAGAAAATGGAGCTACAGCCAGGCAACATCATCATCACAATATTTTTCTCCCGAGTCACCTCTGCACATGGACAAGATACTCAAATTGCTTTCTTTTTCATGGAAACCAGAAAAAAATAACTCAGGCAATCAACAAAACAATTTACAAAGCAGTCAGGCAAATAAAAAGTTCTCCTTCTACAAGAATGTAGAACTCATCTTAGATGGAGATTTGTTTTCTTGGTATTAAGACACAAAAGTGACCTTCCCAGAATTTCTGAAGAATCTCTAAGTGAGGCTAGGCAAGTGCATGGGCAAGCACATCAGGTACATTCTTAAACATCAAGACCAGAAACATGTATCCCAGTATGGTAAACTCCAGAGATGGCAAATAGTAGGTGTTGTGGAACTACTTGTCAGGAAGGTGCCTGGTTTTCTGTTCATTTCCATAGTTTGAGAACCTAAAAGGAAGGGCTCAGCATTCTATCTTCTGCTGAAATAGAATAGTCATGATGCACGTAGGAATAAAAATGTGGGGACGAATGACTGGCCTCATCTTAGTGTCACTTGTGATTATCTTTGTTATTGCTATTGATGATGATGTTTTTATCAGGGAAGAGAACTCAGTATTCTTAGCTCTGAAATCTGAGAGGGTTCAGTGGGAGAGGGCACAGTCTTTTCACCTTAAATTATTTATTAGCTTCAATATCTGTCTCAGGGACTTAAAGTTCTGTATGCAACGGCGTAGCTATAGGTGGCATGTTCCATGCCTGTGTTGGAGATATGCAAAAGAATGTTCCTAAAAATAAAGGGATTGCTTATGAGATCTAATTTTATTATTTTATTTTTTTTCTAATTTTATTATTTTAAATGTTTCTATTTATCTTGAGAGAGAGACAGACAGCGTGCAAGCAGGAGAGGGACAGAGAGAGAGGGAGGGAGAGACTCCCAAGCAGGCTCTGCACTGTAGGCATGGAGCCCAATGCCGGGCCAATCCAACAATCTGTGAGATCATGACCTGAGTTGAAATTAAGAGTCCGATGCCTAACTGGCTGAGCCACCCACGCGCCCCTTTAATTTCATTTTTATTAATTACAAAAAGACTAAGACCTAAGTCTTATCTTCACTGTTGTGAATGTCTACATAAGCATTTGTCCCTTTGGGAGAGATATTTGAGGAAGTTCTGGTTCTGTTATTCTGAAGATATCTTGTGCTGACACTGGGATTAATTCAGCTTCCTAAACTCAGCACAGTTCTGCTAAGTACTAAGCTATTGACATTAATTATTATTTTGCCTTAGCTACCAGTCACCAGTCTGATCCTAAAGCTGTGTGTGTGTGTGTGTGTGTCTGTCTGCACGCGCATGCGTGCGCAGACACACACTTTCAACTTCCTTTGCATCCTACACTCACCACCACATATTATCATGAGCCATAGACCCTAGTAGGAAGGAAAACCTATGTGCTGCTATGGATTAGAAGAATCTTAAATCTGGAAACGTTTCCATTAAATAAGTAAGTGGTTAAATATCTTCTGTCTTTGGGGGGAATGGGCTAGAACATTTTATAAATTTTAATATGGAATTATGCCAAGGTTACTCTTAATTCAACACTGAACTTCAATAAAATCTGGGATTAATCATAAAAGCCTCTTAAATTTACTCAGCAAAGTTATCAAATAGTCCTTGATAGAGTAAATGATTCATACATTCACAAGGTGTTTAGGAGAACATTTAGCACCGGGCCATGGAAATAAGCTTAAAACCCTTTTGGGAAAGGAAATCTAAGAATCGCGCCAACTTTTTGATGGCACCCTAGATAATTAAAGTTTTATTTTACTCTAGGCCTCTAAATCCATGGTTGTTTATCCAGGAATATGCCAACAATCTCTCATATAGGAAAAAGTGATGTGTTCCTAGAATTTATGAGTCTTACAGGTTTATAATTTCGGTGTAATAATTTCCAATTTACTCATTTCTGGAACTCACGATCTTGCTTTATACATTTCATTTGAATGATTTTTTAAAGTTTATTTATTTGAGAGAGCCAGGGACAACGGGAGTGGAGGAGGAGCAGAGAGAGCCGGAGAACCCTGCAAGCCCCACACTGGCCGTGCAGAGCCAGACGCGGGGATCAAGCTCACTTGACTGTGTGACAGGGACCCGAGCAGAAACTGAGAGATGCTCTACTAACTGAACCACCCAGGTGCCTCTCATTTCACTGGCTTTTTAAAATAACTACTGAGTAAATGATACAAACCATCTAGATGTATTAAAATCTGTGAATTTGCACCTGTATATGAGCATTTTACTACCTGAAAGAAAATTAGAAGTTCTCATTCGGGGCCATTTCTCAAGGTGAAGTAATAAACTTGTCTCTTCAGGGTCTCTGCTCCTTGTCCTTTTTATTTGGTCATAAACAGTCCTCACATAGTTTTTCTCTTCCTGGATTACCCTGCATTTGTCCTGACTGTACGATTCCATTTATGACCATTCACCGCACCTGCTTTTGCTTTACGTATCCCTCTTGCGTGGCCTTTTTCATTCTCTTGAAAAATAGGCCCACACAAAAGCTGTGAACTTCTGTACGTTCACAGGTATTCACTGAGCATGTGACTGACTGTTTCATAAAATGTTACGTACAAAGGGAATACCAATTTGCAACTCAAAGTTAAAATCCCTGTGTCCTGATGCGGACCACGTGTGAATGTGTGTGGGACATTCTAGACACAAGTAATAGAGCAAAAGAGAGGCAAACATTTCTCTCCTTATTTTCTCTGAGAAAGATAAACTCTGAAGGTACAGCAGGATTTCTGTCCACAGGGAAGTTTTACTTGCCAGATGCACTGTGTTACTTAGATTTCTTATTTGCAAAAATAAAAGCAAGATGTTACAGGCCAACTGTGAGAGTGTCACAGTGTGGAGAAAGGGTGGGTGGGGTGAGGTGCTGGAAGCAGGGCTTGAGAGAGCACCTGTGGGTCATTGGGCCATGCACTTCTGAGACCCTGAGCCACACTTTGGGGCGGAAAGGGCAGAGGGGACACCAGTGGGCAATGATGCTGGCGGTTAGCCAAAGTGAGAAATTTGTGTTCAAATACGGTGATGGATGTTTCAGAACGTAGTGACAGTTAATATCCATCCAATGCATAATGAGAGGCAGCAAGTATCTTCTTGAATCTTCACACATCCATCAAGGATGGGTGCTATTTTATGGTTGAGCAAAGTGAAGCTTACAAAGGTAAAGTAACTTGCCCGAGACCACGTAGCTAGCACGGGATGGAAAGAGGATTAGCGTGAGGCTCAGGGCCTCTGTGCAGAGGAATTTTAAGCTGCCTTAAAAGGACAAGGGTAGAAGGGATGAGAACAGCCTTCCTCCCTGCATTCCAGTTGCATTGCTCTTGAAGTGTGTCTCCATCCCTCACCCCACACACTCTTTTTTGTTTTGTTTTTGATGTTTATTTACTTTTGAGAGAGAGAGAGTGTGCACGAGTGAGGGAGGGGCGGGGGGGGGACAGAGGATCTGAAGTGGGTTCTGTGCTCATGACAGAGAGCCCGACAAGGGACTTGAGCCCATGAACCATAGATCATGACCTGAGCCAAAGTTCGACACTTAACCAACTGAGCCACCCAGGCGCCTCTACTCTACACACACACACACACACACACACACTCATGTATCTTTCTCTTCCACCCTTTCTCCCCCTCCTCTCTAGCTTTTCTGTTGTCTTAGCTCATTTTGCTGTGACCAAGGAGCACTGATTGACCATGTTCTAAAAAACATTGGCTTCTCATAGCTCTAAAACCTGGAAGCCCAAGATCAAGGCACTCAGATTCAGTGCCTTGTATGGGCCCTTTCCTGGTTCATGGGCAGCATCTTCTTGCTGTGTCCTCCCATAGAGGAAGGGGCATGGGGGTGTTAAATAAAGGCACCACTGAGGATATGGATCCCATCAAGAGGTTCCACCTTCAGGACTTCATCACTTCCAAAGGCCCCACCTTCTGACACTACCGCCTCGGGGATCAGGTTAAAACAGCTGATTGTCGCTGGGCTCAAACATGAGTCTACAGCACTCACCTGCCCAGGCAGCCTGTAGGGAGCTTGCAAAACCCGTCAAGGACCACTTTGCTCTTCACACTTAGAGACACTTTCGCCCCAACATCCTCACTCCCTCCCAACCCACGCTTTTCGCCAGGCATAGGAGGCCCGTTTTCATGGTCCAGGACCCTTTTCTCACTCGATTGCTCATCACTGACACCCATGAACCTTCCATCCTGACCATGAAAACTCTCCTGGTCTTCCAGGCACAGCACGCGTCTCAGGCCACACCACCACGTGCGCCTTTCCAGCATCTCCATTCCTCTTGCTCCTCTCACAGCTAACCCCACCTTTAAGAGGTAGCCCACGTGCAACAGTAACTTCCTGTCTTGGGGGTGGGAATTCTACCCCCAGACACACTGCACCTTGCACACTGTACTTGATCACCATGTTAGCATTTCCTGTTTCAATAACTGATCACATTTCTTTACATCTTCTAAGCTTAGGATGGTAAGGATTTGTCTTCCTGCTCAAATGTTCCTAGCACATGAGACATGCTTAGTATGTTTTCAATTTTAAAAAAGCGGTTTTTTGATTTTAATTAGAGAAAGCAAGTGAATGCATTCAGTCACAAGAGGAGTAAGATTCATCTGTTAGGCTGGAGGTTTTCTTTGAAGGCTGTTAACTATGAGATAGGAGAAAAAAATACATATATAGTTAACCATATTTAGAAATGAGTATTATTTTGCATTAAAAGATTTTGCCTACTGGTAGTGTTAAAATAGCCATTTTTGATGGAGTTCAAATCATGATCAAGCGCATTGCTGTGCACATTACTCATCACCAAGATTCTGACAGACGAGGTCCAGAATTCCATTTTTCAGAGAACAAAATGGGGTTTAGCATGGAGAAGAGAATGGCCAGAAATTACACAACAACATAATGGACAAAGCAGAAACTGATTAAGATTCAACTTGAACTATCTGTTCTTGCTAAAACACTCCCTCACCCAGGGTGGCCAGGTATTCAGCTTCACTGTCATATTTTAACTGGACAAATGCAGGTAAGTAGTCATATAAATGCACTCCCAGAATTAGCATCCATTCCTTCAGTCCTCATTGTTTACATACCTCCAGAATATTTGTGGCCTTGCCTGCAATTTTAAACACTTTCTTTTTCTTTTTAAAAAATTTTAGCAGGTAATGAGAGGGAGAGAGAAAGAACATGAATGGGGGAGGAGCAGAGAGGAGACACAGAATCCGAAGCAGACTCCAGGCTCCGAGCTGTCAGCACAGAGCCTGATATGGGGTTCAAACTCACAAACTGTGAGATCATGACCTGAGCCAAAGTCAGATGCTTAACAGACTGAGCCACCCAGGTGACTCTAAGCACTTTCTTCTTTATGTCCCTTGACACTCTATCATGGTGACTTTTCCTTTGTGAATATTATTTCTTCCCCTGTGCTGTAATCAGGGACAACCCCCAAGGTCCTACATTCTTCTAGAACTTTTGGTTATGATGACTTCCGCTCTTACGTTTACTTGATTAACATCTAAATTGATGTTATCCTGCTGTCTGTTTCGTATATCTGTCCCCATTTCATATTGGATAGGACTTCTGGGTGTTCTATCCTCAACTTCTATTTTCACATCTCTAAAAGTCTCGAAAACCTCCAATCCAAGTCTATCAAAATGTATTATTATTTTTCTGATTGTCTTCAGGTAAAGGTTCACACTATTTTGACTTGTTTCTGTGTTTTTTTTAATGTAAAATGATATATTATGTTCATTTGGATCTTAGTTCAAAATATCTTTGACACCTATCTGGCTCTTCCCATTCTTAATGTATTCTTACCACTAAGATTAAGTCAATCTTAGGTTAAGTGATGTCAACCAAAACCAGGGTGACTAACTCACAATTGACCCCACAGTCTTCGGCCCTACCTTTTCCAGTATACTCTACACAACATTACCTAAAACACAGCTCTCATACATTATCAATCCAATCAAACTCTTTGAAAAAAAAAAAAAAGTCTTCCTACTTAAAAGGACTCAATCACTATCCTTCCTACTTAAGAGGATTCAATTACTATTGTTGAGTTAATTGATGAATTAATGAATAAATCCAAATGCTAAATCACCTACTTATTGGAAATTAAGAACTTGTCCCCTACATATGTTTGCAAAAGCACAATAGTTTTTCTTTTTTTTTTTAATGTTTTTTTAAATTTATTTCTAGGAGAGAAAGAGAGAGACAGCATGAGCTTGGGAGGGTCAGAGAGAGAGGGTGTCACAGACTGAAACAGGCTCCAGGCTCTGAGCTGGCAGTCAGCACAGAGCCCGACATGGGGCTCGAACCCACAAACCGCGAGATCATGACCTAAGCGAAAGTCGGACGCTTAACCGACTAAGCCACCCAGGCGCCCCGCACAATAGTTTTTCTTAACAGACATAGACAGTACGCAGATTTTCTTATCTGGCAATTCAATGTTACTAAGGAATCCAATAACTGCAGGCACATTTCTTGAAAACTGCCAATATGATTAGCATCTCGTACAATATTTGAACAACAAAACTATGCACTGGTTAACATAAGAATAACTAAATATAGAACCATATCTTCATGGTGTAAAGGTGAGAACGTTTTCAAGGCTGAAGATTCCCAAAGAAACCCAAACTCATCCACTCAGGCACACTAACCATATTTTTATAGGTATCCACAGTTCTTGTCTTTCCCTACCAAGCTGGCAAATAATAGTGAGAAACTGTGATGTTTTGGTCTTCTAGATCTGAAACTTTATTTGTGGAGAAAACTCATTGCATCTAAATGTAAATGATATCTCTTATCCACTCATGCCTCTTACCATTCCACTGTACTATGGTGAGGCTTATATAATACTGTTGGAGAGGCAGCAGACACTGTCAACTGCTTTTTACATACATATCTTCTCTCTGCATCACAAAGAATTTCTCCTCCAATTTTGAGTTGGCACAGGAGGTCCAGAAAAATAGAAGCTAGAGAGTCAATTTCTTATTTTCACTTTAAGGCTTCACATTTCTTTCAGAGTTGGAGGCGAAAAGAAATGTAGAATTCAGGCAAAATAAATGTAGCCACTTCTAGAAAATCACCTTGGACCTTTTAGGTCTATGTTCCCAATGCCCGTTGGATAATGGAAGAGCTTGGAACAAACAAGCATGGTGATTAAGGAAGTGGTAGACATCTCTTTTCAGCTTTAACACGGACGTGATCATCTGAACCATCTTAAATATGGAAACAGCTTCAAAGGCTGAATTTAAACAACCACATCAGACCTCTTCAAACACATGAGCTGGTGCCCAGGAGAGTGAAAACATAGAATATATTTATGTTTTCCTAGTGGCTTATTCACATACCATATGCATGAATATAAGTTGTATAACATACTAAAACAGGAAAGGTGAACAATGGAGGGCAAAGGGTAGGGTACAACATAAATTTCATCAGTAGTGAGAACAGATATGAAGAGTTGGACGTCTCTTCTATATATATGGCTGGAGTAGGTGAGGGGCAGAGAGAAAGGGAGAGAGAATCCCAGCGAGGCTCTGCTGTCAGCCCTGACACGGGGCTTGATCTCACCAAACCTAAGAACATGACCTGAGCCAAAGTCAGATTCTTAACCAACTGAGCCACCCAGGCGCCCCTTGGCTGGATTGTTATTTAGTATTAGTGTAGCTTTTAAATTCAGGTTCTGAGAAACTATAGTGGTTGTGTGCCATCCGCGTCTTTTCAAAATGACAGGTGAAACAAAACAAACAAACAAACATGATTCATTATCATAATAACTATCATATGTTAAGTTCCTCCTGTGCGTTATCTAGGCACTGACTTAGCCTTTCAGATCATTCCAAAGCCGTGAAAACTGTTTAACGTGTGCAATTATCACAAAGAAAGGGACACAACACCCACGGGACACGGAGTTTAACCAGCATGTTCAGCACCAAAGCCGTGATGTGTATCACAGCTAGGCATATGGTGGGAGGCAGGAGAGAGATGCACCCATGCCATCCATAGTCCGCACTCTTCCACATATGCTAAATTCGATAGACGGCCCAGTTGACGGTGTCTCCACGGAATTGACTTCATGTCCCTCCTCAGCTTTTATAGAACACATCACAATTTTTTTAATAAAAAGCAATATGAAGCTTGACACGGGATTTACTATACAAATATTCTTGAGGGTGTTTTTCTTTCCCTCTCTCAGTGCTACTTATATGAAGTCTCAGGTGCGAAATTTATGTCACAACCAAGCTAAGGAAATATTTGCTGACAGTGAGGAGCTGAGAAATGGAGATGTTTGCTTTTTTTTTTTTTTTTGGTCCCCAGAGTAAGAGCTGTCTGGCTCCTTTATTGACCTCCTCTTCCTTGGTGAAAGGCATATTTCTCTTTGCTTTGCCTTTTTTCTCTTCTGATGAGAGTTTTTAAAATTTACTCATTAGCAATGATCCAATATACAATGTGGTATTGTTAACTACACTTGTCACACCAAGTGTTAAATCCTCAGAACTTATTATTTATAACTGGAGGTTTGTATCTTTTGTCCACGTAGCTTTGCCTTTTCAGTCCTATTTATATTTCCCTGGCCCTGATCCATTATGCAATTTACATCCTTTTTAAATAATTTTCCTGTATTCTGAGTTTTCATTTAAGCTTGCAACAAATCCTGAGACAGTGGGCAAAGGTGTAGACCTTTTGGAACAGCAGGTGGCATCCAGGGGTTTTAGGAGATACCTAAGCCAACAGGGATTTCTGAGAAGGAAGGGATCAGATCGGGCCGAGCTGGTCAGGGAGGGCTTCTAAATGGGAGTCATGAGAAAGCAAAACCATCATCAGTGCTGAGGGAGATTCTCATGGTGGGAGATCGAGGGTGTAGCTCTTAAGTGGCATTAACCTTATGACATGATTTTGTAAATGATGTCTGAGCTCAGGTCCCCTGGGGAGCTGATGTTGATGGCGTGCAGGACAATTATCCAGATGAGCTCTTGGGAGCATATCTGCAAGAGTGAGGGAAGTGGAGTCAGGCTGAGGACAGAGGTGACCCTTGAAGCCTCGGCGCTTAGGAACTCAGATTGACCCTTTGGAGTCATCTTGGCAGGACAAAGCGAGTAGAGGCCTCTTTACACCCACCATCACCCATTCCTCAGATGCCGACTGGCTTCAGGAGGGGATGCAGGTCCTCCAGGCTCTGACGACCACCAGAAAAGCATCTCCTCCAGGGCCTCTGGCACCAGCAATGCCAACTCAAGGGCGATGCCAAAGAGCACCACAGTGTCCATGGAGTGCAGCTCATATCTGCTAATCTCCATGGCTCACACAGGCAACCAGGAGGGGGAACCGAATGCAATGACAGACCTGAGCCCCCTGGGTAAGCAATAGACTACTTTAAATAGGTAATGATTATCTATTGTTACACTGATTACACTGAGGGTGTTTTTTTTTCATTGGTTAATGAATGGCAAACAGTATTATCTTTGACACAAGAAGATAATCCTTCCTTTACAATAATCCTTCCTTTACAAGCTTCTGGGCTGGTTTCCCAGTAAACTCCCAATGAAATTGAATGAGGACACAGTCTGTGAGGAAAGTTAGATTGACGTTCTCAGCTTAGTTTATGAGAGCTCTGTGGCCGTGAGAGTCCATGATTTTTCCTGAATGGCTGGTTTGTGGCTGAGCAATAAGTAAAGCTCTGTAAGAATCAAACTCATGTATTTCCCAATAAATAAACATGTTTAAAATTTAAATGTGTTTTAGCCATATTACATATGTACATATTATATATACTATATGTATAATATAGTATGTACTATATATATTTGTTTACACATATGGATATATATATTTAAACTACTTTATTGAGGTATGATTGGCATGTAAAAAACTGTGCATGTTTAATGCATGTAATTCAGTGAGTATGGGGATAAGTGTACATTTATCATCAAAAACCTTAACTGCCGAGGCCAAATACAAATTGAGGACCTCCCAAGGTCTCCTCCCACCCTCTTTATGTAGCTATGTATTACTGATAATCAAGGTTGCTATTCTTATATCTAGAATAATCATACATACGAAAAAATGGAAAAAGGAAATTGATGGTATATATACCAAAATATTATTTTATAGACAATGTTGGTATAATGAGCATCATTTGATCTACTTTTTATTTTTCCATATTTTTCAAATTTGCTCAATATACTGTGTATTCCATACAAATTGAAAATTCTTCAATTTGAGAAAAGAATTTTGTCAAACTAAGTCATGGAAATAATAGGAAAGAAGATCTCTCGCATTAGCAAGGAATCATCATGAATAGAATCATTAATCCTATGACATACAGCCCATTGCTGCATTTTAAAAAATATGGAGAGAAAAGTGATGCTGAACTAGCTATCATACACTTATTTACAAATGTGTTCACTAATGAGAGACATGCTCTTACTGCCATGGGACAGTTCCATTATTCTTTAACTAGTGGCTAAGGGTTTACTGTGCACACAGCCATCATTACACTCAGAACAGAAATGCAAGGAATATGAGAAATATGTGTTGGATAATCAGATCCTAAGCAAATTTGTGCAGTGATCCAGTGAAAATAATGTCCACACTTGGAGTCATTCAAAAACCCATCCTACTATAAACAGAGCCTGAGATCACTAGCTTGAGCAGGCCTGCCCAACACAAATATCCAAAAGGATCTCTGAGGCTCAAGACCCCTTTCCCTGGGTCTTCTCCCCAGGGAAAGGGGTGGTAACCATGAAATGCATAAAAGATTTTGTCAAATTAGCACCAAAATAATACAATCTACTTCATTAATTATTTCTATATTGCACTCCATGTTGATATGTACTAATTGGGGTATATCATATTAAGTAAAATATATTATTAAAATATGTTCCAATTGTTTTATGTTTTAATGCAGATACTAAATTTTAAAATTGTATATGCAGTTTGTGATATGTTTCTATCAGACAGCACGGACCCATGCTTTGAAAGCTCTTGTGCGAACATGATGGAGAATGGGTGCCTTTTGCCATAAACCACTCATCATTTAATATTTGCAAAGGCAATAATTACAATCCGGAAGAACATAAGCTTCTCTATTAAAATAATTAGGTATCCTTTTCTGAGTCAAATCATCTAGAAATTATTTATTCAGAAATAATGAATTAGGTCAGAATTATTCTTAACATCTGAGCATGTGACCAGTTCCATGTTTTTTTTGTTTTAACATTTTGAATAATTCTGCTAATAAATGAAATAGCAAAATAGTACATACAAATTTATATAAGAAGATTCTCAGGGGAAAAGGAGCCGAAATTGACATGGGAACCTCAATTACAGCTTTTAAATAATATATTAGGATTCTGGATACTGATTAAGATCAAAGATGTCTCATATGCTACAAACACTGAGGTTGGTGTGTTCAACTCAATCTCCCTTTAAAACACCACAGAAATGAGGGGCGCCTGGGCGGCTCAGTTGGTTCAGGGTCTGACTCTTTATTTCAGCTGAGGTCATGAGCCTAGGGTCCTGGTATTGGGCCCTGGATCCAGCATGGCACCTGCTTAAGATTCTCTCTCTCTCTCTCTCTCTCTCTCTCTCACCCTTTGCCCCTCCCCCCTCTCAAGCACACTGTCTTGCTCTCACTCTCTCTCAAATAAAATAAAACAACATAGCAATGAAATCAATCTGAAAGGCAAAATGTCACTACCTAGCACCAGAGAAAACCAATATCTTGCATATTCATGAATATGTTTTTCTACTTATTATGCTCTGTAGAATGCCTACTTTACTATTTTAGAATCTGAAATGAGATGATTAGATGGTTTTCTCATATATGCAGTTTAAACAAGAAAAAACAATCAAAAGAATAACCGATTTTATATGTATCCCATTATTTAATAAAATCAATTCTACCTGAATTCTGAGGTACTATATTTGTTCTCATGTTCGGCCAAATGGTTACTTTTCTGAAGGGTCTCTGTTATTTAAATGGCTTTGATTTCCACTGGAGTTGTCTTAATGTACACAAGTAAGCATATACGTCCCCAAGAAAAAGAAGATTCCAGAAAGCGATTGACCCACATTTCAGAAATTTATAGTCCCATCAACACACGAGGAACTCATTAATGTCTTTGAGTCTCAGTGATCAGCCTTCCATTTGCATAGGACATTGATGCTCAACCCCTACTCTGATGCATCCTTCTCAATCAATAAGGTCATTATTCAACGCACAGATGTAACTCCAGAGCCGGCTATTGTGTTTGTTCCGTCTCCATTCAGAGCTCTGACAGCCCCAGCTCCTCTGGGCTCTTTGAAATGAGGCCAAAAAGTGTATCTAAATTACACCGTTTACCAACGCTAAGAAAAGATCTTTCTTTGGTATGTATTGGAGTTAATAATATTTATTAGGCATCTCATTTATATACCCTTGCCATAGACACATTGTAGGTAAGGTTGTAATTTTTAAAGTCTAGACTGGTTTATATTTCTCAATATCAGTCTGTTGGGGTGGCGGGAGGTGAGGAGGGAGAAAAGGAAGTTGTCTGCAGAGAGAGACTTTTCAGGTTACCGAATGTGCTCCAGGGGATGTCTTGAGCACATCTGTTATATCCGTGTCTAAAATTGATGCATGAACAGAGATAAGTCTCAAATTTAGCATCAGATTGCTGAAACAAGGGCGTTACTACAGGAAATAAAACAAAAGTTGTAAAACATCAAGTTAACAACTCAAGGATTATTGGGTAAAACTGAATACAAAACTCATATCTTGGGTTTTCTTTTTGAAAACTATTTTGGACAAGGAAAAAACCATCCAGGGTGATTACGACGTGCTTTGTACACAGAAAACAATTCCGGTCTTCCTCTGGCAATTTCACCCCTACCATCACCCCAAGATTTTCTTCCTCATCCGGAATCCTTCCTTTTGGGGGTTTTCAGAGGGTTAATTCAGTATGCACAGTAGGCCCCTCACAGAGGAGGCTGCAGTAGTTATAAAAGTGATCTGATCATAGCTCCATAACTATGGCATCATTAATTGATGAGTACTACAGTGTGATCATTTTTCTATGGGTGAGGTACCCCAGAAAGAAATGGCATAGTCTCTCACTAGCTCTTTACTTTCTCAATAATTGATTCTTCCACTTTTTGACCACTTTTAATCCAACTAAATTTAAAGGACTAACAGTCCCTGAGAGGCAAATAATCATGTGTACTGAAAGCAACTTCTGATTTAAATATATCATTCACTAGATGGCATGCAAGGTAACAGTTCTGGAATACCATTTCAAGAGTCATATGCAATGGTTTCTTACAATCCACAGTTTTGTCTAAAGGGCTTCAGTTAATATTATTAATATTATTAAGTTATTACAGTTTAATTTCCACTTGAGATATTTTCCTGAAGGAAAACAAACAAAAGTAAATAGAATGCCAGATTAAGCCATCACTACGTAACCCTGAGCTCTTTAAAATATTAAGTTTGAACAAATCATAATACCCTTCATGCCTCTTAGGACATGTCAAAATATTAGACACTGATAGGAAATCAATGCCTCATTTCTTATTTAAATTTTATAAGGAGCAGATGCTAACCACCAGTGAATTATGCCACTAGCAGACTAACATTCTGTGTGCTTTCTCAGGCAATCTCCACCTTCATATAAGTAATAAACTCTATATGAGATTTCACATTATTCTTGCTTTCTCTGTGAGCATCCTCTACTGAGATCATGAAAGAGTGACAGTGTTTTTTCAGAGGCACCTAACAGAATTTAGAAAGTTAATGATACTACACAGACATCAGAGAGATATATTTTTCATGGTGGGGAAGTATGAAACCATTCTTTTGAAAACATACAGTAGACCAAAACATAGAGATTCAGGATCTGGAGATTAACGCCTGTGCACAAAGAAACAATCATAGGATTAATCATTTTCTAACACATTAACTTTTTACAATTTTATCAACTTTGGCTCCGAGTACATCGAAGATAATTTTACGTTATCCTCTGTATTCTTAAGAGTATTAAGTTGAAAAGACAATGAGTATTCCAGGGAGTAGAAAATTTTTCAAATTAACTGTTCTGCCCAAATTGGAAGCCAGCCAGGCTGCTCTCTAAAAATACCAATTGGAACTACTGTTTTCTAAAATACTGGAAAGAAGATTTTTGTCTAGTGGATTTAGATAATTCCGATGTTCCTACCCTATTTTCATATTCAAGCTCATGTAGCTATAACAGTTCTAATAGTAGCAACATACTTACGTTGGCAGTCTTCTTCTGCATCTTTTCTTTTCTTTTTCAATCTCCTCAAATGCAAATTAAAGCCCATGGATAAACACTGTACCTTCTACAACACACTGGGATGTTTTCACAGAACGATACTTGGAGAACGTTAACATTAAGTATACTGTGTTGTTGTGAGGTTTGTGTATTTTAATTCTGAAACCGTTTCACTGCAATTGCACATCATTTTCTGGAAAAGCCCATCAGTTCTGAGTGCACACAACTCCAGGGGCTGTGATTTTGTCTCTGGGTGGGAGGAAGCCTGGGGGAGGTCTGACAGCTAAAAGCCTGACTATGCCCCCAATTATTGGAGAGGCGCTACTGTAAAGATTTTTATAAAATCATCCTCTATGGAGCATAACTATAGCATGCATACCTTTTCCAATAATCAGATTTTAGAATTTGAGTGATTACCCCTTCTTTAGTGAAATAGGCAGAAATACCGATAAAAGTACAAACCACAGACTGTACTTCATAACAGTGCCCACCTGCACACCGAAGAGAGTAGTGAACAGAACTATCTAACCCTACCATTTTGAAGATGGATATTAACACGTCTTTTCTTACACAACTAAGAAAATGATTCTAAATTTATATATTTATAATAGTTTTTTTAACTTTATTTATTTTGAGAGTGCAAGTGAAGTAGGGGCAGAGAGAGAAGGAGGATACAATCATAAGCAGGCTCCGTGCTCCCAGCGCAGAGCCTGATGTGGGGTTTGAACTCACAAACCATGAAATCATAACCTGAGATGAAATCAAGAGTCAAACGTTTAACCAACGGAGCCACCCAGGTGCCCCATATATACTCACTAGGTTTTAAATGGCAACACCAGTTTGCATCAGCTGCACAAACACATGGCCGATGAGCTTTGTTTTATCTGTCCTATCCATGGCTTCCAAAACTCTATGAATTGACTCATTTATGGGAAATGTCCTCTCCCTACATTAGGGTTGAGCTTCTGAAGCAGTGCCAAAGCATCAATGTGAATTTTTCCCTTCCATTTTTCAAATCCTGACAAAAGGAAACTGAAAATGGTTTCTCTCCACAAACCTAATGAAGAAAACTTGCTAATACAAATTTGTTTGTAATGACACCTTCCCTTACGATCCTTACTTAAAGGCAATTGCTTTCATTGCATGCCCTTTCATTTAAAATCTTACAACTGTAAACTGAATGTCTTGCCATAGGCCTTTTATGTTAGATGAAAAAACTGCATATTTCTGCATATGTGTGGAGTTATGGGTGTATCACACGCAAGCTTATTTAGGCTGGGTTCTGATGGGATTTCCCCCTGGCCTTCAAGTGTTAAATCTGCCTTGGGGGCCTCAGTGTCCTCTGCTCCAAATGGAAGTAACACCAAATGGATGAAGGTGACTTGAGAAGATGACCCAAGGATGTGCCCAAGGGAGGTATAAATTATACCTGTAGTGACTGAGACTGTCACCAGCAAGAGCCCAAGGCCTGACCTTTACTGCTCACCTGTTTTTACCCAGGGACCTCTGCCCACATTTTCCTTCAAGTTCTTCTTTCCGGCTTACCTCTTAACACAGGCCAAGACCTAAGGGCATCACATTTCGTGAGCGAACCCCAAACAACCCCTCAAGCAATCAGGACCGCCCTGTGGCCCCGACCACCCAGGCCAGCCTGAGGAAATTCCCTGATGTGTGCCTGTGCACATGATAACCCATGCCGTGATGGACAGTTACCTTTACCTCATCAGAACAATGTCATCTTCACCCAAGGAAGAGCCTCAGCCTCATTTACGTAACATGCACATATATGCATAGGTGTCTCCTTAGGGCACATGCATGACCTTATTCCCGCCTCTCTACGTGATGACACATCTCTAAATATTCATCCGAACTCTAAATACAAGGAACCAATTCAGACTTTTCCTCAAATGGTCACAGCTTTGCAAGTTTTCTCTGAGATCTCCTTATTTGCTGCAAATAATTTTACCTTGTGCAACAAGTTTCTATCCGTCACTCACCGAAAAGCAAACTCATGTTAGTTCAGTTACAAACTATAGTGGACACCAGGGTTGCTGGCCTCAGACCTCATCGCTCCGTCTGTCAGCCTTTGGAGTTTTCTCCTTTCCAATCTATGTTCTATATTCACACACAAAAAAACTGGTTTTTCTCAAGAAGAGACTTTTTCTTTCATGCCACTCTTTTCCTCCCAAACTTTAAAGTGCTGTCTTTCAAGGCCTTCCATAATGTAACACAATCTCATTCTTTCAACACATCTCCTGAGGAGACAAGCCTTCTCCCTCAATTAGATCAATACCCCCACCTTCCACCCAGAGTGTCATGCTTTTCTGTTTCAGCTCATTCTGTTCCCTTGACGAAAATAAGATCGTCCCTCTGCTTTCTAAGTCAACCCACCTTGAAAACCCATCTTCAATCCTGTCTGGTTACAAACATGGCCAAATGTTCTCGTGTTCGTGGTTTTCTGGATTTCCCTAAATTCGTGATCTCTTCAGCTACTGATTTTTATTTCATTAAGTATCTTAATGATCAGTGAATAATGTACAGGCATCAGTTTTCACTTCTATCAAATCATATGATCTCCAAAGAACCCACTGTGTCTCATGTTTCCTTTATACATCGCACAGCACCACCTTTCTGCCGGAGGAATGTTCATACCCTCCGGAACTCGGGAAGACCTTCCAAAAACTACAAAGGAGAACTTCAAGAAAATCAGTTTCTGTCTCTTTCCAAATTATCCTAAATTTGACTTGAAGTGAGAAAGTGCTAGCATCCAGGATTTTATGAAAATTGTCTCTTTATCTTTTCCTTTTAATTCCTTCTTCCACTCTACAAAAGACAGGTGCCCCTCTCACCCATCCAAATGTACAATGGTAACTGTATGTGCCAAACAAAAGGGTTAGATAATACATGACTTTAATTTGGGGGCAGCAAATCCTTCTGGAAGGCAGATTGTTTTCAGTTCACTTTTAACAAAATTGAAGGGCACCATCAGATCTTCAAATGGCTAGTGCTCTTTTTTTTTTCAAGATAATCTACGATTCAGCGTTTTAATATGTAATTCAATTTACCACAGCTCAGTTCAGTTCAAAAAGTGTTTGCTGGATACTTCGTGTTCAAAATTACAATCCTGGGAATAGAATGGATGGGAAGGAAGGGAGTGACCTTCCTCATTCAATCATCATCCCTTCAACAAATTTCTAAGGGCCAACTCTGTGCAAATGATTAGATATTGGATAGACAGTGGTGAAGAGAATTAATTCTCCATTTCACAACTGAGATAAGTAGATTCTGAAATTTTGTGGCTTGTCCAACTTCACACCACTTAATTTTTAAGAGAAGTTTTCCCAGTCAGCCTTTATGTAAATACTTATGTCTAAGCATGTAAATGCATGTACAGAGGGCGAAGGAACATTCAGATTATTTTCCAAAATGCCACAAAGGTACAGTGCTAGCCACCACCATCTTGCATGGTGTGGGGGCCTGGGAGGGCATTGTCAGACAGAGCACAGCAAAAAGGAGTTTGTGAACCGAAGGGGAGAGAGCCTTCCAAAGCAATGAGACAGAGCTCTTTCAATCACAAATCTGTAGAGAAGGCTCAAGTGCTTCACAAAGGAATGAGGATAATCACAATCAGAAAGAAAGGAAACTTCTTGGTGATAGAAAATTCACTGTAATCCACTGCAGAAGAGGTTGACAATTGTGTGCCACCCTCCTTTTCCATCTCTTTGCCTAAAGCATTGCAAGGCATTTACTGTCTACTTATTGAATAAATAAGTAACAAAGTGTGATAATGCTAAATATTGTAGATGTCTTCTTGGAGCCAATGGTGGCTAGTTGATTAAGAAAACTTCCCTTGAACCTTCAGTATCTTTTTGCATCCAATTTATGGAGGTATATACACACAGTAGAATAAAGATTCTATGAAAGTGACATGGGTATGTATTGTACTGATTCAATGATTTACATATATCTGTACATTGTTTCAATAATTTTATATTACTTTTTTCACAGGGATTGAGAATCAGATCCTGTTTATATTACATAAAAACATGTTTTGACAAGTTTAGAAGCATGAGATAGGGTAAGCAGGAAAGGATTCCCTAATTAGTGACTTCCTGGGGAAGTATAATATGGATACAAATCAATGATAACTTTAGAAAGTGCTGCTTTAAAATATTAAGTCTGAAATATAAATCCCTATACCTTTATATTTGTAGAAAAACTTGGAATTTGGCAAAGTGATATAATTTGCTGGGAATAGTTTAGATGTACTATATTTATGGATGCAGAAAAGCTGTTAGCTTACCAAAGACCAAAATTATCAGATATCTACGATAGTGTTCCAAACGGATGGCACATAAAATGAAATCAAGTATTTAAGCACCGTAATAGGGATGCCTATGTGGTTTGGTTGGTGAAGTGTCTGACTCTTGCTTCCGGCTCCGGTCATGATCTCACGGTTCCTGAGATCAAGCCCCGCATCGCGCCCTGCACGACAGCACAGAGCCTGCTTGGGATTCTCTCCCTCTCCTCTTCTTGACTCTCTCTTGCTCATGTGTGCACTCTTTCTCCCTCAATATAAATAAATTAACATTTTTTATAATCTTGCTTCCATATTCATCATCATCAGCTTAAAAAAAGAAATAAACGCCATCTTAAAACTTTATAGGTGGCTGCCTTGGTAACAGAAAACAGATCTTCAAATGTAGAGACTTAGAAAAAAAATTTAAATCCTGTTTCATTTCTATGAATTTAATTCTTTATTTTTATACTGGTTCCTGTGCACTCGTACTTTTTTTTTTTCTACTAATAGTTTATTGTCAAATTAGGTGCCACATAACACCCAGTGTGCACTCATATTCTTACCAAAATTTCCTCTTACTCCAGCAGATGGCCACACGCGGCTCTCACTCACCCACGGCGTATCACTGGTTCACCTGTCAGACACCCTCCTATGACCAGATACGGATGCTCCTGGTGGCTCTTGTTCTTGGCTTTTGCTCTGGAGTGAGCTGTGGGCTCACTGCTCCCTTCCCACATCCACCACCACAGCCCTTCCTACTACTCAGTACCTACATTTTCCTTAAGCGTCCTTGCCTTCTGCTACTCATTCATCTGGCTACACATCATGATCTTTCTGCAAGAGCATTCCCAAATCCCCAGGCCGCATGAGGCATCACCCACGCATTCAAGGTTTATTGTAGAATTTTTGTCCTTTACACAAGCATTTTTTTGGCTTATCCTTTGCTTGCTCTATACTCAGAGGTCTTTGAGGTCATTCTAGCACCAAGTTGGAAGCACTACAGACATTAAATTCAAATTTAAGTTTACCAGATACATAATTTGCCTTAGTTGCGTTTGTAACTACTTCCACCTCTTGCAAAGGTACCTTATATCCAACAGATACTTGGAGTATATGCATTTAATTGAAATCTAAAAATGGTAATGAAGAATAGATTACTTTTTAACAGAAATGGTGGGAGAAATCAAAAAGCCATTGAAAGTTAACTTAAAAGATGTCCCTTATGTGGAAAAAAGCCTGGAGTCTTGCATTGTTGAACTCTAAACCCATTGTCCACAGCAGCCCCTAGTCAATAAAAAGACACAGGGTAGATACCAACAGACTCATGTACCGACTTGCATATGGTAGCGTCATAAACATGTAAATGTAGGGAGACAATAAGCCAAAGCTTTTGTGTGTGTGTGTTTTTCCTTCCAAAAGAATCTTTGTCTGGAGTCTAGTGAATGCCAATGACTCTGCTACATTTCGGGGAAATAAAGATGAACTATGTGTGGTTCATTCCCTTATGAGTCCTGACACTGAGCTTAGTTCTTTACGCTGAACCCAAGGTAATCTTTTGTTCTCTTTTCTTTTCTTAAGTTCCATGTGTAGAAAGTACTTTGGATTTCAGGAGCTCAGTGCCCTTTCTGATTTGTTCTGTTTATCTCCTCTTCTCTGCATGAGAGAATTGATGTTGCCCATTACAGTCATTCACTCGTGCGTGAGGGAAATGTTTAGGGTTCCCCAAATACTTAGTCCCCTAAGGCACTGGAACTCTCCATCGCCCAGAAGTGTTCTCCTTACTGATGTTCCTGGGCCTGCCCCTGGTGAAGGCACATCTTAAGTGAGAAATTAATAAAACAAATGGAACTACAGGCAGTTTTTATTTCACAGAGAAAGGAGAGACAGTTTAAAGATCACTCCATTTCTCTGTTTTGGCTAGTTCTTTCTAGAAATTTTGGTGTTTGTGTTTGATCCCTCACCTCCTGCCTGAAAATTAGGTAAATAAGTTGATTTGTGGCTGAAGTTATTATTTTGTGTGAAGAAAAGACTGATGCATAAAACAGGATTCTTACAATGACATACTAACAAAGCCATCACGGGTCATATCTTCTAGAGATTGGGAGACACAATGATTAACAACTTGGTTTCTATAATAGGACAGATCCGGTTCAAAACCAATTTTCTCTATGACCTTGACCATGTCCCTCACCTGTCTTTATTTCAGATTTGTTAGTAAGATGTGGATAATAACATCACACATCTCATGGGTTTATAGGTAAGATGAAATGAAATGATACATATAAAGTACTCAAGAAGGTGGCTGGCACAAATTCTGAGTGCCCAAATCTTTGCCCAAAGGAATCCTTATCACTGTGATAAATAATTTATGACTTTACTATTTATTATGAATACAAATAATAATAAGGTACTTTTATTAAGTGAGGAAATTCAACATAAGGGATAAAAATACCATTTTACTACTCTTGGTGTTTTAGGTTAAATTGTATTCTGAATCACAATTTTGTGGCACTTTAAAATAATTTATGATCTGTGGATCATTTATAAGACACAAATGTCTATGAATTAATATTTGACAAATTATATATTAATACTTAGAATATTTTCTTTTTATTTCTTTTTACTTAATTTCTTTGAGAGAGAGAGAGAGAGAACAAAGGTGTAGAGACAGAAGGAGAGGGAGAGAATCTCAAGAAGTTTCCAGGCTCAGTGCAGATCCCAGTGCAGGGTTTGATTCCACCACTGTGATATCACAGCCTGAGTCAAAATCAAGAGACAGACACTTAACCAACTCAGCCACCCAGGTGCCCCAGATTTTCTTTTTAAATAAAAACACCTACCTTTCCAAAGAGCTATCTGACTGTTGTCTACTTTTGCCAAATGTAATCTTAAAATCTACAAGAAACCTGAAAGGATCTCTAATCAATACTTTCATTGTTGAAAGAGAAAACTGGGGCCCAGGAAGGTTAATGGAGTCAATGGCATTGTCCAACCGCACAATTTGCACCACAGGAAATCTGGAGACAGTGCAAAGTCTGCTTTCCTCTCTGAGTAACTGACAATACAGGCTGTTGGCTCCTTAGCTTGTTTTTTAAAATGTAAAATTCACAACAATCACAGTCAATATTTTCTGTGTAACAAGTATACCTTGTTGTGATTTATTATGTTCTCTTAAACAATAACTGCTTCCCTATCTCGATTTTTGCTTCTATCCAAAAATACATGAAATAAATCATCCACCATAACCAAGTGGGATTCATTCCTGAGATGCAAGCATGGTTCAATATTTGCAAATCAATGAACTCCATACACCACATCAATAAAATGAAGGATAAAAGTAATATGATCATCTCAGATGCAGAAAAAGCATGAGAAAATTCAACTTACTTTCATGATAAAAACTTCCAAGAAAATGGGGTTAGAGAGAATGAACCTCAACATAATAAAGGCCATTCTAATAAGCTCACAGCTAACATCATCCCCAGTGCTGAAAAGCTGAAAGCTTTCCCCTTAAGGTCAATAATAAGACTAGGATGTCCACTCTCACTGTTATTCAACATAGCACTAGAACACGGAGCCAACAGCAATCAAACAAGAAACTGAAATGTGATGGTAAGTATGGGTAAAGAAAAAGTTACACTGTCACTATTTGCAGATGATTTACTATACATAGAAAATACTAAAGACTCTACACAAATTATTAGAAGTAATATATGAATTCAGTGAATTGGCAAGACATAAAAGTAATACCCAGAAATCGATAGTGTATTATATAGTGCCTCGACACTAATAAGAAAAATTTGTCAGAAAGACAAATTTTAAAAAATAAACCAAAATCAGTAAAATACTTAGGAATAAGCTTAACCAGAGAGGAGAAAGACCTGTATTCCAAAATCTAGAAAACACTGATAAAAGAATTGAAGATGACAGAAACAAAGGGAAGGATATTCCATACTCACGTGTTAGAAGAATCAATATTGTTAAAATGTCCATATTGCCAAAAGTAACCTACGGATTCAATGTAATCCCTATAAAACCACCAACAGCATTTTTCACAAAACTAAAACAAAAAATGCTAAAGTGTATATAGATCCATAGAAGACCCTGAATAGCCAAAGCAATACTGAGAAAGAAGAGCGAAACTGGCGGCATCACAAATTTTGAGATATAATGCAAAGGTGTAGTAATTAAAACAATATGGTACTAGCACAAAGACAGACACATAAATCAATGGAACAGAACAAAGACCCTAGAAACAAACCCATGTTTATACGGCCAGTTAATGTACCACAATGGAAATAAGAATATACAATGGGGAAAAACACAGTCTCTTCAATAAATGGTCTGGGAAAACTGAATAGCTGCAAGTAAATGTATGAGGCTGGACCACCTTATTTCACCATACACAAAAATAAACTCAAAATGGATTCAAGACCAAAATGTGAGACCTAAACAATAAAAGTCCTAGAAGAAAACCACAAGCAGTAATGTCTCTGATATTGGCTGTAGCAACATCTTTCTAATATGTCTCCTATGGCAAGGGAAACAAAAGCAAAAATAACTATTGGGACTACATCAAAATAAAAAGATTTTCCACAACAAAGGAAACCATCAACAAACCAAAAGACAATCTACTGAATTGGAGAAGATATTTTCAAATATATTTTTTGACAAGTAGTATTCAAAATATAAAAGGAATTCATACAACTGAACACCTAAAAGGCAATCTGATTAAAACATGGGCAGAGGATCTGAATAGACATTATTTCAAAGAAATCACACACAGAGTCAACAGATATATAAAAATATACTTAATATTACTAAACATCAGAGGAATGCAAGTCAAAACCAAAATGAGATATCACCTTATACCAGTTAGAATGGCTAAAACCAAGGAGTCAAGAAGAAATAAGTGTTAGTGAAGATTTGTACTAAAAAAGAACCCCCACGCACTATTGGTGGGAATATAAATTGGTACAGAAACTGTGGAAAACAGTAAGGAGGTTCCTCAAAAAATTAAAAACAGAAATGCTATTTGATCCAATAATTCCACTACTGCGTATTTATCCACAGGGGAAAAAATACACTAATTCAAAGTGATATGTGAACCCTATGGTGATTAAAGCATTGTTTACAATAGTCAAGATATGGAAGCAACCTAAGTGTATATCAATAGACGAATGGATAAGGGAAATGTAGTGTGTCTATAAATGGAATATTATAGCCATAAAAAGTATAAAAAGTATGAGATTGTGTCACATGAGACACATACAACATGTATGGACACAGGTGAGATGTCAAACTGAGAAAAAGAAATACTACAGATTCCACTCATAAGTGAAAACTAAACAAAACAAAATTTAAAAACACACACACAATATGTAAATAAAATGCAGAATCAGAACAACAAATACATAGAACAAACTGGTGGTTCCCAAAAGGGAAGGGGGTGAGGAGGTTGGGGAACATGAGTGATGGGCAGAGAAACAGGCCTCCATTTATGGAATGACTAAGTCATGGGAATAAAAGGCACAACATAAGGAATATAGTCAATAACACTGTAATAGCGATGTAATGACACAGATGATAGCTACACTTGTGGTGAACATAGGATGTATAAACTTCTCAAATCACTTAGTTGCATACCTAATGTAAAATTGTGTTCCAGCATACTCATTTTTTTTTTAAAAAAAACACTATAATAAGGTATACTGAAGACATTGTGTGGAGATATTCTATTGTTAGAAAAATCTCATCAGTTTATTATGATGTTCCTGAAAAGATAGCTTGTTATTTATCAAAATAAATAAATAAAATTATACTTATAAATCTGAAATTAGTGTTATTTTAAGCATATGGACTCAGTGAGGATCTCCACCTTGAGAGCTACACATTACTGATTTGTCTAGAAATTAGTAGTTTGCTGCTAGACATTTTTCACTGTAAGAAAAAAAATTCAGAAAAAATGGAGTATGTATATATTTAAGACTCAGTATACTTAAGCACTGAATAACTAAACACTGAGACTTACATGAACTCCTGATTTGTATGTATGTTTTGTCCAGCCAAATTAAAAAAAAAAAGAACCAGGTAAAACTTCACCTACATCACTTGTTCCTAGCATATCATGCTAGCTGAGGGATAACTGCATATAAGAGATACAGATGGCTTTCACTTTGTACGGAAAATTGTTGATTTCCACTTTCAAATGTCTTCAAAGTTTGTTTGATTTCCTTAAGCAATGAACATCTTTTTATTGAGGTGTTAACATGAGACTGAGGCTGTGCTCAGTACAGTAAGTGTGAAGGGAGATGTATGACACTGCCTCTGGGCTCACTTCCTAATGCTGCTGTGACAATTACAACAAACATAGTGGCTTAAAACAAGACCATTTATCACTTCACTGTTCTGTAGGTTAAGCATCTCATATGGGTCTCTTCAGGCTAAATATAGGTTTTTATCAGACTGTATTTCTTACTGGAGGCTCTGGGAGAAAGGGTGTTCCAGGTCATTAGCAGAATTTAATTGCATTGGGTATAGATCTGAAGTCCTGTTTCCTTGATGGCTGATGCCTGTGGTTATGTCCACCTCTAGAGGCAACTCTGTTTCCTTTGCCCATGGTCCCCTCCTGTATCCTCAAAGACAGCAACAGAGTTGTGACCACTTTGTGGCCCCCTTTGGCTTCATCTCTTCTGCCTGTTCTTCCTCTATATCTTTCAGATTCTATCCAGAAATAGTTCTCTGCCTTTAAGAGAGTTGACTGTGCTCTGACATGTGACATAAAAGGATGTCAAGTGGTGAAAACCCACCATGCATTGAGAACAATGTTTAAGGCTCTGTGTGGAAACAGAATTAGGTCTCTATTTTTGGATGACTATACCACTGAGATACCATGTATAAAATAGAAGGGGTTCAAACAAACAAAATCAAAGAACAGGGAGGAATTTGTGGTATCTGATTTTCATAATGCAGAGATAGAGTACTGAGATCCAGAAAAGTTAGGAAGTTAAGAATACACAGCTTAAAAATAAAAGGATATGGAAACAGACAAGAATAGATCTTTGAATGTATGACTTCCAAACCAAGAGGTTTCAATAGCACTGAGACTATAATAAAGTAATCATCAAATATACCTCTCAGGGTGGCCAACAGTAATGATGGCAATGATCAGGGCGATGATAGAGATGATGACCAACGACGAGCACCTACTTGCTCTCACAAAACTCAGTGAGATAGATAAAATTTTGTGTTTCAATTTTACACATGAGAGGGAAGCTGAAGAGACCCAAGGTCATGCACATAGGCAATAAATGTAACTAACAGACTATGTGCTTAAGCATTCTGACTCCAAAGATGGGATTCTTATCCACAGCTTGATCTTCACTTGAGAGTGATTCTTCCCCTGGAAGATGTGCCCCAATGGTAGGAATGGTGGGACTCAGGGTAAGGAAATTTTCAGATAAAAGAGAGAGAGACAGAGAAACAGAGAGACAGAGAGAGACAGACAGACAGACAGACAGACAGAGAGTATGTCAAAGCTTGCAGCAAAATAAAGCATGTTTCTATTTTGGTTTTGAATAATTAAAATACTCTTCAGTGCAAACACAAGTTTTTTTTATGACTAGATACACAAAGAGTAAACAAATGAATAAGAAGATTAAAAAATAATCACAGATGTGAGGATGGATATAAGAGGCATCCTTCAACCAAGAAAGGTCAAAACCTTAAGGACTTCTTTTCCTTCTTGAGATTAGAACACTGGTCAGCTATTTCAAAAATTTATCAAGAAACTGTCCTTTAAAAACATCATTAAGTATCTGACAGATTTTTATGTGATGAATATTTTAACCTCAATTCATTTATAACTGATGTAAGACACATTTATGGAAATTTTGATAAACTAAACAATTAAAGAGCAAAATATCTAGAATAATATAAATTCAATGTTTTATTAATGTGGAATGACTAGGGATTTTTAAAAATATGTATTTATTTTCGAGGAAAGTGCAAGTGGGGAGGGGCAGAAAGAGGGGACAAAGGATCCCAAGTGGATTGTGCACTGACAGGTTGACAGCAGTGAATCCAGTGTGGGGCCCAAACTCACAAACCGAGAGTTCATGACCTGAGTCGAAGTCGGACGTTCAACTGACTGAACCACCCAGGTGTGACCCTTGAGAGTAATATTTCTGTGATCAAAATGTTAATATTAGAGTACTTAACATACATATATAAATTTGTACAAATGTTCTGGAAGAATATTTCACCTGGAATTTTCTAAGAGGGAAACGTAAGGATTCATTTAACTTTTGGGATTTATAGTGCTATGGAATGACTGTAATGGAGAAATAATGCTTGGTTATGTACCAGACCTTGTTTGTGCTCTTCTGTTGCTGTAATCTCATGATGTTGCTTAGCAATCATTTGCCATCTGCTCTTCGGCTGGAAAGGGCAGGAAAGTTTTGGAAACCTACTAGAAAGGCAACAGGTAGATCTTTCTGTGGTGGATGACTCTCCATCCACCTTCTCCTGACAGGAAGTTTTATATCCAACAACTAAGGAATCATTTTAATCAAAATTCTCAAAGACAGACACAGAAAAGTATGCAAAAATATTGAATACCAGGACTAAAATTATGTACTAGCTTAAAGAATTTGTGTTTCTTACTGTTTACTTCCTGACCCTGCTACAACAAAAATATTTTTTCTTTATTTAACAGAAGATCCACGAGAACAAGAACAAAACCCCATGTGACAGAATTAGTGAAATCATGTCTAAAGAGAGCATGGCATGTAAAATACTGCCAAGGTTTCTCACTCTATCCTCACAACAATCCAATGAATCTTCATTATCATTCTCAATCTGTCTATGAAATAGGTTTGGACATGATTCTGAAGCTCAGGTCAGGTGTATAACTGAATGAGGGCCAGAACAGAGCTCCTGGTTGAGGTCCCCCTATTTCCAACCATATTGTAATGCCTATTTCCTTTTGATCTGGCTGAAGATGGCCTGAGAACAGGCAGCAGATTATATGTGCATGCATTCCCGCAGATATGTGGTACAACACATGCATAATCGGTGCCTAACTGACTGGTTGGATAATTTGAAGCCATGGTTAAAAAGACTAGGAGCCAATATTCAGTAGGAAGGAGAGGGAGATGGCAGCAGAGACAGAGCACCCTAGGCTCACCTCGGCTGATGAATACAGCTAGGTACCTATCAAATAACCCTAACTACCTAAGAAACCATCCTGAAGAACAAAGAACAAACTCCACAACTAAAGGGAGAGAAGAAGCCACATAGAAGAAGGTAGGAAGTGTGGAGACCTGGTTTAGGGAAGAAATGGACTGTGGCTGCTGCACAGTGAAGGGACTCATGGTCGTGGAGAAGGGTGAGGAGAAAGGAGTTTCCCAAAGCCACTGGCTGGGAAAATGAGAGAGGCTGAATTTCCCAAGTTTTTATAACCAGTAAGGCTATACCCCTGGAGTTTTAAAAATTAGCAGACTTGGCTGGAATAGAGTTTAGTGGGCCCTGCACTGCTCCTTGAGACAAGGCTGGCAAACGACCCAGGAGTAGACAGCCTGGAAACAGTGATCTGAAGTGACTCTGGAACACACAGTAGGGAGATGTTTCGCTCTTCTCAGAGCATATTCCTGAGAGGCAGCATTCATGGAGACAGCTCTCTGAGAACAAAGGAGGTAGCCTGCACCATTTCCCCTCCATGGTTCTCAGCATAAACACAGAACCAGCAGCGAGAAACAGCAAAGCACTGATACTGGCTGTCTAAGTGGCTAACACCAAGCCCTAAAACCCTACACTCTGCTGGGACTGCCCTTCTGAGACAAGCTTGCCTCAGTCCCAGTGTGTGGTGCCTCCCTCCACAGAAGATCAGCACAAAACACTGCCCACATCATGACTCTGACTAGAGAGCTCTGCAGGAGCTAATTCAGGTGGAAACAGTGACAGGTCTCATTTCACACGTAGTTAAAACTTGCCACATTCAGGTCAGGGTCCAAACCCTGACCAAATCAGACAAGAGAGCCTCTGCAGATGATTGGTCTGAAGGACAGAGTATTCAAAACACAACAACAGAGCACACACAGCACACACTACAGATTCTTCCTGAAGCATCAGATCCTGGACAATATATGACTTCTTCATCATAAGGCCAATATGTCCAGAAGCAGGAGACATAAATGGGTTTTATAACAGAGAAGAAGCCAGAGACTTAGGCAAAATTACAAGACAGGAGAAGTTATCCCAAATAAAAGACTGAAACAAGGTCACAGTCAAAGATTTAAGAAATAGACACATGCACGCACGCACGTGCGCGCACACACTCATACATACATGGCATGCCTGGTGGATAATTGAAATAAAAAATCATAAGGATACTCATCAGGCTTGAGGAAAGAATTGAAGACATCAGTGAGACCCTTGCCATGGAGATAAAAGATATAAAAACGTATCTATCAAAGATGAAGAATACATTAAGCAAGATTGGAAACAGGCTTGATGCAATGAACAGGAAGCTGGAAAAGCAGAGGAATGAATTAGTGACCTACAATAAAAAGAAATGGAAATAAATGAAGCTCAAAAGAAGAGAGAAAGAATAATTATGGAACAGAAGAACAGACTTAAGGAACTCAGTGACTCCATTAAACATAATAACATTTGTATCAGAGAAGTCCCAGAACAAGAAGAGAGAAAAAAAGAGGGAAGAAAATTTGTCTGAAGAAATAATAGCTGAAAGTTTCCTTAAGTTGGGGAAGGAAACATATATCCAGACCCAGGAGACACTGAGAAGTCCCATCAAAATCAACAAAAGTAGGCCACTACCAAGACATACTGTAACTAATTTTTAAAAATATAGTGATAAAGAAAAATCTTAAGAGCAGCAAAACAAAAGAAGGCCTTAACTTACAAGGTAAAGACCTTAAGGCTAGATGGAGATTTCTTAACAGAAACTTGGTGAGTATGATATATTCAAAGTGCTAAGTGGGAAAATTCTACAGCCAAGAATACCATACCATTGCAAGGGTATCATTTAGAATAAAAGGAGAGAGGTGCCTGGGTGGCTCAGTCAGTTGAGCGTCTGACTTCGACTCAGGTAATGATCTCACGGTTTGTGGGTTCGAGCCCCGCGTCAGGCTCTGTGCTGACAGCCAGCTCAGAGCCTGGAGCTTGTTTCAGATTCTGTATCTCCCTCTCACTCTGACCCTCCCCTGCTCGCTCTCTCTCAGAAGTAAATAAAACATTAAAAAATAGAATAAAAGGAGAGAGAACACATTTCCCAGACAAAAACTAAAGAATTCATGGCCACTAAACCAGCCCTGCAAGAAATATTAAGGAGACTCCATGACTGCAAAGGAGACACTAAAAGTGACAAAAACAAGAAAGGATTAGAAAAAATATCCAGAAATAACAGATAAAGTTACAAAATGGCAATAAACACACATCTATCAAAAATTACTTTGAATGTAAATGGACTAAATGCACCAATCAAAAGACATATAGTGTCATAATATATTAAAAAAACAAGACCTATGTAATATGTTGCCAACAAGAATTTAAGAAAACC
Organism: Proteles cristata cristata; assembly: GCA_017311185.1. NCBI lineage: Eukaryota > Metazoa > Chordata > Mammalia > Carnivora > Hyaenidae > Proteles > Proteles cristata. Next base: position 1,057,666 of record JAESUZ010000823.1, read on the forward strand.
TGCAGATTGAAAGTGAGGGGATCAATTTACCATCCAAATGGATTTCAAAAATAAAGCTAGAGTAGCAGTACTTATATCAGATAAACTAGACTTTAAAACAAACACCGTAGCCAGTCAGAGTGGCTAAAATGAGCAAATCAGAGGACTCTAGATGCTGGTGAGGATGTGGAGAAATGGGCCCCCTCCTACACTGTTGGTGGGAATGTAAACGGGTGCAGCCCTTCTGGAAAGCAGTGTGGAGATTCCTCAAAAAATTAACAATAGAACTCCCCTATGACCCAGTAATAGCACTGCTAGGAATTTACCCAAGGGATCCAGGAGTGCTGATGTACAGGAGCACATGTACCCCAATGTTCATAGCAGCACTCTCAACAATAGCCACAACATGGAAAGAGCCTAAGAGTCCATCAACAGATGAATGGATCAAGAAGATATGGTTTATCTATACCATGGAATACTACATGGCAATGAGAAACAATGGAATCTGGCCATGTGTAGCAACATGGACGGACCTTGAGGGTGTTATGCTGAGCGAAATAAGTCAGGCAGAGAAGGACAGATACCATATGTTTGCACGTATAGGAGGATTGGGAGGAACTTAATGGAGGACCATGGGGGAGAAGAAGGGGGGAGATGGTGGGGGAGAGGGAGGGAGGCAAACCATAAGAGACTTAAATACTGAGAACAAACTGAGGACTCATGGGTGTGTGTGGGGGGAGGGGGAAGATGTGCATGAAGGAGGGCACTTGTGGGGATGAGCACTGGGTGTTATACGGAAACCAACTTGACAATACACAATTTTTAAAAATAGAGGAAAAACACTGTAAAAAGAGACTAAGAAGAGCATTATATAGTCATAATGGGGACAATCCAAGAGAAGTTATAGTAATTATAAATATTTACACACCAAACAGGGGAGTTGACAAATACATGAAATAATTATAACAAACATAAAAGAACTAATCAATAATAATAAGGGGACTGTACCACCCCAGTTACATCAATAGACAGATCATCTAAACAGAAGATCGATAAGGAAAAATGGTTCTGGATGACACACTGGAAAAGATTAATTTAACAGACATATTGAGAATATTCTATCCTAAAACAGCAGAACACACATTCTTTTCCAGTTCAAATGGGATATTATCCAGAATAGAGCACATATTAAATTTAAAAACTAGGTCTTAATAATAAAAAAAAGATTCAAGTCATACCATGAACCTTTTCTGAACACAATGCTATGAAACTGGAAGTCAACCACAAGGAAAAATCTGGAAGGACCACAAACACTAAGAGGATAAACACCATGCTACTAAACAATGAATGGGTAAACCAGGAAATTAAAAAAGAAAAGAACTTGAAGAAAAATAAAATACACAGAAACAAATGAAAATGAAAGCACAATGGCCCCAAGTCTTTGGGATACAGCAAAAGCATTCCTAAGTGAGAAGTATATAGCAATATAGGTCTACCTCAAAAAGCAAGAAAAATCTCAAATAAAGGGCCTAATCTTACACCTAAAGGAGTTAGACAAAAAACAACTGCAGCTTAATGATAACAGATGAAAGGAAACAGAAAATATTAAAACAGAAATAAATGATATACAAACTAATCAATAGGACAGATCAATTAAATGAGGAGTTGGGTCTTAGTAAAAATTAATAAAATTGATAAAACTCTTGCTAGGCTTACCACAAAGAATAGAAAAAGGGACCAACCAAATCAATAAGTAAAATCATAAGTGAAAAAGAAGAAATAACAACCAACCCCACAGAAATACAATTCAGCAATTGCACTAGTATGTATTTACCCCCAAAATACAAAAATTCTAAGGGACACATGCACCATAATGTTTATGGCAGCATTATCTACAATAGCCAAATTATGGAAGCAGCCCACGTGTCCACTGGTAGATGAATGGATAAAGAAGACTGATAAGCAAGCGTGTGTGGACACACACACACACACACACACACACACACACACACGTGAATATTATTCAGTCACAAAAAAGGTGGCGCACCTGAGTGGCTCAGTTGGTTAAGTGTCCTATTTAGTTTCAGGTCATGACCTCACGGTTCGTGAGTTCAAGCCCCGCGTCAGGCTCTGTGCTGAGAGCTAGCTCAGAGCCTGGAGCCTGTTTCAGACATTGTGTCTCCCTCTCTCTCTGACCCTCCCCTCCTCACAGTCTCTATCTCTCTCTCAGAAATAAATTTAAAAATTAAAAAAAAGAACGAAATCTTTCTCCATGACTGCTCTCCTTAAATACTGATGCAATGGCATTACCGATGAAATGAGTACGAATAATCTGCAGGCCATGTTATGAACTCCCATACCAGAAACTGAAAATGAGAAGGGGCTCCTAATTGTGTCACTGTATGAAACTCCTCCACTGAGTTGTCTAATACAAAACTATTCTTTTCCTTGTTCTTTTTAACACTTAGCATTTATGAAGGAAAGTAACAACACAATTGGAGCTGTGCTTTTCTGAGTTATTGTTATTGAGTATATAGGGTAGACCTCTCAAAACCAAAGGAAGATACTGAGATCAGAGAATTATATTATTATTTAATTCAGGCACCATTTGAAAAGATCAACAGAGAAATATAAATTAATCATCTTTATAAGTATAGGAGTCAAGCAATGCCATGTAGGGTGATATGTTTGATATTTGTTTGCATACACCAAATATATATATTTGGTATGAATGAAGGATAAAAATCCTCCATTCCCAGGGAGATATGTATTCAAATGAGAAATATAAAATAAATACAAAGTTTAAGTTTGGGAATCAATTGAGTATAAGACATGAGGATCTATAAGAGGTCTTGATACATAAAAAAGAGCAACGGAAGGAGAGAGGTAAAATAATATATCCAGACAGAATGTGCCCAGGGGATCTAGGCAGTGATTAACTCAGTATACTCAACTTGGGCTAGAATTTCATTCTTTCTCCAACTTGGGGCCACTTAACTAAAGGAGGAAAGAGAGCATTTGAAGATAACTCAGAGAAAAACCAGAAAGATTAAATCAAACCAAGTACAAATCTTGAAAGGAATCAAGGTTTCAGGTAATAGAATATAAAGGAAGGGACTACTCCATATTTTTTAATAGAAAAATGGTTTTCAGAGAGAGTAGTATTTGGAGTTTCTGAAGGTCAATGAATACTGGTATGAGTAAGAGGACCTGTAAAGAGCATGTGCGCTTAATGAATTTGGTCAGAGATAAAAATATTAGATGGAAGAGAATGAAATATGTACACACATTTATTATTCTAGGACTCCAGGGGTTCCTGTCTGAAGGATCAAGGATTGCAGATAAGAATTACTTTATGAAGAACAGAACAACAGCAATAAAGAAATGACATATAATTTTAAAGCCACGTGAGTTGAATGTTATATAAAAGAACACTTTCCCATCAGTCAGTAAAAGACAGATATCATATGTTTTCCCTCATACGTAGAATTTGAGAAACTTAACCAAAAATTGTAGGGGAAGGGAAAGAAAAATGAGTTACAGAGAGGGGGGCAAACCATAAGAGATTCTTAAAGACAGAGAACAAACTGAGGGATTGGGGGGTGGGGGGAATGGGTGATGGGCATTTGTTGGGATGAACACTGGCTGTTGTATGTAAGCAATGAATCATGGGAATCTACTCCTGAAGGCAAGATTACACTGTACACACTGTGTGCTAGCTAACATGACAATAAATTATTAAAAATAAAAGAAATGTGATTTTCAAATAAGATTTAAATTAAAATGAAGGAAAAAACACTAAAATAAAATGTGATTGGTTTAAAAAAAAAAAGAACAGTATCCCTAACACTAGGATTTTCTTCAAATTGTGTTGAGACTCATGTCAAAAGCTGCTGCATCGAGGCAGGGTGTAGAGCAATCAAAGGGATCCATTCATGCATTTCTAGAAAATATCATGTGACCTACACTTCTGTTCAATCTTTTGTAGAATGCATGTTGGAGAGGGGTACTCCTAAGTGTTAACAATCAATCAAAAAGTTCCATTTAGTTTTGGCAGGATGACAAGCTGTTAATGTAACATAGCAGAGAATCACTGACACAGCTGCTGGGAAGAAAGAGACAGGCAAAACGTCACAACATTCATGGACTAGTCAACAGAGTGGCAGTCACCAGCCAACAGTAAGTAGGTAGTGGTGGGCACAGGAGTCCACAGCATCCTCAGGAACACCCTGGCAAATATCAAATACCCCAAGCCCTGAGGATTTGCAGATATGATTATTCTATAAATGAGGACTTAGATCTCAGATTCCAGGGAGTTCAAAGCACTCCAAATTGCCGGGACAATCAAGGACTGAAGATCAGAAGACCAAGATGCGGAGGAACGGAGATGAACACACTGTACCAGAAGGAAGCCTGTCGCCATAGTCACCCAGCAAGTATTGCTGTGAATGCCTTCAGAAGGAGAACACTCGACTTGCTTTCAGAGCCTTCCGGAAAATTTAAATGAGCAGCAAGTAAATTGAAATAGCATTACTACTGTTTTTTTTAAAGCAACACGGCACTGCTACTTTATACAATTTACTTTGACTCTGGTCATCTTTATGGCATCCCTGGTGAATTACTGTGATCTATATTTTATATCAGACAATTCTGGGGTTCAGGGAACAAGCCCTGGGGTGATGATTAGACCCAGCATGAGTAAGTCTCAGGGTCTCCTACTGACAGGTGCCACCATATTTCTATGAATTTGTGCTTTAGGCTGTGCGTTGCTCTGACCTTCTAAGTCCGAAGTAAAATGGCACCCCCAGGTGCCACCTAGGAAATGGGAGCTGCTATGTGATAAAAGTCAACATTCTTGTATCTGAGGGGCAAAGACTTAACTGGCTTCACTCAGTTCTAATTTACTGCAAAATGTCACCTGTGAAACTGAACAACGGACAGATCTTTTAGGTCTGAAGATGATTTAGAGACAGTTGTGGAATAAGTATTCTTTGGAATCGGATAATTTAGCTCTTTGTTCTCTTCTTTTACCCAGGGCTAATTCTGCAGCTTCCATGAATCACCTTACTATTTTCTGTTTCTCTTCACTGCTAACATGAGATAGTAACACATCTTTCACAAAGTTACCAAGAAGACTAAAGGTACTGGTGTTTGTAAGCAGCCCTTTACAAGCTCACAGCTGTTTACCAATATAAATTCAGCTTATGCTTATAAAACGAGTGACCATTTCAACCTGGTGAATTTTCTGAGTGAATTTTCTGATTCCAGCCTGAATCTTACTGAATTCATTTTATCATGATCGGCCCTTCATTATGATGAGGTCGGACAATATACTCATGTTGAGATGGAGAATTAAAAAGTGGATTCAAACTTCCTGTTTTACCTTGTGGTTGTTATTTTACCAAACAGCTAAACCGCACTGAAAAACAGAACATCCCCCACTAGCAGGAGGAAGGCAGTGAAAGAAACAATTAAGCCTAATTGACTCAGCAGGTGGATAAAACCAGAAAACTGGGTCTGGTAAATGAGAGAGTGTCCTTGGTGGATGAGACGTCTGTGTTAGAGCTGAGGGATGATGGAGCAGGAAGCAGTGGGGGAGAGGACTTCCCAGGGAGCACTACCTGTGAGGTTACAGTTGGGAGCAATGGATGTGCTCAGTGCCAATTATAATAAAATCCAGATTAGAAATAAAAGACATCCAAACAAGTGCATTCTTGAAACAACACATTTGTAAAAACTCATCAACACAGAGGGGTTTTATTTCCCAGCTAATCCAACACATGCAACAGACACATACAATACTGTGTGTGTGTTTCATGAATGCAATACGCACATGCACATAACAGGAAGTCAGAGAGTGAAACAAAACAGCGAGCATGTGGTCTTCTAGCTTTGTATCCATGAGTCACAAATAAGGTCAGGGGTGCGTGTCGGTTCTGACACCCTCATTAGTATCTCTGTTCCTCAAAAACAAGTGCCTGCTATACATAAAAGGCTCTCCTCTGTCATATAGCTGTAGGAACATGTGACAATCATCACAAAGCTTAGCTTTTGGTTTCAGGCGGCAAATTGTAACACATTCCTGTCCCAGTGGTAGTGAAAGGTTAAAATTCACCTCTATTGCCTATATTGATTTTATTTAAGATTCAGTGTACCCAGTATACAAATACAAAATAAGTTTTATATATAAATAAATGTGTTACTTATTTAAAAACAATATAAATATGTACTAAATAAAAATCTCCTTATTATGATATTGCTGTCACATTATTAAAATTACTTGGGAGAATTTGGGGCACCGGGGTGGCTCAGTCGGTTAAGTGTCTGATTTCAGCTCAGGTCGTGATCTCATGGTTCATACATCAGAGTCCCCCACCCCGCCTTGGGCTCTGCAATGAGAACCTGGAGGCTGCTTGGGATTCTCTCTTTCCCTCTCTCTCTCTCTGCACCTCCCCTGTGCATGCACTCTCTTTCTCTCTCTCAAAATAAATAATCCTTAAAAAGAAATAAAATAAAATTTCTTAGGGGCTGCCTGGGTGGCTTAGTCGGTTAAGCGTCCGACTTTCACTTAGGTCATGATCTCGTGGTTCGTGGGTTCGAGCCTCTCGTCGGGCTCTGTGCTGACTGCCAGCTCAGAGCCTGGAGCCTATTTCAGGGTCTGTGTCTCCCTCTCTCTCTGACCCTCCCCTGCTCACGCTGTCTCTCTCTCTCTCTAGAAATAAATAAAAATTTAAAAAATAAAATTTCTTAGGAGAATTAAAATTCCCACTTGTTACCATTAAGGAATAATCTTGAGCAAGTTTTGGCAAGCCAAGGATCACAAGCTGATCCTCCGCATTTGCAAATAAAATGTCCTGAGCCATTTTGATGACACTGGCCTCCAATTCTTCCATTCTTTAATTCTTCCCTAAATTTTGATTCTGTTCTTTTTTTTTTTTTTCCCCTTAAACTTTTCAGTATATTCACATTGAGGCTCTGGCAGCTGCTTGGAGCCCTCATAATTTCTACTGTATTTTCAGTCTTAGGAGATAATGTATGCCAAGTACTTGGCAAAGAAATTGGCACAGGGGAGCACAGAGAAAATTGCAGTGTTACACATCAGTACTACGCTGGGTGAGGAAGATGCTCCTACAAATTTTTTCAGAGGGAGAATATGTGTAGGGACTTCTCTCACAGCTGTTGACTCTCTGGCCTTTCTGGGAATGACTGAGATCTAGTCCTAGAGACCAGAAGAGACATTGTCTGGTCACTCGATCTCTCTGTTGGACGACACCAACTGTAGATCACTCTTTGGCATGAAAAGCTCTCACTGCGGTTTGTCTAAGAAAATCCTGGGCACTTAATTGGGGCTACTACGGTGGCAGAAAAGGTGTAACGATCAGCATTCAGACACTGTTTATTTTTAGGGGCAGCTATAAAGTGGAGTTGTATATTCGAAAAGCACCGGTTATTACATTTCAGAATATTTGAAAGATGCGTGTTTTTCTTGAGAGGTTTTAAATAACCATAATGCTGCATTTAATGTCAAGAATGCATTTATATATGGGCATATCATGGTATAGGTATGCAATAGCCAGACTGCTATTTTTGTTTACTAATTTCTTTTATTTAATATTTTAATGTTTATTTATATTTGAGAGGGGGGGAGGGAGAGAGAGAGAGAGAGAGAGATGTGTGTGTAAGTAGAGAGGAAGCAGAGAGAGAGGGAGACACAGAATCTGAAGCAGCTCTAGGCTCCGAGCTGTCAGCCCAGGGCTTGATCTCACAAGCTGTAAGATCATGACCTGAGCTGAAGCCGGATTCCAAACCAACAGAGCCACCCAGGTGCTCCCCTCCTTTTGTTACCTAATTTCTGAGGGATTGACACTAAAACAAACAATAAGTCACTATCAGATGCTGGATGGTCATTTCAGGACTGCTTTCGTTATTTAGAAATTTCAGAACCCATTGTTAGGAATTAACTAAAGTCCTGCATTTAAAATACTTTCCAATAGTGGCAAATCTATGCCAAAGGGTCTTGTTAATATGTCTGTTTTAAAGTAGTCCAGCCTTACCTGACGTTATATCTGGATCCCTCCCATTTATATAGCACTGGAGGGTTTGACAATATTTTCCCACAGGCATCATTTTTAGTTTTCACAGTCAAGTGCAACTAAGTCAAGCTGGCTCACGGGATAATTGTCACAGAAGGAATCACGTGTCTCATGAAGCATTAATTACTATGAGAAAGAAAGCATTACTAGTCAGGAAGACGACACTCACCAGAACATATATTTAGGGAAGCTCATTATTTTATTCCCCCTTATTTCCCTATGCACGGCCCTAACCGAATACAGTTACAGAGAAGGAACATTATGCAAGGGTTATAAATGTCAAGAACAAAACGGATATCATGTTTAGTTCAAAGAAACACAGGAAGCATTAGCGTCAAGCCTCCAGCAGTATTTCCTGACTTCTTCGGCAAGCAGGGTTGAGCATTTTTATAAATAGTCTCCATTGCAACATTTCATCACGGAGAAAATCCAGACGTGAATGTATAAAACCAAAGGAAAGTGTAAATAAGAAATAAATCCTGTTAATTGAGGTTTGCTTATCCCAGAGCCTTTCAGCAGTGATGACCCGGGGGGGTTCCATGGCAGAGAAGCCGACGAGTCTGCATCTTTTGCTTCCAAACGAGATAGAATATTGTTCCCCCGGCTCTTCCCTCTGGGCCACTGTTTTTTCTTCTCTCTCTTTTTTTTTCAATGAGAAAATAAATACACCCTACTTCCTTGAAACAGTTGTTAAGTAACTTCTGGCCTTTTAAGCAAACATCCTTTACTCTTCCCTGTTCGGCACCAAGGAATGCAAAAAGCAATTCACTTGGTGGCCCTCCTAGGGCCTTTACTCAAGAGTGTCTGTCGACTATGATACACCTGTGCATTGTATTTCTCACATGTTGACTCTAGCCATAGACTCAGTGAGTAATTGGCCAGACATTCGGCATCTTGAAGAACCTAGTGGGTTTACAATAGGGAATTATGCATGAAAAAGCAAACAAAATATCCATGTTTATGACCACCCTGCAGACAAGCAGACACGTGCATTCTGTGAGCCGCACCCTCCATTTCCCGGCCCTACTGAAGGCCACTTTAAAGGCTCTACTAATTATCTAGAACCGATTGTGACCTGAAACAGAAGCCACTTAAATATCACGAGCTTGATACTCTGGAACTCAGAGTATCACTTCATCTGCTACTTATATTTGGTGCTTTTGTTCATAGCTCGTTAAAACTGGAGAAGGGATGGGGCACTAGGGTGGCTCAGTTGGTGAAGTGTCGACTCCTGATTTCGGCTCAGGTCATGATCTGAGGGTTCGTAAGTTCAAGCCCTGCATCTGGCTTTGTACTGAGAGTGTGGAGCCTGCTTGGGATTCTCTCTCTCTTTGCTCCTCTCCCACTCATTCATTCTCTCTCTCTCTCTCTGTCTTTCTCTCTCTCTCTTTCTCTTAAACACACACACACACAATAAATTAATAAACATTTAAAAAATAAAATTAGGGAAAGGATAAAGGTACTCTGATTTTATCTCTCATGCCCAAGTCCTGTTCTAATTACATGCTAAAAGCACAAGTCATTATAAGACTTAAGTCATAACTGGTCTTTGTTATTACTGCTCAGTCAGAAGAACATCTTACTCTACTTCCAGAGACTACCACCGGCAGATAGATTCTCCTGCTGTCAAACTGACTTATTTCCCTTTGCTGTGCTCTCCCTTCCTGTTCAGACATATTCTTTTCTCCAGTCACAGGTGCTGTCATCACCTCAAATCCCACCAGAGTAGCTGAGCATTTTGCCCAACAGGGAATACATCTCCCCCCAACCCCCCAAAAAAGCAACTTGAAAGGTGATGTGTGGTGAGGCATAGTGACCAAGCAGGAAAAGAGAGTTTCTTCCTAGGGTAGACTGGCATCATTCTAACTGCAACAACCCGCCGAAAATATTTGGGATCACATATTATTCACAATCATTTAGGGTACATGGCTTCTTTTGAGATTTCCATTTTCTGGAGTCACTTAGTTTTTTTGTTATTCTTCCATCCAGGAGAGTATATTGCTAAGTTTACAGTAAACCGATTATCACTTTAATTTACATTTAGCATGAAGGCAACAACATGATCCCCGAGGCCAATATTTGAGAAATAGATCACATGAAGAAGAGAATTAAAAATAAGGCCAATCAGGGAATGGGAATCTAGTGTGAAGGATCAAATTGATACTCTTTTTGTTCATTAATTTGTATTTAATCCAATGTCCTCAATCCATTGCACTCTAAGGGAGTATGATTCTTGAGGTGCTGATGTAAGAGGGGAGCTATGCAAATCCTTGGCGTGTTACACATCCTTATGATAGGATAGCCATTATTCATCACAGTCATTAATTCTTGGAGAATAATTAACGTGCAGGCTCCTCACATAGACCAGTAACATGTGTCTGACAACGATTCCCACATATAGTTCACATATTGAGGGTTGGGAAGGGTGAGTGGCTGACATCAGCAGTTCAGCTCGTAAATGGAAACCAAGATGTAAGTAGGCTCTTCAATCACTGGGATTGGCAATCAGATGATTTCTTGCAATACTGACAACATTCTTAGCACACTACCCAACAATCACAGTGTTCAGGATTTACCTAAAGGAGTCGAACACTTACGTCCACACAAAACTGTGCACAGATGTTTCTAACAGCTGTATTCCTAATAATGGCTTAGACTTGGAAGCAACCAAGATGCCCTTCAGGAGGTGGATGGACCATCCAGACAATGGATTTTATTCAGCACTAAAAATGAATAAACTGGGGCGCCTGGGTGGCTTAGTCGGTTAAGCGTCCGACTTTCGCTTAGGTCATGATCTCGCGGTTCGTGGGTTCGAGACCCGCGTCGGGCTCTGTGCTGACTGCCAGCTCAGAGCCTGGAGCCTGTTTCAGTCTGTGACTCCCTCTCTCTCTGACCCTCCCCTGCTCACGTTGTCTCTCTCTCTCTCTCTCCTAGAAATAAATAAAGCATTAAAAAAATGAATAAACCATCAAGCCATGAAAGGACACAGAGGAACTCAAAATGCATAGTATGAAGTGAAAGAGACCAATCTGAAAAAGCCTACATATATAGTTGATTCCAACTCTATTACCTTCTGGAAAAGGCAAAACTATGGAGACAGTAAGATTTCTGGTTGCCAGTGGTTGGTGGCCAGAAAGGGATCAACAGGCGGAGCCCAGAAGGTCTACAGGGCAGTGAAGCTACTCCATTTGATACCACATTGATGGATACATCTCTCCAATCCTATGCAAGATACAACGCAGAGTGAACTCTTTGGATGATAATGCTGTGCTAATATAAATTAATCAGCTTTAATAAACACACCCCTGGGTGGGGGGTGTTGATTCAGGAAGAGGCCGAGCACACCTAGGGGAAGAACTATATCAGAAACGTCTGCCCATCCTTCTCAGCTTGGTTCTAAACCTAATATTCTCCTAAAACAGTCTTCATAAAAATTTATAAAAATACAAAAATAACAAATAAGGTCCCTAAGCAAACACACAAACAAGAGCCAAATAAGCTCTGACTTCACAATGCTGGCATTTCCACTCTTGCCTGCTTGCACTGTCTATCTCATTCCAGGCTTCCAACCCACAGAATTCTAATATTACGATCACAATACCACCAACACCCAGGCCATACTCTTCAAAAATACATTAGTGTTTCATTTTCTATACATACAAAATCTTGAAAATCTTCCATTTAAAGAAATCTCATTTGAGGTTTAGAATTGTAGATTTTGGTATCTCTATAATTAAACCATAAGTATATTCTAAGATATTTTAGCTTTGCACTACTGAGCTGAGAAACACCTACATCTCATTTTTTGGGTAGATATTGAAAATAAACTCTGCATGCACAGCTATTTTTACTGTATACTTTTCCACAATGTAGCTCTCTTATGTGACTCATACTTTTGCAGATGAGCATTTCATCTTACTTTAATTTGGAACGAAAAATGTGGAAGGGCAGAGAATTTGCCTATATCATTTTCTAGTTAATATCAGTCAGCAAGGTTCCTGGTTAGATGCATTTTGACATGGTCCACCAAATCACATTTAGAAAGCACTTAAGCTATTTCAATAAACACACTGACCCTAGAAAGTTTTATGACTCGTGACATGATACGTTTTGAAGGAGGGTTGTAGGATTGGGTTCTCAAAGTCTTGACTTCTACTAGAAGATAGTCTAATGCACCTGAACAGTATCACTTGCATGATCAGATATGTGTCCTTGGGCACATGCTCGCTCTTGCAAAGGGGGCATTGTGGGTGACCTGTGTGGGCATCGTGGTCTAGAGATGCTAATATACAGAAGTCAAGCTTGAGCCAACACTCTTTATCACTGTCTCCTATCAGGAAATGTTCAGCTGTGAATTCAAATATTAAAACATAGCATTTTGTTCTGGAACATTCTTCCTGCAAGGTCATTTAATGGACTGTGTCACAATATAACAGAAACAATTACAAAGGGATGAAAGAAACTCAATAGTCCAGTGGATTTTTTTTTTTGTAATCTATGAATAGTGGCTAAAGTAACACTAGCATTGAAACTGTAGCTTCTGACTATAGGCCAAGTGCCTTTGGGTGGTTACAGGAGGGTGTTCCCTTTGACCTTTTAACCCTCTGTCTTTTCTAGAGGACATTTTTCCCCTTTATAAGAATTTTATTTTCCCTTAGACCTTTTTTTTTTTTAACCCCATCACTGGTTTTCAATATCTGTTATGCCTCTACTGAAAAAGAGGGACACATTTTTTTTTCTTTACATTGAAAGTGACCTAGTAGAATAGAACAAAGTGTAAAGTGTCTGGATCTTAACTTAGATTTGAATGAAGGCCTATCTGGAAAAATCTTAACCACACTGCTGACTTCAGATAATGTTAAAAGAAGAATCTAAGCAAAGTGTGCTGGGTTGGCAGGGAGACTAGAAAAGATAAGATGCCATTAAAACTAAAATTATTGAAGTCCTTCTCCGGCCCTTGTTCGGATCTCATACTGACAGTGTTGGAAATTTATGTTTGTAAAGATGACTAAATTAGGCTCATAAGTGGTAAAATATTCAACACTGAAATGGAAATCCTCAAGCTTTAGCTGATGTTGGAAGTTCTGAAATCAGTTCTGGGCACAGAATTATGAGGAGTGGAGATTCATATAACCAGCAGGCAAGAAGGGATCTTGAGAGAACTTCTGTGTCTTCCATCTTCCTTCATGAGACTTTTCAAGCCATATAGCTTTTCTAGCGCCACTGAACATGACTCCTGTGCTAGTCTGGCCTGTCCAGCTGTTATCTGAAGGTCATGGCAATGAGTCACGGAGACATAAGCCTTAAGATGGGTGATTTCTGTAATCAGAAACTTTGGGTTCACCACTGTGAGCAAAGCATGGGTGGAAACATCTTGAGTGTGATGGTAATTTGTGTAATTCACTCTGGAGGGGAAAGGAGCTGGTGCTGAAGGGATAATGTAGCTCAGAAGGGAGGGACCGATGGCTTTCAGGTACCACAAGATCCCCACACTGAGTCACCTATGTTATTATTACCTGTGGCCCTCTGAAGCCTTGGAGCTTGAAGGAGTATTTAGAGGGTCTATCTACCCTGAGCATCACTGGAGAGCTAGGTCACCTGAGGAAGCGAGTTACCCTCATCTCTCTCCTTAGCCCCATGCATCTTAGAAAAAATAATCTAGCGTCACGGGGTCCTGACTCACCCAACCTACACTCCCTTATTACCACTGTGACAAATGCTCAGGCCTTAGACTCTGCTTTCAGAGGAGAACATAGGTTGCTGTAACAAACAAAGGGAAAATGAAGGAAGGACCATCCTGTTTTGGGCATGTTCTTGGTACCAATTCATTATACACAATTACAGCCTTTTAATTCTCAGAGAAATTCTATGAGCTGGACGTCAATACCCTATTCTTATAAATGGGGAAACTGGAATCTGGACATGATTAAGGATCTCGTTTGGTATCCCCAAGACACAGGAGGGCCTAGATTTAAACCCCAGCACGGACAACACCAACAGTAAGACTTGCATAGGTCATGCTGCCATGTTAGAGAAAATGTTCAATACTGCAAAAGGCATACTATGGCCCAGGCAGTTTAACGTGGCTTATGCAGCAGTTAGAGAGTATGTCTGAGAGACAGGAAGAACTGCCAACATTCGTGTATGGATAGAATGACACAGATATTAATAAGATTGCCATTACACTGAGAGACAGATGTATGAGAAGGAAGAAAAATAAACAGTCTGTTTGGTTCTGAAAATGGATTTTAACAACCACTCTAAGCCCAGACAGCTCATCCCTTCTACCTCCATGCTATTAAGCAAGGGTTTTAGTTCACCAATCCAATTCATGCTACAGTCAAAGAAATATCCATTTAGGATTTGCTTTTGTGGGGTTTATTTTCCTATTTTGTTTTTTTGTTTTTGTTTTTGTTTTACAAATAGTTTATTGTCAAATTAGTTTCCACATAACACCCAGAGCTTATCCCCACAAGTGCCCTCCTCCATGCCCACCCCTCCTCCCCCCCACATCCATCAGTCCTCAGTTTTTGTCAGCATTCAAGAGTCTCTCATGGTTTGCCTCTCTCCCTTTCCCCCACCATTTCCGCCCTTCTTCTCCCCCTTGGTCCTCTGTTAAGTTCCTCCTAATCCTCCTATACGTGCACACATATGATATTTGTCCTTCTCTGCCTGACTTATTTCGCTCAGCATAACACCCTCAAGGTCCATCCATGTTGCTACACATGGCCAGATTTCATTGTTTCTCATTGCCATGTAGTATTCCATGGTATAGATAAACCACATCTTCTTGATCCGTTCATCTGTTGATGGACACTTAGGCTCTTTCCATGTTGTGGCTATTGTGGAGAGTGCTGCTATGAACATTGGGGTACACGTGATCCTGTGCCTCAGCATTCCTGTATCCCTTGGGTAAATTGCTAGCAGTGCTATTGCTGGGTCATAGGGGAGTTTTGTTAATGTTTTGAGGAACCTCCACACTGCTTTCCAGAGGGGCTGCACCAGTTTACATTCCCACCAACAGTGTAGGAGAGTGCCTGTTTCTCCACATCCTCACCAGCTTCTAGAGTCCTCTGATTTTCACATTTTAGCCACTCTGACCGGTGTGAGGTAGTATCTGAGTGTGGTTTTGATTTGTATTTCCCTTATGAGGAGCGATGCTGAGTATCATTTCATGGGTGTGTTGGCCATCTGGATGTCCTCTTTGGAGAAGCGTCTGTTCATATCTTCTGCCCATTTCTTCACTGGGTTGTTTGTTTTTCGGGTGTGGAGTTTGGTGAGTTTCTTATAGATTTTGGATATTAACTCTTTATCTGATATGTCATTTGCAACTATCTTTTCCCATTCTTTCAGGTGTCTATTAGTTTTATGGATTGCTTCCTTTGCCATGCAGAAAATTTTAATCTTGAGATTCCAATAGTTTATTTTTGCACTTGATTCTTGTGCTTTCGGGGATATGTCAAGTAAGAAATTGCTGCGGTGGAGGTCAAGGAGGTTGTTTCTTGCTTTCTTTGTTCTTTGCTCTAGAAAGCAAACACTACCAGGATCCCATTCTTTTTAGAAATATGAATTTAGCTACAAAATTTAAAGTAGAATGTTGGTTGCAGAAGAGGCATTTGTGAGGTAAATTAATAAATACCACTTCTAAGGGTACCTGAGGGGCTTAGTCAGTTGAGGGTCCCACTCAATTTTGGTTCAGGTCATGATCCCAGGGTCATGGGATCAGGCCCTGCATGAGACTCTGCAATGAGCATGGAGCCTGCTAAAGATATTCTCTCTCTCTCTTTGTCTCTCTCTGTCTCTCTCTCTCCCTCTCTCTCTCTCTCTCTCTCTCCTCTCTCTCTTGTGCTCTCTCTAAAATAAAAATAGACAGATATATAAGTTTATATCTGGCAAGGAATCTAAGGCATTCATTACGCTCCCCACTGGTTTTCTGTTTAACTTCACAGATACCTCATTTTATTTTATTGGCAATGAGACAGAAATTGATGGTTTGTAGGGGTTTTTCTTTGTGTTTTTTGTTTCTTTTTTTTTCTTTTTTCTTTACTTCTTCTTTTCCTTTTGGACAAGATATTTATCTCTAGAGAGCATTTAAAATACAGCAGCTTGTGGCAGTTGAGACATCAGTATTATGATGATGATATTTGAGTCTCTTTCTGATCTGAGCCTGAACACAGTATAGAATATGTCTTTTTTTTTAAATCCTGCTCTATCTGGTTTTTTCCTGAACACACTACTTTAAAAATAATACTTCACTTTTCTCTTCTTTAAACAATATTTTCTCCAAACCAGGAAGCATGCCTGGATTTGGCAATTTATCCAGAAAGAATGAAGTCTATATAATTCAGATTACATGAGATAATTACAAGGAAAGAGCAATTCTTTCAATGAAATGGTAAGCAGTAAAAGAAAAATTGCTTAGGTAGTACTCCATTTAAGAGAGTCTTTTATCTTAATGTTTTTTAGTGTCTGCTGTATATTGTTACAGTGACTTTAGTAGATCGTAGAGAAGTCTCACTTGTTTTCCTAGTGTTACTAAAGTTAAAAACATGACAATGTTGAAAATCCCATAACATATTGCCATTGACTAACTGACACCATTTAACTAGCAAAATTAATGAAGCTTTGCTGTTTTGATACATCTTTGCATTTCCTCATCAAACCTTTGTTGATTTGCTGCAGGATTCCCTATTGATGAGATTTTATCCATCTTGATGGGGCGTAGGAAAGCTGACCAGAACTTGACTGTCCCCACTGCTACCGACGTGGCCAAGTTGTGATGGGAACGTTGTAGAGAGAGAAATTCTCCCTTTTAATTAGAGAGCCACAGCCATGCTGGGCCTCAGATCCTTCCACTTCACAATGGGAAATATCACATTTAATCTAACATGATGTATTTGAAATGTTGTATAAAATGTGTAAGGTGAACCATAAAGATTCTCCTTGTACCTGTCCTGACTTCATGCTAACACCTGCCTGGAGATTCTAGGTGCTGGGATCGGAAGACCCTAAGAACAGAATCTGGGTGAGGGCTTGAGAGATACAAGCTGAGAAAAGAGGGCCATGAAACGAAACGGTAGGGGGATCTCTCTGAAGTCTGACTGCCTCGGTCTGATGCCTTGCCCTGAAAACTACTTACTTAACAATGTCTTGGTGCCTCAGCATTACCATCCGAGAAAGGTACTCAGAAGAAAACTACCCCACAAGGTTCTTGTAAAAATTCACTGAAAAGTGAAATAACATGTAACAAGCTTAGATTACTGCTTGGTACTTAGACATTTAAATAATATTATTTGCATTAATGTAAGGGTGTCACAGCTCTATCCTGTCACTACTGTTTATACATGAAGGTAACATCTTATGATGATTTGCCTGAGCTTTATGATACCAAATATATCCAACAAAGTCCATAGTTTAGAAGCAGCAAGGCACGGGGGCGCCTGGGTGGCTCAGCTGGTTAAGCATTAGACTCTTGGTTTCAGCTCCGTTCAGAATTACAAGGTTTGTGAGTTCGAGCCTCATATCAGGCTCTGTGCTGCCAGGGCGGAGCCTGCTTGGGATTCTCTCTCCCTCTGCTGCCCCTCTCTCAAAATACATTAATTGAAAAAAACTCAGCAAGGCACAGATGATTAAATATGAATTTTAGCTCTATTTCCTTGTACTTGTCTTGCCTTGAACTCTTTTTGCACATATTCTCATGTCTGAAGTTGATAGTAATGTGTATTTATAGAGCTTACAGTATAACACATTTAAATGTGTGGCACCTGGCTTGCATTTGATAAATGCTAATCTCATCTCCAAAATGCTTGCGATTGTGCCTATATCCAGGATCTACTGTCAGCCACTTTGCTTATAGTGTAGCACCCTGTGGTTGGGAATCGACCATCTTCCTCAGTCCAGTGTTAGCTAGTTTGTGTTGCATTGTCAAATTCTGGCATAATAGCCAACTGCCAGAATTTCCTGTATTATCAAATTTGCTGATTGATGGTCCTGTATAATTAAGATAGAGACTGATGGCCGGTAATACTGACAACATTACTCACGTAGCACATTATTTTTAAAGTAATTATTCTTATTCTATAAATACTAATATAACTTGGTAAGAGATACCATTTGGGTTCCTGCTATTTTTCTTTAGTGAAAATATATCTAAGTTTCTTAATTACTGTTAGCACTTCTTTTTCTTTAAGTCCTGCCCAAGTAACAAACTTCATTAGTACCTGTCAGATCTGCTCTGCCAGAGACAAGTATGCCCTAAAGGTGTACCCAAAAAGGTGTTTTTAACCTTCCCTTCGTATATACTTCAATAGAGGCTAAGTTTTAGTGAGGAAAGAAAATCCATGATTGCCTTGAGTTTCCAGTGAATTCTATAAACAAAATATGACAGGAAATTTGAGGGAAAACCTTAAGCTACATCATAAAACAATAGCCAATACTCAACCTTGTTTGACAAACCAGTACGGCAAATATATATGGTTCAACCTAGTAAGAATATTTGATCTTTGGAAGTTTTAAAGCTTGAATTTTACCAGCAATGTTCCATTTATTGGTCACTCCATTGAACTTGGAATATAGGATACAATAAAGTAATAATAATAATACCTAACGATTAAAGATAGGTTGGCATAATTGTACTCAGTAGAATCAGACTTCCAGAAGGACAATTCAGGGCACTGTCTGCGGTATGGTGGTCCTTTGCAAGTCCTTCCCTTCTGAGACTCACTAGAGTCTGGGGTGTAGCCACCAGCATCCATCTAACAGTCTAGCATGAGCCTGGAACTGAAACACAATGACCTCATCTTCAGCACCTATCCACCACATTAATCCAGCACTAACACCCATAAGTAAAATCAAGGAGAAAGTCCAGAAAGAATGGACTGAGGGGATAGTGGGGGAGGTGGGGGCAAAGAGGGGGGCTCATATGATGGTTAAAAATTCCTTTTGACATCTCTGGAATATCAGTGATAGAAGTGAGAGAGAGAATGCAAGGGAGAAGACGCTGTGGTCTGGCACGTGATCTATCAAGCGTTGGATCCTTAGAGATTTTGAGTCTAAGTCATCCTAGATATTGAAGGTAAACGCATGGGATTTAAATGTGACTTCAAATGTACTGCCACATACATGTCAAGTATAAGAAAAGAAGATCAAGACAAGCCCTCAGTGCCACAACCAGAATAGTTACGAGTCACACTACTGTGCATCTCTCGCCCTGGCATATGGGTACTCAGGCCAGGGAAGCTGCTGAGTGCTGTGCCCTTCATTTGTACCACTGTCCTTACTCAGAAGAATCCCGCAGAGAGATATGCCAGCTTTATGCATGCAAGACACAATTACCTTTCAAAGACCTAGTTGGGCAGATGGAGTATTTTATTTTTAGTTAAAACTTGAAAGCTTTAAGATCTGAAGCGATCATCCTACAGCAACCCAATGACATGCTTAGTTAAAGAGTTACATAAACTCTTTAGCCCAGAAGGATTAGATTTAATCAATGCATCCAAGATATTGACCATAATATTGTTTGAGTCAATCTGAGATTAGCCATCACTCTTTTATAATACCCAAAAGAGACAAGTCTCTCCTACACACACACACACACACACACACACACACACACACACACAAACGCACACACACACACACGAGTTTATCTTTGCAACACATTACTATCACCTTTTTTGCAAGAAGTTCTTTCAAATGACATGTATGTCCCCCTAGAGCAATATTTATTCTATATTCCTCCACCAATGGTTGAATTTACCAGACATTAGGCCCTGGCAACAATGAAGTCTATATTCACATGTTTTATGTGGCTGGAGTGGGAGAGATGCACACAAACATGAAGGAGGGAAGGTTGGGTTCATGGATCTTATAAGACAAAAGAAAGAAGTTCAGAGAGATGAGAGACCACTTGGCCTTTGGGCTTCAGGAGGGTGGATTTAAAGAAGATAAAGAAAATGTCTGATGGGTGAGTGCTCCCTGGGTCCTCACGGCCCCCCCTTTCCTGGCTGCAGACCTACAGGAAGACCTGCCTCATTCCCAAGGGGCTGTTTTAACAATTCTGGGCATATGCTTCTGTTGTTTTTATCTCCTTGTCATCCCCACCCCCTTCTGGCAAAGTATTCAAGTGTTCTTTGTGGGAATCTGACCCCTGTGTCTCTCAAGTTCATGTTTCTGGACAGGACTCAAGTGTTTTGTATAAATGAAGCATGTGATCATGGACTAACTAAAGAGTGAACCAAATTTCCGCATCTCAGCGTTTGGTTCAGGGAAGAAATAACATCCAAATCTTCCAAGCCTCTATGGGAACTACTGGAAGAACATTCTGTCCCTTTTTGGCCAGAAATTAACCTGAGGGAATCAAGTTGTCAATAGGAAGTTTGAACTCACTTACAAAGGGAGCCAATGCAAAAAAGGCCGGGTGTGCAATGGAAAGAGGAGCCAGGGCCAGTGTCATTATTTGAGCCACTAGCACAAGTAATTCCTGCAGTCAGAATACTGCCCACCTCATTGGTTCATGTGCTAAGATATTTAATTTGACTTTCATCCAGTTTTGGAATTTTCCCCTCATATTGATGTAGAAAATCCTAAAGGACACCCCTTCTATCTTATTTTATTATTTTTATGCTTGCATTGAGCAAGAGTTGACTTCTCATATTTCCAAAGATGGCTTAAATTAATTTCTTCCTGTTAGTTTTCCTGCTTT
This sequence comes from Proteles cristata cristata, assembly GCA_017311185.1. Classification (NCBI taxonomy): domain Eukaryota; kingdom Metazoa; phylum Chordata; class Mammalia; order Carnivora; family Hyaenidae; genus Proteles; species Proteles cristata. Next base: position 1,078,441 of record JAESUZ010000823.1, read on the forward strand.
CTGTACAAGTGTGTTGACCCAAGTGTTCTATATACTATTTGCCTCAAAGGTTATTCACGAATCCCACCTCACCAAAAATCTTGAGATATTCTCAACCAGGACTGGTCATTCTGGCTCAAACGTTATCTTTCTGATTTCTGTACTTCCCAACACAATTTTCTCCTTCCCTCCCTGTATCTCCCTCCCTTCCTTCTGCATCTCTCCCTCTCTTTTCTTTCTTACTTTTCTTCCTTCTTTCTCTCTCACTCTGATTCCTTCCTTCCTTCCTTCTTCCTTCCTTCCTTCCTCTTTCTTGCTTTCCTTCTCTTTCTCCTCCCTTCCTCCCTCCTTCCTTCCCTCCTTTCTTCCTCCCTCTCTCCCTTCCTCTCTTCCTTCCTTCCTCTTCTTTCTCTCCCTTCTCTCACATAGATGGTTATGAAATAAACCCAATTATCCAGATCCACAACTAGATGTTAAATATGTATATCTGAAAATAATATGGCAAGGAAACATGCAAACATTCCTCAATTGCCCCCCATAACTAAAAATTCATGGTCTGCAAGACCCCAAACTTCTTAAAATTGTACACACAACATACTATTCCACTGGCAATGAGTAATCTGCTTTTTAAAAAAAGTTACTGCTCAAGTTTACTCCTAGACCCATTTGGTCTTTGCACATCTACTCAAAATTCAGCAGTGACACATCAAATCGACCTCTCTTTGACCTCATCAGCTATTTGGAATTTTCTAAACATTCTCTCCCTTCTCCTCTGGTCCTTGTTTCTGCTGTCATGGTTGAATGTGACAGCTCACCCACCCAGGAAAGCCACCACGCTCGTGCTTAGTCCCACCATGCAAGGGATTGCAGAGAAGACTGTCTTACAACAGTCTTACACCACTGTTTTCCAATCTTTTGTAATTACATGGCGAATTCAAATTATTATCAATGGGTTCAAACTATAAGGATACATTCTGCAAACTGCTGCCAAGAAGCTTTACTCAATTACACAAATGCCCTTTAGGAGAGGATATTTTGTCTCTCAGCACAACACATTCCAGCATCATTTGCGATGTTTAAAGTAACCAAGCATTCCCCAGGCTAAATTTTAATAGCAAACCTTTACTGACCACCTGTTCTTATGCTCTTAGTCAGTACATTTAAGTCCATTCAGGATGCAGGATGATGCAAAAAGATCTAAATTTCTTATAGGAATTTACCACTGGATATTTTGGCATTTGACCATCTAAATGGAAAAATAGTATCTGGGTAATGGCATATATGACTTTTTATGTATCTTAGAAATATAGCAAAACATGAAAAGGAAGTAAGACAGGTACCACCTTTTCTAACCTTAAAAATCCTTTAGCATTTAGCCATTGCCATTAGCCACCGACTAAAAGCACAAAAGGTATCAACCGCACATTTACATTCTTTCTTATTTAGAGGACTTGACCTATGCATCTGTTTTCAGTGAAAAAAACTGATCACATGATAGTTAGGAGTGGTATTTTGTTGTATCATAAATACTAGTATCCCTGTCCCTTCTCCTATGTCTTTCTTATTCTGTCACCCAGACACCCGAGCTAAGTAATGTGTATAATGCCTTGAGAAAATATTTCTATCACTTAAGGATGCAAAGTTATTTCATTGCTTTGGGGGCATTGTTCATGATCATACTCTTTCACAGGAAAAATGAAGGATTAAAGTATAGCTGCCAATAGTAATTTTGACTTGCATGCTTGGGAGGAGAAAGCATACATACATAGGTTGACGACTCAAGCATTCTGTTATAGGGGAAAGGAAATTCACTGGGACTCAGACATTCATTTCCCTGACACGGAAGAAATCTTCCTATGACAAGTCATGGCTGCTGGTCTAGAAAGTACTCAGCGGCCCCAGTCTGGGAGAAGCTCTGCTGATCAGGAGTTTGTTAATAAGGATGCTAAGGTAAGCCTGTCTAATTAAAATGCTGCATAAAATGAGGACTCTGTGATAATTAAAGCATCCCTGATAGTAAAGGCACTAAAAAGGCTTAGAGAAACATTTTGCTCATATTTCAAAAGCAATACATTATAAAACTATTTCTGTGCTCTTAGAAATAATGTTCTCAATGTTGAATATATATATTTTCTCAAAATCTCTTAATAGGGATAAGTTGAAAGGACACTCTAATATATATTTCTTCTCTAATAAATACTCAAGACAAACATTGATATGGTCCTCTTCAATTGTTAAATATTACATTATTATTTTTATTTTTTTTCAGAGAGAGAGAGAGAGAGACAGAGAGAGTGCAAGCAGGAGAGGGGCAGAGAGGAGGAGAGACAGAATCCCTAGCAGGCTCTACACCATCAGCAGAGAGCCTGATGAAGGACTCAAACTCATGAACCGTGAGATCATGACCTGAGCTGAGATCAAGAATCTGATGCTTACAACAGACACATGAAACGATGCTCAGCATCACTCCTCATCAGGGAAATACAAATCAAAACCACACTGAGATACCACCTCACTCCAGTCAGAGTGGCTAAAATGAGCCAATCAGAGAACTCTAGATGCTGGCGAGGATGTGGAGAAACGGGCACCCTCCTACACTGTTGGTGGGAATGTAAACTGGTACAGCACCTCTGGAAAACAGTGTGGAGGTTCCTCAGGAAACTAACAATAGAACTCCCCTAGGACCCAGCAATAGCACTGCTAGGAATTTACCCAAGGGACACAGAAATGCTGATGCATAGGAGCACATGTATCCCCAATGTTCACAGCAGCACTCTCCACAATAGCCACAACATGGAAAGAGCCTAAGTGTCCATCAACGGACAAATGGATCAAGAAGATGTGGTTTATCTATACCATGGAATACTACATGGCAATGAGAAACAATGAAATCTGGCCATGTGTAGCAACATGGATGGGCCTTGAGGGTGTTATGCTGAGCGAAAGAAGTCAGGCAGAGAAGGACAAATATCATATGTTTGCACGAATAGGAGGATTAGGAGGAACTTGACGGAGGACCAAGGGGGAGAAGAAGGGCGGAAATGGTGGGGGAAAGGGAGAGAGGCAAACCATGAGAGACTCTTGAATGCTGACAAAAACTGAGGACTGGTGGATGTGGGGAGGAGGAGGGGTGGGCATGGAGGAGGGCACTTGTGGGATTGAGCACTGGGTGTTATGTGGAAACTAATTTGACAATAAACTATTTGTAAAAAAAAAAAAAAAAAGAATCTGATGCTTAACCAACTGAGCCACCTATGCTCCTCAAACACCATATTATTCTTATAGATGTTTATATATTTGGATCATTTTCATTGCATATCTGGAATACTTTGGAAAATCCCATAGTATATATGGGCTTAACATCTAATATTCTTGCGACAATAGTTACAACAGGTACCATGGTTTCTCTAGAAATTATTGACTATTCCTTACATATGGTCAAATTATCGAGGAGCTGAATTCTACACTGAAGATTGGAGACTCTCAAAGATTGTGGTCAGTAGGTCCAAAGTTCTGAGCTCTACGCTATGAGCTGGAATGTGGGAAACCTTGCCCCAAGAGCTTGCTTTCTCAGAACTGCTGCTTTCAGAGGGTGGAGTCAATGCAGGGGTCCACCTCTTGGAAATATGGGCAGCAGAGCATACTGTTGTCATGATGCTTTTGAAGGAAGAGGAGAGAAAGAATGGTGTCTTGCCAATCTGGGTAGACAAATCAAAGAAAAGGGTGTGGATGTATGTGCAGGATTCTGTTTCTTCCCTATATTTGGAGGTAACAGTGAAGAACTGGATAGAATGGATGTAGGAAAGAATATCAGGAAGAAAGGCAAATTGAAAAAGAGTTAACTTCCTGGGCTGGCAGTGCTTTAAATCAGAAAGAAGCCTAATCCTTTCACCCGCTGACATCTTCCATCAATGTCCACACATGGAATACATTTCTTGGCTTACTGGTGCAGTGCCATGGCTTTCTTTTCTCTTTTCTTTTCTTTTCTTTTCTTTTCTTTTCTTTTCTTTTCCTTTCTTTTCTTTTCCTTCCTTCTCTTTCTTTCTTTTTTTTTTTTTGGTACCACAGCTTTTTAAGCAAGATTTCAAATTTTCTATTTATTTGAGCATAGCCATAAACATGTGATTTTCTGACAGGAAATTCTAGAATAAATGAGTAACGTAGGGAAACAAATTATCTGTGCTGAACTGGGACCTCAGGTTGTAGGCAAGGTGTCCTGGCATGTCCTCCAGTGTTTTTTCCATGACTTTGGTCTCACAAATGCCTTCAGGTACTCCGGGTATAATTCATAAATCATGCTAAGTACTGCACTGAGGCAGGCACTCTTCAAATTAAGCACAAATGAGCTGTAAATGGAACCATGAGAAGCTGTTCTCCTGTTAAGGCAGACTGAAAATATTGCCGCTAAGGGAAATGTGCATGGCGTTTTAAAGCAATCACTACTTGGTATTGTGTTATTTCTTTTAAGCCTCTTCAACTCTTCATAAAATACACATACACACAAACACCACAAATATAGTTAAGAGGAGACTTTAGGTATGAAATATAACACTCACCGGGAAAGAAACCTTACAACCAAAGGCGAGATGTTCTTTTTCCACAGAGAGTTTCCCACCCATGGAGAGAAAACACAACAACCTCGTTTGTTCTGAGGCTACAAGAATAAGCCAGTTGGATGATTTAGCGGAGGGATTTCAGGCACAGCTGGCCCCAGCAGCTTCTAAGCTAGAATGAACTTTAGATGGGTTTCTTCCTGACTCTAGGTCTCTGTTCTCTCTGTGTGTGTCTCAGTGTCTCTCTTTCTCTCTCTCTTTTTTGAGCATTTACTATAGAAAGCATGCCATTGAAAAATCTTTCTTTACCCCTTTGAATATATTTAAAAAATTTTAAGAGCCTCTTGCCAGTTTTATGACTAAGGGCTGCCTTCCTTAAGGACCTGGGAGCCATTGGTTTGCAAGTATATCCTCAAAGGATGTAACACACACACACACACACACACACACACTCCTTGTCTCGGCAGGAGTGTAGGAGCCCCACCTAGATGGGCACAATTAGCAAACACAGATGGTCTATTCAGAGGAAAGCTCGAGCAAATGGAGGAATGAGGCAATGTGTGGGACACCCCCCCATGGGCCCCCCTGGCCCTCCCCACTCAGCCCCTTGCACCTTCCAGTACTTTTCCACTGCTCCACACAGAGCCTAAAACCTGCCTGCCTTTTTCTTTCACAGAAGGGAGTACGATCTCTCTCCTTTTGCAATAGTCTTGAATAAAGTCCTCCCGGCCTGTTGACCTCGCCCAGTAGAATGCTGCTTTGGTCCAGATGTCCTGGGTGGGGGTCATGGAGGAGCCTGTCCTGACAAGCACCTGGAACACCGTGGAGATGCTGCATCTGTGAGCACGGCCGGGTGGAGAGGTGGCTCAGAGAGCCCCTGCCACCTGAACATAAGGATTTTTTGTGATCACTGCCCTTGAGTATTTCACATCTCATTCAGTAAACAAAAGGAGGCTGTCAGGTAATTCTCATGAGAAAAGCAATAGCTTCAGGTGTGTCTGTTCTAAAGTCTACTCCATCCACATGCTCGGATGCGGTGAGACTAGTATTGGCTCAGCAGGCACAGAGCGCACCACTGTCCCAGGAGGGTAGGAAGTGTAGCCACCGGAAAGTGACATCCAGGGTGGAGGAGTCACTGAGAGCCACACAAGCAGGACTGATCGTTTTTTATCTGTAACCATTTATTTTGAGGAGAGCACAAGCGGTGGAGGGGGACAGAGGATCTGAAGCGGGCTCCGCACTGACAGCATGAATGGAGAGCCTGAGGGGTCGTCACCTGAGCTCAAGGTGGACCCTCAACTGACTGAGCCACCCAGGTGCCCCGGAACAGACCTTGACGGACCTGATGACCATTCATCTGTCCCTTATTATGCACGTTAAGTTTTAACTGATTTTAAAATGATTTTTCTGGATTTATTGCAATTTAACATTGTGAAAGTTTAAGGTGCAGACGAGAAGACGTGATGTACGTATATACCGCGAAATTATTACAACAATTAGGCTAGTTAATCCCTCCATCACCTCTCATGATCACCACTTAGGGTTGCTGTTGTGGTTTCAAAATTACTTCTTAAAATAATTGTACTGCACTTGACTAGGAAGCAGTTAAGAATATCTTGCATGAAGCAAGGTGTCGACTATATAAGAATCAAAGTGTCACTTCAGATGCTAAAAAATAAGTGCAATTCCAACGTATTCTGAGAGACAGACTAAAAAAGATTATAAATGAGAAGCTATAGCTCTCATAACAAAATTATTTGCAGATATCGGGAATGCTTCTTTTGAAAATCACTAGCTATAAAGACACGTCCTTGCATGGGATAGGTACTAAATAAACACAGAAAACAAATGCCTCTCACACACATGAAGATGAATCATTTAGAAAATATAAAAATACCCATTTGCATAACAAAAATGTATAAATTACCAAGTGAAAGACTTGCAAAGACATTTACTCACTGATCTGAAGAAAACTGTACCTCAAACACTTATAAAATTATACTGGAGTCTAAAAGATCAGAAAAATGAAGATGCATACAGAGTTCCCGGGTGACAATTGCCCCAAATGAACCTATAAATTCAAAGTAATGCCAATCAAAATCTCACAGTATGTTTTTGATAACTTGAAAACTTTTTTAATTTTGAAAAAAAGAATTTTACAAAGGAAAAGAGAGACTTTGTCTTCCAATATATATAACACACATTTACAAGTGCAAAATCGAAAACAGCTTAATAGTGGTATTCTAAGAGAACTTAGTGTCTGTTCAAGGATGTTGAATGGTTTTTGAGTGAAAGTGGATTCTAAATGATTGGATTTTGAATGAAAGTGATTCTAAAAACTGTCTACAACTTTTTGGGAAAAAAGACACGTCTATGGACAAACCCTGAACGGGCCCTATCTTATCTGATCTCAGAAGCCAAGCAGGGGTGGGCCTGGTTAGTACTTGGATGGGACACTGAAATAATTTCTAGAAAATACCAATTTTTTTGAGTACTAGAAACTTAAATACGTGAATATTTACATAGTACCATGCTGATAAAGAGCTCATTAGTGAAACTTCAAAACTAAAAGCAGGAAGGAAAAAGATCACTCATTATGAATGCAGCAAATGACACCCAACCTCTGTGCATCCCAGGTGCCGGAAATAAAATGCAGAGACGAAGCAGGATCCCAGACAAGAAAATGCTCTTGGCATTTGTGCTGGACCTTCCTCCCCTGCCCCTGCAAACCAGCTCTGCTTTCAACTTCTCATCTGCTTCTGTGCCACTAAATCCTCGTTCCTTCCAAGTCTGGATGCTTCAGCTTGGCCCTCTGGCCTCCAAGATTATTGCCCGGGGACAGGCAGGGCCACAGGGAAGCAGGCAGTGAGGACGGGGTCAGGGCAGCAAGCATTCCCAGGATTTGCCTGCATTCCCTGCCAGGGCAGGCGGTGGTGATGGCTGACCAACCCCTACAGCTCCTGGGGTCTTGCTGCCACTGGCTCCCAGCTCTCTCTGGATTGCTGGGACCCCTCTTTACTCCTCCAGCCCCGCAATGATAACACTCCATCCTTCTCAGTCCTGGGGGACCCTGTCTCCCTTCCTCAGCCACCTTACCCTGTCCATATCTTTTATTCCCAATTTTTAAATGTTTCTTTTTGAGAGAGGGAGAGAGAGAGATCATGGGGGAAGGCCAGAAAAAGACAAAGACACAGATTCCAAAGCAGGCTCCAGGCTCAGAGCTGTCAGTACAGAGCCCGACGACTAGGGGCTCAACTCGCTAACCATGAGATCATGACCTGAAGTGATTGAAGGCTTAGCCCACTGAGTCACCCAGGTGCCCCATCCTGCCCATATCTTTACAGCGTCACTGCCCCATACTCTTCAATCAGTCATTTAGAATGCCAGCTTGGTTCGGTTTGGTTTGGTTTTTCTCTCTGGGAAACTTAACCAATTCAATCCATCAAAGATGTTCTTTAAAAAGGTTAATATGTGGTAGGGACTCACAAATCAAGAAGAAAAAAAAAGATCATAATTGCTACCATAAAACTGCAAGATATTAAATGAATATAGCAGACCAATTTATAAATGGAATGGTAAATCAGCTAATAAGTCCATGAAAGATACTCAACTTAATTCATAATAGAAAAAAACGTGCATTTAAACAATGAGGTAGCATTTTATGCCTACTAGATTTTATAAGGTTTTTTGAAAATGATCATTTCTGAGAACAACTACAGCATTCAGGAAATTTGGGACTTCATTTTACTGCTTTGGGGAGACTCTATCAGGATAGCACTTATATCTATACCAAGTGGCTGTGCATTTCCCAGGAAATTCAGGGAATTACATTTTGAGGAAAGTATACCAAGTTTCAAAAAATGACAATATGCAAAGAGATGATGTACAGGGATGTTCTCTTCAGCATCACATACTTTAATCCATGAAGAAAGAAACAGGTGAAATGCAGGTTGGTAAAATACATTATACATCCAGTTATAAAAGTGTACACACTCTTAAACACACACACTCACCACCACCATCACCACCACCACCACGACTGACATCTCTCTCTGTCTCACTCTCTTTTTTTAATATAAGAATAAAAGTTTGGGGAAAAAGTACATCTATAGGGACTTTTTTCAGACAGCAGAAAATCAAATAGTTTCATTTATCATAGACAGTGTGTTATTTTCTATAAAATATTTTAATATGCAAAGAAAAATTAAAAATAAGTAATCTTTCATGTTCTGGGTTGTGTGCCCCAGAAATATGCCCAGGAACAAGTATTTGTGAGAAAATGATTGGTAAAAAGTGTTCTCTCATAAAACCAGGAGGGGCTTGGAAGGAAAGGAAGGAGGTCAGGCCAGGACGTGATTTCCAGACAAATCTCACAGATGTACCCCTGGCACAATCACAGAGGGAAACTCTGGGGGCAGTGAGGCCTTATAGAATTTTCCAGATCAAATACCAAGGGAATAAGGCTAACAGTCCACAGATGTCAAGCATCCTTGGACCTCTTGCTTCAGAGCTCAGAACATGAGTCGCAGGGAGGGAACACTGGGAGTTGGGACACAGGACATGGCCAAGGGGCTGCAGACATGTGGGCAGAACAGAGATCACTACGTCTGACACGTTTATTCTTACCTTTAATGTTCTGGGTTCACATTAAGCTCATTCTGAACTACTCAAACAGATGCCACGATATCTGAAATAAATCTCTCGCTTGCGACTTTTAAAATTCAGCCTTTTTTGCATATGTGGGGGCAGGGTGTATGTGGGAAGTATCTGTACCTTCCTCACTTTTCTTTCTGTGAACCTAATACTGTTCTAAGATAATGAAGTCTTATTTAAAAAAAAAAAAACAACCTCTTTTTCTTAGTTTTACCCCAAGTCATTAATGACGAGCAAAACTGTTTGAGTTCAGCCTTATATCTTTCATGTCTCAGATGCACCCTTGACAGTTTCTCAAATAAAAAGGAAACATTATGAATCGAAAAAAATCTATAATTGGACACCCATGTGGGGAAATGGTAGTTCATATGTTTGCTATTTTTCCTTAAATAGATGGTCTGCCTCAGACGTTTATGCCCTATTCCTCATTCTGCTTATCTCTCTCAGCTGTACCTGACTTCACTACCTTGGGACTGAGAAATTGCTCGTCAGCTTTCTCAAGTCTTCTTCAATTTCAACATGACACGTGAAGTCACACAGACTAAGAGGGTAGAGGGTAGAAGCAGAGAATGGAAGCTATTAATTGTTACTGCAGCTGCAACTTCGACCAAGCAGGGGATGACAAGGAAAATGGACATGGCCCAGGGTCCTGGCTCAGCACTCAGATGGCCACCCCTGTCCAGGGTCCTGCCTCATTCACTCAAATGGCCACCCTTGTCCAGGGTCCTGGCTCAGCCACTCAGACACTGATGGACGTGAGAGCATCTAAGGACCTGATGTCATTATTGTTGTTGCTGTTTGTCTGTTTATGGAAAAGATCTCTGGATATAATTCTGAAAGACCACCATTGCTAAAGTAGACAGAAATCTTTTTCACAAATTTACTTTTTTGCTATCCTAATTGTATTTGTCAGTAAGTGGCTCCAAAAGTCCAGTCTGAGACCTGGTTCATGCCAGACCAGGGTTTACAGCTTGTCCGTTGAGGAAGTGCTATCCTTTAACACACCCTTAACCTAAGCAATCCATTGTCAGTCATAGGAAAAATACAGAAATTTTGTGACACAAAGAAAGAAGAAAAAAGAAAAACATAAGTAAAGAAAAAAATCTGTGAGTAAACAAGAAGAATAGAGCTATATTGTTCTGGGCTGACAAAGGAGAGAAGTAGTTTTTCAGATTTTCTAAACTGGGAAAGGCCAGTATATTTCAGGTATGGGTACCATTGCAAGATAGCATTCATACTACTACCCAAGGTAATCTCTATATTTTAATTTTGTCTTAGCATCTCTTCCTCCCACATTTACTGACTCTGTAAGTGAAACAAGGCCATGCATCTTATTTCTGCAGTCTAGATATATCATAGACATTCAAGCATCTGCAAAGCAATGGATGCGTGTCAGCATATGCCCAGAGTGAGCTCAGTGATGGTGAGGGAATGTCATCTGTCCAGGAATAGACTTAAGAAGATCTAAAGGAGTCTCAAAATTAAAGAGCAATAGAAAAGGAACTCATCAGATTCCTTATGCTAAAACATAAGATACTCATTTTGCATCAGATTATCGGCTTGAGCTACAGCTGCCTCTTCTCATTTCACCCCTGTACTGGTTCAGGCAAGATTTAAGCATTGCCATCACACCCCTTTTAATATAAGATCCAAGTATCTGTGAATTGTGGGACACCAACCAGTGGAAAAAGGAAGAATCTAGTAATCTTAAGGGTGTCAGCTTATGCAATAAATTCTATTTTCAGAATCCTTATGTTAAGTGCCAGATCTAAAGTCACCAGATGTCAGTATGCTTCCTCCTATGTCAGTTCCATATAAAGGGACTGTGATATCATGTGCAATAAATGCCATCTATTATAGAAAGCTACATCCTCTGAGTAGTATTGTATGATCACATGTGTAATGACTTCCTACTATAAAGTGGACTGCTCACTAATATAAGCTATTTGTTGGGGCACCTGGGTGGCTCAGTCGGTTAAGCATCTGACTTAGGCTCAGGTCATGATCTTGGTTTGTGGGTTGGAGCCCCACATTGGGCTCTGTGCTGCCATCCAGCTCAGAGCCTGGAGCCTGTTTCTGATTCTGTGTCTCCCTCTCTGCCTGGCTCACACTGTCTCTCTCTCTCTCAGAAATAAATAAAACATTATTTTTTTTAAAAAAAATAAGCTATTTGTTAATATACATTAAAGTAACCCTGGCCACTTTCCAAAGTAATATTCAATTCCAAACTTTTGCATCTAAAGTAATCATTTATAGTTTCCTCAAAAATATTGCCCTGCAAAAGCAATAATAGAACTTATTCCCTTAGTATACAAAGGATAATTCATGGAAATTACCTTTGAAATATACACTTGGTTTCATTTAGTATTGACTAATAATGATTTAATCCACATGTTATTAAATATTCAATATATATTCTTGTCCCTATTATAGGAAGGGGTGTTACATGATGGATGGAGAGAAGGTGTAGGGGTCAGATTGCATTGGCTGAAAATTGATTCTGACACTTATTAGACCAGACCATCACAGGAACAAGTTAGACTCCTATAGTCTCAGTGGTTTTCTTTACAAAATAGAGTATATCTTTCATTTGGCTCCTCTGTGCATCCTAATTAATGAAAAGATCAATTTCTCCAAACCAGCATCTAAGTTAACTCAAAATAAAAACAAATGAAATTCATTTAGGTTCTTTTATAATTTTTCCACTGATGCCTATTCCAGAACCATTTTTAAATACAATTTTTTCATAGAACATTATCAGGTGCCCTGAGTGCTCTGTTTACACATGTTCTATCTTAGAGTCATGCCCTCATAGAATATTCTAGTTATCATCAACATGTCTAATGTGAGATTAACAATTGCACAAATTACTTAAGAAAGCAACCTACACTCAACTTCCATTGATATGATGGCCATTCACAGGACACATGCCTTCACTGAATCCTTTATACGTTGAAGGCACTGTATTCTGAGCTAGAAATTCAACTGTCGTAACATATTCAAAAGCTACGTTTCACAAATGCCAGTAAAATCACAGCAAGGAGTATGTTTTATCTCATGGCCACTTAGTTATTTGATCAACAGTTAAACTTTTTCTATTATGAAAAAAATATTTCCTTTGTGAGTCAGAATTAAATATTCCTGTATTCTGAATAGAAGTAAATAATGACTTAATGTCCACCAAATTCAGACCAAATTTAGCTGTATGAGTTAAAATACATTTTCTAAGGTTCTTAGAATAGGAGCTTCTAATCACTGACACTGGAAAACCAACAGAACAGAAGTAATCAATTACTGCGGCGCCTGGGTGACTCAGTCAGTTGAGCATCTAAGTCTTGATTTTGGCTCAGGTCATGACCCCTAGGTCATGGGATCGAGCCTGCTTGGGATTCTCTCTCTCTCTCTCTCTCTCTTTCTGTCTCTGCTCCATGCCCCTGCATGCTCTCTCTAATAATAAAATAATATTAAATTAAATTAAATTAAATTAAAAAAACAGTCATCTATTGAAAATAGTCACATGGTAGAATACTCAAAGATTTAAAATAGGATACAAAATAATAGATTTTGATTGAACTATTTTAAGAAAGTGTATCCCTAAATTTTTTGTGCGTGCAATTGCTGGATAAACTGCGAATCATAAATTGTTTTCAGTGTAAATATGATTTCTTTTTAATGTAAAAAGAAACTCCTGGTTTCCTTTACATTAAGAGCAGAAAAAAGTGAAAACAAGGGAAGAAGGGAGGGAAGAAGGAAGAGTAGACAGAAGGGGAACATAATACAGAATTTTTATTGACTAAAATACAGAACCAATAATGTGTGCATATATTATACATGGACTTCCAAGGAACATGTCTTAACATTTTTATACATTTACATGACATAGTTTATTCCTAACAAACTTAATACAGTAATATGACCTCTGACACTTTTCGACAAATCCAGAGCACAGCTCGTTATCCAAAAGACTGCGTAAGTGATCTTTTTATATGTGCTTCTATCCCCTCCCCTCCCAAAAAAACCACTTAAAATAGCCCAATTAATAAGTAAAAGAGATAGGAACTAGAAATCAACTTGTGCTTCCTGGTAAACACACAGGAGTAATTTTCCATTTGGAAAAAGGCAGAATGAAGGAAACAAGCTTTGTAATAAAGCACTTCAGATTTAGAGGTTGTTCAAAGTATCCAACATTCAAACTGATAATGTCCCATTGGAATATAAAATTAGGTGGAGACCTGGTTTTGCTGTTATGCTTGTGTTTTCCCCTGAACATTAGTTTACTCATTTGAACGGTGAGATTCTTTGATATCCTGAGCCTGTGTGCTTTTTGCCCTTGCTCTCTCGTGCTTACATTCAGTACACCCTCTGCATTCTATGTAATCTACTTTATTTATATATCAGCTAAATATCCCTTGAAAACCATGAAGCACTTTGTCAATTTATGGTCTTATTCTTACTATGATCTGCTGTGATAAATTGTTTCTTGCGCTTTAGGTGACTGAGACCTTGCTTAATATAGCCAGGGTGCCTGGTGGGTAGAGAAGCCTAGATTGAGCAGCCTGCCAGCATTATTCTGGCACTCTTCATTGTCACTCCGCCACACGCCCTGATCATACTACTTGACCTTGCTCCCTCTCCCTTGCTTCAGATCTGAACCGGAGATGAAGACAGAGAGCCAAACCGAGGAAGTGCTACGTGCACTGCATTGCTAATGCTTGTGAAGTTGTCTTTAAAATCGTAAATTATTGTAAAATTAAATGACTTGCATGTAAATAACAGAACTGACCTCATAAAAAATTGTATTATATTTTGCTCCAATTTCAACCCTGCCATATTCCACTGATGAATAAATGATGATTCAAGGAGATTAATTTCCAGATGAAATGTAGTCCGGGACAGAGAGAGCCCAAGAAGACACACTCACTTAAGGAGGAAGCACAAATGTTGTAATAGAAATTATTATGAATTCCACTATTAGGGAATTCCACTATTAGGGCTCAAAAATGGAAAAGGGCACCTTTATTAAACAATTTTGTTTTATCACTAAGCACTTTACTGTTCACACTGAATAAAAATCAAACCAAAGGATTATCTGAGGCGTCTGATGAAACAGGCAGGATGATGACACAAACTTGGACTTTCAATGTCATCTATGGACCCATAATTTCCAGTTTCAAAATGAAAACAACAAAAACACTAGGTCATCTATGTTCGTGGGAATTTCTAGAAAGCAGTGACTTGTGATGGAGTCAGACGGTCACGCCCAGAAGAACCACCAACAATCCTGTTGAATTGGACACATTCCAACCTTTTGGGGAAGAGCATGGATCCAATGACACTCAAACTCATGTTAGCTTGTCAGAGGCAGGCAGACCCTAGGAACCTGGCACATTTCCACCCTCGGGTTGAAGCCCCATTCCACCATCTTTTCAGTTCTGTTCCCTGGGACTGGCCCCTCCCCTCTCTGCCTGTGGATAAAGCAAAGGCCTATGGGATGAAAGTAACTGCCTTACCCTCAACCTCCAGCAGGCAACAAATTCTGCTTAAATTAAATTGATTTCTTTTTCCAGAGCTCTTTGTCTAACATCATTCTACTGTCATATAAACAAACAGGGGCATTTGAAGGTAAATATCACTTTAAAATATAGATGAGTTAATTTTTCATGTCCATCTAGAAACAGCCATTGACTTCATTCTGGGGTTATACAAAAAGAGAGAGAGAGAGAGAGAGAGAGAGAGATGTCTTGTCACATTAGGTACATAGGCTGCATGGTCAATGTACAATGTGTTTTGTTTATCCCCATCATTGAATAATGAATTTCATTAGAAACCCACCCATTTAATCACAACAATCTACTCATGCATGATCACCATGACTTCTTGAGCCATGCATATGTGAGAGGAACCAGAGAAAGATGAAAGCACATTAAACAATAAGAAGATGGGACACCAGGGTGGCTCACTCAGTGGGGCATCTGACTTCAGCTCACGTCATGATCTTGGGCTTGTGAATTAAAGCCTTGTGACAGGCTTTGTGCTGACAACTCGGAGCCTGGAGCCTGCTGCAGATTGTCTCTCTCTCTTTCTCTCTCTCTGTCCCTCCCCTGCTCATTCTTATTCCCTCTCTGTCTCTGACTCTGTCTCTCTGTCTCTCCTCTGAAATAAATAAAACATTAAAATAAATAAATGCACAATAAGAAGATACCTGCCTGAAAGATAACCCTACCCTCCCTCCGTTCTGGCCGAGCCAGGAAAGGCTCAGTGAACACGCTCCTGTGCTAACTATTATGCATTTGTTCATTCCTATGCCATGTTTCAATTTTTAAAAGGCACCATACTACAGAAAACAAATTCAAATGTCATCTCACCTATGTCATCATCTCAAAATAGACATATCCTAAAGTAGGGAAGTAATTCTATATTTTAGATTTTTTTCATCACAGGGGTAGTACATTTTCATAGCAAATTAATGGAAAACACAGACTAGTACTCAGGAAATTTAAGTCTGTGATTATGGTAGAAAGAGTACTGTTCCCAATTTTTTATTCCTCACTGTATCCTCGCCCTTGGCCATGGACCTTCATAGCTCAATTCTCAAAATGTAGACAAGCTTTCCCTATATTTCCCCAGCACATTGATGTTGACCATGGCCATACGAGCAGCCATACTAATTTCAAGAGCACAAGTAAAGGAGGGCAATTTCCAATGTAAGCACTAAGAGGCCTCACTCTCTTGAGCTTCTCTCTTTACTATAAGAAGGTTCTCCAGGTAGTCTATCACTGTCATAAAAACAAAACACCCACAGTGCATACCTGAGCAGAAAGTTTGCCCTAGGGCCAAACTGAGCCAACACCAGCTGGAATAGACCACCTCAGAAAAATCACAGATGAGTCAGAGATAAATACATGCTTACTATCATGTGGCACTGGATTCTAGAATGGTCTGTCACTCAGAAATTTTTGGTAATAGTTCACTGTGATATTAATGATCCTAGAATAAATATTAACATCTATATGCATATGTTATATATGTGTATGTGTCTATCAACATCAATTTATGTTTATGCATTTGTTAAATGTAATAAAAATACCACCTATAGCATTATTACATTATAACTCAAGTCAAATAATGCATTTAAGACATTAGCACTGCATCTTTCCTATAATAACGGGTCAACAGATGTCAGAGGGATAGTATTTTTAAAGATCTCTAGGGGGAAATGCAAGTTCTCTTTCTAATGTAAGAAACTCAACGGTAGGAATTCACTAGATCATATTTCCCAGTGAATGGAATGCAAATCCCTTCTGTATCATGTTACAATCATTCATGGACAGTACATCTGGTTGAATCTTTAAATATTACTGATGTGGGCCAAATGTTGTTAGCATGCTGACTTGCATTGAGATTTTGTGGCTGAGGCACAACAGAGGAATCAACCTCCATGATCCAGAGAGCCTGGGATGGTAAAGAGGTGGCAAGCACATCTTTTCAAATGCCAATCCCAGTCAATCAGCAGTGGCTTTTGATTGCTGTGTTAAGAACAGAGATGAGCCAGCATTTGTCACGGGTGTTGGTTGTGGAAATGGCCCTGCATATTTGTGCTGTAGAAGGGAACATGTCCAAATTCATTTTCCGATGTGTCCCTCCAAACTTCCTTCCTCCCCTCCTGCCACAAATATTTATGAGGCACCTGCTTGAGTACAGGCCTCTTTGCTGGGTTCTGGGAATTCAGAGGAAAAAGATAAACGATCTGACACAGGAGACTCATAGAATCTACCCAAAGCTTGTGCCGGTCTTTAAAAATTACTATAGGGAGTAAAGCATGTCCTCTTAGATCCCTTGTGGTAGAAAAAGGGTGATACAACAAAATATGTTTCTGGATACTTTTCATAATAGACAAGATGCTAATGCTCTCACCTTAAAATTAATCAGACCATAGGCAGCAATCACATTAACATTCATTGGGCAAGCAGTTCCAACCAATTAGAACACACTGATTTTGAAACAAACACTCTTGGATGTGACCACTCAGAAGGATTACCTGATGCAAGGAAATATAACGTAAATGTATTTTAGAATCTCAGGACCATCTTTCATAGTCTCCAGGCCAGAAGTCATATCTCAGAGCGATGGTGCTTTCATGATTTAAGGTCTTCTCTCTATAGCTCTCAAATAAATTTGAGTCAAATATTCTTCAGTTATGCTTTCCAATGACTGAGCATAAATGGGGGGGGGGTCAGGGATAGAAATCATTATTCAGAACTATGAGCAATCAACAAAATCTTGTTTCTATAATTGGGGAACATCTTACTCATCTCTCCGAAAAGCTTTACTTTGCAGCCTGAGAAAGATTAATACATGCTCTATGAGCTTCCCCACTGCAGGCTGCCAAATTGGACTCAGAAGAAACGTATGGATCTTACTACTACAAATGAAAGGAGATACAGCTATTAATTCGGTGAAAACTGCTGCATCCATTGAAGACAAATATATCTGAAATCATAGATACTGTTCTTTGGGAGTAAAATCATAGTTTTTAAAAAGTAGGGAAAAATAAGTCCTGAAGAAGGGCATCAAGGAAATCAGTCAAATGTGTTGTATGCCTTGATATAATCATGCATCTGTATCAGGAATTTTCAGGGGATCACCAGGGGATGAAATAGTTGGTTCAAAAGTCCCCTATCAAGGGGTCCCTGGGTGGGTCAGCATGTTCAGCTCAGGCCATGATCTCCTAGTTTGTGAGTTCAAGCCCCTTATGGGGCTGAGCAGAGAGCCGGCTTTGGATCCTCTGTCCCCTCTCTCTTTACCACTCTCCCTCTTGCATTCTCTCTCCCTCAAAAATAAATTAAAAAAAAAAAGTTTAAAAATCTCATCAAATACACAACATCTGGAACAGTAAGGAGTATAATTTAAATCTCCAAACATTACCTACAAACTGAGAATGCTTAAAGAATTATTTATAAGTAGCTTATTTTCCCTTCAAATTTAATAATAACAAAACTACTTTGCTATCCTCCATCAACATTTTACTGTATTAAATTTTAGAGCTGGACCGATGGCTATTTTTCTGGAGATTTCTTTAAAAAATAGTATCTTACCTAATAGAGCTATCTCCAAATATATATTACAAGATTATAGTTGTAAATATATAATTAATATAACAGTATTCTTCAAAAACTTTACTCACATAAAATTCTATGCATATGTGCTTATGCATGTAGACTTTTGTAGATTTACTTTTTCATCATGTTAAGTGGTTTTTAATCCTCATCTCCCATTTCACCCCTCTTCCTACTTCTCTCTGGTAATCGTGAGTTTGTTCTCTACAGTTAAGAGTCTATTTCTTGATTTGTCACTTTCTTTTTTTCCCCTTTGCTCATTTGTTTTGTTTCTTGCATTCCACATATGAGTGAAATTATATGGTATTTGTCTTTCTCTAACTGAGTTATTTCACGTAGCATTACACTCTAGTTCCATCCATGTCTTTGCAAATGGCAATATTTTGTTCTTTTTATGGGTGAGTAATATTCCTGTGTGTGTGTGTGTGTGTGTGTGTGTGTGTGTGTGTGTGCGTGCGCGCACGTGCATGTTCATTATCTGATCATCAGTCCATGGAAATTTGGACTGCTTCCATAATTTGGCTATTGTATAAACATAGGGGTGCATGTATCATTTTGAGTTTGTGTTTTTGTATTGAGTGGGTAAATAGTAGTGCAAATTGCTGGATCATAGGGTAGTTCTATTTTTAACTTGTTGAGGAAAATCCTTACTGTTCTTCAGAGTGGCTGCACCAGTTTTCATTCCCACTAACAGTGCAAGAGGGTCCCCCTTTTTCCACATCCTCGTCAACACCTTTTGTTTCTTTTTCTTTTCTTTTTTTTTTTTTTTAGCCATTCTGACAGTGTAAGGTGATATCTCACTGTAGTTTTGATTGACATTTGCCTGATGATGAGTGATGTTGAGCATCTTTTCATGTGTCTTTTGGCCATCTGTATGTCTTATTTGGAGAAATGACTGTTCATGTCTTCTGCTCATTTTTAATTAGATTATTTGTATTATTTTAGATGTTGAGTTGATTCAGTTCTTTATATATTTTGGATATTAACACATTTTCAGATATAGTTTGCAATTATCTTCTCCCATTCCATAGGTTTTGTTGATTGTTTCCTTCCCTGTGCAGAAACTTTTTATTTTGATGTAGTCTTCATAATTTACTTTTGCTTTTATTTCCTTTCCCTCAAGAGGCAGATCTAGAAAAACGTCCCTAAGGCCAATGCTAAAGGGATTAGTACTTGTTCTTTCTTCTATGATTTTTATGATTTCAGATCTCACCCTTAGGTCTCTAATCCATTTTAGTTTATTTTTCTGCATGCTGAAATAAAGTGGCCTAGTTTCTTTTCTTTTCTTCTTTTTTTTGCATGTTGCTGTCCAGCTTTCCCAACACTGTTTGTTGACATTAGGTTTTCAAAAGATGTTTACTTAATAGTTGATTGAATGATGGTTTAATAATCTAAACTAGGGGCGCCTGGGTGGCTCAGTTAGTTAAGAATCTGACTCTTGGTTTTGCCTCAGTTCACGATCTCACAGTTCATGAGTTTGAGCCCTGCATTGGACTCTGTGCTGACAGTGTGGACCCTGCTTAGGGTTCTCTCTCTCTTTCTTGGCCCCTTCCCCCTTATCAAAATAAATAAACTTAAAAAATAACCTAATTTTCCATTACCATTGGAGATTTTCCACTTGATTAGATAATTAAAGACTCTGTGGTAAAATCTAAAATTTATTTGAGGGCATATGGGGTGCCTGGGTGGCTTAGTCGGTTAAGCGTCCGACTTTCGCTTAGGTCATGATCTCGCGGTTCGTGGGTTCGAGCCCCGCGTTGGGCTCTGTGCTGACTGCCAGCTCAGAGCCTGGAGCCTGTTTCAGTCTGTGTCTCCCTCTCTCTCTGACCCTTCCCTGCTCACGCTGTCTCTCTCTCTGTCTCCTGGAAATAAATAAAAAACATTAAAAAATTAAAAAAAATAAAATAAAATAAAATTTATTTGAGGACATATATTTGTATCATGAAAATATTTGCCTTTCTATACCATGGGATGAACTTATTTTTTTACATTCATTTGTTTTTGAGAGAGAGAGAGAGGGGAGGGGCAGAGAGGGAAAGAGAGAGACTCTCAAGTAGGGTCCACACCATCAGCACAGTGCTCTACATGGGCTTGAACCCACAAACCAGGATGAAATTCTTAAAGATATAAATCTGTTCCTTGTTAGGTAAATATTGATTAAATGGGTGACTGAATTAGGAAGAAGGCAATAGTCCCCATTCCCTCAAGAGTCTGGTTATAAGACCACAAAAATTGGGGGTATTTTATTCCTCTTGTTTCATTACAATCTTTCATCAAACTCCTTTGAGCCAGCAATTTTGGCAATACACAACATAATGCAAGGACTTACAGCCAAATATAGAGCGGTAATCCTCCATAAGAAATGGGTTTGGGGACAGAATCAAGTCAAGCAAGATTTATACAAATGCTGTGTATGTGATGTCAGGTGTTGATGTCAGGAAATATGAGGATGCCTTTCAGACACAAATCATCTAATATACCCTCTTCAAAGATGTCCTTGACACACGATACAAAATAGAAAATGTAAAAACAGAATTGTCATTTGGAGCCTATGTGTGCCAAGACATCTGATGAGAAACTCACATGTTATTCCATAAAAGACCCATTAAAATCTACAGACAGAACCAGTCTATGACCCAGCTATTTTACTACTAGGTACTTACACAAAGGATACAAAAGTACTGATTCTAAGGGGCCCATGCACACCAATGTTTATAGCAGTGCCATCAACAATAACTAAAGTATGGAAAGAGCCCAGAGGTCCATTAATTGATGAAGGAATAAAGAAGAAGTGGTACACACACACACACACACACACACACAATGGAATGTTACTCAGCCACATAAAAGAATGAAATCTTGAGGTGCTTGGGTGGCTCAGTCGATGAAGCATCCAACTCATGATTTTGGCTCAAGCCATGATCTCAAGGTTTGTAACTTCGAGCCCCAGGGCTCCTTGAGTACGGTGTGGAGCCTGCTTGGATTCTTCCTCCTTTTCTCTCTGCCCCTCCCTCACTCATGCTCACCCGCCTTCAAAATAAATGAAGATTGTTTTTTTAAGAAAAATAATTTTAGTGGACACATTAAAAAAGAAAGTAAAAAGAAACGGGGAGAATTGATTTTAATAACATTTCTCATAATATATCTAAAATAGTATTGTCTCAACATGTAATCGATGCACATATTATTAATGAGGTATTTCACATTCTTAATGCTACATTTTGGAAAGCTTGTGAGGATTTGTAAGTTTCTGGCATATTTCTGTGTGGGGCCTGGCGATATGTCCAGGGGTCCAAAAGCACATAGATGAGTGGCCACTGCCCTGATTACAGCCAGACTACATCCAAGTTCAGTTACCTACCAAGTACCCCATCTGCCTCAGTTTCTCCTTCTGTGCATGCGGTCCTAACAGTGCACCCTTATAACAGTGCTGGGGATATCTCAGGAATTACTATGTGTAACGTCTTAGAGAACACTGCGTAGTCTGGGGCAAGCACTACATTAAAAATAGCAGTTACTCTAAATAGTTGATCTAGTAAATACTTCTGTAGCCTTTAGAAACACAAAACTTTAGTTAAGTGCTTGAAACTTCTCATTTTATATCATTTTGAAACACTGAAAAATGAACTTCAAAGTATAGAGTCACATTAACCCACATTTATTCCCTCTACTGAATTGTGAATATTCAGATTCCTTATTGGTATGAAAAGGTTTAGCTTCTAAGCCTCAAACTGCTTCTCTCATAATCAAATAAAAATGTTGCTCAATTTATTTTTATTTTGTAAATGAACTGCTTGATGTTTTTGTTTTCTTCCTTTGGTAATTAATGCTGGAGACATTAATAATTTGATTATGTGTATACATGCACTATATAAGCAAACTACATGAGGTAAGTCTTGTTTTTGCTTTATTTCATGGAATCACAAAATCAAATCACATGTTTGATGTTATTTTTGGATAATTATCTGTAATACTTAGTAAAATATCATATATGTTCTTAATGGAATTATACATATTCTTTTCAAGTAGGATTTGGGGAAAATAGATAGATAATAGAATTTTATATCTCCTAGATAACTGAATAGCATCTTTATACTGTTCCAGTGAGTTAATGAGAATCAGTCAACTGGAATCTTTCATAATTCATACGTAACACTGTATTTACTCTGAGGAAATTGAAAAAGCCTAAGAAAATGCCGTCCACATCACCAAAGTAATAAATTGTATAAGGAATGAAGATGAAAGCTTTGTAAATTAGTTCACAGAGATAAAATGATTTACAAGAAAATTGTAAGACCCTTTAGTCTGAACTACATAAAATTAAACTGCTACCTTTCCTGCAAAATGAGATTAAAGAAGGGGATAACATAGGCATGATATTAAAAGCAAAAGAGTTAAGGGATATTTATTCTGAGATTTTCACTTTCTCTACTAGTCTACCCAGTGAAATGTGCACCAAAATTAAAGGATTAATCAGATTCTATCAGGAAAGTGATCTGAGCATTTCAGAGAAATGTGCTCTGTAAGTGAAAAGCATTATTATTACAACTCACAAAAGATAAGGTGAGAAGATCAGACCCGGGTGGCTCGGCAATCATCACCTCATTAATTTCTCCTCCTCTTGTGTCTAGCCGTTATGAAGCACAGAGATGAATGGGAGAAATGTAGATAATCCATGTCACGGGATTTCAAGTCACTCTACTGATGTAAGAAATGCAAACCCTCATATCAATTGTCAATAGCGACCCTCAGCTGAAAAGTCCCTTGTGTCCAACTGCCTTCAGGGTAGGCTCACAGTGTTCTCATCATTTCAATAGATTCTCTTTTAAAAATTAATATATGAGGTTGAATCATATGAAATTGTGATTGGAGGGATACATGACTGGCTCAGTCAGTAAAGCCTGTGACTTGACCTCAGTGTTCTAAGTTCAAACCCCACAGTGGGTGTAGTTTACTTTAAAATAAAATCATAAAAAGGGGCACCTGGGTGGCTCAGTCGGTTGAGCGTCTGACTTCGGCTCAGGTCATGATGTCACAGTTTGTGGGTTCGAGCCCCGCATCGGGTTCTGTGCTGACAGCCAGCTCAGAGCCTGGAGCCTGTTTCAGAATCTGTGTCTTCTTCTCTCTCTGACCCTCCCTTGCTCACGCTGTCTCTCTCTCTCTCAGAAATAAAAAATTAAAACTTTTTAAAATAAAATCATAAAAAAAGAAATAAAATTATGATTTAGTCATTTTTGTTCTACAGGAACATCATTTCAAAACATGCAGGGTAGGGTCGCTTGGGTGGCTCAATCATTTGAGCATCCAACTCTTGATTTTGGCTCAGATCATGATTCCGGGGTTGGGGAATTGAGCCCCATTTGGGGCTTAATGCTGTGCATGGAGCATGCCTGAGATTTTCTCTCTCGCTCCCTCTGCCCTCACCCCAGCTGGTACTTTCTCACCCTCTTTCTCTAAAAATAAGATCCCATCTAATGAAACTCAAGGTAATGGAGGCAGGAGAGGGGGGTGACCATATAGTGGTCCCACAGTAGCTAGAGGCATTGTGAATACTGACCTAGAAAAAACACAAATAAATGTGATGTCATATTTTAGTGTGAATTAAGTATCATATAATACAAGGTATCCAGTATTTGTTTCAAAATATTCATCGGGTTCTCACAGACATTTTTGTGTGCATCAAAAGAAGATCTATTGACTCACTAAGTCATTAAAAAAAAAGGGGGCGCCTGGGTGGCTTAGTCGGTTAAGCGTCCGACTTTCGCTTGGGTCGTAATCTCGCGGTTCGTGGGTTCGAGCCCCGCGTCGGGCTCTGTGCTGACTGCCAGCTCAGAGCCTGGAGGCTGTTTCAGTCTGTGACTCCCTCTCGCTCTGACCCTCCCCTGCTCACGCTGTCTCTCTCTCTCTCCTAGAAATAAATAAAACATTAAAAAAAATTTTTTTAAATAAAAAAATTAAAAAAAATAAAAAATAAAAAATAAAAATAAAAAAAAAGATTTTGGAGGCACCTGGGCGGATCAGTCGTTTGAGCATCCAACTTTGGCTCAGGTCATGATGTCATGGTTCATGGGTTCAAGCCCCACATCGGACTCTGTGCTGACAGTTCAGAATCTGGAGCCTGCTTTGGATTCTGTGTCTCCCTCTCCCTCTCTCTCTCTACCCCTTCCCTGTTTATGGTCTGTCACTCTTCGTCTCTCAAAAATGAATAAGTACACATTTAAAAACCAGATTTTTACCTGCTCATTCATTTGCTTCCTTTAAATCATTTGTTGTCTTACCACTACATAATTTCATTTTAAGAATATGGTTTAAAATACTAAGCTTTGCAGAGAAATAGGAAAAGGTATAATGTTTATTTTTCGCTAAGACACAGTGAAATCAATACCACATCTGCTCTGAATCAGAGACCTGTTCCCAAATAAATTAACTTCTTTTCTTGAAAGAATTTTCCAGTAGGGGCATTAGAATAAGTCGTGCAAATGCATGACTGTTAAACAATAAACAAACCAAAGAACAGAAAATCTTCCTAGTAAATCAGAAGGCCAAGAAATAGCAGTGTTTTATATGTCCCATCATTTATATAGTCTTGACTTCAACATCACACAAAATTTTTACACAGCTGGGCAGGAATCATCAGTGATGAGAAAACCACCAATTATGTTCCTTCCTTGGAACTCACTGGGTGCTCCATGTGTGCAGACAAGATGAACACAGCTGTCCCTTCATTGCTTTTCCTATGTCTCTGAGGTAGACACGACCGCAATCCACGTCTGTGTTTCACACTTGAACAAGTCTAAGTTTGAGAAGGTTTCTTCTCCCTACCTAGAATTGTGGCTGCTTCCCACAGAGACAGATGCTTTGAGTCTCTTTTAATCTAACTTGCACATCTTTGTGGAGCACTGCCACACATCATTGCAAAAAAAGATCGCTGGTTTACTCTGCATACTTTAGTCTATTAGAGAAATAAGTTATCAAATCAATACCAAAAAATAAAAGTACCACTTAAAGAGAGTACCTTTCTTCCTGAAGTACCTGCAATAGAAAGATCGAGAGCCTGTGTTCTTGTGTGTTTTTGTAGATGCTCTTACAGAGGGAAAACACATTTCTAACATTCCCCTCTTTATAAGGCAGTTGTTGCCATCAATATGTTATCAGTATGTTTTATTACACCCTGGAGAGCCAAGTTATGTTGTTTAGGTCAGAATATAGCACAGTAAACCATGCATTTCTTGACAAAATTCTAAGAATGAATAATTAAAAAAAAACAGCCTTGTCTTCTTTCTCTATCAAAACTCACATCAGCATTGGAGTCCAAAAGGGACAACAAAATTTTAGCCCACATTAAAGATTACTCTGGCAGATGTAGATATTTATGCATGATTTGCACAGTGGAGAAAAACTCTTTCTATAAAACTATGGTAAACTCTCTCTAAATCCCTGACATAAGCTTCATTGATTAATTCATAGACTGAAAGAAATACTGCATGTCTGGGTCTTAGGCATACACTCAAGAAGAGAATGTGCTTAGAAAAATATCAAACCCAGAATGCTAAGAAAAATCTTCCTGTTAAAAATTAAATAAATCCCTCCCACCCAGAGCCTACTCTGTGAAAAGAAACAAAATTTGCTAACATTCTGGAAAACAAAAACAGAGGTACATAAACTTGTTACCAACTTATATATATATATATATATATATATATATATATATAAGTTTAATTTATGGCCTACCAATATGACTTATTCTCTGTATTCTTACTGCTGACAACACAAGAGTTTCTAAATATAAATATCCAATTTTTTGTTTTCTTCTAATCATAATGAGCAAACACCAGTGAACATGTTAGCTCTTCCCAGAAACCCTAGAGAAATGTGTTCATCAAAGTTCAAATCTCGGGCGAGCGACTCTGTCATGTCTGTAAAAGGGCCTCCAGAATATAATAACTTCAATTCACATGTTGCAAGAGAGAATGATACACTGTTAAGAGATTCAAGAATCCTCAACAATTCAAGATGAAAACAACCCAGATAAATCTGTGATATGTAGCCTTTAAGAAAATGCTTTTGGGGTAATCACACTGTTGCTTGAAAATGTCTGGGGTTGTCATTGAATTTCATCAGATACAACAAAACAATTTTAGGATGTACAGCAGTATTCTCTGGTTTTGTGCCATTTTTATATCATCCAAATACCGTGGTAGAAGCTGAAGAGATTTACAAGTAGGTTGATCTACTCTCCATGGTTCTGAAATGTTTGTAATCATGCATTATTAATTGACTAATCAATAAAGATTGTATAATTGCATAAACTATTTCTGAGCCTCAGTTTCATATTTCAGTGAGAAAGTGATGTTCACTTTCAAAGCCAAAAACTTTTAGAAAGTATTTCAAACAAAACTTTCAATTAGGTGCATCAAAGCTTCCTGGAAAATATAATAGGTTTTCAAGAAATTGCCAGAAAATTAGATTTATTCTTTCTTCAAAACAAAAAGTCTTATAGAAGGTTTACTTATGCAGGTAAGGAGATATTATTTTAGCAAATGTCCACAAAGAACCTACTATGTGCTGGATACTACTTGGAGTTTTGGGGGTATAACAGTGTCCAGGACAGGGAACCCTATGACACAACCCTTCAATGTTTTGTCCCAGCATTGAAATCATAGACAAGGAAATGTTCTAAAATATCAAAATCTTTCTTGATTAACTTTAGTTTGTTGGAATAAGATGCTCCAAAATTATAGTGCTGGGAACTCTTACCATTAGGCAGATAATATTAACTCATATTTCACCAATAAAACTACGAGTTAGCCATGCAACCATATGTCTTCTTAAATAAATGAATTTGACTATTGCATCTCTTAATTATTTGTATTGATGACTCCCCACATTTCACAGGGAATCATTTTTCAATTCTAAAATGTATGAATTATATAAAAACATTTTATTTATTTTTAAAAACAATTTTATGTCTTTATTTTATTTTGAGAGACAGAGACAGAGAGTGAGCAGGGGAGGGGCAGAGAGAGAGGGAATCACAGAATCTGAAGCAGACATCAGGCTCTGAGCTGTGAACACAGAGCCTGACTTGGGGCTCAAACCCACAGACTATGAGATCATGACCAGATCTGAAGTTAGACGCTTAAACAACTAAGCCACCCAGGTGCCCCTAAACATATTTGAAATGTCCTTCTAAATCATGATTTGACCAGAAGGCAATTATGTAGCATTCACCAGGTGACCTAAATTTTGACATGATAGGCATTACTATTACTGTCAATGGCCTCCAGGTCAAGACCAATCAGGTTGGAGGGTATCCTGGGCAGATCAATAGAATTGGCCATGTTGGAGCAAAGCTGGCTGTTTCATCATGTGAACAACAGAATTAACAACCATTTTAATTGATGGCAAATAAGTGAGTTTGCAGCTGTTGGGTGACCCTCTCTGATTCCTGATTGAGCACCAGGCATGATAGTCAAGTCCACCTGTGGACGGAGCCTACCCAGGGACACATGTCTTTATAGGCTAGTTTTTGGCAATATACTGAGAAGGTAAGGTGGCGTGTTGGTATCTAAGCAATTTTTGAGGGTTCTGGGAACAGAACATGGATTAAAGGATATTACAGAATAACATGAATATAAGTACTACTACTGGAACAGTCTCCTTTGCGCTGAAGGATGATGTGAGTCAGGCAGCCTTCATATGCTTTACATCCGGTCATCTTTTTATGCAAGAGACAAGAGGTGCTTTGTGCCTTGATTCTCATTAGGGTTACACTGGAGACAGGGAAACAGATGCATCAGCTTTCAATCTTTCCTTGCAGGAGATTTTATGATAAGGACACATATTCTGAATATTGATCATTTTTATTTAAGAAAAAATTCAAAGTAATCCACGCCACAGTGCTGGCTCCAGAGCCGGGCTATGGGTGTTTTAGAGAGAAGCAATCTATGATCAGGAAAGTTCTATGCTAGATCTTCTGGAAAGCAGCCTTGGAATCAGGCCCTGAAAGGTGACAAAGACTTGGATATGGAAACGAGAGAAGGGTTCTCAAGGGACAGAATGGAGAAAACCATGAACAAATGAGCCAAGCACATGCAGCAAGCAAGTCACAACCAGGATGCAGCGAGGTTACAGCAGGAGGGAGATGATGAAGGGTGAGCAAAAGGGAGGCCACCAGAAGGCACATTCCCAAGTTTCCAGCTTATCTTCAGCATCTCCTATTGTCACTCGGGTTAGTCACTCAGATAGGGTTTCCTTCATTCTTTTCCCAGTCAGCCCCAGTGCTCATCAAGTGCCTTGTGAATGTCCCACACAGAGCACGTCACTAGACAAATAGCGGTGAGCAGCTGCTTCTGCCTTCTGAGCCCGCGGCTCTGCTGGTGAAGGTGGTCCATCAGAAAGCAAGATACACACTTGTACCCGGGACTATTTAGAGCAGACCTAATGGGATCCCCCAAGGGCCAGGTGGGGATGTGAACGCAGGGATGAGCAAGACAAACAGCCTGATGGTTGGCAGGCTGGATATTGATGAGTCATGGGGGAGAAGGTCACAGAAACACACACACACACATACACACACACACACACACACACACACACACACACACACAACCTCCTTGGTTCACAGCATAACGTCTCCTGATCATCACCAGCAAAGGTAATTTCAAGGAAAGGAAAGGAAAATTCCAGCAGAACACAGATGAGAATGAGGGCTCAGAGGCTCTTGGATGGGAAATATGTATGGATGCATGGGCACATGTACAAGGCTATACTCTATTTATATAGCTTTACTATCTCTCTTTGCATGCATTTATTTATATATTTGTAGATGAACATACAAATATATACTGTAATATGCACATAAATAGATACACACACACATACACACACACACACACACACACACACATATATATACACCCACATATCTACATAGGAATGATTTTAACCTAGAGTTAAAGAGATAAAATATGAGGATTCTTTCCCCATAGAAATGTGCCAGGGCTACCCTAGGAATTAAAGCTTTTGTGATCTTTGTGAGCTCACATTTTCTATATGCAAAGATAAGATTTACAACGAAAATGTAAAGATAAAGTCTCCTCGGGAACCCACATTCATGGCCACTGTTCCAGGAGAGGATGTGTCTTCATAAAGGTGGGCTCAAAATGCATCTTCTCCAGCGACGTAACTCACAAAGCATGTCCACATTATTTTGCTATTACTTCAGTCTCATTCAGTATGCCAGGCACCATCACTTTATTGTAGTGGGCATGGTTCACTTTTCAACTTAGAATGATAACTCCCCATGTGGTGACTTTTCTCATATAATCAAAATACAGTTTCTGAATCAACCCAAACATTTTAATCACACACTTAAAATCAATGGAATTATAAGGCAGATTTATGAAAAGAGAATGCTACTGCAATCAATATTTTAAATTGCATCATTTTGTTTGTAGCCAAATTAATATAATTCAGCTATCACACTAAATATGTACTCACAATATGATTAGAAATAAATCATCAGGAGTTATATGGCAATGCAGGAAGCTTATGATGATGGAATAGGGTGAAAATTGAAAATAGTTAAAGATTTGATATAGTGTTGGCAAAGAAAATTAGAATAATCAGCTACAAATATCATCTGCCTTAACACTATATATTAACCTGTCAGTTCTATCATTAGTTTAGTGTCACAAAACTGAAATCCACATTCCAGTATTATGCATCATTCACAATGATAGTAAGTCCAGATCCTAGTGACCAGTACTGTCCAGATATGAATCATTACGTGTTGCAGCCAATTCAAGAGGTTACACCGAAGTGAACGCTTATAACAGGACACTAAAAGTCATGGAGCCTACCCACAAAGCCAAATGATTGATGTGACAAATTAAACTTACACATTTTTAATATCTATTATCATCATGAGTTCTGACGGCCAACTGTGGTTGGTTGGTTGGTTTTCATTTTTATTGTAAGTAGGCTCCACACCCAACGTGGGGCTTGATGTCACGACCCTGAAA
The DNA here is from genome assembly GCA_017311185.1 of Proteles cristata cristata. Lineage (NCBI taxonomy): Eukaryota > Metazoa > Chordata > Mammalia > Carnivora > Hyaenidae > Proteles > Proteles cristata. The sequence goes on from JAESUZ010000823.1 coordinate 1,108,768, forward strand.
TCAAGAGTCATTTCTCTCCCAACTGAGCCAGCCAGGCACCTCGTTGACCAACTGTTTTTAAGTATGTATCAACAGAAAAAGCATTCTAAATTCCTAACAATTCTCTCATATAAAAACCCTTAATTATTCTAGAAAGTAGCCTAATAGCTTGAGGAAATGTACCATAGTGAAACTATAAAGACTATAGTTTTAAACATTGCCTGTCACACCATTTAATGACACTTGAATAAACAGTATGTTTATTAAAACAACTCATTTTCTTATATAAAGCACATCATATAGTACTGGATATTTCTTTATATCCTGATTACCAGAAAGCACAGTGAATCCAAATTTAGATTTAATCTCAGCAACAACATTGAGTTTTAACATTCATATCTACTTTTTCACTTCTACCATTCACAAACTCCATACATATACACATATGTACAGATACGTATGTACATGTGGAAATATATATGGATGTATGCATGGATGGGCATATATGGATATGTTTCGATATATTTATACACTAATAAGGAAGAAATGGAGTATATTATATATATACTCACATTTGTATGGGAATATATTTCCGTACAGGTATATATCCACATATATCTCATCATATGTGCATGTATAATAAATATATTATTTATATTTACATCTATGGTTTATATAAATACATGGGAATATGTATATTATATATTAACCTATTATATATAAATACATGAGGAAAGATATATTATGTTATATATTATATATATTATATATTATTTCCTCATGTATTTATATAAGCCATTTGTAGAAATATAAATAACATTTATTACAATGCAGATTTATTATGAAGTAGATAGATAATAGATATAGATATAGATATGGATATAGATAAAGATATAGATAGCCTTGAATAAAATATGTATCAGGACACAAGACCTATGCTTAGGGGCAAAATCCCAATAAAGGAAGTGGTGTCTTTTATTTAATGTTGATTTATTTATTTTGAGAGAGAGAGAGAACACAGGTGAGCAGGAGAGGGTCAGAGAGAGGAGGAGAGGGAGAGAATTCTGGATCTTAAACTCACAAAATGTGAGATCATGACCTAAGCCCAGATCAAGGCCAGATGCTCAACTAACTGAGCCACCCAGGAGCCCCAGAAGTGACGTCTTTAGAAAAAGGACAAAGGTGTGAAGATTGAATAAATGGTTAAGAAAAACAATCATTAAGGAGGAGAGAAGCAACAAAGGCAAACATAACTCACAGTCTAATAGTAATATCTATATCTTGCTTTCTAGTCTATAAAACAGAAATAGACGGATGAAAAAGGTTTGCTTTCCACATTATGGGTAAGAATTGGATGAGTTTTTGTTGTGCAGTTTGTTAGGAGGTGAGAACAAGACTGAGAATGTGGTTTCTATTTCCAAAGCCTGTAATTTATGTAATGACCCTGCCTAAGTTTCCTCATCTGGAAAGTGGGAATAATGAGATCATTTACCTTCCATCGCTGGTGTGGAGGAAGTGGCTCAGGACACTCCTAGGCCAGGATGTAAGGACCAGCCCTCTCAACTGCTAGTTACTGTTGCCACACTTCAAAGAATCAGCGGTATATGGACTGTGATTTACACCTACCATGCTGGAGTCCTTCAGCTCCCAGCAAAGATATACCTACATTTTTTATGGAAGAGTCTTAGTACTAATGTTTAAATATTTATGCGGCATCTTACAACTAACAAAACTAAACTCCCATGAAAAAAGTGTTCAGATTATTGAACCATTACATCAAAGGACATACTCATGCCCAAATGGAGAAAGTATTTGTGTCCATTTATTTGGCTAGAAAATAGGTCTCATAAATTTGTTTCATTTTATCTAATTATTTTGCAAGCTTTATAAGGCAAATAATTTTTCTGATTAATTTCTAGAAATGTTATTGCAAAATGTATGATGATCATATCATAAATATATTTTATAATGATACTAAAATGCATTTATAAAATAGATATTGAATACAATATTCATATATATTATAATATATTCTATGCATTTATAGAAAATAAATAATATAAATAAATATATATAATATAAATGTATAACAAAAACTTATTATATATGTGTGTTATACATATTATATATGTGTATATGTATATGTATATATTATATATATATATATATAAAACGTTGGTCTTTGCTTTCTTTTGTTAGGCTTTTAACTTCTGAAATCTATAGCATAAGAATTTATGTATATTGGTATACATCTTCAAATATTCTTCTCTTAAAATTAGAATATCAAGCATTCAATCAACAAATGTTCTCCATTCCCCCCTCAGTCCCCACTGGTCTGTACTAAATGATGGATAGGGGCATTCAGTGGCAATATTTCTGCAGAACTGTTGCAGATAAAACCACAGAGTGGAAAAGGCTCCTGTGGAGCTACCTGGCTGCCCTGGCACACGCAGGGTTAACTGCTAAGGGTCAGGGTCTGTGAAGAACAGCTAAGGACATAGAAGCCTTGTCTGAGTGACAAGGTGATTCTGTCTCGTGGACTTCTCTGGGTAGGTAGAACCATGGTCTGTACTGAAATATACACTTTTTAGGGGTGCCTGGGTGGCTCAGTCGGTTAAGTGTCCGACTTCTGCTCAGGTCATGGTCTCACAGTTCATGGTTTCGAGTCCCGCGTCGGGCTCTGTGCTGACAGCTCAGAGCCTGGAGCTGCTTCAGATTCTGTGACTCCCTCTCTCTCTGACCCTCTCCTGCTCATGCTATCTCTGTCTCTCTCTCTCTCAGAAATAAATAAAAACACTTAAAAATGAAATACATACTTTTAAAAGCATTTTTAATCCATTAACACATTGATTTCACTGTGGCGAGTAAGTTTAAAACATTGCTCTATTGACCACCATCTAGCCTCCAATTATGGAAGTTCCTCTCCTTGGAAGAAAAGCACTGCACCCATCCACCTTGTGCCTTTGGTCCAAGGAAAACCAGCTGAGAATGGTCTGAGCTGAGGCCGAGAGGACGCACTTTCCTACTGCTTCTCTGAAGAGGCAGAGCAGTTCATCGAAGTGCATTGTTTCAGTCTCCGTCCTCCAGGCGGCGGGGAGACAACGCCGAACAGCAGCGGTGGCCTGTCCACGGAGTCGCCCAGAGAGGCAGAGGGCAGACTGCAGGAGCACTAAGCCGGGGGGTGACTGCAGCACCGTATAGGCTTGAGGGTCAAGAAGCATCACAAAAATATAACCACAGATAACTGTGCTTATCTTGTTTGGTAAGAACTTTTTATGGAGCTTGTGGATCAATTAAAATATCAATATGGAGGAGATTAAATTGTAACTGTATTTGCATGGTTTTCCTGCAATGCGAACCAGACCCCCACCAAAGAGCCATACATAAGACAATGGTCAACATCCTTCCACAGCAGTGGAAAGGTAAGGAAATTCACTAGAAAAAGAAAACTGCAGGCAGAGAAAGGCATAAAAATAAAGGCAGCAAGAATTCTCTGGAATCACCAAGTTGAATTAAAAACTTAGAATAACTCAAAATCATGCGTCCCAGTCATTCAAGTGGACACATTTCCTTACAAAGCTGATGAACTGAAGTGTGTCTGGATCTGTGATCAACGTATGCAGACAGTTTTTCCATTTTTCTACCTTTCGGCATGATCCACAACTCTGCTTGCTTCTGCAAAATGATGATAATAACTCCTTTGTGCACAGTAGGTAATAAAGAAGGATAATTATTGTCACTATGTTGCCATGTAGGTTATTTGAGATTTTTTTCTTAACTGCCAGGTGTATATGCCTCCATGCCCCTCTGATCTTCCTCCAAGCTTTATTTTCCTAATGCTGAAAAGTGGTAAAATAGTCATTCTGCACATCCTCAGTGTGAAATGTCTTAGATCACACACCTTAGATTCCTGCACAGCATGAGAAGCACTGTGTAAGGGGAAGAGTTGTGACTTAAGTGGGGGAGGGGTGGATAGATACTGGAGTGATGAGTTAAGATCTGAGTTACATTAGTCAAGACACTGAACATTCCTCTGAGTCATGCATCTTCTGTTCTCATTTGTAACCAGGTCACGGTGACATTCAAGTCATGTCAGGGATACAAAAGCATTTTTATGAATATAAAGGATTGTTTTGCAATTTCCACTTAGAAATATTGCTGAATTAAGGTAAATAAAAATAGCTTGGTAACGTGTACTGATGCAGCGAAATCAGTATCAGAATCCATCAACTATATAAGCCTTATCTCAAAATGGTTCCTCAGAGATCATAACCTGCCCCCGCCCCCCATCAAGCACTTAGGTGCTAATTCTTGAGTGACTCCATGGCAATAACTTAAAAATCTTATACGATGCAGTAAAATGTTATTGATAATAAACTTTTCTCCTATTTTATATACATCCCGAATGCATGAGAGACTCTCTCAATGCAACATGCAAATAGAACACAGATCATCATTGAAATTCCCTGGTGATTAAAAGTATTCCTACAGGGTTTCAGGAAAGCCTTGCTATTCAGAAAAGTAGGTGAGTACCCTCAACCTAAAGAGAATTTGAATTTTGAAGGAGGAAATGGTGAAACCAATGTGTGCAAAGAAAAAGCCTTATGGGACAAGCTTAAATGTCATACCATAGCGATGGTCTTGTGCTATGAATGATACTATCCCTCTCAACACTCAGAGCACTCTTTCCCTGATACTCTGAAGCACAGGTCTTCATCTGTAAATTGCAGGTAATAGACTTGCTTGTTCACCATTTAAAAAGAAGCAACTTGAGGGGTGCAAGGGCAGCTCAGTGGGTTAAGTGCTCAACTTCACCTCAGGTCATGATCTCATGGTTTGTGGGTTCGAGCCCCGCATCAGGCTCTATGCTGACAGCTCAGAGCCTGGAGCCTGCTTCGGATTCTGTGTCTCCCTCTCTCTCTCGGCCCCTCCCCTGCTCCCACTCTGTCTCTCTCTCAAAAATAAACATTAAAACACCTTTTTAATTAAAAAAATAATCAACTTGAATCAAGTGTCTCTGAAAATATGGTGTAAAATAATAAGTACTGCATAACACGATGACTCTGGAAGTCACTACTGTTCTTGCGACAACTATTTTTTTCCTTTTCCTGTTTCCTTTCCGTTTGTTCCTCATGGGGCAAAACACTCAACCTCCAGAGACTTCCATTTTCTCACAAATTAAATGTCGTGATCCTCTACACTTACTTGTGTGTCATTGCTTTCCAAGAAAGTAAAATAAAGATGTGTAAGATGTGTGGTGGTTTGTCACTTATTTTCATGGTATCAGCTGCTAAGTACAGAACCAGATTATGATTCTTGCTGTATCATAAGCAAGATACCACTGAAATCTTAAACAGTCTAGATAGTGATAATCATAGGCTTATTTTTAGTGTAGGGACAGAGCGTGTTCACGGAGTTATTCATCCCAAATTTCCTCTGATAGTATAATGGTATTTTTTTTAGACATTCTTATTCTGTATGTATTAAAGAGGATTTAACAAATGGTAACAGTCAACGTAAGTGGATTGTAACTGGATCAAGATGTTTCACATTTGCTTGGGCTGGGGATTACCAGGCAATTAGCCTGCTTCTCGTTTAAGAAAACACTTGTAGGAAAAAAAAAAAGCATTATAAGAGTTAAGATTAAATTTGTTTTTGGCAATGCACGATGATTAATATAAAGATACTTCAGAGACTTCCTTGTAGATTACACATAAAATCAACTCTGCCATTTTTCATGAGTAAGCTTTGATCAGGATACTTTAACATTTGTTTAAATGATATGGTCTTTACTTGTAGATGTGTCATTCAAGTCTCTTAACACATTCCTCAGTGTGATGAAGCCATACATATTTCATCCCTTCCCTAATTTCTTTTTTCTTAGATTGTCTCTTTCACTATATTTTACGTTAACTCAAAAAATGCGCTGTGAACCTTCTGTGACTAATATTTTGCATTGATAATTAATTTGTTCTGACTCAGTCTCTAATAATCCTGCCTGGCAACCACTTGGGGATCCCAGTAATTAATGCCGTTTGCCCGTATCCAGTCCTTACTTCATCACTGTGTCTGTGAAATGCATTTCTGCTGCTCTGTCCACTAAATTTAAGTGATGTCTTGATAAAGCAAGATATGCTGGTGTCAAATTGAAGTGCTTGCTACTTTATGAAATAATCATCATTTCTGGGCTGTGGAGGATGTTTTAACCCTATGTTCTTACCAGGGTTAACCCAAATGTTTAAATTCTTTAACTGTCCACCTCATGCTCACGGTTTTAAATGTTAAAACTTCTAGAATTAAATAAAGGGGAATCTGCATTTCCTTCCCCAAATTTTAGGGTTTTTTGAATGACTTAACTCTCACTCTTCCATGATTTTTTAATATTACATTCATAATCACATTTTTCTACAAGGGTGACTTTGAGGAACATTCAAATTATTTTATCAAAATGTCTTCCCTTCTGCTACACAAGGAATTTATTCATCACTTTCTGTATTTTTTACCCTGTGTTCCTCAAACCCAAGTCCATCCATACTATTTCCAGGAGAAAGATTTTTTTTCACCGCAGGGTTTTGATATATTTCATAACCATTAGTTGTGCAAATGGTCCTTTTAAGGGGCCACTCATCCCAGGTAACTTATCAAATACAGTGGAGGAAGCTGTACACATACTTATGAACTAGTTCAGGGGTTCCTCAGTCAATGTCTTACCTTAGACAGATTCCCTAACTGATCTTAATGCACTTTGCTTCCAGGGAAAGCTATGTGCTCAGGATAACCTAGTACTAACCAGTGTAACACACAAAAAGTGCTTAGCACGGTGCTGCCCCACAGTAGAGGCTTCCTAATTCTTAGACCCCAGGAAGCACTGGGTCTTGATGTAGCAGTAAAACACAGTGATGGTACATTTGTCCATTCAGAGACTATATACTGACCTCCTGCATACAGCAAACATGATATGTTGGTCTCTAGGGATGAATAACATAATGATAGCAATAAGGACACTGACACATTGATGAACAAGTCTGCAGGATGAGAATTAATACAATGGAATACGGATACTACAGCAGGGAAATGAGTGTGATATCCGTACGGTGGTGGTGGTGAGTGTGCACCCGCGTGCCTCTGTGTGTATGTCTCTGTGTGCGACAGAGCGAGGGAGAGGGTCTGGCAGAGGTTAAATATAAATGAAACTTGAGAGAGTAAGAACAAGGATTCATATTTGACTTGAACTTTTGAAATATAAATAGGATCTTGCCAAGGAAGGAAAGAAGAAAGCACACTCCTAGCAAAGGAAATAGAAGAAACCAGGGTGCACACACACGAAATGAGAAAATACTTTTGATGCCTGTAGATCTCAATCTCTGAACCAAGGGCATTAATAAGTTCTCTATATATAACATCTAAGGGTATCTAGATGAGCCAAGCAAGGGGGCTAGAGATGTGAACAAGATTATAAGAAAAATAAACAACAACTTTTCCGGGGTGCACACCCATTTTCAGTAATACTTAACTGTGGTTGTGTGGTAGGCAGCGGGTGAAAGGCTAAAGGATATGCTGTGGTTTAATTGGATAGACTGATTAAGCCCCTGAGACTTCTCAGATAATGTAGTTCTAGGAAGAAAAGGTACATGATTGATACTAAATGTGCTTCTTGTTAAAAAGTAGAGAATGTTTTTGTAAATATAATCTTCTCCCGATTGAAATATTTTGGGAGTGAAAGAGGGCTGCATTAATAATTACACCATGGAAACAGTCTCAAAAATGGCCATCTTCTGAATCCAAAGGAAGTGGTTGATGAGGTGTGTGTGTATGTGTGTGTGTGTTTGTGTGTAGTGTAGTGTACCAAGAAAAAGGAGTTTCATAACAAAAGTGACAATTTCTGCTTGTGCATCTTTATCCAATGAAATGCCAACAGACATCGTGGCATTCCTTGGGATAATACTTACGGGACTTGTCACTAAAAGACAAAAGCTAACAAGGGGAATGATTACGATTTTAATGCACTTACCAGAAATGACCAGGTATATAGCCTATATTTAAGAAACAATCAGCGTTTCCAAGTGAAATAATGTCACCGTAATGACTGTTGCCACAGGGAAATGGGCTCTTACTGCCACATAAATGCTAACACAAAGCCAAGACATTTATGGGAGATGAAAGTTGGAGGTAATCAAAGAATTTTATTTTGAAAGCAAAAGAAGCCAAACACAATGCCATATTTATGACACTCAAGTCTGTATCCCTTTTGAAGACGAATTTCTTGGCAGTTCACACCCTCCCCTTTTACAATTTGCATCAACACATAAACTGAAGAAAAACACAAAACAACGCTTACGCTTTCAGAACTCAACAATTTTCTCTCTGAAAAAAAAAACGGGGGAGAGAGTCGAGGGGCAATGAGGTCTGTAGATTCTGAAAGCAATGGTCCAGTGCCAAAGACGCGGTAGGGGAGGGGGTTCGGAAAAAGGTGCTGCAAAGGCTGGGCCCCAGGGACAGTACCCCCGCCTCCTCCACTGGCCACAGCTTTTATTCCCCATGAGTCTGAACTGCTTTTTTCCTCACCTTCTTGGATTGCCTCATCCTGCCCATAACCAAATCCCAGAGACGGTTCTTAAATGTAGGTTCTCACTGCACAGTACGGAAGTATCTGCTTTATGCATTTTGTCAAGCCCTCTTAGCCCCCTGAGACCTCTATCTTATTAGAATCTGTTTATACATAACAAAAATAAAACTAAGCATATGTAACTTGCCTCGAATCTGCGAGCTTGCGGAATGTACTTGTTACCCACTCCTTGATTCTAATTTCGAGCTCCTCATGTGTCCGATTTATAGTAAGGAAATCAGACTATGTGGCTGCTTCATATTAACTGTGTTCATGTTCTTGAACTTACTGGTAACTAGTAGACTAAAAACTGGGGAAATCTTCAAATCCATGCACTGGGAATGCCCACCTATTCATGGATGAAGCAGACTGATCAACTGAAATCATTTAAGAAGACAAAGGACTATCTTTACCAGAAAAGGTTTCACTCCTATGCCATTTACAAGATTGAACAACTTAGAACACTTCTTTTGTTATTTTTCTGCCCTTGTTCTTGTGACCCAAATCAATTCAAGCACTAATATTTACTTCATCACTCATGTTTTAAGCAGAAGGATCATAACGATTTTTACTATACCTTAAGTATGATCTCTGCTAATGGCTCCTTCACTGACTTCAAAGCTAGTAGGATAAGAAGACAAACACTAGATACTGTCTTTGCTTTGTCAAAACCTCTTCAGCAAAGTAAAAGTCAAGGGCATTAAGATGAGCTGAAAAATTTTCAAAATATTCTAAAACTTTTCTACCAAGGTATGTTTTTCAAACATATGAAGGTGTTATATTTTCTGAAGAAGACACCTGTGTGGCAAACAGACACATGAAAAGATGCTCAACACTCATCATCAGGGAAGTGCAAATCAAGACCACAATGAGATGTCACGCCTGTCAAAATGGCCAAAACGAACGATGTAGGAAACAGTAGATGTCGGCAAGGATGCGGCGAAAAGGGAACCCTCACCCACTGCTGGTGGGAATGCAAACTGGTGCAGCCACTCTGGAAAACAGTGTGGTGTTTCTACCAAAAATTAAAAATAGAACTACCCTACGACCCAGCAGTTGCACTACTAGGAATTTATCCAAAGGGCACAAAAATGTTAACCTGGAAGGGCACATGCACCCCACCGTTTATGTTAACGCTATCAGCAATACCCAGATTATGGAAAAGACTATACGTCCACTGACTCACAAATGGATAAAGACGATGTGGTGTGTATATACAATGGAATTATTAATGCCGCGAGCAAAAAGGATGAAAACTTGCCATCAACGTGGACGGAGCTAGAGAGTATTATATTAAGAGAAATAAGTAAATCAGAGAAAGACAAATAATCATATGATTTCACTCATGTGGAATTTAAGAAACAAAACAGAGGGAACATAGGAGAGGGGAAGGAAGAATAAAATAAGATTAAAACAGAGAGGGAGGCAAATCATAAGAGACTCTTAACCACAGAGAACAAACTGAGGGTTGCTGGAGGGGAGATGGGTGGGAGGGATGGGCTAAGGATGAAGGGCATTAGAGAGCACACTGGGTGTTGTATGGAAGTGATAAATCAGTAAATTCTACTCCTGAAACCACTATTACACTATATGTTGACTCACATGAATATAAACTAAAAGCTAAAAATAAAAAAAACATATATGCCATGTTTCATCTTAGGGAGATTGACTAGGAATGTCTTCAGGATCTATCAGCTTGTGACTTTCACCCTGATATACTAAGAAACTACCACGGAGTACAACATTTGTTTCCATTATCCATAGACCCATAGAAATGTGTGACTCCAGTGTGCTTGTCATTTTCCCACAAAGGTCTTTCATTAGAGACTGATGGCTCTAAACTCCTGCTGAGGCCTCCTGTATAATTTTGCTATAATCTACAGGTGCAGACTATTCAAATTCTTAATTTTCTTGTCCTTCGGTATTTAATACTTTTCCTCAAACAACTGTTTGAAACACAATGAATAATGATACATTCTATGCTTGTAAGTTTCAAAAGTGTGATGATCAAAATGCAGATTTCCAACAGTCACCTACTAAGAAACTTGGTATTACAAAGCGTGTTTTAGATTTCTAAGCTAGGGGGAATCAAAAATAGCAGAAAGGGGTTTTGTTTGTTTGTTTGTCTTGGAGGAATAATATACTCGTCAGCTTTTTTGACAAAATCACCAAGTTGATTTTCGAACATGGTAAGTTTTCCCAGAAGGTAATTGCTTTCCAGTCATGAACACAGAGCTCGTTTAAATGTTTGAAAAGCAGGGCTATTGTCACTTCATAATCTACATGCTTTACAGGCCAATATCGTTGTGTGAAAAATGGACCCCATACACTCTGTACTTTTGTTCACTCCAATGGAAATCATGTCAAAACTTTGCCAGCTTCTCTTATAGGCACACACACAAAAGAAGAGGGCATATGCCAACAGTTAGCCTAAATGTGGAAGAATGTAATGACTTTCCTACAGTTACTTGATGGCATCACGAGTAAGCGTACAGGCCAAGACAGGAGATTTGACACGGAACTTTCTACCAGCCAAAATCACAGAGTAAGTAAGGCTTCTGTTCATTATATTCTTTTCGTCTTAGAGTCTGATCCCCAAGGACTTGCTGGCTCTTTATTGCTTGTAGCATTTCCTGCTCCCCTGAAGTGTGTGACACATTCTAGAGTGTCCTGTCTCCCATCTTTCCTCCAAATCTCTCACCTGCAATCTCCTTCTTCACAGCCAAGATTGTGAAATGGGCTAACAGGCACAGGTTTGGCCATATAGGGTAATAGAAGTTTAGGTGCACAAGAGTCGAGGTACCATGACTTAATATCCTACCTCTATTACTTATGTTCTTCGTAAGTTACCTATATGCCTGTGCCTCAGTGTTCTCAAGCTTGGAGATAAAAATGTCTCCCTAGCAGGATTGTGGTGAAGTTCTACTGAGATCACATTTTGAAAATGCTTGCAGAGAACTGGCTCAGAATAATAACATTTATTGCACATCTACTATCTGGTAGATAGGTGTTCTAAAAGTGGAATCAATATCACCACTGCCCTATTTAGATTCTTTCTTGTGTAGAATGAAAGCTCATAGAAACGATGTAGTTAAGAATGTATTAGGTAGCGAATCTTTCCATACTCCCATGAGGAAGCGAGGCACCCTCTGTGTGGCATCAGTGACGTTGAAGGATTATGAGGTATATTCGTGCATGTTCTTCTTAGTCCTGGAAAACCCCACTGCTGAGGATCTATCTACCTTCTGGAAACTCAGCTCCACACAGATGCTGAGACCATTCTAACAAAAGCGTCTCCACCAAATGCTTCCTCCAATGAGACTCTGAAAGAAAAAGGGTCCTTCTAACTTAAGCCACTGAATTCACCTGAATCAACCTTTGAAAAGAAAGAAACTGTGAGGCCGCTACTGCCCGTCTCGTTCCTCTGCTCCTTACTAAAGCATCTACAAAATCTCATACGTTATAGATACTTGATGACCACGAAAAGAACAGCACTTGACCAGAGATCACTGTAGAAGAAATAAATTCATATTTTTATGGAAACATTTATCCTTTCAAATCATTATTTGTGGCCTGTCTTTGTATTGGATTTTCAGGATACAAGAACCAAAAAGCTACTGAACAGGACAGCTTGCTACAAGTAGATCACCATCTCATGAGGAAAGAAGGAACATAATTGGACCATTACAAATTAGATAGATGGATAGATATATACATAGATGATAGTCGATAGATAAATTGATGGAAAGATGACAGACGATAGAAAGATACATAGATGAAGATAGGTACAGATGGATGATAGATAGGTGATAAATTAATGGACAGATGATAGAAAGAGAGATACATAATAGAAGATAGATACATAGATGAAGATAGATGAGAGATAATAAATAGGTAACAAATTGGTATATGATAGAAAGTTAGATTAGAGACAGACAATAGAAATATAATGGATAGATGATAGAATAATAGATAGTAAATAGATGATAGATATAGATAGATAGATAGATAGATAGATAGATAGATAGATAGATGATAGATAGAAGATAGATAGACAGACTTTTGATTTGATGATAGGTCCATACTGGTAGGAGGACACAGAGGAAAGTGTACTTCCCACTATAGACAACCTGGGACCAAAACCTGTGTCTTGACTTCAGGAGAACCTGCGGTTCTGAGGAATGAAATCTCTGGTCACTGCAGAGAGCTGAGTGTAATCTACAACACAGTGAATATGTGATAAGAAGGTGAAGGGGAGGAATAGAAATTAAATTGGCAGAAAAATTATGGAAAAAATAAATATCACAAAGACATCTCTAGAACTGAGTCTACTGAACTTTCGGTGAACTTCTTCGGTTACCCAGAAGTTATCTGCAGCACGAGGAGGAAGAACAGCTAATCAAGGAGGCATTGAGAGGCCCCTCATTTCCCCAGCTACACTAGGCAGCTAGTGAATAGCGTGACAATGCGCCCTCCGCTTCAACTCCAACCACGTGAAGCCAGAAAGTGGGAGGGTGGTTTTTTTTCTCCTTTTCCCTATGCCTGTGAAGAAAGACAAACTGTCACAACTCCGCAAAGGCATCAGCTAGTCAATGGACAAAGACTCTGAAATCTGAAAAATACACCTATTTGCAATGTCTCTTCACATTCCTTACCTGACAGAATGAGAGCAGGGATACAAGAGCAGACTGTAGCTATGACTGGAAAATTAGAGCTCCTTGAGTGTAGTACATTTTGGCTCATATTGTCACAGTGTTGCTCTAGATCTTCATCAACTGTGGCAACGTGCTTGTGATTAGCATCCTTCTTCATGGTTAAAAATGGGGGGTCAATTATTGAGTAGTACCCACAAATGAATGGGGATGCCTACTGTACACTGAGCATTTTACATGTGTCATCTTATTCCCCTTATCCCAAAACTCTACAAATTTGACTATTCTTATTTTGTATGGTTGAAGAAAAAGAGTCTCAGAGGGTTTAAGCAGCTTTTCCGAAAGGTCATCCTGTTTAGGATTTACACCGAGGTCTGCCTGACTCCACAGCCACTTTGTTATGCAAAAATATTTCCAATGATGATGCCCTGGTTCCTTCAAACTTCAAAAAACACTCACAACTCAAAAAACATTCACAAGACATCTGGAAGTAGATGCCTACATCCCAGCTTTGGGACTGCAGTCGAGTCCATGACGCTTGGGGAAGAGATCACCACAGCAGGCCCTCTACAAGTACCAAACTCAACCCCCTGTTGCCCACACACACAGGTGAGATGATGGCAGCTTGCACAAGCAGAGGGGTGGGTTCATCCCCAAGGGCCAGACTCTTTGAGATCCAACACACTTGTAAACTTCTGCTGGTCAGATAGGCCCAGAGGAAAAGGAAGCTCTCTGGAAGCAATTCCACGTGTGACCACACCGCCACACTCAGCCTGTGTTTTCTGTCTCTTCAAAAACCTTTACTGCTCTGCTAACTGGCCTGGCTTGCGTCTCTGCTTGTGCTGTGTCTTAATTATTTCAAATACATCAGCAACACGTGTGGAATGCTGGGCATGTGCCAGGGACAATGCAGTGAGGTGCTGGAGTCAGGCGGAGAGGGGTAACATGATTAGTGGCCAACAATGAATGGCCCTGCTCCAGATCCTGGGGAGATTTTCAGTGCTCAGAGCAGGAAAGTAAGACACAGCTGGGACTATAAACCTGTGTGCTATAGCAGGGGCAAGTTTAAAGCATGAAGAACCAAAAAAATGGTGGCCATTAAATTTTACTAAGGATATCAAGGATGATTTTGGAAAAGAGATGATGTGGCCATAAAAAAAAAAAAACAAACCTGGAAATTGCTCAAGTAAGAAGTTGGGGGAATTTACTCAGGTAGAAAGAAATGCACTGGCAATAGCAATGAGGTGTGAAGGTATCAAATATTAATAGCTAAGAATTATTGAGCATATAGTATTGTGTCAAATACAATAAAGTAATTCCTGAGCCAGTCTTAGTAACCATCTCTTATTAAAAATTATCATGGTGATTTGATTAATATCCACGGGTTAATAGCCCATATATATAAAGAACTTATACAACTCAACACCGAAAAATCCAACAATCTGATTAAAATGGGCAGAGGGCCTGAATAGACATTTTTCCAAAGAAAACATACAGATGCCCAATAGACACGTGAACAGATGCTCGACATCATTCATCACCAGGGAAATGTAAGTCAAGACTACAGTGAGATTTCACTTCACACCTGTCAAAATGGCTACAATCAAAAATGTAAGATATAACAAGCTTTGATGATGATGTGGAGAAAAAAGAATCTGCATGTATTGCTGGCGGGAATGCAAACTGGTGCAACCACTATGAAAAAGAGTATGGAGGTTTCTCAAAATTTAAAAATGAAAATACTACATGAACCAATAATTCTACAACCCAAAGAAAACAAAAGCACTGAATTGAAAAGATATATGGACCCTTATGTTTACTGCAGCATTGTTTATAATAGCCAAGATATGGAAGCCACCCAATTGTTCAAAGAAGATGTGACATATATATGTGTTATATATAATGGAATATTCCTCCATCATAAAAAAATGAGATATTGCCATCTGCAACAACATAGATGTACCAAGAGGGTATAATGTTAAATATAATAGAGAAAAACAAATACAATATGATTTCACTCATACATGGAATTTAGGAAACAAACATGTGAACAAGGAAGAAAAGGGATAAATGAAAAAACAGACTCCTAAACATAGAGAACAAACCAGCAGTTGTCAGAGGGAGGCGGCTCGGGGATAGATGAAATAGATAAAAGGGATTAACAATACACTAACCCTGATGAGCACTGATTAATGTGTAGATTTATTGAATCATTATATTGTACACTTGAAACAAACATAAAACTGCACATTGGGGCACCTGGTGGCTCAGTTGGTTGAGCATCCAACTCTTTATTCTGGCTCAGGTCACAATCTCACAGTCTGTGAGTTTGAGTTTGAACCCCACATCAGGATCTGTGCTGACAACTTGGATCTTGCTTGGGATTCTCTCCCTCCATTTCTCTCTTTGTTCCTCCTCCACCTAAGTGAGCTCTCTCTCTCTCTCTCTCTCTCAAAATAAAAAAAAAAAAACATTAAATAAAATTGTCACTTCACTAGGTTTATATGAGCAGATTTCAGATGGAAAGTATATAATACTTTGTAATCCTTGTTAGATTTAAATATGTATGTGAGTTTTTCTATACTTCTCATTACAGGAGTAGAATTGAAACCCACTAAATGTATCTACCCACAGTAGGTTTGCCATTATGGTAAGCCAATTGTTAAATTCCAAATGGAGGACATGATAATCAAAAGCTAAAATGTTAAATATTTATACTGGACCCTTTGTGTAGTTGATACTGAGTACAGTGTTATTTGTGATAGCAAGTACTCAATCAATTATTAGTGGAAGAAGGGCAACTCTTCATAAATATTTAAGGGAACTCCTGATTTGCATTGCCTTCTGTTGGTTATGATCCCATACAAAGATATACCAACTAACATAGGGCCTTGCCACCAATTTCAAGGTGGCTGTGTTGGCTAGCTCACAAGGTAGCACGTGCAAACACAAATGTTGCTTGGAGTCATGTCTTGTACTCAAGGACTTTGAAGAGCCTTCCTTGCCTTAGATACCCTGCCCTATAAGAGTCATGACTTTCCTCCACTATCTTGAACCCTGGAAGAGTACCCCCCAGGCCCTTATTTTTCTAGAAACAATAGCTCTGGGATGCAATATCACACATGGCCATTAGGTGCCACCACCAACCACATGATTCTTAAATTTGAATCCGAGGGACTTATAAATGGATTCTTCTCATCTCTTGTTTACGCGAATGTCATAAAGTAATGACTACTTTTGTAACCATCTAATTCATACAGGTAAAACAAGAATGTGTTAGCGGGTTAGATTCAAACCTTTATTTTTGGAGAACCATAAGTATCTGTGGTAAAGAGAGGGAAGAAAAGATGTTTGGAAGGTAGGAAGAGAAGTATCTGTGCACGCTATGTACGAGGCACATTAGGTATTGGGAATTGAAAAACAGGTAAGAATTTTACCTGATTCTAAAAATACATTATCTGTGGAGACATACCAATGAATTAAGGGATATAACCAATATAAGTGTCAGTCCTAACTATAGTATGAAATAAATGCAAAGAGAATTGAGTATGTAAGTGCCTCTGGATTCATGGAAATTTTACAGAAGGGGAAATTTGAGCAAAGTCATGCAAGATCAATAGGCGAAGATGAGTATTCTGTGGACAAGGAGTAGTCAGCCGTAAAGAAAAGACAAAGTAAGGCGAATCCAAACAGAGCAAAAACAGAACGATTCGGGGTAGAGAATGGTGCAAATGTGGAGAGAATATGGGTAAAAGGAAATAAAAACTGGGGAAGTGATTATGAAATTTCTTTTTAAAAAATTTTTTAATGTTTTTAATGTTTTTTATTTATTTCTGAGAGAAAGATAGCATGAGCAGGGGAGGGTCAGAGAGGGGGGAGACACAGAATCCAAAACAGGCTCCAGGCTCTGAGCTAGCTGTCAGCACCGAGCCTGACATGGGGTTTGAACCATGAAAGGTGAGATCATGACCTGGGCCGAAGTCGGATGCTTAACCGACAGAGCCATCCAGGCACCCCTGATTATGAAATTTCTTATATGCCAAAGAAGATTGGTCATTGCCTACAGGTATTAAGACATTGGGAGTCACTTATTTCTTAAGGCGATAACTCTAGAAGCAATGAACAGGATGGAGTGGAGAAGGTGAGGTTCAAGTCCAGGACCACAGATGGGCACTTACTCATGTGAAAGAAGACCAGGTCTGAATTACAACCATGACGGAGGGGTGGAAGAAAGAGACTATCATGGAAATCTCTCTTGGAATCTGATTTGACATGACTACAGCCAGGCTGGTCCTGTGGTGGGCTACTGCACAAAGCTAACAGTCTAGAATACTCTGAGAACACTAACTTAGGGATGCTAAACACATGCAGAGAGAGACCATTAACTAAAGTGAAGAAAACAAGAGGTAAAACCAGTTTCCTTTTGGCAGTAGGGCAGTCCGTGAATTCAGGCTTTTCTCTGTATTGGATTTGAGAAATCTATGAAACATTTAGATAGAACGACTCACGGGGAAGTTGGAAAAAGAAGGGTGGCTAAGCTAGGAGATAGATTTTGGAATGCTCCAAATACAACTTTTATCATCCAGGTTTTACACGAGTAACCTGTTTTGCCGGGGTGATAACATTTTAATAAATACATACAAGTTGACGTTTAACAGTTAACACTATCTTATCTCCAAAGTGGGTTTTCTTTGATTTTTGTCAGTACTGTTAACATTTTTTTAATCTAATAATTACTGAATCCCACCCTGTTCCCCTAGGGGGTAGACGTTGCTAAGCACTGTGGATGCAAAACTGAGTATTCTCAGCGGCGTAAAATCTCATGCAGGACCCAGACATGCAAACATGTCTACACAGAGCCAGTGCCCAGTCTGACATCACTACCTGCTGGTTCATTTACAAGCCACATCTTTTCTCCTTTTTGGAAACTTTCATAACTGTAAGTACAAAGGAGGAAAATCTACAGTTTTTCTTTTTTGAAATTTCATTAATTTAAGATGCCTTCTGGGTATAAAGCATCTTCCTGGATTCCTCGCAGGAGAGAAGAAATAAGAGGAGAGGGGACCCACCTTTAGATGAGTTAGAACACGAAACATTCTTAAATAATGCAAGCAGAGATGGGCCATCGGAGTTTCAGGTTTCCAATTTTCAATATAGGTATAATAAAGCTACTTTAAAAGCAGGGTTATTTAAATTGTTAATTGTGAATTGATTCAGGCATTCATTTACCTTGAGGTATTAGATAGGTTAATTAACTACCATGACTCATTTTTCAAATTATAACATGAAGACTAATTTCCCTTACTTTCTGCCTCTAAGATATTAATTAATCCATTCTAGCATTGCACTGTCTCCACATTTTATGAACATTCAGATGTACAACAGTTTTGCATCTTGCTGGCTGACACTCGTCGGCTAGGATAGCATTATTATCACAAGACAGTCGGAGAGATTTGTCCAAATCTCCCTAAAATGCTATTCCAAAGACTAGTGCTCTTGAATAAGGCAGACAGGTAACATGAATCATGCATATGCTAATTGTAATAAATAATGAAAATATTTAGACACGGTGAGGTTTGAACTTGAACTTTATGAATAAATGTTGATTAGTATGCAGTACAAGCAGTATACTCTGCTTTTGTTCTTATTCTTAAAAGGCAGTCATTACTAAATGGCGCTTTGAAATTTTACAGCTGTTTGCTCATCTCTCCATTTCTCCCTTTCTATCCTGGAGCAAAGAAATCACACAGTCTCCACCTTAAAATATCAACATGAAAGTCTGCACCTGGACCTTGACTCCCGTCTGGAGGCATTGTTGTAGACGGGCCCCAAGTCAGTTACCAGCTGGGTGAAAACAGGCGCCACCTACAGCTGAGAGGGCCATCGTGCAGGGGTGGTTCCGACTGAAGGCAAGGCCTTTTCACTGAAGCCCACCTCAATGAGCAGAGAAAGGAAATCCTCCGGGTCAAAGATTACTTTTTTTTTTTTGCCTATAAAGACCGTTCTCGCACCACTACCCCTGCATGCACTCTAAGAAACGAGGAAAGGAACCAGAGACTGTGAGCACAGACAGTTTGGAGAAAGCCTGGCCTCTGGAACAGAGCACGTGTTCATCCATGAGGGCTTCCATAAGCAAGGACATTTCCAACAGATCCGGTGACTGGATGCCTCAACGGACAAGAGGGACACTCAAAGATGCCCCACCAGGCACCGGCTATGGAGGCCTGTCTTCCCTCTGACCCCAGGACTGACTAACTGCAGGAGAGGCAAGACGGATGGGGGACAGCGGGGTGGAGAGGGGCCTTGCTGGTGGCAAAGACCATCAATGAAAATACATGTAAATAATGACGAGGTAGTCTTAAAGCCAAGACAACATGCAGCTGGGTGCAGCCTTTAAAAGTCTGCGTCTGTGCAGTCCCCTTCCTCCCCTTCCCCGGCATTTCTTCAACCCTGTAATATCTCATGGTGGGGAGGGGTCCCTTCTAGGGCCGTTCACTCATTCACTGAACAGGTTGTGTCAGAATGTCTATCTATGCCAGGCATGTGCTAACTTAATTGCTCACGGAAATAAAATGATAAGCATAGTTCTGCCTCAAAGACTACCCAATCAAGCAGCGAAGACAGAAAAATAAACCGATGATTGCTAGTCTAGGTCTGATGATAATTAAGCAGAGCTCAAAGTAGGGGAAAGAGAAGGCAGGAGAAGCTCCAGAAGGAGACACTTCAAATAAACGGGGTTCTGTGGCCTCCTCTCTGTACCTGAACAGCACAAAGTACTTCCTGGCCCTGTCGCCTACCTCCACTGCCACAGGGGGTGTGCTGAGCCTGTGTTCACAGACCATCAAGCTGTGTCTGGATGGACTGAAACATGCTACTGCGGAACGCCTCCAACCGCAGATCTATGGCAGACTTGGGACCTTTATTCTCAGAGGGAACATCCCCCTCCACGGAGCGCCACGCTGTCAGCTCAGATTGGAACTAATAACAGACCAGCCGATCTCCCTCCGGAGTTCAGTGTTCGCCAGCTGAAGCTCCCACCAAACCGAGGGCGGCCGTGGAATGTGACACTTCTCTCTTTTCTTGCAGTCCTCACCAATCCTTCTTCTCCCCGGTGCCCAAACGAGCGTACATAAACCATAAACTGCATTTTCCAAATGATGGCATTTTTTGACAAGTGTGAATAATCCATGACAAACTGTTTCTAGCAATTACTTTAACCTAAATAGGCTTTCTGAATACTTCAACTTTGTGCCCTTGAACCTTTTGGTGTTCACTTCTTGCCTGCCTCCTTCAGGTTGCAGACCTCCCCTTTCGATCCCCTACCTGGATTTCCCCCTTCCAAATTTATGACTTTCTTTTCTTTATCAGGTTCAAAGAAGAAAATGTAATTACGATCCTTCCCCAGAACATAAATTTCTTCTGAATAGAACTACCTGAATTCAACGCCCAACTGCTTAGCTGTCCGTTCACTTCTCCACTTGTGGAAATTCCAACAGAAGAAAAAAAATAGCCCCTGCGATAAATGTGGATGGCGAGGAAACCTACTTTATAATTATGTCCAAGATCATATTGCATTAGCTCAATATTTTACATATTTTACTTCTCACCTCTGGTCCTACGATAAAAACAAATGGCCCTTGACTTTGAATATGATACCCCAAAAGCACTGAAAAATCCTAAAAACCAAGGAGCTCACTTATGTCCTGTGCAGTGTACCGCCTGTAGTTCTGAAAGAATGAGCATTACCATGAACAAGTCTCAGCTCCAGGAGATGGATAAATAATCATTTTCTGTTTAATACTTCAGTGAGCAGGAACTTATGTTCCTTCCACATATTTGGGCATGAAACTTCATGGAAACAGATTTCAACATTCTTAGTTCTCATGCATTCAAAGATCAACACCATTTCTGATGCTTAATTATCACTTACAAACGTTCCTGGCCTCCATTTCTTTTAACCGTCCATGAAAACACATCAACAATGAGCTAAGTTTTCAAAAATCAAATATCCTTAAAAATATCATCAGTGGAGAGTTGATCTTCACATGGTAGAGAATGCACACATGAATTTTCTGTGCTGCATCAACTTCTCTGTGCTAAGAAACTACATCACTCACCTCTCATGAATATCACTCTCTGACGAAGACCCTGAGACCAAAAGTCTTCAGCATGTGCAAGTGTAAAACAGGACAGTAGAACTAAAAAGCCCTTCTCACCCTGCATGCACAAAAATCTAGTCATGGCTTCACAGCTGCTGTCGTTCAGAGCCTGCTGTCTGCCTCTTCCATCAGTGTGCCCTCCCCATCTCAGGAAGAAGCTCCCTGGGGTTCACGGAGAGCCCACGGGGGTAGTACCTTATAGCCCTGAGGGTCTTTAAAGCTACTCTATAGATCTCCACACCTGTGCCAAAGCCTTTTCATTTATCCCTACAGGCCTCCGACACCTTCAAACCACCACTAACTGCTCCCATATCTCTCCGTTGATACATCAACAAAAGGCAAAGCAGCTCATGCAAACAATTACAGCTTTAATTAAACTCTCTTCTTCACATATCATTTTTCTTTCCAAATCTCTAGAACTTTTCATACAAGCCAAGTCCCACCAAGTGTTATCTCCTGGAGTACTTTTTGTTAACATTTCATGAGTTGCCAGGGGCAATGGGAAACTTAAGAAAAAGGCTTACTGAAAAGTTCTTAGTCAAACCTTGGATTGCGAGTCACCTGCGGGTGTTCCACAAGACGAGCAAACATTTCTAAGTTTTAAATTGACAGATGAGCGATGTCTTGCAATAAGTGTAGTAGGTGACGTCCAATGTCACATGATCACAACTGGACCAATGGTGCTTGAAATTCACTTTGATATAAAGTGCTTTGGATGACAAGCATGTTTCTGGAATGAATTATACTCACAAACCAAGGTTTTACTGTTCAGCCTGACAGTTCACACAGTAGGCAATAACATGGCAACCGTATTCGGTACCTGGCACGTGGGGCCCCGTGGCAGGAAAAAAGGGACAGCCGTACAAACCAAACACAGCCAAGTTGCAATCTTTTGGCTAGTAGCACCTTCAGTCCACAGGAATGCTAGCGAGGAAGTAAGGAAGCAGATACCTCCTGAACACCTTATAGATACCTGCTGCAATCTGTCGTTTCCCTTATAATAACTTGAGCAGTAGAATTTCAGAGTTGCAATAGGTAACTGAATCTCACAAAGTAACTTTCTCACAGTAGCAGGGCTCTAACTTTAAGCGTGCTCTGCAGTGCTTGGAGTTTTACCAGGAGAATAATAGAAATGTAGACTTGGAATAAACCCTAAATGCTATGTAGTCCAGGGTTAGCAAATGACCGCTAGAAACAGGAAGCATGTCCACCTATGTCCACCAGAGGTGCAAATAGGCAGACTCCCCTTTCCTTTATGATCAGAGATGCTTGAGAAGTAGATGCTAACACTGGACTTCCAGAATTGATCACCAGTTGAGCCAAGTCAAGAGAGGTAATACTTAATTTGCCATCTGAGGGCTAATTATAACATTAATCCGTAAGGAGGTTGGGGTTGAGAGCCAAAGAAATAATAAGCATACCCGAGTTTGCTTCCCTGCATAAGAATATCCCATACCACTATAGTGAGGATAGATGTGAAAGGCAAATTCCTGCATATTGTGATTCCAGGGATTATGATTATGTCTCCCCAACCAAAATATATCAAGTATAACATATTACTTGTGCTAGGAGTTATGTTATGATCAACTCCTGAGGCTTAGAAATTACTAAGTTAGGGGCGCCCGAGTGGCTTAGTCGGTTAAGCGTCCGACTTTCGCTCAGGTCATGATCTCGCGGTTCGTGGGTTCGAGCCCCGCGTTGGGCTCTGTGCTAACTGCCAGCTCAGAGCCTGGAGCCTGTTTCAGTCTGTGACTCCCTCTCTCTCTGACCCTCCTGCTCACGCTGTCTCTCTCTCTCTCTCCTAGAAATAAATAAAAAACATTAAAAAAATTAAAAAAAAAAAAAGAAATTACTAAGTTAGTAAAATATATATATTGGGAAAGATAAAGACCTTAGAACTCTTGACTACTTTCAAGTATTAACATCATTCGTTCCTAACCATGCATTTTGAGAAATTGGAACAAAAAAGATAAAGAAACTGCATTTAGAAAGGGAAGAGACAAAGATTTGTTCACCTAACCCCTTTATCTCTGCAGGTCCAACTCCATGCCATTCATCAAACCCCAGTGAAACAGATTCATCCACCCATTTCCAATGAGACAGTCTTTATGTCCCAGCAAGAAAGTGTTCACTACCCGCCATATCCTATAATTATCTAGGAAGAGTCCTCATCTTCTCTTCCAGAGTTGGAGCTCTGGGTCCCTCACTGTCGCCACAGTGCTTTGAACTTGCGATTACAATGTTACTTGGTTCATGTTTGTTGAATGGACAACCTGACACGGTACAAAATGGGAATAGTCAAAGCACGGAAGACAGGAGACTTGCAAAGTCTTAGCACACTACCAGCCAGCTGGCTGCTTTCCAGCTGCTCAAAGGGAAGTTCAAAAGCTAAGGAAAGGGAGCGGTGCTGGAAGCCTGTGTGATTTTCATGAAGCAGGAAGGATGGGCTTGGGATGTATTTGGGAAGCGCGATCTTCGCACACAGACTGTGCTCACTGCATGCGTGTTAAATGCTTCTTTTTTATCCACCAGAGAAAAATGAGCCCATACACTGTTTATGCAATTTCTGACAGTGATTTACAAATTCTATTTTTTCCACCAAATATGAATCATGCTCTACTATATATGGTGCTGTTAAAAATAATGGAAAAGAAAAAAAGAAAAAAGGCATTAATTGTAGCCACCTGGTAATTTCAATGAGTCTTGTAACATTGCACTTGCTACAAAACTAGCATTTTTCGACTCCATGTTTGGAGTAGATGTCCCTCTGTATCAGTGGATAGGCCTTTGATTGAATCATTTATTGCAGAAAAGATCAATGGAAAGGACTCAGGCCGTTCCCAAAGGAAATTAACTGATCTGAATATGGATGTAAAGCTTTCACCCACTCCTTTTATTTTGGATTCTTATGTACTCAGCAGAATGCCATCTTTTGGCTCATAATTGCTTCAATCAGCACTCTTTGCTGCTCCAAGGTCAGGACTGCCTGCTGAGACCTCCCTGCAATTCGATGAGCAGCCATCAGGGCGGTGCACGAAATTAAACGCACACAGACTGCCTTTTGTTTTCCTGTGTCTCCGTATCATAAGCATCCCATCTGAAAAACTCACACACACAGAAAGTCTTTCCGAGGACCAAAAGAAAAGAGTATTTGTTTTTAGTCTAAACTCTAAAGACTCAATAATAAT
Source organism: Proteles cristata cristata (assembly GCA_017311185.1). Taxonomy (NCBI): domain Eukaryota; kingdom Metazoa; phylum Chordata; class Mammalia; order Carnivora; family Hyaenidae; genus Proteles; species Proteles cristata. The sequence goes on from JAESUZ010000823.1 coordinate 1,133,351, forward strand.
AATAATAATAATAATAATAGAAATAATAATAATAATAATAGTGGCATAATAAATATTATCATTATTATGAACCAATTAACTCAGTGATGTTCTAATCAATTTCTCAGGCAAATCCACTGACTGACCAAAGTTTTCTGATTTATAGGACATTTCAAACTAGTCTTTTAAATTTTAGCATGCTAAACGATATGCCAGTATGTGTTTACTTAATAGTATACCTGGCTTATTGGTTTTATTTAGCTTTTGCATTCTTCAAATTGACATGAGTTCACTTCAAAAAGTGCAAAGCTTAATTAGTAGAATCAGACCTAGGGAATTAAATTTTTTTTCTCATAATACCTAGGACTTTCCATGCATATTTATGATATAAATTCTATTAGATACTGGAAATTCTTGCAACTAGATAGATAACGATTCTCTCACAAACAGCACTGTTTAGTGTATTGAAATTGTTACTAGCAATCATTCCTTCAGAGAAGGAAAGCATAACCAATTATTACACAGATATTTTTGGTTATGTAGTTTGGGAATCATACTTGTCATTATTATATTTGATAAAGACTAAACAAAAGTCTTGAGAATTAATAAATGAACACTGATGAATATCCTTTTGTCCTTGATGCACACATTACGTAGCCAAGGTATACACATCCAGATATACACACAAGACACATTATATTTCTTGTGTTTTATAGTCCTTTTGGTTTTACAAAGAATTTGAGCCAAACAATAAAACACATGTGCAATCTGCAAAAAAAGTTTGAATGATGGATAATTTGAACTAAAATTCCCATCAACTATATATTTTGTCCATTGATCAATCTTGGCTGCCAGTTGTGTCCTAGATTTTGAATAACCAATCAATATTTATTGGGCTTCTTGTATATACCAAGCACTATTTTAGGAGCTTTGGATTCTAAGTTGAAAAGGCACGGTCCCTGCTTTATGAGCAAGCTTGAGAGAGAGGTAAGTAGATCGAATTAAAGTTTTCAAAGTCCTAGGATAAATTACATGTCCCATGCTTAAGGAGCTCAGAGGAGAAATACGCACACATGTACCAAAAGGTCTGCTCAGAACTTGAATTGTAATTGCACCCCGAAGGAGAATTTAGGCATAGAAAACTGACATTTACATCATATATTTAAAGAATGTTTGTAGCTGAGTTTTTCCTACTACATAATGAGAATTTCATCAATCATCTTTGTTAACCAAAGTACCTTGGTTACAGCTAGCAAATGAACTTGGCCTTAATTTGCATACATGTACAATTTGATAAAGAATCTGCTAGAATTTTTCTCAGTGAGAAAGAAAATTCCTCCTCATTTCTGCTTTTCCAGAAGGAACTTTGCCAATCCCTTGAGCCCCCTCCAATGTCAAAGGGTTGCAGTCCTTGAAACTTACACATGAGCACTGGGTATCTTCCTCATGTTTCCTGTTCTACATACCATCGTGTATAAAAACTAGCACATATGCTGAAGCTCTAGCTCATTTTCAGAGTCTTTTCTTTGATCCTGCAAGAAATAGAGCCCTTAGACTCACATGTGGGAATATGCAAAACAAGACCTTTCTCTAAGTTTTCATTTCTTTGTGCTTTCCTTCCTGTCTTACTGTTTACATCAACGAAGTAATGTGTGGGTCCAGATATGGGCCATCTTGTCTGGGGGTAGATGCAGTTGGGTTCGTAATCCATCTCTAAATCAACCAGTGACCTTCTGCCAGACTTCTCTTTGAAGTTTTCACAAGATCTGCTCTCTGGTTTGGTTTACAGAGCCTGTGACCAGCCCCTTGATGCCAATTCCCAAACGAGGGCTTGCATTCTTTTTCCAGCTTCTGGCTCTTACAAGACTCTGTTGTAAATCCATGGTGTTTTACTCCTTTGGTTGACCACACTTCCTACTCTTAGAAATTATAATAGCTCAATATGAAAAAATAATGGATGTTTGACCCTAGCACTTTAAATTCTTCCTTCCCTGAACCTAGTCTCATTTTGGAATAATTACATTCTCTTTTAAACCCCAATTCCCAAGTCAAGGGTGTCTTATCTTTTCATTTAGTTAGAGGGTAAGTGAGCGAATGAATGTGTTTGTAAGATTATATCTGATATATATACAAACACATGTCAGCTCTGTCTGTAAATACATTTAAAATAGATTGACATATACCAGAATAATACTAAAATTTACTAGAAACCAGATTCTAAAAGAAACTATTTGTTGAGAGATAAAGTTATACAGTGATTTTTTTCAAGATCTATATTAATTATATTTTTAATGAGTTGTCAAAAGAAAAAGCATTTGTTTAAAAAAGCATTTTTGCCCTGATTACTGGCTAATTTAGCCAACATAAATTATCCAGCTCCATGCTTGGAGAGAGAGTCTTAATTTGACCAGAGATGTTATAGTTTTCAGTTTATTTCTGACTGCTACTCTTTCCTGTGTGTCTCTTTCTGTATGCAAATCAAAGGATCCTAACGACATAAAATTAATTAATGCTCAAACTAATAATGGAAGTGGGCATGAACCATTCCTTTAGCACTCTCAGAATCTCAAAGAGGATTCTAAGGAACTAATTGGCATAAGCAATTTCTGACAGCAGATCTGGAATGCTTAATTCTAAAGAATAACTCTAACATCACATTTTAAACAGCAGGACATTTTTTTAAGTCACTTATACACATAAACTTTCCATTTTAGGACAATTTTGGATTTACAGAAAAATGGTGCCGAGAGTACAGAGATTTCCTGTTACCTCATACACAATTCCCCCCATTATTAATGGTATCTTCAATTAGCATGGTAAATTTGTCATGGTTAAAAGACCAATATTGAGACATTTTGTAACTGGTGCCCATATTTTATCCAAGTTTTCTCTTATACCTAATGTTTTTTTCTCTGTTCCCGGACCCCACCTGGGTTACCATGTTATGTTTAGCACTGGCCATGATAGTTCTCAGAATTTTCTTGTTTTTCACAACCTTGACAGTTTTGAGGGGTACTGGTCTGTGTAGAATGCCCCCTTTGGGATTTCTTTTAACAGTTTTGCTGACGGACAGATTACACACAGATAGGTACAACCATCATCACAATCAATTTTAAATTATTTTCATCAGCGCCAGCAGAAACCCACACCCCTTAGCTTTCCACCCTCTACCACTTCACTGTGAACACCCATCACCCCAACCTTCCACGTGTTAAGCAACCTCTAATCTACATTCTCTCTCTACAGATTTCCCTGTGTTGATCATTTTATGAAAATGGAGGCATGTACTATCTAATCTTACTTTGGGACCAGCTATTTTGGTTACCATATTATTTTCAAACATCAATCCATCCCATAACATGTATCTGTACTTGATTTCTTTTTTCTTTTGTAAAAACAGTGAAAGGCACTCAGCATCCTGGGCCTCAGAGAGCTGTGAGTCTCTGGTGTAATTCCTTCACCCACACTCCTATGTCCACACCCGCCGTGGCACAGGGAGGCCTTGGAGTATGACCAGGCTAGGCCAGCCGGCTAGCAGGGGAGCAGGCTTCTCCAATCAAGCTTCAAAGAAATTTATTCCTTCCTCTGGCTGAAAAATATTTTCTTCCATGGCTATACCATACTGGTTTATCCATGCATCCATCAATGGGCTATTGTGTTGTTTCTATTCTTTGGCTATTGTGAATAATGGCTCTTTAACATCCATTCTACAAGTTCATATATAGGCATTTGTTTTCACTTCTCTTCACTACATACATGGAAGTGGCATTTCTGCATCAATGATAATGACATGTTTAATCATCTCAAGATCTGAAGATTTACATTCCCACTAGAGTTTTTATGAGGATTCCAGCTTCTCCACGTCATTGCCAACACTTACTATGATCTTATTGTTTTGTTTTGTTTTTTCTAATTCTAACCATTACAGGGGATGGGCGGCAGTATTTTATCGTGGTTTTGACATGCGGTCCTGTGATGACTAACAATGTCAAGCGTTTTTTCATGCTTATTGGCCATTTTGTATATCTTCCTCAGAGAAGTGTTCACTAGTAGACTTTCCTTATGTTAAAATCAGATTGTTTATCACTTTTATTATTGAGAGGTCAGAGTGCTTTCTAAATTCCAAATACAAGTCCCTCACCAGCTATACAACTTGCCAATATTTCCTCCCACACCGTGGGTTGTCTTTGTACTTTCTTGATGGTGCACTTTGAGGCATAAACGTTTTTAGTATTGATGAAGTCTATTTATTTTTGGTTGCTTGTGCTTTTGGTATAAATGCCTTTCCTTTTTTTCATGGATTGTCCCAGGCAGCTTACTCTTCCTTCGGTCAAATAGCCATCACGGGCATTGCTCACCTTCCTATATTTTCCAATTCCTGTGACCCAATCACTTCCCTCATTCTCTCCCAAGAAGGCTCCCCATCAATTAACTTCTCTCACTGCATGAGAATTCTGCCATGCCTCTTCTTGATTCCCATGTCTCAACCTCCTCTTTCTCTTTTGTGAATCTTCCAGGAGAAAAACGCCTTCACTTATGGACCCATTCACCAGTCTCTCCCTCTGTCTAAGGATGAGTGACATTGCACCTAGAAGAAGTATATGAGTCACAGCTCCACTGCCTCAATTTCCATTCAACTCTAAAGCCACTGTTGTGCCCATGATTGTACCAAGACTACTCTTACTGTTACAACCAGTGGCCCTAACAACCCTCTAAGCAGAAAGAGTTAGGGGGTTCCCCAGAAAAAGAAGGATGGGGCATATCTTTTGAGACACAAGAGAAGGCACTTTAGACCCCTAGCTATTTTCACATAATCTATGCCCAAGTTGCCCAAATACACCTCTTTTGGAACATCCTAGGCTGTGTCAGAATTACAAAGAAATTACATAAACCTCAGTAGTTAGGGTTTTTACGGCAATAAAGGGGATACAAAAACTAATAACTGTCTCTACCAGACCAGAAACTAGCTTAGACATACCAGAGATAATGAATCAGTAGTAAAGCTCCCAGTGCTATTTCAAAAGTAAGAAAGACCCTGCTCTGACCTGAGATAAGGAGCCCCATACCCCTTCCGTTATATACTGGCTCTCCAGCTTGCCCATAGTCCCTCCTCTTGCATAACAGTTACCTCTGCTTCATGATAAGGTTGAACACTCCAGCCTTGGAAGATCATAATCTTCATTTGCATAACATGGGCTGCATGGAGATATAGTCTAAGTAAGCTTTTGCAACCTTGTGGACAAGGCTCCCTTTTCTGAGTATCCACCCAAATGACTTCACTGTAGCCAGGGAGTCATGACTTTGTTGCAAATAAAGACTGTGTGTGGCAACCCCACATAGTGTATAGTCTCTACCTATAACTCACCAAGCAGCAAACTCTGGGTAGTTTGGTCACAACTCCTCTTCTGCCCTTTGACTCTCTGGCTACTCCTTGTCTATCAGTTTCTTAAACACTCGTTCCTCTGCATCCCTACCTTTTTTTTTTTTTTTAATAAGCATGCCATCCTTGATCCTCTCCACTCCTCAACACAGCAAGTAAGAACACCTGAAGCCAGGTGGGAGAACAGCTTTCTCAGGAGTCCAAACCCTGAGCACTGCATCTTCATATGGTACTTCTGATGACCACACTTAGGCATTAATACCTTATCCATCTAACAGAAATCACCTGACTCAAAACTCCTCCTTCTGCTCCTCTCCTGAAGTGAAACTCCCAGTGAATGGCGCCAGCAATGATCTGTATGGCTAAGCAAGAATAGTGTTAAGACTAAAATGACTTTGAAATTCCTCCTTGTAAAAAGGTACAATTAAGTGTTTTCTGCTTCTCATATTTACAGAGAGGGCAACCATCACCGTATCCAGATTCATAACATTTTTATCATCCCCAAAAAACACCTTGCCCCCATTTGCTCCCTCTCAGTCCCCAGCCTCCCCCTACCCTTCTCCCACTCTAGGTGATCAGTGATCAATTTTTCTCTCCTATAGATTTACTCTTGCCCCGGACATCTTTTTTTTTTTTTTTTTTTTAATTTTATTGTCAAATTAGTTTCCACTGCTCATCCCCACAAGTAACCAGTGTGTCAGCATTCAAGAGTCTCTCATAGGTCCTCTACAATCCTCCTATACGTGCTACTTTCTCTGCCTGACTTATTTCGCTCAGCATAACACCCTCAAGGTCCATCCATCTACACATGGCCAGATTTCATTGTTTCTCACTGTAGTATTCCATGGTATAGATAAACCACATCTTCTTGATCATTCATCTGTTGATGGACACTTAGGCTCTTTCCAAGCTATTGTGGAGAGTGCTGCTATGAACATTGGGGTACATGTGCTCCTATGCATTAACATTTCTGTATCCCTTGGGTAAATTCCTAGCAGTGCTATTGCTGGGTCATAGGCTCTTGCCCCGGACATCTAATTCGTCACTGCCTCCTAACCAGTGTGCCTCCTCCATAGGTCTTACATCTACCTACTTCTTTAGCTCAGATTTTCCTCTGTTATTACTTGTGTTATTGCAATTTTCTCCCAACTGGTCACACTATACATTTATTTTTATATCAATCTATTATCAGTCTGTCACTGCCAAAATAATTATTTTAATACGAAATATATGTATGTCACTCACTCAAAATATTTGAAATGCTCATCGCTGCCCTCAGGATAAACACACATATTCTAGAATCTGGAATGTCCTTCACAGTCAGATCCCTGCAGAGCTCCCCAAGCTCACTACTTCCCACATCACTTATAATATCAAATTGCAACCAACTTTCATCCTTTGCAATATCTTCAACCTTGCATGATATCATTTTTCTGAAAACCCTTTACACTCCCACTTGTCTTGCTGAAGAAAACTTCTCCAGAGCTTATGCAGTGATAAGCTAAGGCTTATCCCTCAAGCAATAGCTCTAGCATTAACCTGAACTTGAATCACCATTATCCTGTGTTCCCGAAAATTAATGTCCCTGTAACCATTACGACATGCACTCTGGGTATTTATTCATCTATTTATTTATCTTTTGCTCTGAAAGCTCCTTCATGTCACAAGCTTATCTTATTTGCAGGGACTAGAAAGAGTCCTTGCACTTAGCATCCATTGAATAAATATTCGTTGAACAAATGTATGAATGGAAGTCAATAATAGACTCTAACATTCACCCCAAGACTTTCTCTAAACTGTTTTACTACTTTTTTTAGGTTCTCTTTCATTGTGACTCTATATCAAAAAAGACACAGCATCAAATGTAGGGTATGTGTATAACTCTAAATTTACATCCATCTCAAAGCTAAATGTAAGGCCTGACATTTCAGGCTTTGTGGTCCCAATATGCTTTCTCCTTCCAGTAGCTTGATTCTATTATACACTGCAAATATTCATGTGAATGAAAGAATGAGAGTTCGAGAAGTTGCACACAGAGAATCAGATAATCCTTTAGATATGCTTTCACCATAAGTACAGGATTTGGTGTCTGGAGAGGAGAATGGGGGAAATGACATCAGTAGATGTTACAAAGGAAAATGGAAACACTATTTTGCATTGTCAAGTGATGTTTTATGAAGAGAGGAAATGGGGAATTAAAATTTGCCCAAATGATATATTCACTCAAATTTTACAACATTCTCAATCACACTCATCCTTCTATTTCTATTTTTTTAGGTTTAATGAATTGAGGAATTAGCATCAACACACAAACTTCTCCAAACTCATAAAGACGAATACCTATTTTGCATATGTTTTCTCAATCTAACTTTTTTAAAAAAAGACACAATTCTGAGGAATTGCTTAGCTCATTTTAAATGTGATATAAGCAAAAGAAGATTGGAAGATCTAAATTTTGAATAAAATATCTAAAATAAATATCCAAAAGATTTTCTCCCAAATGTATTAAGGTATTATTTAATGGATCCACAATATGTTTCAGAGTTTTCAACTGGGGAAGAAATGGGGGAGGGGAGGAGAGGGAGAGAGAGAGGAGGAGAGAGAGGGAGAGAAACAACTTTCAGGGTGGGAAGATAAAAATTAAATATGCAAATAGAATATATAACACCATGTATTAAATAGTGTTATGAGCAGAAAAATTAAGGAGGACAATGGAGATACTGAAGAGACAAGATTGTCTTTTAATGCAGGAAGAACCTGGCTAAGGTAGCTGCTGATCACACCTGAAATGAGGGCGGAGCCAGGAGGGATCCTGAAGAGGCAGCAGGATGTACACAGGTGGTGAGGGAGGCATGGCCAAATGAGCTCCAGGAGCACGAGGGGCCCTGGGTGATGAACACAGTAAGTGAAGTAGACAAGGACAGGTCACAGAGGCACTCACCCTAGATTACTAGCACACTGATGACCATTGTCAGGAATGTGAGTGTTATACTGAATGAGATGGACAATTATTGGAGGGCTTTTAAGGAGGAAGAACTTGATCTGACTAGTTCTAGTTTTTCCAGAGAATCACAGCAGCTATTAAATCAACAATAAACTGTATTTCAGGTAAAGGAGTTGTCTTGGTTTCTTGAGGCTGTCATAACAAAATACCACAGACTAGGTAGTTTACAAACAAAAGGTATTCTCTCTCACAGGTCTGGAAGTTGGGAGTTCAAAATCAATCATAGATTTGGTGTCTGGGAAGGACTCACTTCTTGGTTGACGAACAGCTGACCACTTGCTGTGTTCATGCATGGGAGAAGTGGCACGGGAGCACGTGGGGGTCTCTTTTACAAGGAGACTAGCCCCTCATGACTCAATCACCTCCCAAAGACCTTACCTTCTAACACTGTTACATTAGGATCTCAACGTGGCTTGGACCAAAATTGTACAGAAGCCCCTAGATTATGGATATATTTTTACTTGAGAACCAATAAGATGAGATAAAGTTTAAAGGTGCAGTTTTGGAGAAAAGTAGAAATCATGAGTGACTCAATGTTTCCTGAATTAAGACAAAGAATTGCCATTCACTGACATGAGGGACACCATGGGAGAAAGCGATCAAGGAAGATGTCTGGAAAGAAATATCAACATGTCAGGTGACAACATGGAAAAGGTGATTGAAGCCATTTGATCAGGCTGTGTAGAGGGACAGGGGAAAGCTCAAAAGGGGAAAATACCCCATGCCTGATCCCAAGGACTTAAGATGCTCAGGAGTCAGGAAGATGGAAAGGATGAGGGAGTACAGGAAAGGGAGACCAAGGTGACAGGGTGGTTGAGGAAAACCTACAGAGACGATGGCTTCAAAGTCAAGTCAGAACATGGAAGGAGGTAACTATCCTATATTTCTCAGAGATGGAGTGCAAGGGTTTGGAAAGGCAACCTTTGGGTTTGTCAATGTACAAGTCACTGGTGGACTCTGGTGACCATCATTCAGTCAAAGGCTCAGCTGGTTAAGGCCATGAAACCTGGAATCATAAATTATCAGGTTTATGTAGGTAATTAGCTGTAAGCATTGAGAGAGCCCACATTTTCCCTTCACCTCAGGTTTTTAGTCTCCAAAATGAGGAGAAAATGATTAATCATTTCTTTGAGAAAAACCTGAGAAAAATATAAAACATAAAAACATGATATTAGACAAGTTATCTGTAAATAGTAGCTATTATCAGAAAACCACTAGAGCCCCTGCCCAACAGTAATATAAGTACAAGCTTTAAATAATCAGAGTTTTAATTCTCCTTCCCCATGAGAATCAACAGACTAGAACACACACCCAAAGTCCAAAGCATTAGTCCTTAAATCACACAAATGGTCTACTAACATTCAGTTCACTGCTGAGGATTCTAGTAAAATGGGAAACTCGCTTCTATTTTTACCTCTTACTCTCACTCTTGCAAATTTTGGCAGCAAATTTTCAGAGCCATTTCATGTACTCACAGAAACAATACTCTGCTTTATGTCTCAATCTAGAGGTCTTGACTAAATATCCAGAATGGATATAAATGCATGCATTTCTCAAATCAAATTTATTAATATAAATGCCTTACTGATTTTTAGTAAAAATTAGCGTTGAATTTATGAAGTATGAACAACACAATTTAAGTACCTCCTAAGTGTGTTATTTCCTGTATTTCCTTTCTTTGGAGTAATTTTGAATATGATTTGCAAATCCCTTAGAACTAAAAAAAGAAAGGAATCTAAAAAGAAATCTTTCTTGATTTAAAATTGACTTTCCCAAATCATGCAAACTAAAATAAAAACAAAGGACAAGTGAAATGTTACTTTTCTTCATAAATGGATCCTAAAATAAATGTCAAATCATGATTAAAACATGATTCGTATTTGATCCAGTACATACTATATTTGGCAATACTAGTATGCTTTATTTTGATACTGCTTTTATTTCTTCAGCAGCTAATCTTTTCTGTTTCCATGTTATCCACGGAATGATGTAATTATAGAGTTTAATCTACACAATTATAAATTACAACTTTATTTACTTATTTTGAGAGGGTGAGAGAGAGTACAAGCAGGGGAGGGCCAGACAGAGAACCCCAAGCAGGCTTCATGCTGTCAGCACAAAGCCCATGGCGGGGCTCAATCTCACCAACCGTGAGATCATGACTGAGCCACCCAGGTGCTCTCGGTTATTTTTTTAAACAGTCACTTGTTTGGATTTTCCTCAAACATCTCAAATGATTGCAATGTCCACATAAAACAGGCCAACTTCCAAGTTGTTATTAAAATATCCAAAATAACATATTGACTGTTTTTGAGGGATAAACATATAACACACATACACACAGTTTGGAGTGTTTATGTCAAATATCTGCCCTATTTAGGATGTAAATGAAAACACGTAGTTAAGTAATAATGTACTGATCTTTCAAATGTTTTAAAAAGTATTTCTTCCTTCCTATGTTATCCATAAACTTTCCTGGAATTGTCTAGTTTAATGGAGAAAAAACATTTCTCAGAAAACCTAAGAAAGTTTAATTTATAACTGGTTTGTGCATACGTGATTTTTTATGGGCAGAGATATCATCATGAATATGTTTTGCCGGAGCTAATAATAATCTGTATTTTATATAATCATTAGTCATTCACTTTATTATTTTTTTAAATTTTACTCAATGGACACCCACAAGCAGATATTAAGGGCTATAATAACTTGATAACTGACACTGTGAAGTTTCAGTTCACATAATATTAAAAAGAGTTAGCCGACTATCCTTGAAATAGCAGATTCAACCCCTCTACACACATACATACACCCACATACATACACACATTTGAGTGTACACACAAATGTAAACACGCACGACATTTTCACATTGGATATAACTGTCATAGAACGATGTTCTGCAAAGCTTATTTAAGTATTGCCCAACAATTATATAAATTTATAAATATACGTGTACTATAACATTATCTACATAATTTTAACGTAGACTATTTTATATTATGTTTTAGTTGTTTTCAGTGTTTATTTATTTTGAAAGACAGAGAGACAGAGCATGAATGTGGGTGGGCAGGGAGAGAGGGAGACACAGAATCCGAAGCAGGATCCAGGCTCTGAGCTGCCAGCACAGAACCCTATGAGGGGCTCAAATCCACAAACCGTGAGATCATTACCTGAGCTGAAGTCACACGTTTAACCGACTGAGCCACCCGAGCGCCCCAAATGTAGGCTGTTTTAAACTAGACTTTTATTGTTTGTTTATTTATTATTTTGAGAGAGGGAGAAAGAGGGTAGGGGAGGGACGGAGGAAGAGGGAGACAGAATCCCAAGAAGACTCCATGCTCAGCATAGAACCTGATGTGGGGCTCGAACTCACGAACCATGTGATCATGACCTGAGAAATCAAGAGTCGGGTCGGAAACTTAACTGACTGAGCCAGCCAGTAACCCCTAAAAAGAGGCTATTTTAAAATAAAAATTTGCTTAATCCTTGTTTTATTTCAGTAACAGGAACTTAAATGTTTCTCACATATAAAAATGAACCCATTGTTTGGAAAATTAAAATACATTTACACAAATGTCCCAGTTTACTGTTCTCAAGAAAATAATATGTAGTGTCTGTGAATAAAGAGAAAATGTCATTAAGAATTTTGGAAAGTACACCGATAGAATTAGCAACCTACACTGAAATCAGTTCCTTCATTTCCTCTATGCCCATAATGTCTGAAGTACACGGATGACTTTGAGTAATAAATACAGAACCTCAATCTTGTCCCCCACACTCAAAAATCACATAATGATGTAGTAGCAAACCATTCAGAAAAGAATGTCACTTATCATGCAACCTCAGGAAACAACAATGGATATAGTGATCGATATCTCTGCAGTTCCCAACTTTATATACATCGACATACAATTAATGAACTTTATTGTTCCCTTCTTTTTGCAACAGAAGGTAGGGGTCTTCCATTCCACCCTGGATGCCCTGATGCAAAGTTTGTGCCAATCCCTCCACGTGAAAGAGAAGAGCTCTACCCTAACCAAAATGAGACCCTTAATCTATTTATCATCCAGGTCTTCAAAGGGCTCAGTTGAATAATTATTCTTCATTTTTATGTGTTCCAGTACATATTTTCCCATTTAATTTTAATGAAATTCAATGATGAGCTTGAAAGAAAAATCATTAGGAAGAGCTTTAATCTTCCTGTGTAGATAATTTAAAAATTCTTTCAAAAAATTGTTTCTGTCAGTTTATATTTACACAAGAAATCCTCAAGATGTGACCCAACTGCAACAGCTAAATGGAAAAGACCCGCATTATGTCATATTAAGTCCCTCGGGGTTTGACACCTTAATGGTTGCTGCCTATACAAGCCATCAATAACAACGCAAGCCTGCCACTAATTCAAAGTGACGAATTATGTCACACCAAGCTGCAAAGTTTATGACACAGGTTTAAGAGGTAGATGCCAACCATTTCACTTCAAGTGGAAAGCGTTCCACACAAATGCTTTTCTTGAAATTCCCATTAAATCTCTTTGCTTTCTTAGTGCATCTTCCTACTGCAAATATTGTATATATCTGGTAAGATACCAAATTCTCCCAGGATCTGTTCCCAAACTGAGAGAAACCAAACCTAATAGACTGCTGTCTTTGAAGATTCCCTTCTGTGGGTATCACTCTCCTGATTGTTTCTCTAACACAATGCTGATAAAAGAGTTGGATTCCTTTTTCTTTCCTTTTTGTAAAAACAGACATCTATTTTTCACATCTATTTCTGACTAAACATTCTTAATCCCTAAATACTATTCATTGTTTTTACAGTTAAGTCAAAAGAGGCCCAAAGAAGCTAAATTATTCATCCAATGACACAAAACTTACGTGGAGCTGAGTCAGAATTTAAAATGAAGGTCCCTCTCACACTAGCTCCATGCTTTTTCCCTTACCAGTTTGACAAAGAAATACTTATAAATAAGATAAAAGCTTCAATGTGAAACATGACTTCCAAAGCCAACCTTCAAACAAATTTCTGTTTCATTATTATAAACATAAGGTCATGGATGAAAAGCAGAAGCTGTGTGCTCCAACAAGACAGAATTCTGACTCGTTTGTGATGTCATTATTATAACCATCTCATCAGCAGAGAATCTGTACATTCTGTGACCTTCATGTCCCTTAATATGGAATGTGCTGAACAGAATGTGGATTTCAGGTGTTGGGCTTATTAAGAATAATCATTTCTCCAAAAACGTCCCTTGCTAACTTTTTTCCCCACAGTAAACCACCCAGCAAGCAATGTTTTGCTTGGGATTTAACAAATGAAATGAGCCCCATAATGACAAGTGCATATGTATCTTTCACTTTTGTAGTTTATTTAAGCCTCGTGATAGGTGAAAATGTTTAGGGCATATTTCGAACATTTGGGCTCATCAATTACTGTATGTATGGATGAACACTCCCTAGTCATCCATTTACTTCTGGAAAATAATTGCCCCCTGTTTGTGTCTTGTCATCAACAGCATTTGATTAGTATTTTCCTTCTTTACAAAGCTGACCAGCACTTGATTATATGAAAGGTATTACTAATGAAGGACCTAAATATGTCCTATGTAAATGAAGACATCCCAATGAAGTACTGTTATTTATAGGTAGCAATTACCTAGGGCCAACACACTTTCGATCCAAGCCAAATTCTGATTTCAAATTTCTTTACTTTTGCATAAGCAAATGGCAAGCGCTAGTCCCACAGCAGTCATAATTTGGCTTTTTTCATAGATGCTGTATTTTATACCACCTTGCACTTAACTTTATTAATTTGATATGCATGCTTGGATACAGAAGGATGGGTTCAGGGAAGTTACATGTTAGAACGCTTGATTTATGTGTCAGGGAATTAACAAAAATAATGCCATCCTAATGATCAATGCACTTTATTTGTGAGTTGCTTAAAAGAGAAGTGCATTATTGATCACTATCAAAAATGCATAGATTTCAATGCACGTGGCAAGATTCAACTCAACAGCCTCAATATTTCACGTCATTATAATATTGCACATCAACTATGTTGTCTCAGACATCTAATGGGAGATTCTAGCTAAGAACTTTGCATATGTATGGTTATCCAAAAGTGTTAGATATTTTTTAGCAATTCTGTATGTCCTTTAAATTCAATTACAAAAGCTGCTAAATGTGTAAACACTTTTGACAAATCACAGATTTGCCATGGCCTCCACTGTGTGTCTAAAAAAGACAGCAGTGAGCAGGATGCTCCAACAAAGAATTACTGAGGGGACACCTGGGTGGCTCATTCAGTTAAGCATTTGATTCTTGATCTTGGCTTAGGTCATGATCTCAAGGTTTGTAAGACTGAGTCCTACGTCGGATTATGTGTGGACACCATGGAGCCTGCTTGGGATTCTCTTTCTGCTTCTCTCTCCCTCTCTCTCTCTCAAAATAAATAAATGAACTTTAAAAGAGAAAGAGAGAGAACTACCATAGTTTACCATCGACAAATGGGACAACAACGGGTTGATGTGAAAATTAAATTAAATTAGCATATGATAATTATTGAGAAAAATATTTGGTCCTACTTTGTATTTTAGTTTCGTTATTTGTATCAATTTAATGTTAGTGCTAGTATTAACAGATCTTTGACTAATATTAAAAAGTCTGCTTATTTCATTAACCTAAATTGAATGATAAGTGTCCAGTGATCCACTGATTTTCAAGATTAATTGATAATTCATGTCTAGGAATAAAAATACAATTAATAGGATAGAGTGTTGGTTGAAAGTATTAGATGTGGTATCAGCTGGATTTATATTTGAAACCAGTGATCATCATATATTAGCTTTATGAAATTTGTAAAGTGTACAAAGCCTTCAATTTGCATATCAGTTAGCTTCCCTGAAAAATAGGGATTGGTAACATTACCAATCCTGGACAATTTTGTAGAGGGTTAAATGAGATAGTATTTGCAAATTTTGACAAAGAGCAATCACTCATATTTGTGCAGGCATAGATATATCTGTATACCTGTATACATGTATTTATATAAATACAGATGATCAATCACAGATATTGATTTAATTTTATATTTTATTATGTTACCATATATCATTTATAAACATTAAAACCTGCTTCTGTTTAAATTTTAAAAAGAAACAATAACTATGTGTCCCTTTTATTTAAAATAAATGCGTAAATGTTACCAAATTTGTGACTCAATAAATATATCTAATAAAACTAAATGATAATAATTTTATAAATTTACAAAAGTTTTAGAACCACATTTTCTCACAGAAGTGTGTATATGGAATGTGTGTGTGTGTGTGTGTGTGTGTGTGTGTGTGTGTGTGTGTGTGTAGATATTAACTCCATTGTATTGCTGAAGTTTGATGGGAGCAAAGAAGAATCAAATGCTCTAGAGCTGTAAGTAGCTTTCTCTTATCTCAGTGTCCTGTTTTAACTACTTTATTTCATATCAGTGGGTAACTACCTTTCAGTTACCGAATCATAAGTATATTTGATAATCACTAAATTGTATACATATTTTACTGTTTTCTATTTATTTTTGAGAGAGAGGGTGAGCACAGGTACAACTGGGGAGGGGCAGAGAGGGAGGGAGACAGAGGATCCAAGGTAGGCTCTGCACTGAAAGAAGGGAGCCTGATTCAGGACTTGAACTCATGAACTATGAGGTCATGATCCGAGCCGAAGTTGGATGCTTAACTGACTGAAACAGACACCCCCAGAATGACTAAATTTTAAATGAAAGCATATATCTGTGACCAGATTATATAAGTGGAAGCATAATAAGCCCAGAATACCAGGTCAGAGTGTATTTAGTAAACTTATCTGATTTCATGACCTTTATGAAAAGTTCCAATTTGGTGTTAAATATTGTAGTTTTTTTAGTCCATGATCACTGACAGACAAAACAACAACATAACATTGAGAATTCCACCTTCTTCTTATTTTTCTGCTTATATGGATATTTAAGAAAATTAAGAAAACATTTTATCTTTGATTTTTACTATTAAAATTTCTTCCACATTCTGTGAATAGTGCAAAAAATTCTCTACATATGCAACTGTTTATTTTTTGCCTATCATATATTATAACCAGTCTAATTTGTCAAAGTTCTGTCTTTTTCAATGAAATTAGTTAATATTCTAGTTCTTTCTTAAGTTCATTTTTCAGAGAGAGAGAGAGACACGAGAGACAGTGTGTGGGGGAGGGCAGAGAGAGACAGAGGGAGACACAGAATCCAAAGCAAGCTCCCTACCACGGGGCTCCAACTTATGAACAGCGAGAAATCATGACCTGAGCGGAAGTCAGCTTAACTAATTGAGCCACCTAGGCGCCCTTGGATTTTGGAATTCTAAAAGACAAAGCTGGTTTAGTATTTGACTATAATCTCGGTCATCCAGTTAGCACACTATTGAAAAACTGGAAAAAATACATAGCATGACTCAACTTCTAACGGCATCTACAAAGGGTCTCCTTTGTATCAGATGTACAGTCTTTAAGATTTTTGTAAATAAAAATAATATTTGCTGTTTCAGGATCTGTATTTGTTCATGTATTATTAGCTATTCAAATTATCCATGCTTGCTGCAAAAACATTTGAACACTGAAGAATTTTAATTTTTTTGAATATTTTAATTTTTATTCTGAAATGTAACACCCTCAAAAATGCACAAACTATAGATGAGCAGATCACTGCATTATTACAATACAAGCATAGGTGTGAAATTACCCCACAAAGATATCAGTGCCACTCAAGACACAATATTTCCCTCCTCTGTGAAGGTAAACATTGTCCTGACTTTTATGGTAATTACTTTCCTTCATTTCTTTATGGTTTTAACAAGAACATCCCTAAATGCTACCAGTATCTTCAACTATACACAAGTAGAATTAGACAATATGTACCTCTTCATACCCAGCTTCTTTTTTTTTAATGTTTACTTACTTATTCTTTTCTTTCATAGTTTATTGTCAAGTTGGTTTCCATATAACACCCACTGCTCATCCCCACAAGTGCCCTCCTCCATGCCCATCACTCCCCTTTCCCTTCCCTCAACTCCATCAGCCCTCAGTTTGTTCTCAGTATTCAAGAGTCTCTCATGGTTTGCGTTCCTCCCTCTCCCCAGCCATTTTCTCCCCTTCTCCTCCCCCACGGTCCCCTGTTAAGTTTTTCCTGATCCACTTATAAGTGAAAACATATGGTATCTGTCTTTCTCTGTCTGACTTATTTCGCTCAGCGTAACACCCTCGAGTCCATCCACATTGCTACAAAAGGGCCAGATTTCATTGTTTCTCATTGCCATATAGTATTCCATCGTATAGATAAACCACATCTTCTTGATCCATTCGTCCGTTGATGGACACTTAGGCTCTTTCCATGCTTTGGCTATTGTTGAAAGTGCTGCTATGAACATTGGGGTACATGTGTCCCTATGCATCAGCACTCCTTGGGTTGATTCCTACCAATACTACAGAATTTTAAAAGTAAATAGTGAAAACTACCTAGCTCCTTCTTATCCCCACAACCCAAGATTGACAACTTCCTCACCCCAAAACCCAAGAGCAAATATCCCTCGAGAATCTTTATTGTATATGCAAAAAATAGAAGATAAAGACAAATGTACCACTTTACAAAATAAGGGGTGCCTGGGTGACTCAGTCGGTTAAGCGTCTGACTTCAGCTCAAGTCATGACCTCACAGTTGGTGGGTTCGAGCCCCGCGTCAGGCTCTGTGCTGACTGCCAGCTCAGAGCCTGGAGCCTGTTTCAGATTCTGTGTCTCCCTCACTCTCTGACCCTCCCCTGCTCATGCTGTCTCTCTCAGAAATTAAAAAAAAATAATAATTAAATTAAGAAATGTTTTTTAAAAAACAAGGCAAGGACCACATTTCTATGCATTGTTATTTCTTTGATTTAGCAACACAGCTGAGAAACCATTCAACAGACATACACCACAATTGTCTCAAAGGATGCACATTATTCAGTCATTTGGATGCACCAATGTGTAGCTAGCCAGTTTTAATACTGATGGACAATTAGGATATTTTCAGTGTTTCACTATCACACATAAGCCAGTTGAGTTAATCCATGTGCCTGTGTATATGTCCTTGCTAGTTTCTTCCAGAAAAACAGAGCATGAGGCAACTTTTACATTGTTGCTTTATTAGGAGGAAAACCTCAGTTCACCGAGGGTAAGGGAAGAGAGAAATAGAGTACATGCATGAACCCAGGTATGGTAAGAACTTTTTTACAAACCAAGTTGAAATCTGACCCCTTATTGGATACTGATTAACTTTAAGTTATTACTGACAAGTTTATAGTATGGTATCTAAATTTACCAAATATGTTGTTTGTGATCTGCTGCAAAACAATGAGAAATGGGGAAAACAGATGACCAATAGTTAATAATTTTAGTTGGGTGGTGGGTTTTCTGTATAGATTTGAAATACATTCAAATCAAATGTTGTTTTAAAAAAATGTCCACAAATCCCTGTCCTTTATTCCTGTTTTAGATCCATTCCAAAGAGTAGTGTGTATGCCCATGTGTGGTCTGCATAGATTCACACCCATGCACAATGAGGAAGACGAACATTGAAGAATCTGAGGAAGAGATGAAGAGATCAAAGAAAACTATAGAACAAAACCCAGGGAATGTTTACTTCTTGAGAAAAATGTTGAGAAATAGTTTACTTCTTCAGAGTGGCCTTAGTGAGACTGGAAGTGATAACATTTTTATGTGTTGTCTTAGTGGTATCTGGGAACATAGACTGTCTCACAGTTCCTGACAAGAAACAATTCAATTCCTTTCAAGGAAAGAACTCTTGTTAAGCAATCGATAAACACATTCATTGGTCTATCCATCTTTCCATCCATCCATTCAGCAAACACTTATTGATGATATGGTAGCGAACAAATCAAACCAAATCAATATCTGAGCCCCTAACTTCAAGTAGCTCACAATCTAGAAAAACACAGATCACCTATTTTGTAGAAAGTTGTACTGTGTTGGGAGCTTGGGTCACCCCATGGAAGGGTTTTTCCTATAAATGGGGTATTTTATTCCAAATAATAGTTTAAATTAAGACTATTTTGAACCACTATGGCTTTCAGAAATGGCAACTGGAAAGAAGGAAGGAAGGAAAGTAAGAAAGGAAGGAGGGAGGAAGGGAGGAAGGGAAGGAAGATGGGGGGTAAGAAACAATGAACAATGTGAAGGGATGGATGTGCAATTACATTACTCATGTGTGTTGTGATTTTATTATCTATTTCCTTCCTTCCTTCCTTCCTACCTTCCTTCCTTCCTCTGTTTTTCTCTCTCTCTTTCTTTCTTCCTTTCTTTTTCTTTTCTTGTCTTAAAACGCTGATAGATACGGGCAGGCACTGCATAAGGTCTAGTTCTGTAGTACTCTACAAACTCAGTTTTTAATTGCAACCTATATACTTTTCCAAGTCATTTTATACTTACATTGTAAGGAAGGAGCCATGAGTATATGTGATTGCAACATTAAAAGAGTTGCATTTATCAGTGCTGTTGTTTTTTTTTGTCACAGTTTTGGTTAAATAATATAATCTACTAACTTAAATTCTTTTCTGCAACCTAACCTTTTATTCTGATTGTTTATCAACTGGTATATTATAAGCTTAAGCATTTTTTAAATACAAAATATTTTAAAAAATTTTTTATGTTCTTATTTTATTTTGAGAGACAGAGATAGCGTGAGCAGGGGAGGGGCAAAGAGAGAGGGAGAACACAGAATTTGAAACAGGCTCCAGGCTCTGAGCTGTCAGCACAGAGCCCGACGTGGGGCTTGATCAGTGAGATCATGATCTGAGCCAAAGTCAGACGCTTAACCGACTGAGCCACCCAGAAACCCCTAAATACAAAATTTAAAGAAAGGGATGGTGGGAGAAATTTTCTGCCAAATGGCTCTTTCACCATGTAGACTAGCAAATAGATTCCAGTGACTTCACTTATTTTTTAATTATATCTGAATTCTTAATGCCTTCACATACACAATTATGAGCAAAGCAAGCACATGTAAGGTTAGGGCTTGGATAATTTGTAATTTTTCTGTAGACTGTAAGTGGGTAAACCTTTCCACAGGTTTCATTTGTCTTTCTTCATCTTTTTTTCTGTCTTCTTCATTCTTCTCCTTCAGCCTCTCCCCAGCCTCTCTCCTTCTCTTCTTTCTTTTTTCCTTCCTTCTTTATCCCTGCCTCCCTTCCTTCTTTCTTTCCTAAGGAGATCTGCTCTCAGATTAAGAATTCACAGCAAGTGCCGTTTCATAGCTTCCTTCCATCGTATGATACAATGTGCTCCACCTACAGACCCTAAATATTCTCATTTCGTTCTCCATACAGTAGTCCTTTCACAATCCGAATTCAAATAAGCATAAGAACTGTAAAAGAACAAATAATACACCCAAGTCATCTAACAATAGGGAAGCTCATTGAGTCTCACTTCGAAAATAAGATTTGGTCTTGGAATGCGTGACAGCCATTTAATATTTTGGAATTGAAAAGTGACCTGCTTTCTTTTACCAAAGCCATTATTTCGCCAAAATGAATTATTAAACATAGGTTTTATTTTAAATGTGAATTAAAGTGCAAAGCAATTTACATCTGTTTTGATGCAAAGAATCTCACTTGAGCAGCTCCGTGAGATAAAGCTTTGGCATTTGTCTAGCGCCATCTACTGCCCGCATCAAGCATCAGCACGAATCTCATTCTCACAATTGGAAGCAGATAGTGCCCTATATTGCAGTTTCACTCGTTGGCAACAAGATACGATTGGAAAAAGAAGAAAGATTAGGCAAAATAAAGCTCAGAAAAGCTAATTGGTGATAAGTACAAGAGAAGATGAGAAACAAATATCAACACTGACACATGCACAGAAGCACAGTCAAATAAGCAACCATAAACTTAGACTGGATGAACCTCTAAGAAATAGTATTTTTGCATAGGTAAACATTCAGCTACACAAACACACGCAAACAGAGTCTAAATGACTGATGAAAGCCATGTAATCACTTCCTTAATCAAAGTACATTTTTTAAGATTCAAAGACAATATATTGTATTAACAGGGCACGCTATTTTCATATTTTTCCTGAATAGGATTTTTATTATTATAGAGTAAACAGTCAGAATTTCAGTAAAAGGAAAAATAAAACTATTCATTCAGATGCATTAGAAAAGTAGCACAAAGTATAATGATTATAACAAAAAAGTACAGTAAGTTCAGTTTGGTTTGAATAATGGCAAAATTAGGGAATACAAACGGCCACTGGATCTATTCCCCTGCTGGGTAATAACATGAATTTAGCTACATATGTAGGCCACTTTTAGAGCTCAGCCTCCAAGTCATCTATTACTATGATATAATTTTACCCTCCATGACAAGATAATTCATATGCTTCAATCAGTGCTTCTTTAAAAGGGAGTTGCGTACATGGGTAGCATAATTCACTTAGAATCTATAAAAAAATGATTGTGCAAGAATTCATACCTCCTTGAAATTCAGAACAAATCGTCCAAGAAATACAAGTGGGATTTTTGTCAAGATCTTTATTTCATACAGAATAAAAACCTTTTTAATAATTTTATGCTTTGTGTTTTCAACTAGCTTTCTTGGAACTAGACTATGTGTAAGTAAACATTGAAACAAATCAGCGTATTTCGATGCTCCCTCAATGTTAACTGTATAGGACACTTATTCATATAACTTCCCTCTGCTCCTTTGTTTAACTTAGCAAATGAGTTGGTAACTGGTTTATTAAGCAGAGCACAATGAAAACCCTTGTATTTCAAGTGTGTCTATATTTGGAAGATCTCTTCCTGTGCTAATTTCTAAGACAACAGTTGTGACCTGTGTGCTGACTATACTCACTTACATTTGGGTCATTTCTCAGTTTTATGAGAGGGTTCTGGTTTCTTTCTCATATCTAAATTAGTTCAAGGAATAGAATGTAACAGAAGCAGCAATTAGCACTGGAGGAAAGCACGAACAAAATGACAAAGAACACATTTTGAGGGGGTTAGGTTTCTCCTAGTTCACATGTAAAACACGATGTTTACACATTATATGAACACATGGCAAATAAAAGTAATTAAAAATAAAGCATCAGGAAAAAGGATCAAAGAGTTTCACAGAAAATAAAATAAAAGCTATCCTCTTCATTTGGAGTATAATTTTAACAGGTGTGTTTCAGAGTTACTGTGCTTTGATTTCCTTTATAGAAGATTAAGGTTTTTCCCCTATAATCCTCTTGCTTAAAACACAGCTCATTTTACAATCCAAGGTTTCTCTGCCGACAATGGCTCTTAAATAAGAGTGAAGTGTAGCTGAATAAAATATGAAACCAAATCTACACAGATGAACGCAAAAAGATCTCAATTTATAGCCAGCATTTTACTTATTGAATAGAATATCCATTGCATTTAAAAATCTATATTAATACAAGCTCAAATAAACCAACTAACTATATTTTTTTTGTTTTCCAAAGTACAGGAAAAAAAGGAATAAGTGGAACATCTAGAACTACTTGAATATTATCTTGAGAGGGACATTAACTGGCTATGTGTTTGCATTTAAAAGTGTGCCACAGACCTCTGTGAAGCACAGTTCCAGAGACTGGGTGGCTCAGATTGTTTTGACTAGTAGATCCATCTTCTTTACTGTCAGTGAAAATGTATAAACCACTGAATTGTTCTCGCCAACACAGCTTTGTGAATGAGGCAGATCCCACTGTAGTAACTGGTAAAGGAGCTACCTTCATAGAGAGATACTAAACTCCAGACACATGCTCATGCACATCTTCGTGCTTCTATTCAAAAATACTACCTGTGACTCTCCCAGCCCAGCACAAACCCTTTATCTTGAAGAATATTGCCAGCTACTCTTATATGTTGTCTAGTGTTTCCTCCGATGTGAATTCTAGGAGAATTATCTGAGAGTGAGTAGTTCATGTTACAAATGATGCTAAGAGTACAAAGGAAGGGCAGGGCACCACAGGGACAGAAAGGGAGGAAGAGCAGACTTAGGGTACATTACTCAGCAATTCAGTCCCCTGGGCAGCTAGAGCTTAGTCTTACTGGCCAATGGGGAAAAGCGCAGGACTTCATGATTCGTCATCCACCCACCTGAGAGGAATGTAAGACCACAGAGTGAAATGCATTTTATACTACTAGAAATTTATCCAAAGGACACAGGAGTGCTGATTTGAAGGGGCACATGCATCTCAATGTTTACAGTATCACTATCATCAAAAGCCAAATTATGGAAAGAGTCCAAATGTCTATCAACTGATGAATGGATTAAGAAGATGCAGTGTGTATACATATATACATACATACATACGTATGTATGTATATATGTAAACACACACACACAATATGAAATACCACTCAGTAATGAAAAAGAATGAAATCTTACCATTTGCAACAACGTGTATGGAACTGGAGGGTATTATGCTAAATAAAATAAGTCAGAGAAAGCTATTGCAGATTTCATTCATATGTGGAACTTGAGAAACTTAACAGATGATCATAGGGAAAGGAAAGGAAAAATAAGATAAAAGCAGAGAAGAACACAAATCATAAGAGACTTTTAAATACAGGAAAAAACTGAGGGTTGATGAGGGTGGGTTAAATGGGTGATGGGCATTAAGGGGGGCACTTGTTGGGTGTATAACACTGGGTGTTATACACACATATATACATACACACATACATACACATATATATATCCATATATATATGGATAGAAAATGGTACAGAATCATTATTTCTCAAAAATATGATCCTAGTGATTTTTGTTTACCTTTTATTCTATACTTTCCAAGAATTTAATTAAATGATGGTTAGAAAAATGAGACAGCATACAAGAGAGAACACCATTTCGATCCGAATCAGGGAAGCTACTAGCAAAATGTTATAGTAAATTTTGTTATTTGTGTAAGGTCTTCTGCTCTGTATTTTATACAATTAATATATCTCAGATAGCACACAGCAGTGTCTATCACATAGGAAATGCCCACAGAGAATTTGTTGATTTTACGATCATAGTTTGAATTTATACCACCCACATGAATCTGAAAATCAGTGCAGAGGAGGAATTTGTTTAAATGTCACAAAGATCTGAAAGATGAGAAGTCATGACTTAGACACACGGATGGTGAGGATGTTTCAAGCAGAGGGAGTAAAAATTGTAGGGAGGGCTCATCAAAATATGAGGGGAAACAGAGAATGTGTAGTGACGGGGCATAGGTCACGTAAAAGCAGGTAGTGAGATCTCAGAATTTGAGGGAAGATTCCATGGGTTGAAGTGACACAACCTGATGTGACAGACACCCAAAAATACTCATAAACAAGAACATAATATAGTTACTATAATTTGGATTTAAAAATATGGTAGCAAAGGGCACCTGGGTGTCTCAGTCAGTTGAACATCCAACTCTTGATTTTGGTTCAGGTCACGATCACACAGTTCATGTACTAGAGCCCTATGTGAGTTTCAGCCCAGAGACTGCTTGGGAGTCTCTTGCTCCCTCTCTCTATGCCCCCCCCCACACACACAAAATAAATAATACACTTTAAAAATACGGTAGTAGAATAGAAATGCACCAACGGAAGAAGAAAATGCAGGCAGGAAGAAATCAGTGAGAAGATGACTAATCATCTTGGAAAAGAGGGGAGTATCTCAACCAGTCGAGTAACTGAGGAAACAGAACAGAGGAGATGTTTTCACGAAATGTGCAGAAGATATATTTGGTGAGACTTGAGAGGCAATTTGAGTTGTAAACTGAGGGGGAAGAAAGAGTTAGGACTAGATCTAACTCGGGTTACTGCTGAGACTCAGTACAATTCATTGATATCAAAGAAAAAACATTGGGAGCAAATTTGGAAGATGGACCTGAGCTTCTGTGAAGCTGGAACCTTGAATGTATAATCCACGGTGGAGAGAAGAAGAAGAGATACAGAACTGGAATGTGCTTACAAGGAAGTGAATACAATTTCCAGGGAGAGTCTATAAAACAAGAAGAAAATAAAGGTAAGATTGAAGCTGGAGGAGTAACACCGTTTAAGGGGGTAGCATGGGAAATCTAGACCAACCGGCCACGAGAAGCTGGGAAGAGAATCAGGACAGAATACACTCTGAGTCAAATGAGCTCTTGATATCACAGGGAACAGACGGCACATGTGACAGAAGCACAAATTAGTAAAGCCCCTAATGTTCTCCGTATTCTGGCTCTCATCTCATGAACGATCCAAGTCAGACTTGGTTTTTGTTGAGGCTCATTCCCTTTGGTGAAAAAAACACGATAGCTAAACCATGTCCTGACTGATTTATTTCAGGCTTTAGAATTAACTTTTATTTTCCTTTCCCTTGGACTAATGACTTTTAGTAATTGTAATATTAATATGATCTAAGAGACTCTGCTGCTTCCTGTTTGATCACAGTCAGATTCCTCTTTCAGGAGAGATTTAAGAGAAGAACACATCAGGCTCAGTTTTCAGAGATACTCATTCTGTGCAGAGGGTCCCAAGGGATGGGTAAACAGGTGAGGTGAGCTTTGGGGATCTCCGGTAACAATGATTCCACCACAAACTCATCCACTGCCTCAAAGAGAGGCAAATTTACTTTGAAATGTGTGTGTCACTGAGCAGGAAAACAGTTGTCTGCTTCAGAAAGAGGGGTGATTAGCATATCATTGTGTGCCTTAATCTTGACTTTTGAGCTGAAGATGTTGCTTGAAATGAGAGAGACTTCCCATGGTGTCCCTCATCCCATGAATTCTTTCATACAGAGAGACTACCTTACTTCTCATTCCCATACTCTGAAATCCTCTTCAGTAAATAGCCACATCCTTCCCTTCCCAAGGCTCATATTGTCTGTACTGGATTTTAGATGTGCGTACTTTGATGTAATCTAGTACAGCTGTTGGAAATGGCGGTGGAAAGGCTCTTTTCTGTAGTGTCTGTGGCGGCCACTCTGCTAAGTACAAATACTACACAGGTATCTACAGTAGCCTCATACCTACCATAGTACACAGTATAATTCATAATAACCTGAAACAAATCTTTGCCCTTCAACTTATTCATTTTTTTGGTATTTACCTTACTGTAAGCAAAATTAAGTTTTAAGTTTTGTTG
This sequence comes from Proteles cristata cristata, assembly GCA_017311185.1. Classification (NCBI taxonomy): domain Eukaryota; kingdom Metazoa; phylum Chordata; class Mammalia; order Carnivora; family Hyaenidae; genus Proteles; species Proteles cristata. The sequence continues at coordinate 1,159,897 of JAESUZ010000823.1, forward strand.
AAGTTTTTGTCAAAACAAGGCTTTCCTTATTTATTATCTTTGGACTCACTGAACATCCACCAGGAGCCAAAAATCCATAGTCTCACTATTCCTAAGATGAATAGCAAAGTTCTTTTTCCTTCCCACCTCTTCAAATCTTCCCATTTTTCAGGGCTCAGATCCCAGCGCTTTTTCTAGAGGACTTCGCCAGCTATTCCAGCCCACATTGATATACTTCTATTAATAGGACCACTAGAATTTTTAGAATCCAGATTGAACCATATTTTACTTTTAGTTTCTAGATTTAGCAGTTCGCCATGGATATTATGTGAATACTATATTGTACAAAGGACTTGAGTACTTCTCAGTGTCTTATCAATATTTGTGTACTTCTCAGTGAATCACCAATATGTGTGTCTCTTTATGAACTCATACTGGACTGTTTACTCCATAAACACAGTGACCACGAATTATCTTTAACGCACAGTAACTAATACACTACAGGTACTGGATAGCTACTTAGTGAGGAGGCAAATTGATAAATAGTTGAAATAGTGTATCTAGCATACATCTCTGCATCTATCTCTGTATCTGTGTATCTACCTATCTATTCACCTATCATCTGTCAATCTTATTTCCCTAACTATAGTACATTCTTGCTGCAGTGTTAGTCTCTTTGGTATCAGAAATAGATGCTACTCTTTTTTTAAAAAATCTCATTCATCCCTCAGCATGGTATTTTAAAAGCTCAAACTCATTTAATAAATTCATGTTTAGGGGCGCCTGGGTGGCTCAGTCGGTTGAGCATCCGACTTCAGCTCAGGTCATGATTTCACAGTTCATGGGTTTGAGCCCCGAGTCGGGCTCTGTGCTGACAGCTAGCTCAGAGCCTAGGGCCTGTTTCAAATTCTGTGTCTCCCTGTCTCTGACCCTCCCCTACTCATGCTGTCTCTCTGTCTCAGAAATAAATAAAACATTAAAAAAATAAATTCATGTTTAATTATTTAATTATATTTAGTAAATAAAACAAATCTCTAGACAAAGGTCTAAATAAATAAGGCATCTTTTAAGTTCTTATGTAACCTCATCCCATCCATTTGATGTTTGGAGAAAAAAGTACACAGTAGTAGTTCATTCCTTAATTGCATGGGATAAAATTATTGGGGACCTATGATTAAAAGATAAGGTATCACAATTTAGACATCCTTTTGTTCTGTTTGGTTTTTGCAATGACTCTTTTTAGGTTTATTAATTTATTTTGTGAGCAAGGGAGGCACAGAGAGTGAGAGAGAATCCTAAGCAGGGCCTGTGCTGTAAGCATCGAGCCTGACACAGGGCTTGAACTCATGAACCCTGAGATCATGACCTGAGCCAAAATTAGGAGTCAGATGCTTAAACAATTGAGCCGCCCAGGGGCCCCTCAAGCCCACATTCCCTTTGAAACTTCAGCCCCAAGGATAGGATAAGACCCGATCTGCATCCCACCATCCCCTATGTTTACCGTGCTCTAAGGATAATTTTATAAACTCTGCAAACCACCCAAGTAGAGTGTGCTGACTATTTTTTAAGAGAACCAGAAGGAAACATCTTTATAATAGAATTATAGTCATTTGTTTTTACATTTAGAATGCCTTGCACCAGAGCCTTCCTCCTCTTTTCTTTTTTTCTTCTTTCTATGTAAAAAGTAAGGGGAAAAAATTTCCTTAAATTTGACTTAAATATTTGAAAATAAGAATTTGAAGGAAGAAAGAAAAGGAAAGAGAAGAAATTGTCCAGTGGCAGATCTGCAACTAGATTACATAGCTAAAGCCTGGGAGCCAGCAATGGCTAAAAATGCTAAAAGTCAGCTTAAACATGCTATAAAAGAAGTGGGGAGTAGCAGTTCACTCAGAGTCCTTTCCTATAAGACAGCAACACCTTTGTTAGAATGCCATACATTTCTTGGGAACACTATCCTGTAAAAACTTTAATCAGATGAAAGATGTTACAGTAAAAAAAAAAATCACGCACATTTTAAAATTCAGCATTACGGGGGCGCCTGGGTGGCTTAGTCGGTTAAGCGTCCGACTTTCGCTTGGGTCATGATCTCGCGGTTCGTGGGTTCGAGCCCCGCGTCGGGCTCTGTGCTGACTGCCAGCTCACAGCCTGGAGCCTGTTTCAGTCTGTGACTCCCTCTCACTCTGACCCTCCCCTGCTCACGCTGTCTCTCTCTCTCTCTCCTAGAAATAAATTTAAAAAAAAAAATTCAGCATTACGTTGTGCATTGTCATTTCCCCTTCTACAAAAATGCATAATTTTGTCTTAGAGAACACTTGTGGACTGTGGTGTCTACCAGAGTGGAATGGTGGGTTTCTAACAATGATCAGATAAAAAGAGTAGTGACATGAGAGAGAGAGGCATATCGACATTCATATGGAGACATAGGTAGAGCATTTCTATTTAAATATAATTATGGGACATCCGGTTGGCTCAGTCGATTAAGCATCCGACTTGGGCTCAGGTCATGATCTCTCGGTCCGTGAGTTCAAGGCCTGTGTCAGGCTCTGTGCTGACAGATCAGAACCTGGAACCTTTTGCAGATTCTGTGTCTCCTTCTCTCTCTGCCCCTCCCCCACTCATGCTCTGTCTCTGTTTCTCTAAAAATAAACATTAACATTTTTTAATTAATAAATATAACAAGATCTAATTTACACAGAACATTCACTATTTAACTTGTATACTTCTATAGTTGTCAGTATACCGAGATGCACCTCATCACTAAAATATAATTTTGAATATTTTTATCACCACAAAAAGAACCCCCATAACCATTAACACTTAATGTCCTTTCTCCTCTCCCTCCAGCCCTTGACAACCGTATTTCTGCATCTATACATTTACCAATTCAGGGCACTTCGTATTTGGAATCACATAATATATGGTATTCTATGAACTGTCTTCCTTCACTTTGTATAATATTTTTAGGATTTGTTCATGTTGTAACATGTATCAGGACTTCATACCTTTTCACTGCAGAATACTATCCCATTGTAAAGAGATGCCACCTTTTCTTTATGCCTTTATCAGTTGATAGACAATTGGGATTTCCCCACTTTGGGCCATTATGAATAATGCTGTTATGAATATTCATGTAGGAAAATTTGCATGGGCAAATCTTTTCATCACTTCTTCTGGACATATACTTAGGAATGTAATTCCTGGATCAAATGGTGACTCTATGTTTCATATTTTGAAAAACTGTCAGGCTGTTTTCCAATGACATTGCTACATTTTATATTCCCACCACCAGTGTGAAAGGCTTCCAATTTTTTCAATCTTCTATAACTTTTGTTTTTATCTATATTTTTAATAAAGTAGACTAGTGAATGTTAAGTGGTGTCACATTATGATTTTGATTTGCAATTTTCTGATGGCTAATGATGTTGAATAGCTTCTCAGATGATTATTGACTATTTGTATATATTACTTAGAGCATTGCCTATACAGATTCTTTGCCCATTTAAAAATTTGATTGCTTTCTTATTGCTGAACTGTAAGAATTCTTCATGTATTCTGGGTGAAAGTCTCAGATACATAACTTGTAAAATTTTCCATTATGTAACTTGTCTTCTTATATTTTTGATGATGTCCTTTGTCACACCAAAGTTTTAAAGTTTAGAGGTCTCATTTATATATCAATCATTGCTTTCTCTGTGGTCATAAAGATTAGTGTTTTTGTTTTATTTGTAAAAGTCTTATACTTCTAGCTCTTACATTTAGGTCATTGATCTATTTTGCAATTTTTTTTTGTATATTCAATTGAGTAGGGATCCAACTTCATTTTTTACAAGTATATATCTAGTTCTTCCAACAGCATTTTTGAGAAGACTATTATTTCTCCCACTGACTTCTCTTGGCAGTCTTCTAGAAATCAATTGACCATAAATGTGAAGGTTTATTTTTAGACCCTCAGTTTTATTCCTTGGATTTCTGTGTCTGTCTTTATATCAGTACAATGCTGTGTTGCTTACAGCTATGTAGTAGGTTTGGGAAATCTAGTACAATTTTACAACTGAGCTCTCCTTCCTCAAGACTATTTTGAATATTCTGGGTCCCTTGAATTTTCACACAAATTTTAAGATAAGCCTGTTAATTTCCAAAAAGAAGCTGGGATTTTCATGGATGCACCACGGAAGATGTAATTCAGTTGAGGATATTGACCATTAACCTTATGATTTTTGATCCAAGAACATGGAATTTCATCCAATTTACTTAGGTCTTCTTAATTTTTTCATTATAAATAGTTTGAATTTTTCAGAGTATGAGTTAGAACTTCTTATGTTAAAATAATTACTCAGTATTTACTTTTTTAAAAGGAGCTATACATGCAATTATATTCTTAATTTTATTTTCAGAGTGTTCATTATAAATATTAAAAACAATTTTTAGATTTTTATCTTGTACCCTGAAAGCTTGATGAACTTGATTATTAGTTCTAATTATTTATTAGATGTCTTAGAATTTTCCATATACAAGAGTGCATTCTCTGCAGTTAAAGATGGTTCAACTTCTTTCTCTCCAGTCTGGATGCCTTTTCTCTCATTTACTTTCCTAATGGTACTAGCTAAAATGCCCAAGATAATACTGAAAAGATAAAGCAAGAGTGTCTTATTTCTTTTTTTAAAGTTTATTTATGTACTTGAGAGAAACAGAGACAGCATGAGTAGGGGAAGTGCAGATACAGAGGGAGAAGGAATCCCAAGCAAGCCCCACACTGCCAGTGCAGAGCTTGACAGGGGCTCAGACTCACAAAGCTGTGAGATCATGACCTGAGCCTAAATGAAGAGTAGGACACTCAACTAACTGCGTCACCCAGGAGTCCCATTGTTCTTGATCTTAGGGATAAATAATCAGTATTTCAACATTATGTATGATGTTAACTATGCCATTTTTCTAGATATCCTTTATCAAGTTGAAAAAGATCCCTCCTACTCCTCCTGTGTCGAGTACTTTTAACATAGAGTGGTGGATAGTTACAAATGCTTTTCCTGCCTCTTTTGAGATGGTCATGTGGCTTTTGTCTTTTGTTCTATTAATATAATAAATTACACTAATTGATTTTGTATATTAAATCAATCTCGCTTCTACTTTTTGCATGATATATAATCCTTTCTACATGTTGCTGGATTTGTCTTGCTAATATTTCATTGAAGAAGTTTTAATTTATCTTCATAAGTGATAATAGTCTGCAGATTTCTTTCTTTGTGATATTCTTAATTTTTTTTTTGGTCTACTAAATACATATACTTATATGAAGGCCTATACTAACTTTATAAGAAGAAATGGAAAGTGTTCCTACTCATATTTTTAGAAGAGTTTTGAAGAGTTAATATTAACTCTGTTTTAAATGTTAGGTAAAATTCACCAGTGAAGTTATTTAGGCCTGGGCTTTCCATTTTAGATAATTAATTTTTTTTATTCATTGATTCACTTTTGAGAGAGAGAGAGAGAGAGAGAGAGACAGAGTGTCAGCAGGGTAGGACTAGAGAGAGAGGGAGACACAGAATCTGAAGCAGCTCCAGGCTCTGAGCTGCCAGCACAGAGCCTGACACAGGGCTCGAACCCACAAACCAGGAGATCATGACCTGAGCTGAAGTCTGACCAACTGATCCACTCAGGCGCCCTGATAAATATTTTTATTACTCATGAAAACATATTACATTGTGTACATCTATTCAGATTTTCTGTTTATTCTTAATTCATTTTTGGTATTTTGTGTCTTTCTAGGTTAAGTCTGATGCTTAACCACCTGAGCCACCCAGGCACCCTGATAAATATTTTTATTATTCATCAAAAACATATTATATTGTATAAATCTATTCAGATTTCCTATTTATTCTTAATTCATTTCCGGTATTCTATGTCTTTCTAGGTTTTTAAAACAATTTTATTTCATCTAAACTATCTGATTCGATTGCATAAATTGGTCAGTATTCCCTGAGAACCTTTTTTATTTATTGTAAGGTCAGTATCTCTTCTATCATTCTGATTTATGTAATTTGTGTCTTCTAGCAGCACTCATTGGAAACTTTTTTTTTTCAATTTTGTTGATTTCAAAGAATGAACTTTGGCCTTTGCTCATCTCCTACATTAGCTTTGTATTCTCTATTTTGTTAATTTCTGCTCTAATCTTAGTATTTCCTTTCTCCTTCTTGCTTAAGTTTAGCTTGCTCTTCTGATTCCAATGTCTTAAGTAGTGGAAGGTTAGGTTCTTGACTTGAGAGTTTTCTTCTCTTACACATAGATGTTTATACCTATAATTCTCCCTATGAGCCCTGCTTTATGTTTTTTTTTAATTTTTAAAAATATTTTTATTTTAATTCTAGTTATTCAGCATACAGTATAATTAGTTTCAGGTGTACAATATACTAATTGAACATTTCCAGACTCCACCCAGTCAGAGCTTATTGCAACTGCATTTCTTAATCCCACCCTCTCTTTCCCCCATCCCACCACCCATCACCCCTCTGAAGACCATAAGTTTGTTCTCTATAGTTAAGAGTCTGTTTCTTGGGACACCTGGGTGGCTTTCTCGGCTTAGCATCTGACTCTTGATTTTGGCTCAGGTCATGATCCCCAAGTTGTGAAATTGAGCTCCATGCTCCTCTGCTTTCTCTCTAAAATAAAAAAAAAAATCTGTTTCTTGATTTGTCTCCCTCTCTTTTTTCTTCTCTTTTCTCCTTTGTTTTGTTTCTTAAATTCCACATATGAGTGAAATCATATGGTATTTGTCTTTCTCTGATTGACTTATTTCACTTAGCATAATACTCTCTGGCTCCATCTATGTCATTGCAAACGCCAAGATTTCATTCTATTTTATGGCTGAGTATCTATTTATCTATCTGTCTGTCTTCTTTCTATCTATCTATAAACACACACATACACACACAACACTTCATCCTTATATATTCATCAGTCGATGGATACTTGGGCTGTCTCCATAACTTGGCTATTCAGATCATGCTGCTATAAATATCAAGGTGCACATATCCCTTTGAATTAGTATTTTTGTATTTTTTGGATAAATACCTAGTAGTGCAATTGATGCATCATAAGGTAGTTCTAGTTTTGGTGAGTCCCTTGAGTTATGGTATTTTGTACCTATATTAGCATATATCTCAAAGTGTTTTGTGTTTTCCTTTACGATTTCTTCTTCATTACTTTTATAATTTTTTTTAAATTTTCAAGATAGAGAGAGAGAGAGCTGAATATGAGGGGGGGAAGGGCAGAGAGAGAGGGAGACAGAATCCAAAGCAGACTCCAGGCTCTGAGCTGTCAGGAAAGAGCCTGACATAGGACTTGACATCACAAACCATGAGATCATGATGAGCTAAATTGAAGAATGAAATCCATTGAGTCACCCAGGCTCCCCCTTATTTATTACTTCTTTAGGTATGTGTTGTGTAATTTTCAAACATTTTTGAATTTGCCAAAAAAATTTTCTATCATTGGTATTTAATTCAATTACACTGTAGTTAGAGAACATATTTTTAATCATTTTAAGCCATTTACATTTATTGGGGCTTGTTTTATGACCTAATATGCGGTTTATTCTGGAGACTATTTCACGTACAAAAGATAAAAATGTGTGTTCAACTGTTCGTTGGATAGCTATGTAAGTACTTTTTTACATGTAGATAATTCGTAGTGTTATTCAAGTCCTCTAATTTCTTCATGATATTTTGCCTAGTTGTTTTATTCATTGTTGAAACTGGGTTATTGAAGCTTCCAACTATCATTTTTGAGCTGTGTGTTTCTGCCCTTCAGTTCTGTTAACTTTTGCTCCGTGTATATGCAGCGCTGTTGTTGAGTGTGTATATGTTTATAATTATATTTCTGATTGACAATGTTATCATTTTAAAAAGCCCCACTTTATCTCTAGTAAAATTTCTATTTTACAGCCTATTCTCTATGATATTAGTATAGTCACTCTATATTTGCTACTTTCTTGATCAATCATTTTTGTCCCTTTACTTTAATATATTTGTATCTTTGTACCTAAAGTGCATCTCCTGGATACATTATAGTTGGGTCTTATTTTTTAATCCAATCCAACAACCTGTTTTAATTAGATTATTTAATCTATTTCCATTGAACTCTATTTAATGATGACTTGGATTTAAATCTGGCACTTTATTTATTGTATACATCCCATTTTTGTTCCCTCACTCATACTTTACTGCTCTCTTTTGTATTAAGCTAATATTTTCTCTTATAAGACTTTAATGCCTTTATTGATGTCCTTTGGAGTTATATTCTCATTGTTTTCCCTAGGACTTACTACACATATAGTAACGTATCAGCCTCTACTTCAGATTTACACTATCTTATATATAGTCAGATAAATAAGTGTTGTTCCTATATAGTTCTATTCCCTCTCTTGTGTATTCATGTGATTATTTTTATGTAAGATTATCCAACAAAACACATTTACTTAATATAAATTAATAAAATTTTATAGCTTCTTTTAAAGCTTAAAGAAGCTCAGAAAAAATACATATATTTATAGAACTTGTTATATTAAACTCCTTACTCAAAACTTTTGGTTTTCTTCTCCTGTTACTGTATGTTGATTTATCATATGATGTCATTTCCTTACTCCAACACAGCTGTGCCCAACCTACCTTAATTGTGTTCTTACTGTCAAAATGCTACACTTGTATAAAGTTCAAATTCAAAAATTTTTATAAAATTTAGTTTTAAACTCATTAGGAATAAAAGGAGAAGAAATGTACATTTATGGTAACTTTTATAAATATTTATAATCTTTACCAATTTTCCTTTGCTTTTATTATTTGAAATACTACACGGAGTCATTTGCTTTCAGTGTAAAGAACTTCTTTTAGAGTGTATTATAAGGTGTGCCTGAGAGCAACACATTCTCTTATTTTCAATTTATCTGTACATGACTATTTCACTTTCATTTCTAAAGGATAGTTTAGCTGGACATAAGACTCTTGGTTGATAGTATTTTCTTCTTTAGCCCTGTGAATATATTATTCTACTAACTTTGGCTTCTTATTTCTGATAAATCAGATGTTTATTTTAGTTTTGATTGCCTTTTCTGTCTATCTTAATGCTTTAAAATCTATTTCTTTGTCTTAGGTTTACATTTTTACTATTATGTGTCGGTTGTGGATCCATAGGTGTTTTTCTACTTGAAACTCATTGAGTTTTGGTAGGAAAACATCTGCCATTATTTGAAAAGATTATTCTGCACATTTCCCCCCTCACCTGGTACTCTTACTATAAGCATGTTTCTGTGGCTAAGAGTATTCCACCTATCTCTGAGGGTCTAGTAATTTCTCTTCGTTTTTTTCTTTCTGTTTTGTGAAATGTGTAATGTCTTTGAAAATGGATTCCTTCCACCATGGGCTGGTTGCTATTGCTTTTGTTTGCTTGTTTTTTGCTCAGTGACTGGCTGGATATTTAACTGAGTACTATTTTCTATCGAGTGCTAAGTCCATGTTTCTCCTCAAAGGGTGGAGGCATGGGCAGTCACTCTGGTGGTTCTAGAAGGGAACTCTTTGACTGCCTTTGCCCCTGATCTGTTGAAATCATATCCAAGGTTTCGGCTGACTAGTTGCCAGGTAATTTCTCTAATATTTTTGTTAACATCCTGAGGAGCAGATTGCTCTATGATCCTATCCAACTAAATCTGGCCTTTTTGCAAGCATACTTTTTCAGGACAGTCTTTGTATTTTTGGTGTGTGTGTGTGTGTGTGTGTGTGTGTGTCTTTTTCTCAGTATGCCTCTTTTTTGCTATCTCTTTTTCTTGTTTTCTCTGGTAATCTATTTGCCCCACATGGTAGCCTGTTGTTCTTATGAAGCCCCCATCTTAATTGTTTTCTAACAAACTTTACATTGTATGTGGGAGCTCACCTATGCATGAACTTCACCACATTCTATTTTGAATGAATTTCATTCCTCTGGAGAGAACACTGAAAGTCTCTGTGCTTATGTCCTGCCTCTTCACTAGGGAAAATCTCTAACTGAATCTAAAGCCAGGGGTATAAATAGAGGTCTACTTCTGTCACAGTGATCCCCTGCTTTATGAGAAGGACATTTAGGAAGTGAAAATAGTGTCAAAGATTCTCAGATTAGAATAAAAGCTCCACCCTACGTGCAAGTTGGGGTAAAGATGACTGTGGTCCCAGTATTCCTGGCTTGCCTCATCTGGAGTAGATGTGTTACCCAATGAGTGAGAACTCAATGAGGGTAGAAGCCTTTGATCTCTCAGCTACACTAGCCAGGAATAAAACCTCTGCAACAGAGCTGGGCCAGATGACAAATGTTGATGCCTGTACCACTGAGATATCATATGGCTTGACTGGGACCCGAGGAGAGACAGAGCTGCATGTTCTTAGCCACCCTCATATAGTATGGAGCTTGAGTTGAGAGGAGGGATAGATTGTGGTTCTAGTACCCCAGAAAATCATTGAGTAAATGTTTCTTCATGTGCTGTATGCTTTTATAACAATTTCCAAAGACTCTAAATACTTTTTTCTTTTCTCTTTCGTTCTTTTTTCTTTCTTTCCTTCTTTTTTCTTTCTTTCCTTCTTTCTTTCTTTCTTTCTTTCTTTCTTTCTTTCTTTCTTTCTTTCTTTCTTTCTTTCTTTCTTTCTTTCTTCCTCTCCTCTCCTCTCCTCTTTCTTTCTTTCTTTCCTTCCTTCCTTCCTTCCTTCCTTCCTTCCTTCCTTCCTTCCTTCTTTCTTTCTTTCTTTCTTTCTTTCTGCTAATTTTTTATCAGATAAGGTTGTTTCACTAGGGAGAGAATTCATAGAGGTGCTGACACCCCATGACAGAAGTGGAAATCTTCTGGCAGTAACCTTTTATTCCCCAAATTTTAAATAGGCTTTATTTTTTAGAGCAGTTTTAGGTTCACAGCGAAATTGAGCATAAAGTACAGAAAGTTCTCAGATATACCCTGTTCCTCTCACACACGCACAGGTCCCCTATTATCAACATCCCCACCAGATGGTACATTTGTTGGAATCAATGAACCTACAAATTGGCACATTATCAGTACCCAAAACCCCTGGTTTACATTAGGGTTCATTCTTGGTGTTGTGATGTACATTCTATGGGTTTCGACCAGTCTATGATGACATGAATCTGCAATTCTAGTGTCATAATACTTTCGATATCCTGGAAGTCCTCTGTGCTGTATTTATCCCTCCCGCTCCCTGACACGCAATAACTACTAACCATTTTACTATCTACATAAGTTTTGCCATTTACAGAATTTCATACAGTTGAAATAATACAGTATGGAGCTTTCTCAGATTGGCTTCTTTTTTTTTTTAATTTTTTTTAAATGTTTTATTTATTTCTAGGAGAGAGAGAGAGAGACAGCGTGAGCAGGGGAGGGTCAGAGAGAGAGGGAGGCACAGACTGAAACAGGCTCCAGGCTCCGAGCTGGCAGTCAGCACAGAGCCCGACGCAGGGCTCGAACCCACGAACTGTGAGATCATGACCCAAGCGAAAGTCAGACACCTAACCGACTAAGCCACCCAGGTGCCCCTCAGATTGGCTTCTTTTACTTAGTAATATGCATTTAAGTTTCCATCATGTATTTTATGGTTTGATAACCCATTTATTTTTAGCACAGAATAGTATTCCATTGTCTGGATAAAGCATAGTGTTTATCCATTTATCACCTACCAAAGGATATCTGGGTTGCTCTAAGTTTTGATAATTACCAATAAAGTATATAAACATCCATGTGCAGTTTTGTGTGTGTGTGTGTGTGTGTGTGTGTGGACACGCTTTTAACTCAACTAGGTAAATGCCAAGGAGTCCAGTGGGTAGACCATATGGTAAAAATATGTTTAGTTTTGTGAGAAACTGACAAGCTTTATTCCAAATTGGTCTGATCAATTTTCATTCCCACCAGCAATGAATGAGAGTTCCTATTGCTAAAATGCCTTATCAATAAGATTTTCAGTGATTTTTTTATTTTGGCCATTCTAATAGGTTTTAGTGGTATCTGTGATTTAAATTTTTTATTTTCCTAATGATATATGATAAAGAGAATACTTCTATATGTTTGTTTGTCATTTATATGTCTTTTTTGGTGAGATGTCTGTTCAAGTCTTCTGTCTCATTCATTATTTTGTTAACTGGCAACATCTTTTAATATTTAAAAATATTGAAAGAAAAATGATATAGCATCTGAAGATTAAATATATATTATATAGAAATTTGGGTAATATTATTGAAGTTGAAATGAGAAATTAAAAATTATATTTTTGAAGTGTAGCAAAGGCTAGGTATTCTAAAAATGTGTACAAGTAATAGTATTGAAAATAATTCCAGCAATAAACACCATGATTTTCCATTATTAGCTTAGGGAGGGGAAGTAAATTTTTATAGCTGAGAAGACATTTATGTTTCACTTACATAACCCAGCATAGTTATATAAGTGATACAGAGTTATGTAAACATAACCCTTACAGTATTTTGTTCAATCAACAGATGTAGGACTAACAAGGAAAAAAGGAGTATTAGGACATTCTAAATTTGTGAAGAAACTATCATATTTCTTCCAAAGAGGAATTTAATTTAAAATCATTTTAAAATGGCTAAATTGAAATATCTAAGAAAACTATATGCAACGTTTTCTTTTTACCCATCACTCTCATTTCTAGAAATTTACTCTGAAGATATACTTTCAACAATATAAAATATATATATATATATATATGTTTTATAATTGTAAAATATTGGATATAACCTCAGAAGCATTGGTAAGAGTGTGTGAATAAACTATGGTTCATTTGTACATCCACACTACACCCACAAAGCAGAATATAGTGCGATAGAAATATACATACATATATATTCATACATAAGAAGAAAATTTTCTAGCATCTGATAGGGAGTAATTTTCAGGATATATTATTAAACACACATATGTTTATATATCTATATGTATATAATATAGCTGTGTATATAAGAAAAATATAAAATAAGAAAATGTACATGTATTATATCCTTTGAGAAAAAGGAAATATAAACACGATCAACTGATGATTGATGAGAATGGCTATCCACAGAGGCTTGTTGGGAAAAGGTCGAACAGGTGAACAGGAATGAGGGAGAAGGATCGAGGAGACACATACACTTCTTTGAATATACTTTTTTGAATAGCTCGAATATATAGGACAATGATAATATTTACATACATAAAAATAAATACGATCACTGAGGATATGAGAACAACCCATATTGGAACTCAAGGTGTAACAAACAGACTTAAGTTTATTACAAATGCACAACATGACTCCAAAAGAATTGGGAATGAAGGAAAAATAGCTAACCAAACTAATAGGAAACACAATCCTTTTGACTGTATATTGCAAGGCTAAAAACAAAGACCTATACATAAACATTGTGATCTAGTTAGTAAATTTGGTTTTCACAGGTATATGGTTTACCAATTATTAAAGTACTTTATGTGTATCTATTAGAAAGTCATTCAATATATTTTGGATAATGACAGCTATGTTTCTCAGTGACGGAAAAAGGTGGTACAAATAAGGAAAAAGAGTAGAAAAAGATGAATCCGTGGTGCTAGATGACTGCAAGAGTTATCAGGATGAACTCAACTTTGTAGCTAGATGATGGATGGATAGATGAAAACAGATAGAAAGAAACATAAATGGATGCATAGAATTAGATTGATAGATAATTGATTGATAGATTATAGGAAGAAAGAAGCAAAGAAAGAAAGAAAGAAAGCAAACGAACATATACATGCGTGCTTGCTGGCTTATATACAATCATCGCCTAACAGACTCCTAAAGTAGTCTAGAAGCAATGACATGCCAATAACAAGGAGCACATTTAGCACCCAGACTTTGATTATAAATAGCACTCTCCAATAAGAGAAATCAGAGTTCCTTTTGGAATTGACTGACTCCAGGGCTGAGGGAAGAGAAGTAGAAGAAAAACCTGAGATATCTCTTAGGGACAAAATGAATGACAGTGTTCAAAAAATTATCAGAACATATCTAAAGGACAGAAGAGCTCATTTAAAGGGACTACCGCTGGAAAAATAAGGGGCAATTTAAGCAACAAAATAAATAACGATAGCAATGATTTGTAACCCGTGTACTGAAACAAATATCCATGAGTGTATACTCACATAAATAATAAATGGGAAGAAGACAAAACTGCCACCTACAGTTAAATGCCAATTAATACACATCAAACAAATGGTGGAAACATAAAAATCATCCTTCGGCAAACACAATGGTACTGATTGTTGCGAGCTAGAAATATCAATGTACATAAGTATAGGAAGATGGTGAACTAGGAAGATTCTGATCTCACTTCACCCCATGATATACAATGGTAACAACTTCATCTGTGTAAATTAACTCTCAAAATGACCAGAAGACTGGCAGAATGGATCTTCCACAGCTAATTTTAGAGACAAGTCCATACGGAAAAAGGATAGGATGGGCACACACGTGTGGGAACCAAACTCCCGACATGACTAACCACAATTGGGAGAGACCTAACAAACACGGAGGAGCAAGAGGAGCGACCCCTCGTGTGTCCCTGGCACTGGGGATGTGCAATGAGGAGATGCATTCTCATAATGTCTGGCTTTGAAAAGCAGCAGGGCTTAAATCCAGGAGCCTTACAAATTAGTAGGTTTAACTCCATGACAGACAGTTGGTGAGAGGACAGGGTTTCTGCCCTTAAAGAGCCAGCACATGACATGACATGGTCCAAGACACAGCACAAAAGTGAGAGTCTGAAAAGCACCTAGGGTATACCCAAAGATTTACTGATTAATTTTACAATGTGAGCCAGAGGGCCAGGGATCCAAGAGATTTCTCTAGGAATAAATATGCTGGTGGGCATCATTTTTCTTGCCCTCCTCCAGCCTAGATAGTAGTATGTTTGCAGAAGCCAGTTCTAACACTCTCCATATTTCTTGCTAATACTGTGTGCCCCGCCCCAGCATTCTGCAGATCAACCTACCTACCTCGGCAGAGGCCCAAACTGTCTCGTGCCCCACCACCTCTGGAAGATAGCCTCAGCTGGTACCAGTGTGTTTCCCAAATGTCTCTTGCCCTGGGCAGGAGAGAAAATAATCCCACACACCAGGAAGCCTGCAGTTCCTGCAGCCGGGCCTCTTACATGCTGCACAAAGAGAAAACCATGCTTTTCGGTGTACCAACAAGTGTTGCGGTGTTTCATTGTACATAGCCAGGCTGGGGGCTGGCCCCACCCATCAGTGAGCCCCCCGGTGGCTGCTGTCAGCCTCTCAACAGTCCAGGGAACAAACCCAACCCAGTGCACACACAGTAAGCAAAGGCGGTCACCTCAGACTCCTGGGCTATAGTCAAACCCCACCCACAAGCATGCCCAAATCAATCATGGCTCAGCGACAACAGGAAGTCACACCCAGTCCACACAGGGAATACCCCTGGAGTGCCTCGTTATGATGACCAGGGTGGGATTGCACTGTCGGGCACCACAGGACCTCGTCTACACAATACAACTACTTGCAAGACCAGGAGACATAGCTGAGCTATATAATACGTAGAAACAAATACAGAGTCAGACAAAATGAAGAGACAAAGGAATATGGACAAAAGAAAGAACAAGACAAAATCATCGGAAAAGCTAAAGGAGGTAAGCAATATGCCTGATGAAGAGTTCAAAGTAATGGTCATAAAGATACTCACTGGACTTGAAAGAAGAGTGCCTGAGGTCAGTGAGAACTTCAACAAGGAGGTAGAAAAAAAAATTAACCAGTCAATGGTGAGACAAAAAATACACTAGAGAGAATCAACAGAAGATGAGAGGATGCAGAACAGATCAGTGAACTAGAAGACAGGGTAATGAAAAGCAACCAAGTTGAACAACAAAAAGAAAAAAAAAGAATAAAAAATGTGAATAGGTTAAGGGGCTTCTAAGATATTATCAAGCATAATAACATTTGCATTATAGGGACCCAGAAGAAGAAAAAGAGAAGAGGGCAAAAAACTTATTTGAAGAAATAACAGCTAAAAAAAACCACTTGCCTAATCTGGGGAAATAAAAATCCAGAGACAGGAGACACAGAGAATCTCAAACCAGATGGACTCAAACAGGTCTACCCTAAGACCTATAATCATTAAAATGGCAAAAATTAGAGAGATAAAGAGAGAATCCTTAAAGTAACAAGAAAAAAGCAGTTATATACAAAGGGAAACCCAATAAAGCTAACAGCTGATTTTTCTTTTTTTTTCTTTTTCTTTTTTAATTTTTATTTATTTCTAGGAGAGAGAGAGAGAGAGAGACAGCGTGAGCAGGGGAGGGTCAGAGAGAGAGAGGGAGAAACAGACTCTGAAATAGGCTCCAGGCTCTGAGCCAGAAGTCAGCACAGAGCCCGACGCGGGGCTCGAACCCACAAACCGCGAGATCATGACCTAAGTGAAAGTCGGACGCTTAACCGACTAAGCCACCCAGGTGCCCCCAACAGCCGATTTTTCAACAGAAACTTTGCAGGCCAGAACGGAGTGGCATGATATATTCAAAGGGCTCCAAAGAAACCATTTTTTTAAAACGTACAATCAAAAGTACTCTACTTGGCAAGGTGATCACTCAGAATGGAAGGGGAAATAAAGGTTTCCCAAACACACAAAAGGTAAAGGAGTTCACCACCACATAAACTTACAAAAAATTTCTTTAACTGAAAGGCCATAACTGGAAGTAAGAAAATATGATAATTTATGATAATATGAAAATAATTCATTTATTATAATTTGCTCTAAATAATATTATGGAAATATGATAACGTATATGTTTGATGAAAGCAAACGTATAATTAAAGTAGTAGATTAATAACTTGTAAAGCCGGTATGGAAGTTAAAATACAAAAGCAGTAATCAGTTATATCTACAAAAATTAATCAAGGGATACACAAAGTAAAACGATGTGAAATATGACATTATGTACACAAAGTATGGAAAGAAGAGTAAACAGGGATTTAGTATGTGTTTGAACAGAAGTAATCATTAATCTATTCAATCTATACATTATATGTATAGATTGCTATACATCTAAAATGTTATATGTGAATCCATGGTAACCACAAGTCAAATATATAAAAAAAACCCATATATAATCAATTCGGTTCCTGCAGAAAAAGCATTTGACAAAATGCAACGTACATTTAAGATAAAAGCTCTCAACAAACATAACAAGACCATCTATGAAAAACCCACCAACAGCACACTCAATGGTGAAAAAGTGACAGATTTTCTTCTACGATCTGAAACATGACAAGGATGTTCACTCTTGCCACTTTTATTCAACATACTGCTAGAAGTCTTACCGCTATCAATTAGCAAAAAAATAAATAAAGGGCATCTAAATTGGTAATAAAAAAGAAATACTGTCACTATTTGCAGATGACATGATACTATATAAACAAAACACTGTAGACACCACAGTGTAAACTACCAGAACTGATAAATGAATTCAGTAAAGTTACACAATATAAAATTGACATCCAAACTCTGTTTCATTTCATTACACAAATAATGAATTAGCAGAAAGAGAAACTAAGGAAATGATCCCATTTAAAACTGTGCCACAGACAATAAAATACCTAGGGATAAACTTAACCAATGTGGTGAAAGACCTATACTGTGAAAACTACAAAGCACTGATAAAAGAACCTTAAGATGATACAAAATAAATGACAAGGTATTCCATGCTCATGGACTGGAAGAATTAATATTGTTAAAATGTCCATACTACCTAAAGAAATATTCAGATTTAATGTAATCTCTATCAAAATATCAGTAACATTTTTCACAGAACTAGAATGAAAAATACTAAAATTTGCATGGAACTATACAAGACCAAATAGCAAAAGCAATCTTGAGAAAAGAAAATAGAACTGGACGTATCCCAATCCAAGTTTTCAAGATATATTATAAAGCTGTAATAATAAAACCAGTATGGCACTGACACAAAAACAGATGTATGGATAAATAATAGAGAGCTGATGGTGGAAAAAAACTCTCACAATTATCTGGCCAATTAATCTATGACAAAGGAGGCAAGGCCATACAATGTGGAAAACACAGTCTCTTCAATAAATGCTCCTAGAAAAACAGGACAGCTATATGCAAAAGAATAGAATTGAACCACTTTTTTACATCACACAAAAATAAACTAAAATGCAATTAAAAACTTAAATGTAAGACTGAAAAACATAAAACTGCTAGAAGAAACATAGGCAGTATTCACCTAGTCATTGTCCTTAGCAACATATTTACAGATATATCTAGTGAGGCAAGGGAAGCAAAAGCAAATACAAAGTGTTGGGACTACATCAAAATAAAAAGCTTCCACAACAAAGAAAACTATCAACACAACAAAAAGGTAAACCTACACAATGGCAGAAAATGTTGGCAAATGAAATAGCTAATAAGGTGTTAATATCCAAAATAAATAAAGAACATACATAACTCAACACCAAAAAAAAAAATCCATTTAAAATATGGGCAGATAACTTGAATAGACATTTTACCATTGAAGATATACGGATTGCCAATGGACACCTCAACAAATACTCAATATTAAAAATCATGAGGGAAATGCAAATCAAAGCCACACTAAGATATGACCTTACTCCTATCTGAATGGATAGTATCAATATGACATAAATGACAAGTGTTAGTGAGGATGTAGAGAAAAGGAATCCTCATATACTGTTGGTGGGACTGTAAATTGATGCAGCTACTATGGAAAAGAATATCGCGGTTCTTCAAAAACTTAAAAGTAGAAACACCATATGATCCAGTAATTCCACTATTGGGTATTTAACTAGAGGAAATGAGAACACTAATTTGAAAAAAAATATATATATTCACCCTTCTGTTCATTTCAGTGTTATTTACAATAGCCAAGTTATGGAAGTAACATAAATATGCATCAATAGATGAATGGTAAAGAAGATGTGCTATACATACAATGCGGTATTACTCAGACATAAAAAGGAACAAGACCTTGTCATTTGCAACAAAATGGACAGACCTAGTTGGTATCATCTTAAGTGAAATAAGTAAGACAAAAAGAGACAAACATGCAAACAAACGGAAACTAACAAGTTTCTGATAAGAGGACAAATTTGTGGTTACCAGAGAGGTAAGATGGCAAAATAGGGAAGTCAATTAAGAGATACAACTTCCAGTTATAAAATAAATAAATTGCTGAAATAAAAAGTACAGCATAGATGGGGTGCCTGGGTAGCTCAGGCGGTTGTGCATCCAACTTCAGCTCAGGTAATGACCTCACAGCTCATGGGTTGGAGCACCTTGTCTGGCTCTATGCTGACAACTCAGAGCCTGGAGCCCGCTTCCAATTATGTCTCCCTCTCTCTCTGCCTCCTGCCTGCTTGTTCTCCCCCGCCTTAAATACAAATAAACATTAATTTTTTTAAAGTACAGCATAGAGAGTAGAGTCAATAATATTTTAATAACATTGTAAGACAACAGATGATAACTACAACTACCATAATGAACGCTGAGAAACATATAGAACACATAGAATTATTGAACCACTACAATGGACACGTGAAATTCATACAGCTTTGTAGGCCAACTGTACCACAGCTTTAAAAAATTAAAAATTGGGGCACCTGGGTGGCTCAGTCGGTTGGGTGTCCGACTTCAGCTCAGGTCATGATCTCACGGTTTGTGGGTTCAAGCCCTGTGTCAGGCTCTGTGCTGACAGCTAGCTCAGAGCCTAGAGCCTGCTTCGGATTCTGTGTCTCCTTCTCTCTCTGCCCCTCCCCTGCTCATGCTGTCTCTCTCTCTCTTTCAAAAATAAATTTTTAAAAAACATTAAAAAATTAAAAATTACATATAAAAGAAGCATTGATGTACTAAGGCTAGTGGATGAAAGTTTGATGAAAAACAGGATATTTATAAAGTCTCAAAGTTTACCCACAATATTTGCATTAATTACAAAGAGAAAAAGTAACTTTATTATTTTAATGTTTTAAAAGTTTATTTGAGAGAGAGAGAGAATCAATCCCAAGCAGGCTCTGTCCTGTCAGCACAGAGTCTGACACAGGCTCAAGCCCACGAACCATTAGATCATGACTTGTGCCAAAATCAAGACTCAGATGCTTAACCGATGGAGCCACCAACACCCCAAAAAAGCAATTTTAATGTAGAAAAATCTGGCAGACACTCCTTAACTAAGTGACCAGATCTAGCATCGCCAGTAAGGGGACATCTTGGCATCACGTGCCCTGTTATGTAACACACTAAGAAAGACACAATATCAGTCCTGTAGTTGCCATCATTTCAGAGCCTTAACTTAATCATGAGGAACTTATTAGATGAGATCAAACTGAGGGGCACCTACAAAATAAGTTTTCTTCAAACCTGTCAACTTCTTGAAAGGCATAAGCAGACAGAGAGGCGGTGTCCTGAATTAAGTGACAACTAAGAATAATGACGTTCAAATGCAGCATGTGATCCTGGGTCTTACCCTCACTCAGAAAATTCATCAAAATCTGATCAAGCTTTGTAGCCTATGTGATATTCTTCTATTAATGTTACTTTTCTAGTTTGAAAATGTTATTGTGGTTATAAAAGGGGTTATCCTTAGAACACTTGGAGGATGAATATACAAAAATTCTCTGTATTTTGCAAATGTTTAGAAGTCGAAATATTTAAAAAAATACTTTGAATAACTTAAGGCTACTGGTTCAAATAAGAGGCTACAAGTATAGGGTTTTATTGACAATTGGGGAGACAGAGTAAAAGTGGGAAAAGGAAATGAGTAACCACTAAGCCTGGGATGATTAGCCACACTGTATTTCTTATATTGTTCCGTAGCCCCTAGTAAGGAATAAAGAAGCTTTTCTGAATGATTCCCGTGTGAGCTGGGTATCAGAACCCTACCAATCAAAGCTGCTCTTGTTCGCTAGGATTTACAGATGATGAAACAGAGGATCATGATGTGCAGGAATCTTTCCAGGCCACAGAGCCAGTTTGGGAATTTAGTCCTCTTTCCTGCCAAAATTTACAACTTTCTGCCACGCCTTACTTGCGGAGCAGAAATATACAATTTTTGGCATTTTAAGCAATAGTTAATAAGCCACGTTTCCCCAAAGCGAAATGGTAAAGGTGCTAAAAATCATTTTCAACAATTTTATAAATCAGAAACAAGGTCTGAAAAAATAAAATGTTCACTTTGGGGTGACCCATGTAAAATATCATTCTCCCTTAAATTTCTTTTAAAGACCTCCTTTGTAGTCATTTTAGTTAAAATTTAATAAACACACATGGTCATGTTCACTCTGAAAATAAGACTGCCTTTGCCTCAGGTAGTTTATGATATTGTAAGGATAAAGTGGAATAAATGTGGTGTGACAAGAGAAATACAATTACACACCAGGTAGATTGAAAAGAAAAAGAGAGAACATTCAGATTCTGGTAGAGAGATGCCCAGAGGGGGTGGTACTGGATGATAACAGTCATGGGGTGTTCTAGGCATCAAGGAAGACACCTGGACCTCTACAGCCCCCAACAACTTCCTTACGTCAAACCTCTGTTGATAAAAAGTTTGACAACATCAGATGTGTGTTTGCTTTGGAAGCACATCACACTGAGCCGCTCCAAACGGACTTGCAGCCCACCCCAGCCCCACCTTCAGTGTTAGCCCTGGTCACAAGGTGAGAGCCCTGTGAGCAGAAGTGTCAAAGGCAAAGAATCAACAGGGAGGTCTGGGAGTTCTGTTCGATTTCATATTAAGAAAGCACGTTTTAAATTAAGAAACTTCCAAACAAATATATACATGGAAATGGCTGTCTTCATTAAAAGCCCCTATTAGCAGAATTAATGCAATAAGGGGAAATTTTCCAGCTTGAGAACTAAGAGCAACCTTCTCCCAGAGCTGATGATGCCATTTGAGGCATGTTATCTCCAAGGCAATGAGTTTTGCAATGGCTATCTGTGAACCTCACAGGTGACAATCAGTTACCTCACAGGTAACTAGCTCTTCAGTATCAAGAGCTAGTTAAAGGGAGAATTCTATGTCCTCACGGAAAAGAAGAATAATCCTACATGCGAAGTCACTAAGCTAGCAATGTAAACTTACTTAAAAGACTGTTTATTAAAGGGAAATTTTTTTTTTTTTTTTTTTAGTACAGAGCATTTTATTCTTTGAATAACCTAACATTTGTTCAGGTCTGCAGGTTGAACTTTCAATATTCGCATTTATCCCACTATGTGTGACATAAATTACATTTATAATAGTCTTTTAATAAAGTTTATATTTAAAATAAGTAGAAAATACTACATTATTAGGCTATATTTTTCTAAGTAGTTTGCCCTGAACATCATAGAATCATGCAATTTAGGAAGTGTTTTAACCACATAATCAGTTGCACTGTTAAAGGTGCCAAATTCAAATTTCTTAAAATTATACACAAAGTACTTCTTTCTTTGGGGGTCCAGGTCAATGCATATGACCACTCTCCTAGTTTTCAAAGAAAGACCAAGTTATCTGCGAAAACTCCCCAGTTATCTGAGTCAAGAAGTTAACTAGCAATCCATGTAGTTTAAATTAGTTGAGTGCATTTACATCGCCTGGCGTGGATACAATCTTGTAGTATCCATTGATTTCAACAGTTGACAGTCACTCTCTGATAGTCTATTTTAGAAAATAAACAGATGGTGGGTTATCAAAAAGGGGGGAAAGATGGCCCTGAAGACTTAAATTCTAAAAAAGCTAAGACCAAAATAGATGCTAAACACTGAGAGGAGAGCTCCGTTAACACCACCATATGTAGAAATAAACATTCTCTGAGTCAGTAGAAGGTGCGGAAGGCATAAAGAAATAGAACTTGCTATTTTCTTCTTCCTCGTCACGCGTGAATTTTTTTCCCCTTTCTCACCTGCAATTTGAACAAAGTCGTTTCATTTAGACGTAATTGAAACAACTTGGCAGGCTCCCTTGGATGCATTAAAATGCATTGTCAATAAAATATTGCTCTTCCAAAATCATAAGAGTGCTTGCACAGACAGGTGTCTTTCTGTTTTAATGATAAGGAATCAATCATATACACTGATTTTTGTTAAATGTAATATTTTCTTTGTCACTTATATGATGAAAGCATATTCGTATAAAGGAAATGGTGTAGAAAGGAGGGGGTGGGCAGCCGGGTAGCTGGGTTGGTAACTCGTCTCTGGCCCACTACTGTAAATGTAGGCTGCAAGCAATATATGAATAACTGTGAATCCCGTTTTCCTAACTGGGAAACATGATAAATATGTGAAGGATAGGAGGCAGCCCCACTGCTTCAGTGTTAACTCGGCTCCTCTGCAGAGCAGAACTCCAATTCTTAAAAGGAAAGAATGAGCATTTGAAGTAGGTGATTTTATTTATGGCAGCATTTAAAGATTTTTGACATAATATATAGATATTATCTTATTGCAAAAAAGAACAGAAATATCTGAAGAAAAACATGAAAGACTTTTATTATATTGTCTTCCCCTAGCCTTATTTTTACTAGTTTCCCCAGAGGAGAACATGTAACTGCTTATTTTTCTTTGCAGGAATTTTTTCTATGAATTTACATACATTTTTGTACATTTATCGATATATTGACTTGGTAAACTGATATACTGACTTATTATTTTTATTTTCTGATTGGCATTGTTTTTTAATCCTTTATAATATCCAGCAATAGTGTATGGATGGTCTTCATAAACTGACCTGATGTATACTGTTTCCTTGATTTTGATCAGGTTTACCCTCTCAGTAAAAGAGTTGGATTGGTGTTTGTATCTCTTCTTTCAAGTGCCTGTATTTATCCAGATGTTTCTAATTTATTTTAAGCGTATTTATTTGAAAATGAGAGAAAGGGAGAAGGGGAGGAGCAGAGAGAGGAAGAGGAAGAGAGAGAGAATCCCAAGCAGGCTCCACACTGTCAGCACAGAGCCCAACATGGGGCTCAAACTCACAACTATGAGATCATGACCTGAGTCAGATGCTTAACTGACTGAGTCATTTACGTGTCCCTACAAATGTTTCTAATTGGATTTTTTTTCTTGAACTGTAGAATCTCCTTACATGTTCTGGGTGGTAATCCTTTTTTTCTATATTTTTAAATATTTCTATCCCCTCATTGGTTCTTAAATTTTTTATCATGGTTCATTAATAGAGGATTTATCTTAATATTTTTGTCATTAAACATGTATGTAGTCAGATCATTTTCTTCAGGGATTCAGAATTTATGACTCTCTTTATATTGCTTTACCAATTACAGTTTTATAAAAATATACATGGTGCTTTCTCCAAATACATTGACAATAATTTTATATATTTGTTCTTTAATCCAAATGATTACTTTGTAAATGTTGTATTTACATAAATTATTTATTTCCTTAATATGAGATGCAAACCTGCCAATAACTTTTATGAATCAAACTTTTTCTTGTTTTTTTGGTTTTTTGTTTTTTTTCGTTTAACTATTTCTTTTTTAAGTGGCTTAAATTATGGCCCATACTATAGGTCAGAATCACATTTATGTACATATCTACTTCTGGATTTGCTGTTCTGTTTCATTAATCTATTTTGCTTTTTTCATCTATTTGTTACTCTCAGAGCTAATTACATAGTGTTTAAACTCCTCTGACTTTTGAGTATTTGATATCTGGAAAGGGAAAGGCAAGTCACTTTCCATTGTTCTAGTTTTATTTTCTAATAAGAATTAAAGGTTATTTAACAGCAACAATAAGAAAGCAATAGAATGTCTTTTTTTCAAAGGGTATTTAATTAATTTAAGTTTGTTTATTTTGTGAGAATGTGCATGCAAGTGGGGAGGGGTAGAGAGAGAGGGAGAGAGGGAAAATCCTAAGCAGGCTCTGTGTGTTGTGTGCTGGAACTCATGAACCAGGAGATCGTGACCTGAGCCAAAATCAAGAGTCGAACACTGAATCGACTGAGCCACCCATGTGCCCCTCAAACGGCCATTTAAAATGCTTTAGTATTTTCTATCTTTTTGTCTATTTAGGTATAGGCTTAACAACTCTTCCACCGTCTGTGATATTGGTACACTGGACTTGCTCTCTCTGTTTTTGTTTAATTTCAGTACAGTTAACATATAGTGTTAGTTTCAGGTTGAATTTCTATTTTGTCCTATCATAGCCTGAGAGCTTGACCTGCATTAATTCGCTTTTGAATTCTATTTAGAAAATCTGTGTTATTTTACATCTTCTTTTTTTTAAAGTAGTCTTCACACATAGCGCAGAACCCAACATAGGGCTTGAACTATTCACAACCATGACATGAAGACCTGAGCTGAGATCAAGAGTGTGATGCTTAACCAAGTGAGCCACCCAGGTGCCCCCTTACATATGCTTATTCTACGAATCCTTGATAAGAATACACAGTTTCAAGGTGGTCACATTTACAACACAGGGTCAGATAGCACAATGTCTGGGAATGAATCCTAACCTTCCATTTTCCAGATTCATGATTGTTGGCAAGTCACTTAATTACTCTCTGCTTTGGTTTTCTCACTGATCTCTTTACTTCCGCGTAATAAACATGTTGTAAATATGGGTCACTCCCAAGAGTTTAGTTTATAGGATAATTTTTACACAAGAATACATTGGATTTACATTTGTCTCTTTTCAGAAAAGAATGACAGTCCTGAGCAGATTAAACAGTAACAAAACTTAAGCTACCAAAGAACACCTAAGACAAGCTAAATGACATTATTAGATCAGCATTTTAAAAGACAGAGATTTCCAACTTGACAATAAACTATGAAAGAAAAAAATTAAAAAAAAATAAAAGAGATTTACTGATCACCCACCTCATGGGGTGTGGTCTGTCAGCTAACTTCTCAGTTACAGAGGATTAAACCAATCGACACGTGTAATGTGCTCAGAAGAATATATGGCATAGTGAACTTGAGCTTAATATTGGCTACCATCCTCCTCCTCCTCCTCCTCCTCATCATCATGTTATTGGTATTTTTTCCCAAAACTTTTCTTATTTTAGTTTTTAACTGAAATGTAATTAACAGTGTTATATTAGTTTCAGTTGTACGATATGATGATTCAACACTTCTATACATTCTCAGTGCTCATCATAAGTGTACTCTTAATCCCCTTCATCTATTTCACCCATTCCTCTCCGCCTTCTTTGGTGACCACCAATTTGATCTCTACAGTTCAGGGTCTGGGGTTGTTTTTTGTTTTTTGTTTTTTTGTCTCTTTTTTACTTTGTTCATTTTTTTCTTAAATTCCACATATGAGTGAACTCATGAGGGAGTTTTTATTTTGTGCTTCTTTCCTTATTTACTCACTTGTGTTGTTTCTGTTCTTTCTTGATGGCACATGAATTAGGAATATACTGAAAAACCTGTCAACTAAAATGGTGTATTTCTGAATCTCCATCTTCTATTGTAAATAGCTCTGTCCTTTGCTTTATGACTTTAGATACTTCCTTCATCTTGCCTTGCACTGCCTCAGTATTCAGCCATGTCCATAAACTATTCGTTCTGAGTCCCCGTGGGTGAAGAGAAATGACTGTAGGTATTTAAACAGTGGGAATCTTTCCCAAGGGATTGATTGCATAAGTGACAGAAGATACACGGTGCCATGCCTGGGATGGTGAGAAAGCCTTATATTCTAAGCTGCAGTAAACTTACCACCCACAATTGGGTGAATAAAGGAAAACAGTAGGTATCGGAGCCCAGAGGCCAGGTAGAGGACACCGGCATTCAGGGCTCTCGAGTCGGAGATGGAACCACAATGGCTTGCAGCAGCTCCTGGAGACGCAGGCCAAGGCAGAGAGGAGAAACAATAGCTTGGGCTTCTTTATTCTTCCTGCCTACTTCCCTCTCCCAGTGCAAGTCTTTGGAGAAGCTACATGACCTTGGGAGCTCGGGAAACAGCATATAGTGGAAGAGTGAAGAATGTTCTGCATTTATATTTCTAAAGTGGAACCGATCTTTCTAATCTCTTATACTCTGACTTCTCTTTTCATATGAGAGTTTTCTCAATTCTGTCAGGATAGGAAGAAGTAAAATGATGACTGGTCATTACTGAGAGTCTGGAACTTCAGGCTTGGCTTTGTGGTATTTTATATAAACATAGTTATGGCCATGACAGGTACATACAATCATCCTCCCCTGCAGACAAGGAAAGTGCCCGGGATCAGTGGAGGAAGATTAACATTCACATTAGGTCTGTCTTGTTTCCCCTGTGTCAACATCATTTGATAATGGCAAACAAAAAATTTAAGTGTTCATTAAGAGAAGGGAGAAAGAAAAGAACATGACATAAATAGAATTTTACCAAGCATAACAGTATCCATAATTTCTATAGGTCATGGTCAAGAAATGTACTGAATACATCCTCTTCGACAAGATAAAGTTACACTAAATATGACTCACTATTGAACTAAAAAAAAATTCTTCTTCACCTACTGATAGCAATATCTTTAAAAATTTAAGATGTTGCAAACACTGGTTTTAACGTTTAATATCATCTTTACAAATTAAAGCTAGTATTTGATGATGCTTAATAGAATGACATTTGTTAGTCTTAAAAGTCACAAATATGGCTTAAAGCTTGCTATTGGCCACTAAGTTAGTGCTTAATAATGTGGCATTACCTGTATAGTGTCTTCATTAAAAAAAAAAAATAGGAAATTGCTAGTTGAGGCTTGTTACTACATTGTGTTATTCAATCTACTTGGAGAATTCAAATCATAGATAGGTGAAAAGACAGATGGATAAACAGAGACTTAAACAAGCTTCTGCTATAATACTGAGATAAAAAAGAAATCTGAATTTTGTAGCCTCAACATATCAACCTAAATATTTTACCTTAATTTTTAAGAATTCTGACTGGTGTCATCTTTAATCACTTGTAGAAGCAATGATAAGGCCTGATTTTTATTAAGTGAAGATTTTCTTTCTCTTGGCATAACTATTTTTTTCTGATATGCCTCATTTTAAACTATCTCACGCCATGTTCTCTTGGCTTCATATTGAACTCAAACCTGAATCTATAATACAAGAAAAAAACTTAAGGGAAATTTAGTTCTCTTAGGTGGTAATGTTTAGGCAAGGGTTATTTGTAAAACAAAAGTAAACAGATGGGTAAACACACAAGCACTGCACATATGTACGGATTATCTATTCCCCTCCCAAAGTTGGTAGTGGGAGAGGATCCAACATGTATGTCAACACTGCAGTTGACACGCAAGCCTGAACAGAGAGGTCAGGGTGTTTAGAATGGACACTAGTTTTTTGCTAGAAATAAGATGCTTTTACCGTATGTCATGAAGACATTCATGAACCAGAGACAATGTCCATGTTTATAACTGTTAGGACCTGTAGATGACGCCTGACATTTTCTGTGTTCGAGCACAGTGGTCCAGACCCCACAGTGGCTGGGTAACCCCCACAGAGGGATCGTGTGTGTGCAGAGCCAGTGAGCGAGTACTGACCAAATGCAGGTGCTTGCCTGCGTGGCTTCATTTCAGCCTGACGATAAACCGTATCTTCATGCCCGCGTACTGTTACATCCAAGGTTGAGCAGGGCTCACAAATCACACAGTAGTGCTTTGAATGGCTCATAAAGAGAGCCAGCTGAATGAACTTTTTTATGAAAATTGCCAAATTATACAAGCAGGAAAGTTGGGGAAACACGAAATAGGATAGATTTTATGATAGTCCTTTAACACCGCTCTCCATGGGGTGTTAATTTAGGTCATTGTTAGAAGAGAGGTGGAAGGTCACCACATAAAAATTGAATAATAAATATTTATATTTTATATTAACATTAAAATCTTTGGCTGAACAAGGAGCATACCATGTTTTATTTATCGAAGTTTTAACATCACTGATAGTCCAGTTTGATGAAATGAGATTGAATGTATATAATTCCAAGGATACAGTTATAAAATTATAGTTAGTCATTTTGACTTAAAAATAGGAAAGAGTCGGGGCGCCTGGGGGGCTTAGTCGGTTAAGCGTCCGACTTTCGCTTAGGTCATGATCTCGCGGTTCGTGGGTTCGAGCCCCGCGTCGGGCTCTGTGCTGACTGCCAGCTCAGAGCCTGGAGCCTGTTTCAGATTCTGTGACTCCCTCTCTCTCTGACCCTCCCCTGTTCACGCTGTCTCTCTATCCTAGAAATAAATAAAACATTAAAAAATAAAAAAAAAATAGGAAAGAGGGGGTTGTGTACAAAACATACTGCCCCATTTTGGAACATCTTGGTTATATAACATCTGGCCCCGACCAGCAACCTATTTATCTATTGTCTTCAATTTTATTGAGGTATAATTGACACATAGGTATTGTATATTCTTAAGGTTGTACAATTGATGTTTTGACATGTTTATACTGTGTGAGATGATCACCACAAATCAAGATAATTAGTATATATCACATCATATAGGCATTTCTTTCTTTCTTTTTTCTTTCTTTCATGATGTGAACTTAAGAACGATCCTCTTGGAAAATTTCCAGTGTACAATACAATACAGTATTATTCACAATAGCCATCATGCTGTGCATTAGAGCTCCAGAACTCATTCATCTTACAACTGAAAGTCTGTAGCCTTGAACTAATATCTCCCCATTTCCCTAACCCCAAGCCACTGGTAACAGTCATTCTATTTTCTGTACAATGAGTATGAGTATTTCAGATTCTACATATAAGTGAGATTGTACAATATTGGTCTTTGTCGGGCTTATTTCACGTAGCATAATACCCTCTAGAACCATCCATGTTGTCAAAAATGGCAAGATTCCCTTCTTTTTGGAAGATGGATAATACTCCACTGTGTTTATATAGCACATTTTCTTTCTCCATTCATCTGTCAGTGGACATTGAGGTTGTTTCCATATCTTGGCTATTGTGAATAATGCTGTAATGAACATGGGGGTGCAGACACCTCTTCAAGGTCCTGATTTCAATTCCTTTGCAAATATACCCAGAAGTAGGTTACCCTATCCTTTGGTTTAAATATCCATTGATTTAAATAACAGTTTGAGGGTTCTTCAACTGGTCACAGTAGGTCAGACATGGCAATGTGGTCGTACACATAATAATGACAACGAACACTTGACTAAAAATCCTTTTCTTAGTTGCAAATATTTGAATGTTGGGACATAAATGCCTGTGGAAGAAAGAAGATCTGAAGCAAGTGCTTCATAAAATTTTGGTTGGGGGGCACCTGAGTGGCTGAGTCAATTAAGCATCTGACTCTTGATTTCAGCTCAGGTCATGATCTCATGGTTTGTGAGTTCAAGCCCCACATCCATGTCTACACTGATGGCACAGAGCCTGTTTGGAATTCTGTCTCTTCTCTCCCCCCCCCACCCCCACCCAATCTCTCTGGCACTTTCCTACTCACTTTCTTGGTCTGTCTCAAAAAAGTTAATTAATAAGATTTAATAAATAATAAATGAATAATGATTCCATAAAAAAGAAATTTTGGTTGGAATAGCAAGATACTGCTATTCATGCATAACTACCAAAACATGAATTGATCAGTAAAATAATTTTTCTTCTAAAATTGAAGTGACTTACACTAAAAAGGAGTGCATCAGTCAAAAAAACTTTTAAAAATATTGAGAAATTATTTAGAAGGATATGAAGATGCTTATCCCAAGCAGTAATTACTGTAATTGGGAATTAAATTTAGATGAGCATCCCAGTAGTCAGTTAAAAATAAAGAACTATGGCACATTAGGTCTCATTATCTAATAAAAAAAAGTAGAGTAAATGAGCATATTTCAATCACCTTTCCGTGTTGTGGCTGTCTTAGCACCAAGAGTCAATATATATTTTGCCTTTCTAAGCTCCCTGTGGTTTCCTAACAAATAGATTCTCACTTGTAGTTTCACAGAAAATATGAGGTAATCATGTCTCAAGCGGACGTTAATTAAAGTCAACAATCTTAAAATTTCTAATCTGATCAGAGCACCTTTTTCTTCGGAGGAAATAAAAACCTTGCATGCAGTATTTCATCATCTATGATACGAGGGTAGAGCCTCACACAATGGATTAGTAAGTACATCTTCTGGGTTACTTTTCTTTGTGTTGGACAGGTTTGGAGACGAGCATTTGAGCTAGTCTGATCCAGACCTCCATTCTCTACCAGGGTCTTGTTTCATAGCAGACCCTCAAAGAATAGTTGTTGAACAAAGGGACTCTGTCTTCAGTGCAGCTTTTCTGTCTCCTGAACATACTCCCTTCCCTCTTTCTCAAAATACAGCACGTTTCTGGTTTTCCTCCTATGCCTCTACTTCCTCTGCAGATGCATCCTCCATACCTGGCTGCTGTGTCTTCTTCACACTCAGCCTTTCTTACTCTGACACTTCCCTGCATTTCAGCCTCTCACTGATCCCACCATGAAAGACAAGACGATTCTTCTAGTGTCCAACTTCTCCAAGAGTATCCCCTTTTGATGTGCTACCAACTGCTGCCATGTTTGGGCACTTCAAAATCAGCAGGTGCTACTCCTCCACATCTCACATCTCCATCTCCATGATGAGTGATACCACTTGTCAAATTTCATGCTGTAAATGTCATGTTCTTCATGAGCAAGCTCCCTCCCAATCGCTTCTACATCATCATGAGCGCCGGGTCCCATAGACCTTACCCACCTAATAATGTTCTCATCTATCCCTCCTCTTATCCCCCATCCTCATCCCAGCACAAGCTGCCATCATCTCTGGTCACTCTGGCCTTCACCGCTCTTCCGCAACACACACACTGACCCACACGCCTTGTCCCATGCCGCCCCCCGGCCCCGCCTCATTCATGTGGCCCTGGTTCTGTGTTCTTCCCTTGGCTCTTCACAGAGGTCCTGTACTACCACACTCTCATTTACCAAAGGGTCTTTGCAGGGTGTTTCTGGGGGTTCAGAGAACCTGATTCTCTCTTCTACCCACCCAAATCCAATATCACCTCAGAAATCACTTTCTCTGAGGACCATTCACAGACTTTTCTGATGTAGCCAAACTATATTGCATTACAATGTTTTTGCCTAGTTTATATTATTATTTGGTTATGAAAATGCAGAGCACAAATACCCTCATGGCTGGAGCAGTGTGTGTCACTGCTCACCCCCACACTGAGTGCCTAATACAGATCCTGCCACACGGGAAGCCCTCCATGAACATATGTAAATGAATGAATGGTTTATTGTATTATTGAAAAAAGAATAAAGGAATTGAAATATAACATGTAAAACTGGTGTAAACACACGATCATGCAATGTTGCAGCAATTCAGATAATATTATTTTGGCAGTAATATACATTCATCAGTATTCTATAGATATCATAATTCTCAGTGTGTCATTGAGTTAATATTTTTTGATCCAAAGGTTGATCTAGTCAAAATTTTTATTATTCAAGAAGAGTTATATATCTAACTCTTCTTCAAGGTTACCCTTTTCTCCTCCAGAAAACAAAACAGCTAATTTTTTGACATGTTCCTTTATCCTCAGTTATATGCTCTGGACAGGAGTCGACTGGGTGGCTCAGTCAGTTGAGCGTCTGACTTCAGCTCAGGTAATGAACTCACGTTTGTGAGTTTAAGCCCCGCATCCAGCTTGTGCTGACAGCTCAGAGCCTGGGGCTTAATTCAGATTCTGTGTCTCCCCCACCCACGATTATGCTCTGTCTCTCTCTGTCTCTCAATGATAAATAAACATTAAAACATTTTTTTAAATATACTCTGGACAGGAGATTTCAAGTACAGTGGTTTTAGAAATGTAGTAATCTGTTGAAGACTACAGTACACGGGGGTGCCTGGGTGGCTTAGTCGGTTAAGCATCCAACTTTCGCTTAGGTCATGATCTCGCGGTTCGTGGGTTCGAGCCCCGCGTCGGGCTCTGTGCTAACTGCCAGCTCAGAGCCTGGAGCCTGTTTCGGTCTGTGACTCCTCTCTCTCTGACCCTCCCCTGCTCACGCTGTCTCTCTCTCTCTCCTAGAAATAAATAAAAATATTAAAAAAAAAAAAAGACTACAGTACTACCGTTCTCTAAACTTGAAATCAATTTGTTTATTCTTCCATTATCATTATAAATTCCATATACTTTGGTGGATACTTAAGAACTATTTCCAAATAATTCAATTTTTTAAAAACCTATTTTTTAAACCTCTTAAAAAAATTCTCTGTAAGAGTATGATCTCCCCAGAAGAAAAAAAAAGGAAAGAAAAAAATAAGTTATTTCTGTACTTTTCCTGACACTTTTATTAGCTCTTCCCCCATATTACATTTATATTTTAAAACTGGCATGATCTCAAAACTCTTTGTAGCTTTTTAAGATGCAACCAGCGCTATCCAGGCTAGCATTCATATTGCACAGAGGATGGTGAGAACATGCCAGGCAGAGGCACTCTCTTTGTAGGTAAGCACAAGGCTGATTACATATTCTCAAAGAGATCAGATGGATCGCATTAAATAGCATCCCATCTCTGAGATGCACACTTCACATGAGCCACAGGGACACTTCCATTTTACCTAATGATATTAAAATAATTGTTGGTCAAGGATTGATCTTTATAGCCAGAGATCATGACAAAAGCGATGGTGTCAATCTCAACATCATTTAACAGATCTATAAAAAGGAAATGACAATCTGATGACCTGATGCAATCATGTTATGGCTATGCGGCCTCATATAGAATGTTATATATGTATGTGTGTACATGTAGTATATATACATATGTATAACACACAGCTATATTATACATATTTGTGTTATTTTTTTCCACATATAAACGTATCTACATAGAAATGAAGCTTGTTGAAAAGGAATGTACTCTTTCACCTTCTCAGGATTCAATAAAAAACTGAATGCAATTGCCAAAGCTAATAACAGATTACTGACATGTTTTCTAAGAAGCATTTAAATCTTAACTTCTCCTTTGACTCAGTCCTGGCATGTCATGTCTGTTGTTCAACCATTCCCTGCTTATCTCTTGATAACCCTTATGATGTTTACAGGTCACCAATTCTCTTTGGAGTAGGTAATACCTGCACATAGAACAAAGTTCAACATATACCACAAGAGAAAGTGAAAAATAAGTCGACCTCGGATCTCTGTACCTCTGTTTACTCCCTGGCAGTAAACACAGATGCCTGTGCAATGTGCATCCCCTTAGGGGCTCACACGCACGCACCTACTGTATTTTACTTATTATTTACGCTGCATCTCCACACCCATCCATACATATTAGACATGTATACTTTTTCCACAAGGAACAGACTCCCATTAACATATTTTACAATTCTTGTCTTACATTTAAAACTCACAGACTCCTCTATAGCAAATACACAGAGCTGCATAGTATCCCATGAGAGGAACATAGCTTTGCTCTACTGATGGACACATTTTCTTTTCAAGTATTTTTAGTATATGCATTTCTATAGTGAGTACACATACACAGTTTGAATGCTTTGAGGATCTAAGATTCGTTTTGAAGTTACTGCTGGCCATTTAACAAAACACAAAGGTAACTTCCTACATTAAGTATTAATTCCACAAAAATACTGTAAATTTAACTAGTGTCAGTGTTACTGCAGAGATACAAAATGAAGAGAATAAAAAAGAAAGCATGTGGATTTCACAGTAATTCAACTAGCTTAAATAATACCAAAAATATCTATTACTTTGTTCTTGCATATTTTTATGAATGATGGAATTGGAATGTACTGTTGTTAGAGCTGGACACATGTCCGAAAATTTTAAAATCATCCTCCAATGGCATTTAAGTGACTGTAATGATTTTCCCCAAAATTGCTTTAAATTAGAAAAAAGTCAGAATATAAGACTATTAATTTTTAATTAAACCTATCGGGGTAACCACTTTGCAATATACATGTACATCAAGTCATAGTACTGTACACCTTATATTGAGATGATATCATGTGTCAATTGTATCTCAATAACACTGGGAAAAATGAAAACAAAGATTGGGTTATTGCCTAGGCCAAGCAAACAAAATCAGACAAAATTCCTCTCATTGAGGAAAAATTAAGTGGGATTCAAATTTCAAAAACCATGTCAAAATTGCACCCACTTAAAAGTCAACAATGAACTCTCCTCCTAAGATATACAGTTTCCATAAATCCTAAGCTACTTTCTCATAGAAATACCATGATATAGAATTGTGTTTATATATTATGTGTATATAGTATATGTTGTGAATTATCACAGGGAAATAAGGCAATGAAGTTTGTTTATATAATACCATAGCCATCGAGGTCATATTTTGCTAGAATCTATAGGTATCGGTAAAATTATAAAGCTTTAATCATGTACTTTGAAACCAAATAGTCAAACTTGTAAATGGTCTTAAAGGAAAAATAATACTAAGAATCACTTCCATCTCAATGTTAACAACGGTCCCTACGACATTAAGGGCGACAGTTTGCTTAAGAAAGAAACAGAAAAGATAAAATGCAATCAAAGCACTATATAACATGTTCAGTCATTTATTGATGTTAATTAACTGCAGATAACTAAGGAAGCTATAAAAAGAAACTATAATGGATGCAAAACAGCAGAAAAGACAAAAAAAGAAACCCGTAGCTGCAGTAATTTCTGTCATTCATAACTTGTCATAATTATCTAGACGGTAAAAGTGCTGCCGTCATTTGAAATGCGTCCCTCCTGATCCTCAGCAGACTAATGTAATGACTTTACCCAGGACTGAGGATGTAGATTTTGCCATTATTTCTGATCTGCTTGGGTTTTAATGCCATATTCCCTCAGGAAGACTCCTGATTTAATTAAAAAACACTGTGTTTCCGTGACTAACCCGGCCTCACTCAAGAGTGTGAATCTTGTTTCCCCGGAGTGAATCGCAACTGACTATTTTGATTTACATTTAGCAATCACTTTATGGATAAAATGACCATTTTTGTACTTAGCTCCTAAACGTACATCTGTAGTTTCTAATCCTGAAGGTTCGTGTTTTGAGAGCCACCTCCAAGTGATCTCTTTTTCCCTTAAGGTTGATACCGTGGTGAAGCGGGCACAAACCATGGAGACAGCCATCATTACTTATGAGCTATTTGGTCTAAAATTGTGCAAATAAGTCAGGCAAAAGACCTGTTTAGTGGCTCACGATCTATCCAGGGAGAATCAAAACTACCTGTAAGCATCAGCAGGTTACATGAAAATACATTTGGAAGCAAAATAATATATTTCTAATCTATGATGAGAAACTTTGATTATTTTAAATGTTTGTTTATTTACTTTTGAGATAGAGAGCCAGAAAGAGAGAGGAGAGAGAGAATCCTGAGCAGGCCCCACACTGTCAGTGCAGAGTCCCATGTGGGACTCGAACCCATGAACCACAAGATCATGACCTGAGCCAAAACTAAGAGTCAGTTGCTTAACCCACTGAGCCACCCAGGCGCCCCTAGAAAACCTTGATTTTTAAAGCAAGTTACACAGTACTAAATATGTGTAAGGAAAGGGACAAAGAGACTGCTACAGTTCTAAGGAACGATACAAGTCAAGCATTTAGGGTTCCAGAACAGGGAGCCCAAGAAGACAAAGAACTTGCGCTCTCTCTGCAGTAGGTCAAGGAGACCCTTCTCTTATGGTCCAGAGGCAAGCCAGCCCTTCAAATAACCACCCACTGTCTGAAATGCCACCATTCCTCTGAGCTTATTACTTTGCTATCAACATTCAAGTAAATACTCCCAGAAAGAATAAAACCACGTCGCCTCTCCTCACGCAGTCTGTTTTGTACTGATGCCTCAGGGGGCTCACCGAGAGCATCTAAGATTAGACAGAGGCCCTGGCGTGAGAAGGAGCCATAGGGCCAGCACCTAACTCAATGGTGACACATGCTGAAATGTCCCTCAGCTTGGCTAAGGAACGACAAGGCCGGTGCCACTGCCTCCAAATCTCGGAACTCTGCTCACATCACCACAGTTAACAGCTAAAATGAGAAGTCATAACAAGCCCCAATCCCTGACATCTTTTAAAGTGTTGGTTTTTGACACAAGGAAAGTACATTTATTTTCCGAATAAAACCAACAATAATTCCTTACATGCAGAAGACATTGCAGTGTGCAAAAAGGTTTTCATATTTTTCTGTCTTAATTTTTCTGTTTATTTATTTTTGAGAGAGACAGAGCACGCGCGGGGGAGGGGCAGCGAGAGAAGGGGAGACACAGAACTGAAGCGGTGTCCAGGCTCTGAGGTGTCAGCACAGAGTCCTACCTGGGGCTCGAACCTATGAACCCTGAGATCATGACCTGAGCCAAATTTGGATGCCAAGCAAACTGAGCCATCCAGGCGCCCCTCAGATAGTTATTTCTGATGGTTCCAGTAGCATGTAATACAAAGACTGACATAAAGATGCATATCAGTAATTATTTTAAATCACCAACTTTCCTTGGAGATGGTCATTTTTCAATGGAAAAGAACACGTGAGCCAACTCTTTGGAGATTGTCTGATGTTTCTTAGGGCTGAGGAGCTTTGCCACCATAGCAAGCAACATAGTAGACTCCACAAAGGTATTACTCACTCTAAGGTAGTGCTCGAGTAGAAATTAAAAATAGCAGGGACCTTTTGAATCTCTTGAACATTTTTTTTTTCTGCCAGCATAGGATTGTTCCCTACAGTGTATTTTTAGTGCTCTATACACTCAGCTTTTAAATGTCATAAGCGATGAAATCCTGGGAGTACTATTCAAACACATCTCTGAAAAAAAAAGCTCTATTTGATTTCTCATCTGTGATTTTGATTTGGGCTTTATTTCATCTCTAAGTTAACCCATGACCCAGTCATTTTTGGTCATTTGCTGAACTGCCGAGGTTCCAGAGTCTAACAGATGACCCTTTGTGGCTCCACTCCATCAAGGGATTCATAATTGAAAATGTCATTTTCCTAAGCTGAAAAATCCCATAAGCTCTCAGCTTTCCATTTTCTTGACTTGGTAAAGATCTGAGGCTATTTGACCTGTAAAAACTTTTCAGAAACTTTGAAACAAAATCCTCATAAGGATTATAATCCCTTCTTATGAAACTTTCTATTATATACATGTATAGACCCTCATCATAGTATTGCCCAAATTCCCGTATCAACAGAAAGGTTGTGGAGCATAAAATGGAAGAAGTTTAAACATTTATATGTGTGTCTGTGTGTGTGTGTAATTTAATCATATATATTATTTAAACGTATATAATAAAATATGTATATATGTAATTTAAATGTATTTAATATAGTTTATAATTTAAATATAAATATATAACAAATTATAAGCATATCATCATACATATTTTAATA
Source organism: Proteles cristata cristata (assembly GCA_017311185.1). Lineage (NCBI taxonomy): Eukaryota > Metazoa > Chordata > Mammalia > Carnivora > Hyaenidae > Proteles > Proteles cristata. Next base: position 1,198,246 of record JAESUZ010000823.1, read on the forward strand.
TGTAACATATAATGACTTACATATTATAAACATATATGGTATATACAATAACTTAGACAAATGTAGTCTGATATAACACAGTATTAGACATAGTTATTCAATTTATTTTGTACCCATTTTGGGAAGTGTAGCTATTTGTTTCCACCTTAACTGAACCACCCACAGCCGTAAAGAGTCCCCATATATCCCTCCACTTATAAAATGCTATCAAGCCTTCTGTGAATGTTGCTAAGTGTTTCAGGATTTCCTGAGAGGTGGGTAGGGGGACTGCCCTCTGTGATATCCTAATAAGAAATACCCCCCTTATCAGTGGGGAAAGCATATTCCTCATCTCACTGACAAATGCCAATTAAAGCTCCTTGTTTTGCCTGAAATGCTCTACTACTCATTAGTGCTACGGGATCCCCTATCGCCTGAGTCTGGATAATGGGCTTCATCAGGCGCTGAGGGAAATGCCCCGGCAGTGCACACTAGTGACCCTGGTTTTTGAAATCACCAGGGAGAAGCCTGTTGATGGTTTCTCAGCTCTGGGAGGAAGTCCCCTTGGCCTCTGACAAAGCATATTTTTCCAGGTACCAGGAAAACATATCCACAATGTCATGTGAATAACACAGTAGCAACGCAGGTCTATACCTAACCGTTTTTAGCCCCCTTACGTTAGATCGTTGCAAGTCTTCGCTACTGACATCTGTGTTTTACCTCCTTCTGTAGACGTCAGAACCTCCTGACGAGTGCACTTTGAGCTCCTATGAGGAGGTATTTACATAATATATAGAATAAATCCACTCAAGGTCTATCTAAATGGGCTGAAATAACAAGTTCCCATAACCATCCAGAGAAGGAATCAACCCTGGGGAGGTGCTGTTTAGTGGCAAGGGAAGGAGCCTGCGAAGACTTCCTTCAGGCTCTCAAGCAAAAGTGTCCAACCAAGTCCCTGCTAAATGGGAGTCAGCTCATTAGATGGCAGGGTGTGTCCTCACGTCTCTGAAGGAACCTGACAGCGCTGCCTCCGAGGCTCGCTGACAATCCCATTACTGCACACCTGAGTACTGTTGCACATTTTAGCTGCACTGACTTGAGCCCCACCTAGAAACTCCAATTTCAAGGGAGGGAAAACCCACCTGTGCCCCCCTCCCATAAGCCATCACCTCCATGCAGTGATCCAGAAGTCCCCAGCGTGGAACAGTCCCGGTGTCATGGTGTCAGAGAGCCCTGGGTAGGAGGGGGCCTCAGAGGGGTGTTCCATCAGCTGCTTAAGATAAGCAGGGGTCCAGAGAGGTTAGGACTCACCCCGAAGAGAATCATGGCCCTGCACATTACCGTGTCTTCTAACTCCCTGGTCAGGTGTCTATGGTCCATGCATATAGGGACAGCCTTGCAACAATTCAATGACTAACAATGCTTGAGAACTGGTTTTCAGTTTAAAATAAAATCATGGGGGGCGCCTGGGTGGCTTAGTCGGTTAAGCGTCCGACTTTCGCTTAGGTCATGATCTCGCAGTTCGTGGGTTCGAGCCCCGCGTCGGGCTCTGTGCTGACTGCCAGCTCAGAGCCTGGAACCTGTTTCAGTCTGTATCTCCCTCTCTCTCTGACCCTCCCCTGCTCACGCTGTCTCTCTCTCTCCTAGAAATAAATAAAAATATTAAATAAATAAATAAAATAAAATCATGGGTTCATGATTTTATCATCATGATAATCATAGTAACCTAGGTGTTACTATACCTATTTATATGCAGGTACGTGGTTTCAACAAATT